>OX381708.1:4113997-4737378 GCA_947462335.1 Harmothoe impar
GGTAGACGTGTCCCAGCCCCCGGTGTTTACACAATAAGGGAGTCTGCATTTAGTAATTACAGGGGGGGGGGTGAGATTTTAATCCCTTGAACTATAGTAATGCGTCAACTTTTTAGGCTAAAAAGGGGCATATCTTTTTACGCCTCCCCCCCCCCCTCTCAAGAGGGATCAGAATTTTTAGCCCCCCCCCCCCCCCCCCAGGAGGGATGACATGCGCAGGGTTTTAGATAGGCGTCAATCTTGAGGGTAAACCTCTTCAACACCAAAAATCAACCTTCAATAAGCACCTGTCTTGTATAAGTGCTGGGGGTAAACGGTCTCCAAATCTATAAGGACATTCACGTTCAGAAACGGCCTCATGGTAGAGCCACTCCAAAAATACACTGGTTTCTTGTCACTGCATGCGTCATAAAAATTGTGATCAAAGGAAAACTTGTTTTTAACATTTTTGTTTTTCCACCCCCCCCCCCCCCCAACTTCTCCTTACACATTATTAGGTAGCAAATTAAAGTGTGTACTGTCAGTGTTGCAGTTCTACTAAAATGTCCACTGCCAGGTGATGAGAAACAACATTTATTTAATTCTGAGTAGCCTCACACGTAAGGTGAAGCCCCAGTGCTTAACCTGAAGGCTTAACCTGCAGCTAACAGCATTAGTTCTTCATCAGCACATTGCCGATTAAGCTGCCCTGTGTTCTGGTCATGGACATACGCTGCCTTGTTACATAAGGCCTTATAAAAAAGACGTTGGGTTCAGGTATCCCGACAGACCCTACGTTTTAGGGGCTGACCCTAATTCGTTTAGGTCATTTTTAAATTTGGCTGTAACCAGAGCCTTCCTTCGGAAGGATTTGGGAGGGAGAGTACTGGGTATACTACAGTAAAACTTGGCTATAACGAGCATGGATAGAGCGAGCACTGGCTTATAACTGTTCTTCTCCTATACCTTTCGATAATAAGGAAACTTTGTTATAACGACCCAGACTTGTCCTAAACTTGCTTATACCGAGGTAACTCCCCCTGCCACGCCCCCCTGCCACGCCCCCCCCCCCCCCCAAAAAAAAGAAGAGAACCCCACAAAAAACACAAAGAGGTCTGCACCTACCCTTCTTAGATAGGTGTCTAAACCTACCTATGTTACAAGGAGCACTAGCTTACGAGGAGGTAATAACTGTGGTTGCAGGTACCTCGTTGTAACCAAGTTTTACTGTATAACTCTGGGTTGGGTAAGGAGGACGTTTTGTAGTGTCCTGGATTCATGTACATAAATAACCAATCACCCCCAACTGGCACGGTGCCAGAAATCTGTCAGTCAGTCAGCTGTGTGAGTCTCCTCACACTGTGTACATACACCACTGTAGGAACCCTGAGGAGTTAGGAAGTGTTCATTTATTAGTTACCGGGGGGGGGGGAGGGGGGGCGTAAAACTTTGCGACCCCTCCTGAGGGTGTGTGTACAAAATTCTGAGGGGCAGGGTAAAAAATTCAACCAAAAGCCCAGGCGTTACTATCATTCAAAGGGGGGGGGGGGGCGAAAAATTGTCGGTGAGTGGGGGGAGGGCAAAATATTCTACACGCTCTTGACGGGGGGGGGGGGGCATAAAGATATTTTCGTGCCACCCCCCCTGTAATTAATAAATGAACACTCCCTTAGCCCATCAGTAGTGGTGAATGGTTCTGTTTGTAGGGAAAACTACAGGGGGTGATTGCATGGTATTTATAGGCAGTTAAACATTGTAAAGTTGTGTGTTGGTGCTTATGGCCATGTAATATGTAGTGTACTAATAGTTGCGGGATATAATGGTCTGTAAGGGCAGGGAAGAATGGTTTTATGATATGGAGGACTAGGCTAACTATATTGTCCTCTATAACAAGTACATTGTACTAGGATAACTACTAATACATGACTAGGCTAATTAAGTTACTGGTGAAGGGAATAGATGATCCTGTTTAGGACCATTATGTGATGTGCATTAGTCATATTGGTATGGAGATATAACATACTATAGCGCATTTATAGCATAACAGACAGGCAAAGAGCTGAATACTTGAGAAGGAATTAATCCAGAACAAGGATCATGTCCCATGTACTACCCTAACTATAAAGGACTAGTCTACCTCAATATTCAGGCTGTACATAAGATGGTGTTTCCTGAATATACCATTTTGCCCATGCAGTGTTGCCGAAAACGTTTTATGCACACAGGCCAATGTGGCCTGTGTAGCGAGATGATACACAGGCCATTTGTCTTCTACAGGCCACATGAAACTACTGTGGAGTATATTGATGTCTTAGAGATCATTTAATTCTCTATTTTGTTGAAAGATACAAAATAAATATATTGAAAAATGTTTTAAATCAATTGATAATCGTTATATGGCCATAACTTTGCTTCTAATAGGACTATCTGAAAAATTCTTTCACTTTTAGAAAGCTGGGATCATGGCCGGCCATTATGGCGGTGTCCAAGGCCCTTATACCGGCCATTATGATGTTACATCCACAAAAGCCGATGTGCCGATGTCATTTCGGCAACACTGCCCATGGCAGTTTATACATACTTCAAGGAAATACCAACCATGCACCCAGAGGCTTTACTCAACTGTTAGCACTGCATTTCACCAGGCATTATGGGAGGATGGCAAGATTGTATCATATCAGTGAAAAGAATGTTTCTGGTATCCATGGTAACCCAAGTAAGAAATTACCCTCAAAAAGTAATGGCAAGGGCATCCCAATAGCTTTCAAAAACATGATATATAGTATATAGCTCAACAAAATATTCTGGTGATTCTGGTCAATCTGCCAATGATGATGTAAATAGTTGACTTTTGTCAAATAATTCTGGGCATGTACGGGTTAAAAGCACCATTCATCTATGAAAAGTCTATTGAATCTTGAGAAAATCATGTGATTATGAGCATGAGTTCTTATGGTATGCTTAGTGATTCGCCATAGTGAGTCACTGCTGAGCTCACAAAACCCACACCGATGTTCCCTTGTGAGTGTAAATGAACAAAATGTGTATAAGGATTAGTTAGCCAAGTACTTTTTTATTCACAATAGACTAAGTTAGCCTATTCACATCAACAGAGTTAGCCTAGTGTTCAATCTTTCTTCTCTATTATTGCATTGATTTAATGAGGCTCGCATTTGCCCACATGACCACATATACATATACTAAGACTCTACCAACTATCATATAAGAATATAATGTATTTACAGTATAAGTGTTAGATAGACTACACCTGGACACGGTTCTTCCATATACCCACTGCCCCACCAGGTCGAGACGAGGTGTCATACACTGAGTTGCTGACCAGTGGGCAGTGGGTATGCGGGAGAAGCCTGGCCAGGTGTAGTCTATCTGATTTAACCCTCGGTTATGTCAGTGTATACGATATACCCAAGGTGCGATTCCTTTGTCTAAGGATGTCACCTGTGGGTTTAATAGACAATATCTGTTTACTTTGTTTACTGATTATCCGCCATTACTGATGGGCTAACTAGATTCCAGGCCCAGGGATATTTCTAGGGCCGCGGTACTGGTCCAGCAGGCTTTGTCTACTTAGGGACAAGACTTCTACACCACCAGTCACCTTCTGTATAAAGTACATCTATGGGTTCTCCATGAAATGCCCTTTAATGAGATGAGCTTCAAAAATTGTGAATATTTTAAATCTCAGAGAAATGGAGCATTAAAACCTCTGTGGTTGACCACATGTCAGTCAGTCCGAATGTAATCATGCATTGGATCCCAATCTGGCTAAGTCGCTCAACTCACACCTGAAACAATGGGAAGGTGATCGAGATATTAATGGGATACAAACTATCAGCCTTATTACTGGACATTGATTCTCTGGCTCCTTGTATCTCAGTAGTGATTTAGCTCCACAGATTGCTTCTAACCCAAAATCCTGACTAGGTGGTGTATATTCTTTATGGCAATGTATAATATGAACATAGAAAACACTACAACCCCAGTTAGACAATTTTCTACTGAACAGTTTTTGGCAAAATTTGGGTTTGCGGCCCTTATTTGATGTTTTTCATAAATTTCCTACTGAAACAGTAGTCATCAGCATTTCCCACTTTTCAGGTATCTATAATTTGAATTTTTTTGAGTTATGTCCCCTTTTAGACATGCTTTAATTTGGAAAAATATACATCATGTGATAGTGTATTTGGGTATCACTTTCTTGGTGAAATTTTCTCGCCCTCAACCAGTGCAATGTTTGACTCTCTGCCATGGGGACAGAGTCACCGAGGGAGTCATACATTGAACCCAAAGCGGGAGGGGAGTATTTTTCCGCAAAAAAATGGTTGGTCACATGGCACTCTGTGAGTTGTAGAGGGAAATCTATCCTCTGGTTTTGTGTCACATTCTGTCAAGCAAGGGTAGCCCCCACAGCTCTGCCAGCAAGTCCGCCCGGACCTGCCCACCACATGTGATCAGGGGCGGATCCAGGAATTTGGGAAAGGGGGGGCGCCGTAATACCTACAGCATTGGGGGTGTTGAACCATCTAAATTAAAATTTACCAAAAAATAGGGGGGGCGCGCGCCCCTTGCGCCCCCCCCTGGATCCGCCCCTGGTGATAGTGTATTTGGTCTCTGAAATACAGGGAGTTATGTCATAGCATAGTTTGATTGATTGTTGCCGTCCAGTTAAGGGCAATTGGGTTCAGGCAGTGCAAGCTCCAGGAACAGTACTCTCATTCCCAAATCCTTTGGAAAGTAGGCCGTGATAGCTGCCAAATGACCTTGGACAATGCCTGCTAGTAGCTTGGAACCAGTGGACAGGAACCAGAATGTATAATGGTAGTTGTACCACTACATTGAACTATATGGCCCTACATGGCCCTACATGGCACTACATGGCACTACATGACACTACATGGCACTACATGGCACTACATGACACTACATGGCACTACATGGCACTACATGGCCCTACATGGCATTACATGGAACTTCATGGCCCTACATCGCACTAAATAGCCCTAAATGGCACTACACGGAACTACATGGCTTTAGATAGCCCTAAATGGCACTATATGGAACTGCATGGCATAACATAGAACTACATGGAACACTAGACCCTCCATCAAACTACATGGCAGGGATGCCAAGTTTTACGATTTTTGGCCCCAATTATGACCATTACCATTTCTGCTGGCAAATTACAATCTTTAAGGATTTGTGAAAGTTTGTATATAAAAAAGGGCTAGCCCCTACGTTGCGGTTGCCGCAGGGGGGGGGGGATTATATCCCTCCACTTCAGACCAAGCCCAAAATGTTTGTAGTGAAAAGAGGTAGAAAACCTGTTTATCTCGTTCTTTTGAAACTGCTTGCCTCACCCCTGCCTACAAACTGGTCTGCAGTAGATGCAGTAGACACTATTTATTACAGTGTATAACCAGTGCAGTATGTGCAAGTGAATTCTTAAGGACAAACTATTGTTGCACATAAGATTTGGAGGTGGGGTAACTTGGCATCCCTGACATGGCCATTTATGGCATTACATGGAACTTTATGGCCCTACATGGAACTACATTGCACTACCGTAAATTCTCGCGTAGAAGCCGCGGCTTGTACGCGAGTCAGACTCAGCTTTCTTTTGATACCAAACATGCCTATATAGGGTGCGGCTTATACGAGAGTTTTTATTAGTATACTACAGTACCAAAATCGTAATATTCAGACCCCCTCTGCGGCTTGTATAATTTGTCAAAGTTAGGGGTGCGGCTTATATGTGAGTTAGGCTTATACGCGAGAATTTACGGTACATGGAATTAAATGCCACTACATAGAATTACATGGCACTACATAGCACTACATGGAACTACAGGACAGTGTATGGCACTACATGGCACTGCATGGCATTACATCGAACTACATCGTAACAGGGAACTACATGGTACTACATAAAATTACATGGCACTACATGGGACTACATGGCACTACATGGAATTAAATGACATAACATGGAACTACATGGCACTATATGGAACTACATATCCCTTCATGGAATTACATGGCCCTACATGGAACTACACAAAACTACATGACCCTACATGGCACTAAATATCACTACATAGCATATCATGGAGCGACATGGCACTTCATGGCACTATATAGAACTGTAGTGAATCGCACTATATGGCACGGCATTCAATGGCACTGAATTGCACGGCATTGCGTCAATGTGTCAAAGTATAGAAGATCTCATTCATTTCCTGTGGGCCACCTGGGCCCATGGGGAGGATATTCTAAAGAAAACTATGGGCCCAGACCCAAAATTACGGGCCATTGGCTCCCGGGCCAGCGTTAGTGTCTACCCCTGCCATTAGACTTAACATCAGCAAAAGCTGATGTGCAGATATCATTTCGGCAACACTGCATCCCCACATCATTCCCTTATGTCTCCAGCTCATTCATTCCTTTGTAAACATATATTTTGGCATAGGAGACACTTGCATGTTGACTTGGAAAACATGTACTGCATGTTAACATGGCAGACACAGTGCATCCACGCAATATGGTCGATAGATGCATTTCAAATGGAGGGCATTTTATGCATAGCAGTTTTCATGGAATGGGTTTACATATATCAACTCAGAATCATCAAAGCTAAAAAAGGCTTTGTAATATTATGTTCAAATGTTTTATGATTCTATAGTTGTGATGGCCCTAAAGTGTGGGTATTTTAGACTCATGGGCTTTAGAAAGAAGCAGAGTCATGCGGTTATAACACTCCAAGAGTGCAAGGTCCTGTGCACTTGGGAGGAGTAGCTGACTTTCTTGTCATCTAGTTAAGGGCAAGTTGCACAAACATATGACTTGCACTTTTTAATTTGACCTTATAATTCTCGCATCGAAGCCGCTTGTTGAAGTTTACTCTAACCTTTGTGTATGTCTATTTGTAGGTGGCCAAGATGTCGGCCTACGACGAGGCCTACCTGGAGGGTGACCTTGAGGCGGAGGAGACGCTGGAGGAGAGCCTGTTTGAGGTCATCTTTAGGAACGACCTGGAGGCGGCCACGTTGCTGGTGACACAGAGTGACGTGGACGTGAGTCGGCCTAACGGGCGTGGTAAGACCATGCTGGGGCTGGCCGTGGAGCACGAGCACGTGCCCATGGTGCGGATGTTGATGGAGAACGGGGCAGACATCAACCAGCCCAGTTTCTGCAGCAACGACTACAGCTTCCAGACCCCCGTGGTGACGGCCGCCCGCATCCAGCACGAGGAGCTGCTCACCATGTTCCTCACCCAGAAGTGTGAGCTGGACCGGGGGGCCGGCAAGGACGGCAAGTCTGCCCTCCAGTGGGCCGCCAGTCACGGTAACCTGGGCATGATGAAGGTGCTGTACGCGGCCGGGGCCGACGTCAACTGGACCGGTCCCTTCTGCAACACGGCCCTGCACTACGCCACTATAGCCAACAAGCCCGACATCGTCCAGTGGTTGCTGGAGAAGGGGGCGGAGGTGACGGTGAACGGGGAGGGGCGGTCTGCACTGCACATTGCGTGTGTCAAGGGCTACTCTGACATCATGAAGCAGCTGCTGCTGGCACGCTGCGAGGTGGACAGCTACGACTCGTTCGGCTTCAGCCCGTTCAGCCTGGCCTGTCTGCGCGGCCACCTGGACATGGTGCGGGACCTGATGCAGCACGCCCGGCCCGGCACCAAGTACAACATGGAGGACGCCCTGCACCGCGCCGCCGAGTGCGGCCATCTCGAGGTGCTCGAGTTCCTCATCCACAAAGGGGCCGACGTCAACTCTGTCAACAGCAGCGGGGAGTCGGCCTTGTCCATCGCGGCGCGCGGCCAGCCCGTGTCGGTCAAGCTGCTGCTGGAGAACAAGGCGGTGATCAACGTGGTGGACAAACGGGGCTACAGCCCCTTACAACACGCCATCCTGCGGGAGCAGATCGACGTGGCCGTGTGCCTCATCAAGCACGGCTCCAACCTGCACACCACCTCCTCCCTCATAGACTCTCCCCTACAGAGCGGCTACTCCACCTCCAACCCCCTGCTCATCAAGTGCCTCATTGACGCCGGCGTCACCCTCAGCACAGAGAAGTGGTTCACCGTCTACGCCTGTCAGACCAAGCTGCGGGAGCTGGACTTTCAGTACAACTCCCTGCGCTACCGCCACACCATCGACGCCCAGCGCGACGTTTGGCAGTGGGTGATGGGTAAGATCGGCAAGCCCCGCTCCCTGCTCGAGTCCTGCCGCACCGCCGCCCGCACCCAGCTCGTCACCTCCTCGGGCGGCAGGAGCATCCTGGCCAACATAGACCAACTCCCCCTGCCTACCGCCCTCAAGAAATATCTTGCCCTCGAGGATTATTTCCGGATCTGAGGAATGCATCAGGAAGAACGCTCTGTGGTTGAGACATTTGGCTAAGACAAAAAGACGCTGTATGAGGTGAAGTGGTTCTCCTTTACCTGAAACAGCTCTTATTAGTTTTGGTCTGAAGTTTGTTGGTTTGGAAAATGGCAGAATGTGTTGTTGTACGATTGATGAAGCCTGTAAAATGTTTGAATACTGCCTTTGTGATGTGTAAGAGGTAGGTATAATGTTAGCACTTCATGAGCACCATGCCATCCTGAAGAGTTAAATAGATTTCAGTAGCAGGGCATTACATTGAACATGTTTAACATTTTTAGAACTAAAATATGTTCATATATATATAAAAAACTCAGGACGTATTTCTATCCAATGTACGTTCACACAATGTAGTCACACAATGTAAGCCAAAAGTATTTGAACTGGTCATCAATTTTGCCAGATGACTAAGCTATAGTAAACACGTCTGTCCATTTGTATCTTATTTTCACCACAACATCATTATTACAGTGGCAAACCGTGTATGCTTAAACTTGTGATAACGTGCCGCAGGTCAGATATTACAGAATACTAATCTGATTCACCATGACTTCATTCAACAGGCTGCACACATAGGGACTTACAAATACCAGAAATGACCTGGGTACCTTTTCTTGTCAGTGCCATGGGAAGTTACCAGAGACTTATTGCCATATATCCAGGTGCACTTCTGATTCCTAGTGGGAATCTGCAATTCTATGCTTGTATGAAATCTCAAAAAGGGGACATGTAAATCACAGGATGACGATGACCCCTGGGCATACCACACGACTGTCATGTCAGCTCATGTCAATATGCGCTTTCCTGTGATATGTCAAATCTGAAAGATGTGATTCATGTCGCTTTGCTTTACATCTAACAAGAGTATAGAAATATAACCAATTCATAGCATCTAGAATACTGCAAAAGTGGACAAATCAGTCAGAAAAAGAATTATCATGCTATAATATGGAACATTTACTGCATTAAGTTTATGGAAGATGGCTATGTTATTTGTATGTATACTGGTGAGGTTATCATGAGGTATGCTTGTTCAGGAAGGCATGACAAGCCTTGGGGTGGAGAGTTCTGTAAAGACTAGTCAATATGCGTATTATCAAAGGGTACTCATAAAAGAACAGTATTCATTGAACGTTCAACTTTCTTTAGATGTAAGGTTTTCAAGATTTAATATGTCCGGATGTTCCTTTGTTCATATTTGAGCAGCTAGACAGAAAGGATGAGCCATGCCAACATCTTTATAATTTGACTTTAGAAAAAGCAAACAGCCATCCAGTGGAGATCCTTTCTGCTCGGCGGATACACATATTCAGCTTGCTGAATTATGATAAGGTGTAAGGTGGGTTAAGATGTCTTATGTTTTCTGGGATATGTGGATGGTGAGAGACTAGGATATTGAGTTTTATTTATAAATGCCTGTATTATAGTGTATATATCAAGTGAGTAGTCTACCAGTAAGGTATAGGATGCACTAAGTCTTTAGAAGCTGATGATGGTTGATCTTACTCTTTAAGACACAAACTAACTTGCTAGTACTGTGTTGATGGATCATACTGGCCCTTCGGCTGTAGCGCCGCAATAACACATGAATCGGAGCACACCAGGATACACAATGTTTGTCACAAAATATAATGAAGACCTCATGATTTAACCGTGATAAAAACAAAACGAGTAAGTAAAATGCATTTTTTACATGTACCATGAAAAGATCAATTGAATAGAAAAATGTATATATTTCTAAAAAGAAAGTGACACGAGAAGACTATGGAACCACCCTTTATTGTTTGATTCAGACTAAGGCTTAATGTACAGATACCATTAGCTAGAGACAACAGAGATTTTGTCACCACTGTACAATAAACATCATTACCAGGCTTGCTGTTTCTTTTGTCCGTAAATGATTATTTAAAAAATAGTCTGGAGATCTCTTAAGTGGAGTAAGAAGTTCAGCCCATAGCCCAGTATACAGAAACATTATTACTTTGATACAAATGTTGTATGTAGATATACCAATAAGAAGACCACACAATGCACTACGAGGTAAGTTTCTGATCCGTATGAAAGATTTGATCAATCCATGGTTATCATTTCTATAAGATAATTTGAACACCTTCACAAAGTACTTTTGTTATTAATCAGTCAATATACGTACCTGAAATGAACACATCTTTTCTAAATCACTCAGTTTTTTCATATTCATGATACAGCATGGAAGCGAGCATCATCTCAGTAACATCTCATCACAGTTTTTCTAAAGCCTGGTGCATAGTGTGGCAATGAATTCTTTTCATATAGAGTGTCACAGAGGTCACATGCATAAGAAATGGCGTGGTATGTTTTGCAGGTCAATGTTAGTTCACACACACCTACATTTACCAGTATATATGCAAGTCTAGTTAATTTGGGGGCAAATTGCATAATTTAAGCCTGCAATATGATACAGGCTAGGATAGCTTCTTCACATAGTTTGTCTCAATAGAGAAGGACTTGTGAGGTCCTGTGACCGTCCAGCAGATAGAGAACCCAGCCTGGTCCTGTATAGAGAACTCTCCCTCGTACACGTCAGGGTCACAGTAATGGGTGCACTGAGAGCGCACTGCGCCCAGCTCCCCCTGGCCACCCTCGTCTACATCCGGGAACCTCAGGTCATGAAAGTGCTGCCCGGGGCTGAAGCAGCAGCTGAGGGAGCTGCCCGGCACTGTGTACGGATCCAGCACCGCTGCTGACCGGTCCTTAGCGCTGCAGTGGTACACGCTGATCTCCGTAGCCAGCCACTGGTCAGCGCCTGCCCCTGGGAAGCAGTAGAGGTACTGGCGGTTAACGAGTGTTGCGGGGCTCAGGTCTGACTCGTGGTTGTTCAACATGCCCTGTTCTCGGTACAACAAAGATGGCTGCTTCACCTGCTGCTGTTGTTGCCTGCTGGGCGACTCCCTCACTGCTGCAGTGCCCTCCTCTGACGCCTGCCCCTTACCCACCTCTGCCGGACTGGTCCGATCAGGCTCGGGGGTGTCAGGAGTGCAGACCCAGGGGGTGAAGGAGGCCTGCCCGCTGCTGATGGAGGCCAGGAGGCGGTGTGGGGGCTGCAGCGTGCACACCTGTCGCTTGAACGTCCACAGGCCGTGGAAGTACGCCCACAGCCTGCCCCCCGCCATGCTCTCCATGCTGAAAGGTACAAAGCAATGTATATCTTTGTGTGGTTTGTTTTAGCAATATTTGATATTTTAGGCAAGCCAAAACAAAGTGAAAGTTTTCATAATGTTTAGCTGTACACACCTAAACAAATTTAGGGCATTGGGCATGGCAAAATTGCCAACTTGGGTCAACTCATGATACAAATAAGGGTATAACACATTCAAGCATTATATGCAGCCCTTTAAGGGTTAATAAAATTCGGTATAGTTGTTGCCTTCATTGTCTGTCTCCCTAATTTTGTCACATTACTGACTGGGGGTAGATGTTTGACAATGTATCTATAGACGTGAAAGTAATCATGGTAGTGGCTACTCCGTCATGTGGATGCCCATGGTATTAGTGCTGCCCCCTCCCCTGGACCGTGCCAGCCCCACAAAGGGTGTGACTATTTCTTGACAACAAGGGGGGCCCATGTATCCTAACAACAGGGTGTAGTGCATTAGTTAATGCACTATGCAGCCCTTAAGAGGTTAAAGCAGCACTATCAACTACACTACATGTGGTTGTGTAAGGCGTTGACTACCTGCTTAATGTACATTTACCATTAGTTAGAGACAGAAGAGATTTTGTTACCACTGTACAATAAACACCATTACCAAGCTTGCTGTTCATTTTGTCTTTACTTTATGATACTATGCTGGATGAACAATATAAAGACATGTTCTGCTCCGGGTGAGATTGTGGTGCCATCTAGAGGGATAGAGCCCAGATAGAGCAGTGAGACTGTGGTGGGGGATATGCTTGCATTGGTGCAGCACACTGTGCTTAAAGGGTTAACTTGTTGTTAAATGACCACTCCCTGAATTTATCAAATTGGATGAAATAAAAATAAAAACATGTTTCTTACAGAACTGTCATTTGCTCAGCTGTTTACCAAGGGATTTTCAAAATTCAAAGTTCCATGAAAAGAGCAGATACGGGGCTACAATGGCAGAGGCAGCCACAGTATCTAAAGGTGATAATAAAATCGGGAGAGGCGCAAATACGCAAATTTTTGGCACTCGGAAATTGGAACAATATGTTAAAAATCATGTCTGAGAAAAGTCTCATTTCCTCAGCTGTTTACCAGCCGATTTTCGAAATTCAAAGTTTCCTGGAAACAGGAGATTCAGGGCTACAAGTGCATATGCAGCCACAGCGCCCAGAGGTGATGAGAAGGCCGGGGCAAGCGTAGAAACGCAAATTTTCGGCACTCGGAAATTGTGAAAAAGTTGTTAAAATCATTTCTAAGAAAAGTTTCATTTCCTCAGCTGTTTACCAACCGATTTTCGAAATTCAAAGTTTCCTGGAAAGAGGAGATTCAGGACTACAACCCCCAATGCAGCCACAGTGTCCACAGGCCATAATAAGGCCGGCGCAGCGGACGATACGCAAATTTTCGGCACTCGGAAATTGTGAATAAAGCTCTAATGTAGGCTAGAGAAGGCATCCATCTATCCTGGCAGATTACAGCAGCCAACGACAAAGTGCTGTGACTTACTGTTAGCTAGGAGTGGTGTGTGAAGAGGGGCAAGTGTGTTTTTGGTTGTTTGTTGCTGTGGGAGATCATGAGAAGACTGTGGCCAAGTTTGGTGTGGGGTGAGGGTCATGAGAAGACTGTGGCCAAGTTTGGTGTGGGGGGTGAGTGAGTGCATAATTAGGGAAAGAATCAGTCTGCAGTGAATACCAAATGAGTTCTGAGTGGTCTAAATAATTTGGTTGTTTTTTTTGAAATTATGTTAGAGATGACAAAGGAGCCAGAATCAATTATCATCATCATCATCATCATCATCATCATCATCATCATGAGAGACCTATATAAGCACTGCTGTTTGTTGTGAAGGAATTCGTTGGGGGGGCCATTTGGGTTGGGTCAGAAATTAAATGATTCACTTCCAAGATGGCTGACCATGCAGGTTTGTTGACATGATTCTGTGACCAGCATACTATTATGTTGGTGGATGGGTGGATATTGATTAGGAAAGATTTAATAATATGACCTCTGTCTATTGTTAGTGTGAGAGGTTGCTAGTCTTTCTTGATCTTGATGTAAAATTACAGTTAAAACATGTCTTGTTCAAAAAAGGCCTTTGGCTTTTCAGACCAAATTTTCTCAAGATCACTGTTATGGATTATGTCATGTTACACGAGTCGTGGCCAGGTTCCCCATGACCCCAGTGACTGCTTGATCACTTCTTTGGTTCATAGTGTAAAAAGAACTTATCCTAGTGGAAAACCCATTTGAAGCTATTTCCTTTACAGGTGTCTTCCAGCCTGAACTCAAGCGCTGGTGTGACAAGCAACTCGTCTTGATCCATAACCGGTGTGTGGAGGGAGGGGATGGTTGCCTCTTGTGGACGGGGGCAGCAAGCGGCAAAGGTAAAGACAATAGATACGTAGATATAATAGATGTAATATCGGACACGTTTGATTTAATTGCGCTGTTGTTTACGATTGGATTGGCCCGGAGCCGTCGAGTGGCTAGCTCCACTCCTTCTATCAGAAAAAAATAGAAAAACCAAAAAAATGGCCAAGCCCTTTGGGACTTTGGCCTATGCAGCAGAGATTTGACTGTTTTCCTAGGTGATTTTTGTCAGTGAATGAAATTTTGTTTTGCAGAATGAAAGAATGAGTGCATCTGAAGTTTGTTGTAACCTTTGTGTACGTCTATTTGTAGGTGGCCAAGATGTTGATGGAGAACGGGGCAGACATCAACCAGCCCAGTTTCTGCAGCAACGACTACAGCTTCCAGACCCCCGTGGTGACGGCCGCCCGCATCCAGCACGAGGAGCTGCTCACCATGTTCCTCACCCAGAAGTGTGAGCTGGACCGGGGGGCCGGCAAGGACGGCAAGTCGGCCCTCCAGTGGGCCGCCAGTCACGGTAACCTGGGCATGATGAAGGTGCTGTACGCGGCCGGGGCCGACGTCAACTGGACCGGTCCCTTCTGCAACACGGCCCTGCACTACGCCACTATAGCCGACAAGCCCGACATCGTGCAGTGGTTGCTGGAGAAGGGGGCGGAGGTGACGGTGAACGGGGAGGGGCGGTCTGCACTGCACATCGCGTGTGTCAAGGGCTACTCTGACATCATGAAGCAGCTGCTGCTGGCACGCTGCGAGGTGGACAGCTACGACTCGTTCGGCTTCAGCCCGTTCAGCCTGGCCTGTCTGCGCGGCCACCTGGACATGGTGCGGGACCTGATGCAGCACGCCCGGCCCGGCACCAAGTACAACATGGAGGACGCCCTGCACCGCGCCGCCGAGTGCGGCCATCTCGAGGTGCTCGAGTTCCTCATCCACAAAGGGGCCGACGTCAACTCTGTCAACAGCAGCGGGGAGTCGGCCTTGTCCATCGCGGCGCGCGGCCAGCCCGTGTCGGTCAAGCTGCTGCTGGAGAACAAGGCGGTGATCAACGTGGTGGACAAACGCGGCTACAGCCCCTTACAACACGCCATCCTGCGGGAGCAGATCGACGTGGCCGTGTGCCTCATCAAGCACGGCTCCAACCTGCACACCACCTCCTCCCTCATAGACTCTCCCCTACAGAGCGGCTACTCCACCTCCAACCCCCTGCTCATCAAGTGCCTCATTGACGCCGGCGTCACCCTCAGCACAGAGAAGTGGTTCACCGTCTACGCCTGTCAGACCAAGCTGCGGGAGCTGGACTTTCAGTACAACTCCCTGCGCTACCGCCACACCATCGACGCCCAGCGCGACGTTTGGCAGTGGGTGATGGGTAAGATCGGCAAGCCCCGCTCCCTGCTAGAGTCCTGTCGCACCGCCGCCCGCACCCAGCTCGTCACCTCCTCCGGCGGCAGGAGCATCCTGGCCAACATAGACCAACTCCCCCTGCCTACTGCCCTCAAGAAATATCTTGCCCTCGAGGATTATTTCCGGATCTGAGGAATGCATCAGGAAGAACGCTCTGTGGTTGAGACGTTTGGCTAAGACAAAAAGACGCTGTATGAGGTGAAGTGGATCTCCTTTACCTGAAACAGCTCTTATTAGTTTTGGTCTGAAGTTTTGTTGGTTTGGAAAATGACAGAATGTGTTGTTGTACGATTGTTGAAGCCTGTAAAATGTTTGAATACTGCCTTTGTGATGTGTAAGAGGTAGGTATAATGTTAGCACTTCATGAGCACCATGCCATCCTGAAGAGTTAAATAGATTTCAGTAGCAGGGCATTACATTGAACATGTTTAACATTTTTAGAACTAAAATATGTTCATATATAAACAACTCAGGACGTATTTCTATCCAATGTACGTTCACACAATGTAGTCACACAATGTAAGCCAAAAGTATTTGATCTGGTCATCAATTTTGCCAGATGACTAAGCTATAGTAAACACGTCTGTCCATTTGTATCTTATTTTCACCACAACATCATTATTACAGTGGCAAACCGTGTATGCTTAAACTTGTGATAACGTGCCGCAGGTCAGATATTACAGAATACTTTGTGCGTGTCATCTAATTCACAACGACTTCATTCAACAGGCTGCACACATAGGGACTTACAAATACCAGAAATGACCTGGGTACCTTTTCTTGTCAGTGCCATGGGAAGTTACCAGAGACTTATTGCCATATATCCAGGTGCACTTCAGATTCCTAGTGGGAATCTGCAATTTGATGCTTGTATGAAATCTCAAAAAAGGGACATGTAAATCACAGGATGACGATGACCCCTGGCCATACCACACGACTGTCATGTCCGCTCATGTCAATATGCGCTTTCCTGTGATATGTCAAATCTGAAAGATGTGATTCATGTCGCTTTTGCTTTACATCTAACAAGAGTATAGAAATATAACCAATTCATAGCGTCTGGAATACTGCAAAAGTGGACAAATCAGTCAGAAAAAGAATTATCATGCTATGATATGGAACATTTACTGCATTAAGTTTATGGAAGATGGCTATGTTATTTGTATGTATACTGGTGAGGTTATCATGAGGTACGCTTGTTCAGGAAGGCATGACAAGCCTTGGGGTGGAGAGTTCTGTAAAGACTATTCAATATGCGTATTATCAAAGGGTACTCATAAAAGAACAGTATTCATTGAACGTTCAACTTTCTTTAGATGTAAGGTTTTCAAGATTTAATATGTCCGGATGTTCCTTTGTTCATATTTGAGCAGCTAGACAGAAAGGATGAGCCATGCCAACATCTTTATAATTTGACTTTAGAAAAAGCAAACAGCCATCCAGTGGAGATCCTTTCTGCTCGGCGGATACACATATTCAGCTTGCTGAATTATGATAAGGTGTAAGGTGGGTTAAGATGTCTTATGTTTTCTGGGATATGTGGATGGTGAGAGACTAGGATATTGAGTTTTATTTATAAATGCCTGTATTATAGTGTATATATCAAGTGAGTAGTCTACCAGTAAGGTATAGGATGCACTAAGTCTTTAGAAGCTGATGATGGTTGATCTTACTCTTTAAGACACAAACTAACTTGCTAGTACTGTGTTGATGGATCATACTGGCCCTTCGGCTGTAGCGCCGCAATAACACATGAATCGGAGCACACCAGGATACACAATGTTTGTCACAAAATATAATGAAGACCTCATGATTTAACAGTGATAAAAACAAAACGAGTAAGTAAAATGCATTTTTTACATGTACCATGAAAAGATCAATTGAATAGAAAAATGTATATATTTCTAAAAAGAAAGTGACACGAGAAGACTATGGAACCACCCTTTATTGTTTGATTCAGACTAAGGCTTAATGTACAGATACCATTAGCTAGAGACAACAGAGATTTTGTCACCACTGTACAATAAACATCATTACCAGGCTTGCTGTTTCTTTTGTCCGTAAATGATTATTTAAAAAATAGTCTGGAGATCTCTTAAGTGGAGTAAGAAGTTCAGCCCATAGCCCAGTATACAGAAACATTATTACTTTGATACAAATGTTGTATGTAGATATACCAATAAGAAGACCACACAATGCACTACAAGATAAGTTTCTGACCCGTATGAAAGATTTGATCAATCCATGGTTATCATTTCTATAAGATAATGTGAACACCTTCACAAAGTAGTTTTGTTATTAATCAGTCAATATACGTACCTGAAATGAACACATCTTTTCTAAATCACTCAGTTTATTCATATTCATGATACAGCATGGAAGCGAGCATCATCTCAGTAACATCTCATCACAGTTTTTCTAAAGCCTGGTGCATAGTGTGGCAATGAATTCTTTTCATATAGAGTGTCACAGAGGTCACATGCATAAGAAATGGCATGGTATGTTTTGCAGGTCAATGTTAGTTCACACACACCTACATTTACCAGTATATATGCAAGTCTAGTTAATTTGGGGGCAAATTACATAATTTAAGCCTGCAATATGATACAGGCTAGGATAGCTTCTTCACATAGTTTGTCTCAATAGAGAAGGACTTGTGAGGTCCTGTGACCATCCAGCAGACAGAGAACACAGCCTGGTCCTGTATAGAGAACTCTCCCTCGTACACTTCAGGGTCACAGTAATGGGTGCACTGAGAGCGCACTGTGCCCAGCTCCCCCTGGCCACCCTTGTCTACGTCTGGGAACCTCAGGTCATGGAAGTGCTGCCCGGGGCTGAAGCAGCAGCTGAGGGAGCTGCCCGGCACTGTGTACGGATCCAGCACCGCTGCTGACCGGTCCTTAGCGCTGCAGTGGTACACGCTGATCTCCGTAGCCAGCCACTGGTCAGCGCCTGTCCCTGGGAAGCAGTAGAGGTACTGGCGGTTAACGAGTGTTGCGGGGCTCAGGTCTGACTCGTGGTTGTTAAACATGCCCTGTTCTCGGTACAACAAAGATGGCTGCTTCACCTGCTGCTGTTGTTGCCTGCTGGGCGACTCCCTCACTGATGCACCGCCCTCCTCTGATGTCTGCCTCTTACCCACCCCTGATGGACTGGTCCATTCAGCCTCACCACCCTCCTCTGACGCCTGCCTCTTACGCACCCCTGCCGGACTGGTCCAATCAGGCTCGGGGGTGTCAGGAGTGCAGACCCAGGGGGTGAAGGAGGCCTGCCCGCTGCTGATGGAGGCCAGGAGGCGGTGTGGGGGCTGCAGCGTGCACACCTGTCGCTTGAATGTCCACAGGCCGTGGAAGTACGCCCACAGCCTGCCCCCCGCCATGCTCTCCATGCTGAAAGGTACAAAGCAATGTATATCTTTGTGTGGTTTGTTTTAGCAATATTTGATATTTTAGGCAAGCCAAAACAAAGTGAAAGTTTTCATAATGTTTAGCTGTACACACCTAAACAAATTTAGGGCATTGGGCATGGCAAAATTGCCAACTTGGGTCAACTCATGATACAAATAAGGGTATAACACATTCAAGCATTATATGCAGCCCTTTAAGGGTTAATAAAATTGGGTATAGTTGTTGCCTTCATTGTCTGTCTCCCTAATTTTGTCACATTACTGACTGGGGGTAGATGTTTGACAATGTATCTATAGACGTGAAAGTAATCATGGTAGTGGCTACTCCGTCATGTGGATACCCATGGTATTAGTGCTGCCCCCTCCCCTGGACCGTGCCAGCCCCACAAAGGGTGTGACTATTTCTTGACAACAAGGGGGGCCCATGTATCCTAACAACAGGGTGTAGTGCATTAGTTAATGCACTATGCAGCCCTTAAGAGGTTAAAGCAGCACTATCAACTACACTAGATGTGGTTGTGTAAGGCGTTGACTACCTGCTTAATGTACATTTACCATTAGTTAGAGACAGAAGAGATTTTGTTACCACTGTACAATAAACACCATTACCAAGCTTGCTGTTCATTTTGTCTTTACTTTATGATACCATGCTGGATGAACAATATAAAGACATGTTCTGCTCCGGGTGAGATTGTGGTGCCATCTAGAGGGATAGAGCCCAGATAGAGCAGTGAGACTGTGGTGGGGGATATGCTTGCATTGGTGCAGCACGCTCTGCTTAAACGGTTAACTTGTTGTTAAATGACCACTCCCTGAATTTATCAAATTGGATGAAATAAAAATAAAAACATGTTTCTTACAGAACTGTCATTTTCTCAGCTGTTTACCAAGGGATTTTCAAAATTCAAAGTTCCATGAAAAGAAGAGATACGGGGCTACAATGGCAGATGCAGCCACACTATCTAAAGGCGATAATAAGGCCGGGGAAGCGCAAATACGCAAATTTTCGGCACTCGGAAATTGGAACAAAATGTTAAAAATCATGTCATTTCCTCAGCTGTTTACCAGCCGATTTTCAGAATTCAAAGTTTCCTGGAAAGAGGAGATTCAGAGCTACAAGTGCATATGCAGCCACAGCGCCTAGAGGTGATGATAGGGCCGGGGCAAGCGTAGAAACGCAAATTTTCGGCACTCGGAAATTGTGAAAAAGTTGTTAAAATCATTTCTGAGAAAAGTTTCATTTCCTCAGCTGTTTACCAACCGATTTTCGAAATTCAAAGTTTCCTGGAAAGAGGAGATTCAGGACTACAACCCCCAATGCAGCAACAGTGTCCACAGGCCATGACAAGGCCGGCGCGGACGACGATACGCAAATTTTCGGCACTCGGAAATTGTGAAAAAAGCTCTAATGTAGGCTAGAGAAGGCATCCATCTATCCTGGCAGATTACAGCAGCCAAAGACAAAGTGCTGTGACTTACTGTTAGCTAGGAGTGGTGTGTGAAGAGGGGCAAGTGTGTTTTTGGTTGTTTGTTGCTGTGGGAGATCATGAGAAGACTGTGGCCAAGTTTGGTGTGGGGTGAGGGTCACGAGAAGACTGTGGCCAAGTTTGGTGTGGGGGGTGAGTGAGTGCATAATTAGGGAAAGAATCAGTCTGCAGTGAATACCAGATGAGTTCTGAGTGGTCTAAATAGTTTGGTATTTTTTTTGAAATTGTGTTAGAGATGACAAAGGAGCCAGAATCAATTATCATCATGAGTGACCTATATAAGCATGGTTGTTTGTTGTGAAGGATTTCTTTAGGGGTCCATTTGGGTCGGGTCAGAAATTAAATGATTCACTTCCAAGATGGCTGACCATGCAGGTTTGTTGACATGATTCTGTGACCAGCATACTATTATGTTGGTGGATGGGTGGATATTGCTTAGGAAGGATTTAATAATATGACCTCTGTCTGTTGTTAGTGTGAGAGGTTGCTACTCTTTCTTGATCTTGATGTAAAAATTACAGTTAAAACATGTCTTGTTCAAAAAAGGCCTTTGACTTTTCAGACCAAATTTTCTCAAGATCACTGTTATGGATTATGTCATGTTACACAAGTTGTGGCCAGGTTCCCCATGACCCCAGTGACAGCTTGATCACTTTTTTGGTTCATAGTGTAAAAAGAACTTATCCCAGTAAACATAGAGTGGAAAACCCATTTGAAGCTATTTCCTCTACAGGTGTCTTCCAGCCTGAACTCAAGCGCTGGTGTGACGAGCAACTCGCTTTGATCCATAACCGGTGTGTGGAGGGAGGGGGTGGTTGCCTCTTGTGGACGGGGGCAGCAAGCGGCAAGGGTAAAGACAATAGATACGGCGTGAAGGCTGTTACTAAAGTAGAGCTAGGCCTGAAAAACAAGCCAATGTCGGTCCACAGACTGGTCTACATGTTGAAGCACTACGAACCGAGTTTCCTATCTCTGCCATACCACGTTGTGCGCGGAAAGCAACCACCTCACCCTTGAGACCCCGAGTATGAATGCCGAACGGCGGACCTGCAATCTGATGCATCACTGTTCAAAGGCTCACAACCCATTTTGCCTGTTACCATAACAGTGCAAATGGTAGTGAATCCAACTCATATATTCTAGATTAAGGTGTTCTTTCGGTGTTCGTGTTTGATATTTACATGTCGATGGGACTTGGGAAAGTATAGCCAGAAGGTGAAGTGATTCAAGCTGGGCCGCTTCCTTGTCTGAGGCCAGGTAATCCCTGCCGCTAGGCCGTGTCCCCGTCTGACGTCCAGGATAAGCCTGCCTCTAACGTGCGTCCTTGTCTGACGTTCAGGGAAGCCTGCCGCTAACGTGCGTCCTTGTCTGACTTTCAGGGAAGCCTGCCGCTAACGTGCGTCCTTGTCTGACGTTCAGGGAAGTCTGCCGCTAACGTGCGTCCTTGTTTGACACCCAAGTGAACCCTCCCCCTAGTGTATCCTTGTCTGACGTCCAGGGAAACCCGGCCATTAACGTGCGCTAAAGGCTATTCCTGTACTTGGACCTCTATAAAAGACGGACACTAGGCCTATACTTGGACTTGAAGTGGATACCCTTATTAAAACCTAATGAAAGCTGACTCCTGGACTTGAACCTGAAGTTGATACTCTTAAAAACAACTCACAAAAGGTCAATACTACACTTGAGCCAGCATCAGGACAAGCAGCAGCCTGTAATAATAATCAACTCTTTGAGGCTAAGATGTCGGCCTACGACGAGGCCTACCTGGAGGGTGACCTTGAGGCGGAGGAGACGCTGGAGGAGAGCCTGTTTGAGGTCATCTTTAGGAACGACCTGGAGGCGGCCACGTTGCTGGTGACACAGAGTGACGTGGACGTGAGTCGGCCTAACGGGCGTGGTAAGACCATGCTGGGGCTGGCCGTGGAACACGAGCACGTGCCCATGGTGCGGATGTTGATGGAGAACGGGGCAGACATCAACCAGCCCAGTTTCTGCAGCAACGACTACAGCTTCCAGACCCCCGTGGTGACGGCCGCCCGCATCCAGCACGAGGAGCTGCTCACCATGTTCCTCACCCAGAAGTGTGAGCTGGACCGGGGGGCCGGCAAGGACGGCAAGTCGGCCCTCCAGTGGGCCGCCAGTCACGGTAACCTGGGCATGATGAAGGTGCTGTATGCGGCCGGGGCCGACGTCAACTGGACCGGTCCCTTCTGCAACACGGCCCTGCACTACGCCACTATAGCCGACAAGCCCGACATCGTGCAGTGGTTGCTGGAGAAGGGGGCGGAGGTGACGGTGAACGGGGAGGGGCGGTCTGCACTGCACATCGCGTGTGTCAAGGGCTACTCTGACATCATGAAGCAGCTGCTGCTGGCACGCTGTGAGGTGGACAGCTACGACTCGTTCGGCTTCAGCCCGTTCAGCCTGGCCTGTCTGCGCGGCCACCTGGACATGGTGCGGGACCTGATGCAGCACGCCCGGCCCGGCACCAAGTACAACATGGAGGACGCCCTGCACCGCGCCGCCGAGTGCGGCCATCTCGAGGTGCTCGAGTTCCTCATCCACAAAGGGGCCGACGTCAACTCTGTCAACAGCAGCGGGGAGTCGGCCTTGTCCATCGCGGCACGCGGCCAGCCCGTGTCGGTCAAGCTGCTGCTGGAGAACAAGGCGGTGATCAACGTGGTGGACAAACGGGGCTACAGCCCCTTACAACACGCCATCCTGCGGGAGCAGATCGACGTGGCCGTGTGCCTCATCAAGCACGGCTCCAACCTGCACACCACCTCCTCCCTCATAGACTCTCCCCTACAGAGCGGCTACTCCACCTCCAACCCCCTGCTCATCAAGTGCCTCATCGACGCCGGCGTCACCCTCAGCACAGAGAAGTGGTTCACCGTCTACGCCTGTCAGACCAAGCTGCGGGAGCTGGACTTTCAGTACAACTCCCTGCGCTACCGCCACACCATCGACGCCCAGCGCGACGTGTGGCAGTGGGTGATGGGTAAGATCGGCAAGCCCCGCTTCCTACTAGAGTCCTGCCGCACCGCCGCCCGCACCCAGCTCGTCACCTCCTCGGGCGGCAGGAGCATCCTGGCCAACATAGACCAACTCCCCCTGCCTACCGCCCTCAAGAAATATCTTGCCCTCGAGGATTATTTCCGGATCTGAGGAATGCATCAGGAAGAACGCTCTGTGGTTGAGACGTTTGGCTAAGACAAAAAGACGCTGTATGAGGTGAAGTGGATATCCTTTACCTGAAACAGCTCTTATTAGTTTTGGTCTGAAGTTTGTTGGTTTGGAAAATGACAGAATGTGTTGTTGTACGATTGATGAAGCCTGTAAAATGTCTGAATACTGCCTTTGTGATGTGTAAGAGGTAGGTATAATGTTAGCACTTCATGAGCACCATGCCATCCTGAAGAGTTGAATAGATTTCAGTAGCAGGGCATTACATTGAACATGTTTAACATTTTTAGAACTAAAATATGTTCATATATAAACAACTCAGGACGTATTTCTATCCAATGTACGTTCACACAATGTAGTCACACAATGTAAGCCAAAAGTATTTGATCTGGTCATCAATTTTGTCAGATGACTAAGCTATAGTAAACATGTCTGTCCATTTGTATCTTATTTTCACCACAACATCCTTATTACAGTGGCAAACTGTGTATGCTTAAACTTGTGATAACGTGCCGCAGGTCAGATATTACAGAATCCTTTGTGCGTGTCATCTAATTCACCATGACTTCATTCAACAGGCTGCACACATAGGGACTTACAAATACCAGAAATGACCTGGGTACCTTTTCTTGTCAGTGCCATGGGAAGTTACCAGAGACTTATTGCCATATATCCAGGTGCACTTCAGATTCCTAGTGGGAATCTGCAATTTGATGCTTGTATGAAATCTCAAAAAGGGGACATGTAAATCACAGGATGACAATGACCCCTGGCCATACCACACGACTGTCATGTCAGCTCATGTCAATATGCGCTTTCCTGTGATATGTCAAATCTGAAAGATGTGATTCATGTCGCTTTGCTTTACATCTAACAAGAGTATAGAAATATAACCAATTCATAGCGTCTGGAATACTGCAAAAGTGGACAAATCAGTCAGAAAAAGAATTATCATGCTATAATATGGAACATTTACTGCATTAAGTTTATGGAAGATGGCTATGTTATTTGTATGTACACTGGTGAGGTTATCATGAGGTACGCTTGTTCAGGAAGGCATGACAAGCCTTGGGGTGGAGAGTTCTGTAAAGACTATTCAATATGCGTATTATCAAAGGGTACTCATAAAAGAACAGTATTCATTGAATGTTCAACTTTCTTTAGATGTAAGGTTTTCAAGATTTAATATGTCCGGATGTTCCTTTGTTCATATTTGAGCAGCTAGACAGAAAGGATGAGCCATGCCAACATCTTTATAATTTGACTTTAGAAAAAGTAAACAGCCATCCAGTGGAGATCCCTTCTGCCTGCCGGATGCACATATTCAGCTTGCTGAATTATGATAAGGTGTAAGGTGGGTGAAGATGTCTTATGTTTTCTGGGATATGTGGATGGTGAGAGACTAGGATATTGAGTTTTATTTATAAATGCCTGTATTATAGTGTATATATCATGTGAGTAGTCTACCAGTAAGGTATAGGATGCACTAAGTCTTTAGAAGCTGATGACGGTTGATCTTACTCTTTAAGACACAGACTAACTTGCTAGTACTGTGTTGATGGATCATACTGGCCCTTCAGCTGTAGCGCCGCAATAACACATGAATCAGAACACACCAGGATACACAATGTGTGTCACAAAGTATAATGAAGACCTCATGATTTAACAGTGATGAAAACAAAACAAATAAGTGAAATGCATTTTTTACATGTACCATGTAAAGATCACTTGAATAGAAAAATGTATTATTTCTAAAAAGAAAGTGACACGAGAAAACTATGGAACCACCCTTTATTGTTTGATTCAGAATAAGGCTTAATGTACAGATACCATTAGCTAGAGACAACAGAGATTTTGTTACCACTGTACAATAAACATCATTACCAGGCTTGCTGTTTCTTTTGTCCGTAAATGATTATCTAAAAAATAGTATGGAGATCTCTTAAGTGGAGTAAGAAGATCACCCCATAGCACAGAATACAGAAACACTATTACTTTGATACAAATTTTGTATGTAGATATACCAATAAGAAGACCACACAGTGCACTACGAGGTAAGTTTCTGATCCGTATGAAAGATTTGATCAATCCATGGTTATTATTTCTATAATATATTTTGAACATCTTCACAAGGTGATTTTGGTATTATATACCAGTAGTTCTGTTATCAATCAGTCAATATACGTACCTGAAATGAACACATCTTTTCTAAATCACTCAGTTTATTCATATATATGATACAGTATGGAAGAGACCATCATCTCAGTAACATCTCATCACATTTTTTCTAAAGCCTGGTGCATAGTGTGGCAATGAATTCTTTTCATATACAGTGTATATTATAGACATGAGATGTGTTAAATATCACTATAAGTTATCAAATAATACACAGCGGAATGTAATATAACTTGGTCTGTTCAAGCGATACTGATGGCTCCCGATTCAATATAACAAAGACACACCAAAAAAGAAGAATTTCGAAAAAATGATGGGAGTGAGCAAAAATCTTTTTTTCTTAAACATAAATTTCATGAGTTAACAGGTGATTCCATCTGGCAAGAAAGCATAATTTAATCTCAAACTCCTGTAATTAGTAAAGTCTTTCACATATACAAGACTTTCTAATACTGATTTGACCAATGTGCTCTGAGGTCACATGCATAAGAAATGGCATGGTATGTTTTGCAGGTCAATATTAGTTCACACACACCTACATTTACCAGTATATATGCAAGTCTAGTTCTGGGGACATATTGCATAATTTAAGCCTGCAATATGATACAGGCTAGGATAGCTTCTTCACATAGTTTGTCTCAATAGAGTAGGACTTGTGAGGTCCCGTGACCATCCAGCAGATAGAGAACCCAGCCTGGTCCTGTATAGAGAACTCTCCCTCGTACACGTCAGGGTCACAGTAATGGGTGCACTGAGAGCGCACTGCGCCCAGCTCCCCGTGGCCACCCTCGTCTACGTCTGGGAACCTCAGGTCATGGAAGTGCTGCCCGGGGCTGAAGCAGCAGCTGAGGGGGCTGCCCGGCACTGTGTACGGATCCAGCACCGCTGCTGACCGGTCCTTAGCGCTGCAGTGGTACACGCTGATCTCCGTAGCCAGCCACTGGTCAGCGCCTGCCCCTGGGAAGCAGTAGAGGTACTGGCGGTTAACAAGTGTTGCGGGGCTCAGGTCTGACTCGTGGTTGTTCAACATGCCCTGTTCTCGGTACAACAAAGATGGCTGCTTCACCTGCTGCTGTTGTTGCCTGCTGGGCGACTCCCTCACTGATGCACTGCCCTCCTCTGATGCCTGCCTCTTACGCACCCCTGCCGGACTGGTCCATTCAGCCTCACCACCCTCCTCTGATGTCTGCCTCTTACGCACCCCTGCCGGACTGGTCCATTCAGCCTCACCACCCTCCTCTGATGTCTCCCTCTTACGCACCCCTGCCGGACTGGTCCATTCAGCCTCACCACCCTCCTCTGACGCCTGCCTCCTACGCACCCCTGCCGGACTGGTCCGATCAGGCTCGGGGGTGTCAGGAGTGCAGACCCAGGGGGTGAAGGAGGCCTGCCCGCTGCTGATGGAGGCCAGGAGGCGGTGTGGGGGCTGCAGCGTGCACACCTGTCGCTTGAACGTCCACAGGCCGTGGAAGTACGCCCACAGCCTGCCCCCCGCCATGCTCTCCATGCTGAAAGGTACAAAGCAATGTATATGTTTGTGTGGTTTGTTTTAGCAATATTTGACATTTTAAGGGAGTGTTCAGGCAAACTTGGGACTCATAACTCATGACTAAGATTCTTTGCTTTGCTTTTTGGCTGTAGTTTTATTTATCATTGAGATAGGTAAATTCAATTGATACATTAATACAAATAAGGGTATAACACATTCAAGCATTATATGCAGCCCTTTAAGGGTTAATAAAATCCAGTATAGTTGTTGCCTTCATTGTCTGTCTCCTTAATTTTGTCACATTACTGACTGGGGGGTAGATGTTTGACAATGTATCTATAGACGTGAAAGTAATCATGGTAGTGGCTACTCCGTCATGTGGATACCCATGGTATTAGTGCTGCCCCCTCCCCTGGACCGTGCCAGCCCCACAAAGGGTGTGACTATTTCTTGACAGCAAGGGGGGCCCATGTATCCTAACAACAGGGTGTAGTGCATTAGTTAATGCACTATGCAGCCCTTAAGAGGTTAAAGCAGCACTATCAACTACACTAGATGTGGTTGTGTAAGGTGTTGACTACCTGCTTAATGTACATTTACCATTAGTTAGAGACAGAAGAGATTTTGTTACCACTGTACAATGAACACCATTAGCAAGCTTGCTGTTCATTTTGTCTTTACTTTATGATACTACCCAGCAAGCAATGGTACGTTGGGCCAACGTCGGCAGGTCGCAAGCAACATTTTAACGTTGGCACAACGTTGGTCTGCCAACGTTGGTGCAACGTTGGTAAATTTATGTTGTACAAACGTTGGCAATACTCCCAATATTTTGCCAACGTTGATACAACGTAGGATAATTCATGTCATTCCAACGTTGGCATAATGCCGTATCTCCAACCTCCACCAGATGGCATTGGAGGTTGTAAGAAGATATCTTCCCCATCAGACACATTATCTTTCTTCAAAATTGGTCAATATTTGGGGGTCATGTGATTTATATAGCATTTGAAACCAAGTATATTCAATTTATTATCCATTGTGTCCCTTATTACCACATTTATATGTAATATAAAACAATCCTAGCAATATTCCTATCAGGACACCTTTTTGTAGGTAATGACAGGTAGATAAGGTGTAGGGATAGGATATGGTTCTGTATCACTTCTTGGCCATTTAAGCTGAGATTAAGGTGAAATGAAAATAGAGAAATGCCTTTAAATGATGATTGTTGACAGTCAATAGACCTATATGATGAGCAAACTATGTTCACTAAATCTCCCCAGTCACACATTGATAATCAAAGTTGGATTAACACCACAGACAAATGTCAGATTTAACCATACAAATTAATGGTTGGGTAGACGTAGGCACAACGTCACTATCTGACGTTGGTAAAACATTAAGCCAACGTCATGCCAACGGTGACATTGGCGACGTTGGTACATGGTAGAAATCGCCGGCCAAAAGGCAGTTGTAACAACGTCAATGTCCAACGTCATGCCAACGCCAGCTAACGTTGAGCCAACGTTGGTACAACGTCAGAATGCTAGCTGGGTATGCTGGATGAACAATGTAAAGACATGTTCTGCTCCGGGTGAGATTGTGGTGCCATCTAGAGGGATAGAGCCCAGATAGAGCAGTGAGACTGTGGTGGGGGATATGCTTGCATTGGTGCAGCACGCTCTGCTTAAACGGTTAACTTGTTGTTAAATGACCACTCCCTGAATTTATCAAATTGGATAAAATAAAAATAAAAACATGTTTCTTACAGAACTGTCATTTGCTCAGCTGTTTACCAAGGGATTTTCAAAATTCAAAGTTCCATGAGAAGAGGAGATACGGGGCTACAATGGCAGATGCAGCCACAGTATCTAAAGGTGATAATAAATCCGGAGAGGCGCAAATACGCAAATTTTCGGCACTCGGAAGTTGGAACAAAATGTTAAAAATCATGTCATTTCCTCAGCTGTTTACCAGCCGATTTTCAGAATTCAAAGTTTCCTGGAAAGAGGAGATTCAGAGCTACAAGTGCATATGCAGCCACAGCGCCTAGAGGTGATGATAGGGCCGGGGCAAGCGTAGAAACGCAAATTTTCGGCACTCGGAAATTGTGAAAAAGTTGTTAAAATCATTTCTAAGAAAAGTTTCATTTCCTCAGCTGTTTACCAACCGATTTTCGAAATTCAAAGTTTCCTGGAAAGGGGAGATTCAGGACTACAACCCCCAATGCAGCAACAGTGTCCACAGGCCATGACAAGGCCGGCGCGGACGACGATACGCAAATTTTCGGCACTCGGAAATTGTGAAAAAGCTCTAATGTAGGCTAGAGAAGGCATCCATCTATCCTGGCAGATTACAGCAGCCAAAGACAAAGTGCTGTGACTTACTGTTAGCTAGGAGTGGTGTGTGAAGAGGGGCAAGTGTGTTTTTGGTTGTTTGTTGCTGTGGGAGATCATGAGAAGACTGTGGCCAAGTTTGGTGTGGGGTGAGGGTCACGAGAAGACTGTGGCCAAGTTTGGTGTGGGGGGTGAGTGAGTGCATAATTAGGGAAAGAATCAGTCTGCAGTGAATACCAGATGAGTTCTGAGTGGTCTAAATAGTTTGGTATTTTTTTTGAAATTGTGTTAGAGATGACAAAGGAGCCAGAATCAATTATCATCATGAGTGACCTATATAAGCATGGTTGTTTGTTGTGAAGGATTTCTTTAGGGGTCCATTTGGGTCGGGTCAGAAATTAAATGATTCACTTCCAAGATGGCTGACCATGCAGGTTTGTTGACATGATTCTGTGACCAGCATACTATTATGTTGGTGGATGGGTGGATATTGCTTAGGAAGGATTTAATAATATGACCTCTGTCTGTTGTTAGTGTGAGAGGTTGCTACTCTTTCTTGATCTTGATGTAAAAATTACAGTTAAAACATGTCTTGTTCAAAAAAGGCCTTTGACTTTTCAGACCAAATTTTCTCAAGATCACTGTTATGGATTATGTCATGTTACACAAGTTGTGGCCAGGTTCCCCATGACCCCAGTGACAGCTTGATCACTTTTTTGGTTCATAGTGTAAAAAGAACTTATCCCAGTAAACATAGAGTGGAAAACCCATTTGAAGCTATTTCCTCTACAGGTGTCTTCCAGCCTGAACTCAAGCGCTGGTGTGACGAGCAACTCGCTTTGATCCATAACCGGTGTGTGGAGGGAGGGGGTGGTTGCCTCTTGTGGACGGGGGCAGCAAGCGGCAAGGGTAAAGACAATAGATACGGCGTGAAGGCTGTTACTAAAGTAGAGCTAGGCCTGAAAAACAAGCCAATGTCGGTCCACAGACTGGTCTACATGTTGAAGCACTACGAACCGAGTTTCCTATCTCTGCCATACCACGTTGTGCGCGGAAAGCAACCACCTCACCCTTGAGACCCCGAGTATGAATGCCGAACGGCGGACCTGCAATCTGATGCATCACTGTTCAAAGGCTCACAACCCATTTTGCCTGTTACCATAACAGTGCAAATGGTAGTGAATCCAACTCATATATTCTAGATTAAGGTGTTCTTTCGGTGTTCGTGTTTGATATTTACATGTCGATGGGACTTGGGAAAGTATAGCCAGAAGGTGAAGTGATTCAAGCTGGGCCGCTTCCTTGTCTGAGGCCAGGTAATCCCTGCCGCTAGGCCGTGTCCCCGTCTGACGTCCAGGATAAGCCTGCCTCTAACGTGCGTCCTTGTCTGACGTTCAGGGAAGCCTGCCGCTAACGTGCGTCCTTGTCTGACTTTCAGGGAAGCCTGCCGCTAACGTGCGTCCTTGTCTGACGTTCAGGGAAGTCTGCCGCTAACGTGCGTCCTTGTTTGACACCCAAGTGAACCCTCCCCCTAGTGTATCCTTGTCTGACGTCCAGGGAAACCCGGCCATTAACGTGCGCTAAAGGCTATTCCTGTACTTGGACCTCTATAAAAGACGGACACTAGGCCTATACTTGGACTTGAAGTGGATACCCTTATTAAAACCTAATGAAAGCTGACTCCTGGACTTGAACCTGAAGTTGATACTCTTAAAAACAACTCACAAAAGGTCAATACTACACTTGAGCCAGCATCAGGACAAGCAGCAGCCTGTAATAATAATCAACTCTTTGAGGCTAAGATGTCGGCCTACGACGAGGCCTACCTGGAGGGTGACCTTGAGGCGGAGGAGACGCTGGAGGAGAGCCTGTTTGAGGTCATCTTTAGGAACGACCTGGAGGCGGCCACGTTGCTGGTGACACAGAGTGACGTGGACGTGAGTCGGCCTAACGGGCGTGGTAAGACCATGCTGGGGCTGGCCGTGGAACACGAGCACGTGCCCATGGTGCGGATGTTGATGGAGAACGGGGCAGACATCAACCAGCCCAGTTTCTGCAGCAACGACTACAGCTTCCAGACCCCCGTGGTGACGGCCGCCCGCATCCAGCACGAGGAGCTGCTCACCATGTTCCTCACCCAGAAGTGTGAGCTGGACCGGGGGGCCGGCAAGGACGGCAAGTCGGCCCTCCAGTGGGCCGCCAGTCACGGTAACCTGGGCATGATGAAGGTGCTGTATGCGGCCGGGGCCGACGTCAACTGGACCGGTCCCTTCTGCAACACGGCCCTGCACTACGCCACTATAGCCGACAAGCCCGACATCGTGCAGTGGTTGCTGGAGAAGGGGGCGGAGGTGACGGTGAACGGGGAGGGGCGGTCTGCACTGCACATCGCGTGTGTCAAGGGCTACTCTGACATCATGAAGCAGCTGCTGCTGGCACGCTGTGAGGTGGACAGCTACGACTCGTTCGGCTTCAGCCCGTTCAGCCTGGCCTGTCTGCGCGGCCACCTGGACATGGTGCGGGACCTGATGCAGCACGCCCGGCCCGGCACCAAGTACAACATGGAGGACGCCCTGCACCGCGCCGCCGAGTGCGGCCATCTCGAGGTGCTCGAGTTCCTCATCCACAAAGGGGCCGACGTCAACTCTGTCAACAGCAGCGGGGAGTCGGCCTTGTCCATCGCGGCACGCGGCCAGCCCGTGTCGGTCAAGCTGCTGCTGGAGAACAAGGCGGTGATCAACGTGGTGGACAAACGGGGCTACAGCCCCTTACAACACGCCATCCTGCGGGAGCAGATCGACGTGGCCGTGTGCCTCATCAAGCACGGCTCCAACCTGCACACCACCTCCTCCCTCATAGACTCTCCCCTACAGAGCGGCTACTCCACCTCCAACCCCCTGCTCATCAAGTGCCTCATCGACGCCGGCGTCACCCTCAGCACAGAGAAGTGGTTCACCGTCTACGCCTGTCAGACCAAGCTGCGGGAGCTGGACTTTCAGTACAACTCCCTGCGCTACCGCCACACCATCGACGCCCAGCGCGACGTGTGGCAGTGGGTGATGGGTAAGATCGGCAAGCCCCGCTTCCTACTAGAGTCCTGCCGCACCGCCGCCCGCACCCAGCTCGTCACCTCCTCGGGCGGCAGGAGCATCCTGGCCAACATAGACCAACTCCCCCTGCCTACCGCCCTCAAGAAATATCTTGCCCTCGAGGATTATTTCCGGATCTGAGGAATGCATCAGGAAGAACGCTCTGTGGTTGAGACGTTTGGCTAAGACAAAAAGACGCTGTATGAGGTGAAGTGGATATCCTTTACCTGAAACAGCTCTTATTAGTTTTGGTCTGAAGTTTGTTGGTTTGGAAAATGACAGAATGTGTTGTTGTACGATTGATGAAGCCTGTAAAATGTCTGAATACTGCCTTTGTGATGTGTAAGAGGTAGGTATAATGTTAGCACTTCATGAGCACCATGCCATCCTGAAGAGTTGAATAGATTTCAGTAGCAGGGCATTACATTGAACATGTTTAACATTTTTAGAACTAAAATATGTTCATATATAAACAACTCAGGACGTATTTCTATCCAATGTACGTTCACACAATGTAGTCACACAATGTAAGCCAAAAGTATTTGATCTGGTCATCAATTTTGTCAGATGACTAAGCTATAGTAAACATGTCTGTCCATTTGTATCTTATTTTCACCACAACATCCTTATTACAGTGGCAAACTGTGTATGCTTAAACTTGTGATAACGTGCCGCAGGTCAGATATTACAGAATCCTTTGTGCGTGTCATCTAATTCACCATGACTTCATTCAACAGGCTGCACACATAGGGACTTACAAATACCAGAAATGACCTGGGTACCTTTTCTTGTCAGTGCCATGGGAAGTTACCAGAGACTTATTGCCATATATCCAGGTGCACTTCAGATTCCTAGTGGGAATCTGCAATTTGATGCTTGTATGAAATCTCAAAAAGGGGACATGTAAATCACAGGATGACAATGACCCCTGGCCATACCACACGACTGTCATGTCAGCTCATGTCAATATGCGCTTTCCTGTGATATGTCAAATCTGAAAGATGTGATTCATGTCGCTTTGCTTTACATCTAACAAGAGTATAGAAATATAACCAATTCATAGCGTCTGGAATACTGCAAAAGTGGACAAATCAGTCAGAAAAAGAATTATCATGCTATAATATGGAACATTTACTGCATTAAGTTTATGGAAGATGGCTATGTTATTTGTATGTACACTGGTGAGGTTATCATGAGGTACGCTTGTTCAGGAAGGCATGACAAGCCTTGGGGTGGAGAGTTCCGTAAAGACTATTCAATGCGTATTATCAAAGGGTACTCATAAAAGAACAGTATTCATTGAATGTTCAACTTTCTTTAGATGTAAGGTTTTCAAGATTTAATATGTCCAGATGTTCCTTTGTTCATATTTGAGCAGCTAGACAGAAAGGATGAGCCATGCCAACATCTTTATAATTTGACTTTAGAAAAAGTAAACAGCCATCCAGTGGAGATCGAATTATGATAAGGTGTAAGGTGGGTGAAGATGTCTTATGTTTTCTGGGATATGTGGATGGTGAGAGACTAGGATATTGAGTTTTATTTATAAATGCCTGTATTATAGTGTATATATCATGTGAGTAGTCTATCAGTAAGGTATATGATGCACTTAGTCTTTAGAAGCTGATGATGGTTGATCTTACTCTTTAAGGCACAAACTAACTTGCTAGTACTGTGTTGATGGATCATACTGGCCCTTCGGCTGTAGCGCCGCAATAACACATGAATCGGAGCACACCAGGATACACAATGTGTGTCACAAAATATAATGAAGACCTCATGATTTAACAGTGATGAAATCAAAACGAGTAAGTGAAATGCATTTTTTACATGTACCATGAAAAGATCAATTGAATAGAAAAATGTATATATTTCTAAAAAGAAAGTGACATGAGAAGACTATGGAACCACCCTTTATTGTTTGATTCAGAATAAGGCTTAATGTACATATACCATTAGCTAGAGACAACAGAGATTTTGTTACCACTGTACAATAAACTTCATTACCAGGCTTGCTGTTTCTTTTGTCCGTAAATGATTATCTAAAAAATAGTATGGAGATCTCTTAAGTGGAGTAAGAAGATCACCCCATAGCACAGAATACAGAAACACTATTACTTTGATACAAATTTTGTATGTAGATATACCAATAAGAAGACCACACAGTGCACTACGAGGTAAGTTTCTGATCTGTATGAAAGATTTGATCAATCCATGGTTATTATTTCTATGATATATTTTGAACATCTTCACAAGGTGATTTTGGTATTATATACCAGTAGTTCTGTTATCAATCAGTCAATATACGTACCTGAAATGAACACATCTTTTCTAAATCACTCAGTTTATTCATATATTTGATACAGTATGGAAGCGACCATCATCTCAGTAACATCTCATCACTTTTTTTCTAAAGCCTGGTGCATAGTGTGGCAATGAATTCTTTTCCTATACAGTGTATATTATAGACATGAGATGTGTTAAATATCACTATAAGTTATCAAATAATACACAGCGGAATGTAATATAACTTGGTCTGTTCAAGCGATACTGATGGCTCCCGATTCAATATAACAAAGACACACCAAAAAAGAAAAAATTTGAAAAAATGATGGGAGTGAGCAAAAATCTTTTTCTCTTAAACATAAATTTCATGAGTTAACAGGTGATTCCATCTGGCAAGAAAGCATAATTTAATCTCAAACTCCTGTAATTAGTAAAGTCTTTCACATATAAAAGAGTTTCTAATACTCATTTGACACATGCATAAGAAATGGCATGGTATGTTTTGCAGGTCAATATTAGTTCACACACACCTACATTTACCAGTATATATGCATGTCTAGTTCTGGGGGCATATTGCATAATTTAAGCCTGCAATATGATACAGGCTAGGATAGCTTCTTCACATAGTTTGTCTCAATAGAGTAGGACTTGTGAGGTCCTGTGACCGTCCAGCAGATAGAGAACCCAGCCTGGTCCTGTATAGAGAACTCTCCCTCGTACACGTCAGGGTCACAGTAATGGGTGCACTGAGAGCGCACTGCGCCCAGCTCCCCCTGGCCACCCTCGTCTACGTCCGGGAACCTCAGGTCATGGAAGTGCTGCCCGGGGCTGAAGCAGCAGCTGAGGGGGCTGCCCGGCACTGTGTACGGATCCAGCACCGCTGCTGACCGGTCCTTAGCGCTGCAGTGGTACACGCTGATCTCCGCAGCCAGCCACTGGTCAGCGCCTGCCCCTGGGAAGCAGTAGAGGTACTGGCGGTTAACGAGTGTTGCGGGGCTCAGGTCTGACTCGTGGTTGTTCAACATGCCCTGTTCTCGGTACAACAAAGATGGCTGCTTCACCTGCTGCTGTTGTTGCCTGCTGGGCGACTCCCTCACTGATGCACTGCCCTCTTCTGATGTCTGCCCCTTACACACCCCTGCCGGACTGGTCCATTCAGCCTCACCACCCTCCTCTGACGCCTGCCTCTTACGCACCCCTGCCGGACTGGTCCAATCAGGCTCGGGGGTGTCAGGAGTGCAGACCCAGGGGGTGAAGGAGGCCTGCCCGCTGCTGATGGAGGCCAGGAGGCGGTGTGGGGGCTGCAGCGTGCACACCTGTCGCTTGAACGTCCACAGGCCGTGGAAGTACGCCCACAGCCTGCCCCCCGCCATGTTCTCCATGCTGAAAGGTACAAAGCAATGTATATGTTTGTGTGGTTTGTTTTAGCAATATTTGACATTTTAAGGGAGTGTTCAGGCAAGCCAAAACAAAGTGAAAGTTTTCATAATGTTTAGCTGTACACACCTAAACAAATTTAGGGCATTGGGTATGGCAAAATTGCCAACTTGGGTCAACTCATGACTAAAATTCTTTGCTTTGCTTTTTGGCTGTAGTTTAATCATCATTGAGATAGGTAAATTCAATTGATACATTAATACAAATAAGGGTATAACACATTCAAACATTATATGCAGCCCTTAAGGGTTAATAACATTCGGTATAGTTGTTGCCTTCATTGTCTGTCTCCCTAATTTTGTCACATTACTGACTGGGGGTAGATGTTTGACAATGTATCTATAGACGTGAAAGTAATCATGGTAGTGGCTACTCTGTCATGTGGATACCCATGATATTAGTGCTGCCCCCTCCCCTGGACCGTGCCAGCCCCACAAAGGGTGTGAGTATTTCTTGACAACAAGGGGGGCCCATGTATCCTAACAACAGGGTGTAGTGCATTAGTTAATGCACTATGCAGCCCTTGAGAGGTTAAAGCAGCACTATCAACTACACTACATGTGGTTGTGTAAGGCGTTGACTACCTGCTTAATGTACATTCACCACCACCGTAAAACCCCGCCTTTAAGACAGATTTATTTTGGGATTTATTTTTCCTCCAAGACGGATTTTTATCTCAAAATATGGGGTCGTCTTAAAGGAGGGGTTTCATTATATAGTATTAAAGAGAGAACCATTTTAAAGTCTTTTTTCTACAAGACGGATTTTCATCTCAAAGTAGGGGGTCGTCTTAAAGGCGGGGTCGTCTTAAAGGAGGGGTTTTACGGTAGTTAGAAACAGAAGAGATTTTGTTACCACTGTACAATGAACACCATTACCAAGCTTGCTGTTCATTTTGTCTTTACTTTATGATACTATGCTGGATGAACAATATAAAGCCATGTTCTGCTCCGGGTGAGATTGTGGTGCCATCTAGAGGGATAGAGCTCAGAAAGAGCAGTGAGACTGTGGTGGGGGATATGCTTGCATTGGTGCAGCACGCTGTGCTTAAAGGGTTAACTTGTTGTTAAATGACCACTCCCTGAAGTTATCAAATTGGATAAAATAAAAATAAAAACATGTTTCTTACAGAACTGTCATTTGCTCAGCTGTTTACCAAGGGATTTTCAAAATTCATAGTTCCCTGAAAAGAGGAGATACAGGGCAACAATGGCAGATGCAGCCACATTATCTAAAGGCGATAACAAGGCCGGGGAGGCGCAAATACCTGGCAAGAGGAGATTCAGGGCTACAAGTGCATTTGCAGCCACAGCGCCTAGAGGTGATGATAGGGCCGGGGCAAGCATAGAAACGCAAATTTTCGGCACTCGGAAATTGTGAAAAAGTTGTTAAAATCATTTCTAAGAAAAGTCTCATTTCCTCAGCTGTTTACCAACCGATTTTCGAAATTCAAAGTTTCCTGAAAAGAGGAGATTCAGGACTACAACCCCCAATGCAGCCACAGTCTCCACAGGCCATAGTAAGGCCAGCGCGGACGACGATACGCAAATTTTCGGCACTCGGAAATTGTGAGAAAAGCTCTAATGTAGGCTAGAGAAGGCATCCATCTATCCTGGCAGATTACAGCAGCCAAAGACAAAGTGCTGTGACTTACTGTTAGCTAGGAGTGGTGTGTGAAGAGGGGCAAGTGTGTTTTTGGTTGTTTGTTGCTGTGGGAGATGATGAGAAGACTGTGGCCAAGTTTGGTGTGGGGTGAGGGTCATGAGAAGACTGTGGCCAAGTTTGGTGTGGGGGGTGAGTGAGTGCATAATTAGGGAAAGAATCAGTCTGCAGTGAATACCAGATGAGTTCTGAGTGGTCTAAATAGTTTGGTATTTTTTTTGAAATTGTGTTAGAGATGACAAAGGAGCCAGAATCAATTATCATCATCATGAGTGACCTATATAGGCATGGTTGTTTGTTGTGAAGGACTTCTTTGGGGGTCCATTTGGGTTGGGTCAGAAATGAAATGATTCACTTCCAAGATGGCTGACCATGCAGGTTTGTTGACATGATTCTGTGACCAGCATACTATTATGTTGGTGGATGGGTGGATATTGCTTAGGAAGGATTTAATAATATGACCTCTGTCTGTTGTTAGTGTGAGAGGTTGCTACTCTTTCTTGATCTTGATGTAAAAATTACAGTTAAAACATGTCTTGTTCAAAAAAGGCCTTTGACTTTTCAGACCAAATTTTCCCAAGATCACTGTTATGGATTATGTCATGTTACACAAGTTGTGACCAGGTTCCCCATGACCCCAGTGACAGCTTGATTACTTTTTTGGTTCATAGTATAAAAAGAACTTATCCCAGTGAAGATAGAGTGGAAAACCCATTTGAAGCTATTTCCTCTACAGGTGTCTTCCAGCCTGAACTCAAGCGCTGGTGTGACGAGCAACTCACTTTGATCCATAACCGTTGTGTGGAGGGAGGGGGTGGTTGCCTCTTGTGGACGGGGGCAGCAAGCGGCAAGGGTAAAGACAATAGATACGGCGTGAAGGCTGTTACTAAAGTAGAGCTAGGCCTGAAAAACAAGCCAATGTCGGTCCACAGACTGGTCTACATGTTGAAGCACTACGAACCGAGTTTCCTATCTCTGCCATACCACGTTGTGCGCGGAAAGCAACCACCTCACCCTTGAGACCCCGAGTATGAATGCCGAACGGCGGACCTGCAATCTGATGCGTCACTGTTCAAAGGCTCACAACCCATTTTGCCTGTTACCATAACAGTGCAAATGGTAGTGAATCCAACTCATATATTCTAGATTAAGGTGTTCTTTCGGTGTTCGTGTTTGATATTTACATGTCGATGGGACTTGGGAAAGTATAGCCAGAAGGTGAAGTGATTCAAGCTGGGCCGCTTCCTTGTCTGAGGCCAGGTAATCCCTGCCGCTAGGCCGCGTCCCCGTCTGACGTCCAGGATAAGCCTGCCGCTAACGTGCGTCCTTGTCTGACGTTCAGGGAAGCCTGCCGCTAACGTGCGTCCTTGTCTGACGTTCAGGGAAGTCTGCCGCTAAGGTGCGTCCTTGTTTGACACCCAAGTGAACCCTCCCCCTAGTGTATCCTTGTCTGACGTCCAGGGAAACCCTGCCATTAACGTGCGCTAAAGGCTATTCCTGTACTTGGACCTCTATAAAAGACGGACACGAGGCCTATACTTGGACTTGAAGTGGATACCCTTATTAAAACCTAATGAAAGCTGACTCCTGGACTTGAACCTGAAGTTGATACTCTTAAAAACAACTCACAAAAGGTCAATACTACACTTGAGCCAGCATCAGGACAAGCAGCAGCCTGTAATAATAATCAACTCTTTGAGGCTATAAGACAACCTGACGGTTCACCCAGACCTCGTGCTCGGCAAAATCAAAGTGTCGGAAAAGAGCCGTTCACACCTCCATGGGATGTAATATCGGACACGTTTGATTTAATTGCGCTGTTGTTTACCACTGGATCGGCGCAGAGCCGTCGAGTGGCTAGCTCCACTCCTTCTATGAGAAAAAATAGAAAAACCAAAAAATTGGCCAAGCCCTTCGGGACTTTGGCCTATGCAGCAGAGATTTGACTGTTTTCCGGTTTTACTATTCCCGGAGGTCCCCGAAAGTTAATTGACAGACACCAGTGTAGAGAAACACATTCTTAACCGTAATTTTCGTCAGTGAATGAAATTTAGTTTTGCAGAATGAAAGAATGAGTGCATCTGAAGTTTGTTGTAACCTTTGTGTATGTCTATTTGTAGGTGGCCAAGATGTCGGCCTACGACGAGGCCTACCTGGAGGGTGACCTTGAGGCGGAGGAGACGCTGGAGGAGAGCCTGTTTGAGGTCATCTTTAGGAACGACCTGGAGGCGGCCACGTTACTGGTGACACAGAGTGACGTGGACGTGAGTCGGCCTAACGGGCGTGGTAAGACCATGCTGGGGCTGGCCGTGGAACACGAGCACGTGCCCATGGTGCGGATGTTGATGGAGAACGGGGCAGACATCAACCAGCCCAGTTTCTGCAGCAACGACTACAGCTTCCAGACCCCCGTGGTGACTGCCGCCCGCATCCAGCACGAGGAGCTGCTCACCATGTTCCTCACCCAGAAGTGTGAGCTGGACCGGGGGGCCGGCAAGGACGGCAAGTCGGCCCTCCAGTGGGCCGCCAGTCACGGTAACCTGGGCATGATGAAGGTGCTGTACGCGGCCGGGGCCGACGTCAACTGGACCGGTCCCTTCTGCAACACGGCCCTGCACTACGCCACTATAGCCAACAAGCCCGACATCGTCCAGTGGTTGCTGGAGAAGGGGGCGGAGGTGACGGTGAACGGGGAGGGGCGGTCTGCACTGCACATCGCGTGTGTCAAGGGCTACTCTGACATCATGAAGCAGCTGCTGCTGGCACGCTGCGAGGTGGACAGCTACGACTCGTTCGGCTTCAGCCCGTTCAGCCTGGCCTGTCTGCGCGGCCACCTGGACATGGTGCGGGACCTGATGCAGCACGCCCGGCCCGGCACCAAGTACAACATGGAGAACGCCCTGCACCGCGCCGCCGAGTGCGGCCATCTCGAGGTGCTCGAGTTCCTCATCCACAAAGGGGCCGACGTCAACTCTGTCAACAGCAGCGGGGAGTCGGCCTTGTCCATCGCGGCGCGCGGCCAGCCCGTGTCGGTCAAGCTGCTGCTGGAGAACAAGGCGGTGATCAACGTGGTGGACAAACGCGGCTACAGCCCCTTACAACACGCCATCCTGCGGGAGCAGATCGACGTGGCCGTGTGCCTCATCAAGCACGGCTCCAACCTGCACACCACCTCCTCCCTCATAGACTCTCCCCTACAGAGCGGCTACTCCACCTCCAACCCCCTGCTCATCAAGTGCCTCATCGACGCCGGCGTCACCCTCAGCACAGAGAAGTGGTTCACCGTCTACGCCTGTCAGACCAAGCTGCGGGAGCTGGACTTTCAGTACAACTCCCTGCGCTACCGCCACACCATCGACGCCCAGCGCGACGTGTGGCAGTGGGTGATGGGTAAGATCGGCAAGCCCCGCTCCCTGCTCGAGTCCTGCCGCACCGCCGCCCGCACCCAGCTCGTCACCTCCTCGGGCGGCAGGAGCATCCTGGCCAACATAGACCAACTCCCCCTGCCTACCGCCCTCAAGAAATATCTTGCCCTCGAGGATTATTTCCGGATCTGAGGAATGCATCAGGAAGAACGCTCTGTGGTTGAGACGTTTGGCTAAGACAAAAAGACGCTGTATGAGGTGAAGTGGTTCTCCTTTACCTGAAACAGCTCTTATTAGTTTTGGTCTGAAGTTTGTTGGTTTGGAAAATGACAGAATGTGTTGTTGTACGATTGATGAAGCCTGTAAAATGTTTGAATACTGCCTTTGTGATGTGTAAGAGGTAGGTATAATGTTAGCACTTCATGAGCACCATGCCATCCTGAAGAGTTAAATAGATTTCAGTAGCAGGGCATTACATTGAACATGTTTAACATTTTTAGAACTAAAATATGTTCATATATAAACAACTCAGGACGTATTTCTATCCAATGTACGTTCACACAATGTAGTCACACAATGTAAGCCAAAAGTATTTGATCTGGTCATCAATTTTGTCAGATGACTAAGCTATAGTAAACATGTCTGTCCATTTGTATCGTATTTTCACCACAACATCATTATTACAGTGGCAAACCGTGTATGCTTAAACTTGTGATAACGTGCCGCAGGTCAGATATTACAGAATACTTTGTGTGTGTCATCTAATTCACCATGACTTCATTCAACAGGCTGCACACATAGGGACTTACAAATACCAGAAATGACCCGGGTACCTTTTCTTGTCAGTGCCATGGGAAGTTACCAGAGACTTATTGCCATATATCCAGGTGCACTTCAGATTCCTAGTGGGAATCTGCAATTTGATGCTTGTATGAAATCTCAAAAAAGGGACATGTAAATCACAGGATGACGATGACCCCTGGCCATACCACACGACTGTCATGTCCGCTCATGTCAATATGCGCTTTCCTGTGATATGTCAAATCTGAAAGATGTGATTCATGTCGCTTTGCTTTACATCTAACAAGAGTATAGAAATATAACCAATTCATAGCGTCTGGAATACTGCAAAAGTGGACAAATCAGTCAGAAAAAGAATTATCATGCTATAATATGGAACATTTACTGCATTAAGTTTATGGAAGATGGCTATGTTATTTGTATGTACACTGGTGAGGTTATCATGAGGTACCCTTGTTCAGGAAGGCATGACAAGCCTTGGGGTGGAGAGTTCTGTTAAGACTATTCAATGCGTATTATCAAAGGGTACTCATAAAAGAACAGTATTCATTGAATGTTCAACTTTCTTTAGATGTAAGGTTTTCAAGATTTAATATGTCCAGATGTTCCTTTGTTCATATTTGAGCAGCTAGACAGAAAGGATGAGCCATGCCAACATCTTTATAATTTGACTTTAGAAAAAGTAAACAGCCATCCAGTGGAGATCGAATTATGATAAGGTGTAAGGTGGGTGAAGATGTCTTATGTTTTCTGGGATATGTGGATGGTGAGAGACTAGGATATTGAGTTTTATTTATAAATGCCTGTATTATAGTGTATATATCATGTGAGTAGTCTATCAGTAAGGTATATGATGCACTTAGTCTTTAGAAGCTGATGATGGTTGATCTTACTCTTTAAGGCACAAACTAACTTGCTAGTACTGTGTTGATGGATCATACTGGCCCTTCGGCTGTAGCGCCGCAATAACACATGAATCGGAGCACACCAGGATACACAATGTGTGTCACAAAATATAATGAAGACCTCATGATTTAACAGTGATGAAATCAAAACGAGTAAGTGAAATGCATTTTTTACATGTACCATGAAAAGATCAATTGAATAGAAAAATGTATATATTTCTAAAAAGAAAGTGACATGAGAAGACTATGGAACCACCCTTTATTGTTTGATTCAGAATAAGGCTTAATGTACATATACCATTAGCTAGAGACAACAGAGATTTTGTTACCACTGTACAATAAACTTCATTACCAGGCTTGCTGTTTCTTTTGTCCGTAAATGATTATCTAAAAAATAGTATGGAGATCTCTTAAGTGGAGTAAGAAGATCACCCCATAGCACAGAATACAGAAACACTATTACTTTGATACAAATTTTGTATGTAGATATACCAATAAGAAGACCACACAGTGCACTACGAGGTAAGTTTCTGATCTGTATGAAAGATTTGATCAATCCATGGTTATTATTTCTATGATATATTTTGAACATCTTCACAAGGTGATTTTGGTATTATATACCAGTAGTTCTGTTATCAATCAGTCAATATACGTACCTGAAATGAACACATCTTTTCTAAATCACTCAGTTTATTCATATATTTGATACAGTATGGAAGCGACCATCATCTCAGTAACATCTCATCACTTTTTTTCTAAAGCCTGGTGCATAGTGTGGCAATGAATTCTTTTCCTATACAGTGTATATTATAGACATGAGATGTGTTAAATATCACTATAAGTTATCAAATAATACACAGCGGAATGTAATATAACTTGGTCTGTTCAAGCGATACTGATGGCTCCCGATTCAATATAACAAAGACACACCAAAAAAGAAAAAATTTGAAAAAATGATGGGAGTGAGCAAAAATCTTTTTCTCTTAAACATAAATTTCATGAGTTAACAGGTGATTCCATCTGGCAAGAAAGCATAATTTAATCTCAAACTCCTGTAATTAGTAAAGTCTTTCACATATAAAAGAGTTTCTAATACTCATTTGACACATGCATAAGAAATGGCATGGTATGTTTTGCAGGTCAATATTAGTTCACACACACCTACATTTACCAGTATATATGCATGTCTAGTTCTGGGGGCATATTGCATAATTTAAGCCTGCAATATGATACAGGCTAGGATAGCTTCTTCACATAGTTTGTCTCAATAGAGTAGGACTTGTGAGGTCCTGTGACCGTCCAGCAGATAGAGAACCCAGCCTGGTCCTGTATAGAGAACTCTCCCTCGTACACGTCAGGGTCACAGTAATGGGTGCACTGAGAGCGCACTGCGCCCAGCTCCCCCTGGCCACCCTCGTCTACGTCCGGGAACCTCAGGTCATGGAAGTGCTGCCCGGGGCTGAAGCAGCAGCTGAGGGGGCTGCCCGGCACTGTGTACGGATCCAGCACCGCTGCTGACCGGTCCTTAGCGCTGCAGTGGTACACGCTGATCTCCGCAGCCAGCCACTGGTCAGCGCCTGCCCCTGGGAAGCAGTAGAGGTACTGGCGGTTAACGAGTGTTGCGGGGCTCAGGTCTGACTCGTGGTTGTTCAACATGCCCTGTTCTCGGTACAACAAAGATGGCTGCTTCACCTGCTGCTGTTGTTGCCTGCTGGGCGACTCCCTCACTGATGCACTGCCCTCTTCTGATGTCTGCCCCTTACACACCCCTGCCGGACTGGTCCATTCAGCCTCACCACCCTCCTCTGACGCCTGCCTCTTACGCACCCCTGCCGGACTGGTCCAATCAGGCTCGGGGGTGTCAGGAGTGCAGACCCAGGGGGTGAAGGAGGCCTGCCCGCTGCTGATGGAGGCCAGGAGGCGGTGTGGGGGCTGCAGCGTGCACACCTGTCGCTTGAACGTCCACAGGCCGTGGAAGTACGCCCACAGCCTGCCCCCCGCCATGTTCTCCATGCTGAAAGGTACAAAGCAATGTATATGTTTGTGTGGTTTGTTTTAGCAATATTTGACATTTTAAGGGAGTGTTCAGGCAAGCCAAAACAAAGTGAAAGTTTTCATAATGTTTAGCTGTACACACCTAAACAAATTTAGGGCATTGGGTATGGCAAAATTGCCAACTTGGGTCAACTCATGACTAAAATTCTTTGCTTTGCTTTTTGGCTGTAGTTTAATCATCATTGAGATAGGTAAATTCAATTGATACATTAATACAAATAAGGGTATAACACATTCAAACATTATATGCAGCCCTTAAGGGTTAATAACATTCGGTATAGTTGTTGCCTTCATTGTCTGTCTCCCTAATTTTGTCACATTACTGACTGGGGGTAGATGTTTGACAATGTATCTATAGACGTGAAAGTAATCATGGTAGTGGCTACTCTGTCATGTGGATACCCATGATATTAGTGCTGCCCCCTCCCCTGGACCGTGCCAGCCCCACAAAGGGTGTGAGTATTTCTTGACAACAAGGGGGGCCCATGTATCCTAACAACAGGGTGTAGTGCATTAGTTAATGCACTATGCAGCCCTTGAGAGGTTAAAGCAGCACTATCAACTACACTACATGTGGTTGTGTAAGGCGTTGACTACCTGCTTAATGTACATTCACCACCACCGTAAAACCCCGCCTTTAAGACAGATTTATTTTGGGATTTATTTTTCCTCCAAGACGGATTTTTATCTCAAAATATGGGGTCGTCTTAAAGGAGGGGTTTCATTATATAGTATTAAAGAGAGAACCATTTTAAAGTCTTTTTTCTACAAGACGGATTTTCATCTCAAAGTAGGGGGTCGTCTTAAAGGCGGGGTCGTCTTAAAGGAGGGGTTTTACGGTAGTTAGAAACAGAAGAGATTTTGTTACCACTGTACAATGAACACCATTACCAAGCTTGCTGTTCATTTTGTCTTTACTTTATGATACTATGCTGGATGAACAATATAAAGCCATGTTCTGCTCCGGGTGAGATTGTGGTGCCATCTAGAGGGATAGAGCTCAGAAAGAGCAGTGAGACTGTGGTGGGGGATATGCTTGCATTGGTGCAGCACGCTGTGCTTAAAGGGTTAACTTGTTGTTAAATGACCACTCCCTGAAGTTATCAAATTGGATAAAATAAAAATAAAAACATGTTTCTTACAGAACTGTCATTTGCTCAGCTGTTTACCAAGGGATTTTCAAAATTCATAGTTCCCTGAAAAGAGGAGATACAGGGCAACAATGGCAGATGCAGCCACATTATCTAAAGGCGATAACAAGGCCGGGGAGGCGCAAATACCTGGCAAGAGGAGATTCAGGGCTACAAGTGCATTTGCAGCCACAGCGCCTAGAGGTGATGATAGGGCCGGGGCAAGCATAGAAACGCAAATTTTCGGCACTCGGAAATTGTGAAAAAGTTGTTAAAATCATTTCTAAGAAAAGTCTCATTTCCTCAGCTGTTTACCAACCGATTTTCGAAATTCAAAGTTTCCTGAAAAGAGGAGATTCAGGACTACAACCCCCAATGCAGCCACAGTCTCCACAGGCCATAGTAAGGCCAGCGCGGACGACGATACGCAAATTTTCGGCACTCGGAAATTGTGAGAAAAGCTCTAATGTAGGCTAGAGAAGGCATCCATCTATCCTGGCAGATTACAGCAGCCAAAGACAAAGTGCTGTGACTTACTGTTAGCTAGGAGTGGTGTGTGAAGAGGGGCAAGTGTGTTTTTGGTTGTTTGTTGCTGTGGGAGATGATGAGAAGACTGTGGCCAAGTTTGGTGTGGGGTGAGGGTCATGAGAAGACTGTGGCCAAGTTTGGTGTGGGGGGTGAGTGAGTGCATAATTAGGGAAAGAATCAGTCTGCAGTGAATACCAGATGAGTTCTGAGTGGTCTAAATAGTTTGGTATTTTTTTTGAAATTGTGTTAGAGATGACAAAGGAGCCAGAATCAATTATCATCATCATGAGTGACCTATATAGGCATGGTTGTTTGTTGTGAAGGACTTCTTTGGGGGTCCATTTGGGTTGGGTCAGAAATGAAATGATTCACTTCCAAGATGGCTGACCATGCAGGTTTGTTGACATGATTCTGTGACCAGCATACTATTATGTTGGTGGATGGGTGGATATTGCTTAGGAAGGATTTAATAATATGACCTCTGTCTGTTGTTAGTGTGAGAGGTTGCTACTCTTTCTTGATCTTGATGTAAAAATTACAGTTAAAACATGTCTTGTTCAAAAAAGGCCTTTGACTTTTCAGACCAAATTTTCCCAAGATCACTGTTATGGATTATGTCATGTTACACAAGTTGTGACCAGGTTCCCCATGACCCCAGTGACAGCTTGATTACTTTTTTGGTTCATAGTATAAAAAGAACTTATCCCAGTGAAGATAGAGTGGAAAACCCATTTGAAGCTATTTCCTCTACAGGTGTCTTCCAGCCTGAACTCAAGCGCTGGTGTGACGAGCAACTCACTTTGATCCATAACCGTTGTGTGGAGGGAGGGGGTGGTTGCCTCTTGTGGACGGGGGCAGCAAGCGGCAAGGGTAAAGACAATAGATACGGCGTGAAGGCTGTTACTAAAGTAGAGCTAGGCCTGAAAAACAAGCCAATGTCGGTTCACAGACTGGTCTACATGTTGAAGCACTACGAACCGAGTTTCCTATCTCTGCCATACCACGTTGTGCGCGGAAAGCAACCACCTCACCCTTGAGACCCCGAGTATGAATGCCGAACGGCGGACCTGCAATCTGATGCGTCACTGTTCAAAGGCTCACAACCCATTTTGCCTGTTACCATAACAGTGCAAATGGTAGTGAATCCAACTCATATATTCTAGATTAAGGTGTTCTTTCGGTGTTCGTGTTTGATATTTACATGTCGATGGGACTTGGGAAAGTATAGCCAGAAGGTGAAGTGATTCAAGCTGGGCCGCTTCCTTGTCTGAGGCCAGGTAATCCCTGCCGCTAGGCCGCGTCCCCGTCTGACGTCCAGGATAAGCCTGCCGCTAACGTGCGTCCTTGTCTGACGTTCAGGGAAGCCTGCCGCTAACGTGCGTCCTTGTCTGACGTTCAGGGAAGTCTGCCGCTAAGGTGCGTCCTTGTTTGACACCCAAGTGAACCCTCCCCCTAGTGTATCCTTGTCTGACGTCCAGGGAAACCCTGCCATTAACGTGCGCTAAAGGCTATTCCTGTACTTGGACCTCTATAAAAGACGGACACGAGGCCTATACTTGGACTTGAAGTGGATACCCTTATTAAAACCTAATGAAAGCTGACTCCTGGACTTGAACCTGAAGTTGATACTCTTAAAAACAACTCACAAAAGGTCAATACTACACTTGAGCCAGCATCAGGACAAGCAGCAGCCTGTAATAATAATCAACTCTTTGAGGCTATAAGACAACCTGACGGTTCACCCAGACCTCGTGCTCGGCAAAATCAAAGTGTCGGAAAAGAGCCGTTCACACCTCCATGGGATGTAATATCGGACACGTTTGATTTAATTGCGCTGTTGTTTACCACTGGATCGGCGCAGAGCCGTCGAGTGGCTAGCTCCACTCCTTCTATGAGAAAAAATAGAAAAACCAAAAAATTGGCCAAGCCCTTCGGGACTTTGGCCTATGCAGCAGAGATTTGACTGTTTTCCGGTTTTACTATTCCCGGAGGTCCCCGAAAGTTAATTGACAGACACCAGTGTAGAGAAACACATTCTTAACCGTAATTTTCGTCAGTGAATGAAATTTAGTTTTGCAGAATGAAAGAATGAGTGCATCTGAAGTTTGTTGTAACCTTTGTGTATGTCTATTTGTAGGTGGCCAAGATGTCGGCCTACGACGAGGCCTACCTGGAGGGTGACCTTGAGGCGGAGGAGACGCTGGAGGAGAGCCTGTTTGAGGTCATCTTTAGGAACGACCTGGAGGCGGCCACGTTACTGGTGACACAGAGTGACGTGGACGTGAGTCGGCCTAACGGGCGTGGTAAGACCATGCTGGGGCTGGCCGTGGAACACGAGCACGTGCCCATGGTGCGGATGTTGATGGAGAACGGGGCAGACATCAACCAGCCCAGTTTCTGCAGCAACGACTACAGCTTCCAGACCCCCGTGGTGACTGCCGCCCGCATCCAGCACGAGGAGCTGCTCACCATGTTCCTCACCCAGAAGTGTGAGCTGGACCGGGGGGCCGGCAAGGACGGCAAGTCGGCCCTCCAGTGGGCCGCCAGTCACGGTAACCTGGGCATGATGAAGGTGCTGTACGCGGCCGGGGCCGACGTCAACTGGACCGGTCCCTTCTGCAACACGGCCCTGCACTACGCCACTATAGCCAACAAGCCCGACATCGTCCAGTGGTTGCTGGAGAAGGGGGCGGAGGTGACGGTGAACGGGGAGGGGCGGTCTGCACTGCACATCGCGTGTGTCAAGGGCTACTCTGACATCATGAAGCAGCTGCTGCTGGCACGCTGCGAGGTGGACAGCTACGACTCGTTCGGCTTCAGCCCGTTCAGCCTGGCCTGTCTGCGCGGCCACCTGGACATGGTGCGGGACCTGATGCAGCACGCCCGGCCCGGCACCAAGTACAACATGGAGAACGCCCTGCACCGCGCCGCCGAGTGCGGCCATCTCGAGGTGCTCGAGTTCCTCATCCACAAAGGGGCCGACGTCAACTCTGTCAACAGCAGCGGGGAGTCGGCCTTGTCCATCGCGGCGCGCGGCCAGCCCGTGTCGGTCAAGCTGCTGCTGGAGAACAAGGCGGTGATCAACGTGGTGGACAAACGCGGCTACAGCCCCTTACAACACGCCATCCTGCGGGAGCAGATCGACGTGGCCGTGTGCCTCATCAAGCACGGCTCCAACCTGCACACCACCTCCTCCCTCATAGACTCTCCCCTACAGAGCGGCTACTCCACCTCCAACCCCCTGCTCATCAAGTGCCTCATCGACGCCGGCGTCACCCTCAGCACAGAGAAGTGGTTCACCGTCTACGCCTGTCAGACCAAGCTGCGGGAGCTGGACTTTCAGTACAACTCCCTGCGCTACCGCCACACCATCGACGCCCAGCGCGACGTGTGGCAGTGGGTGATGGGTAAGATCGGCAAGCCCCGCTCCCTGCTCGAGTCCTGCCGCACCGCCGCCCGCACCCAGCTCGTCACCTCCTCGGGCGGCAGGAGCATCCTGGCCAACATAGACCAACTCCCCCTGCCTACCGCCCTCAAGAAATATCTTGCCCTCGAGGATTATTTCCGGATCTGAGGAATGCATCAGGAAGAACGCTCTGTGGTTGAGACGTTTGGCTAAGACAAAAAGACGCTGTATGAGGTGAAGTGGTTCTCCTTTACCTGAAACAGCTCTTATTAGTTTTGGTCTGAAGTTTGTTGGTTTGGAAAATGACAGAATGTGTTGTTGTACGATTGATGAAGCCTGTAAAATGTTTGAATACTGCCTTTGTGATGTGTAAGAGGTAGGTATAATGTTAGCACTTCATGAGCACCATGCCATCCTGAAGAGTTAAATAGATTTCAGTAGCAGGGCATTACATTGAACATGTTTAACATTTTTAGAACTAAAATATGTTCATATATAAACAACTCAGGACGTATTTCTATCCAATGTACGTTCACACAATGTAGTCACACAATGTAAGCCAAAAGTATTTGATCTGGTCATCAATTTTGTCAGATGACTAAGCTATAGTAAACATGTCTGTCCATTTGTATCGTATTTTCACCACAACATCATTATTACAGTGGCAAACCGTGTATGCTTAAACTTGTGATAACGTGCCGCAGGTCAGATATTACAGAATACTTTGTGTGTGTCATCTAATTCACCATGACTTCATTCAACAGGCTGCACACATAGGGACTTACAAATACCAGAAATGACCCGGGTACCTTTTCTTGTCAGTGCCATGGGAAGTTACCAGAGACTTATTGCCATATATCCAGGTGCACTTCAGATTCCTAGTGGGAATCTGCAATTTGATGCTTGTATGAAATCTCAAAAAAGGGACATGTAAATCACAGGATGACGATGACCCCTGGCCATACCACACGACTGTCATGTCCGCTCATGTCAATATGCGCTTTCCTGTGATATGTCAAATCTGAAAGATGTGATTCATGTCGCTTTGCTTTACATCTAACAAGAGTATAGAAATATAACCAATTCATAGCGTCTGGAATACTGCAAAAGTGGACAAATCAGTCAGAAAAAGAATTATCATGCTATAATATGGAACATTTACTGCATTAAGTTTATGGAAGATGGCTATGTTATTTGTATGTACACTGGTGAGGTTATCATGAGGTACCCTTGTTCAGGAAGGCATGACAAGCCTTGGGGTGGAGAGTTCTGTTAAGACTATTCAATGCGTATTATCAAAGGGTACTCATAAAAGAACAGTATTCATTGAATGTTCAACTTTCTTTAGATGTAAGGTTTTCAAGATTTAATATGTCCAGATGTTCCTTTGTTCATATTTGAGCAGCTAGACAGAAAGGATGAGCCATGCCAACATCTTTATAATTTGACTTTAGAAAAAGTAAACAGCCATCCAGTGGAGATCGAATTATGATAAGGTGTAAGGTGGGTGAAGATGTCTTATGTTTTCTGGGATATGTGGATGGTGAGAGACTAGGATATTGAGTTTTATTTATAAATGCCTGTATTATAGTGTATATATCATGTGAGTAGTCTATCAGTAAGGTATATGATGCACTTAGTCTTTAGAAGCTGATGATGGTTGATCTTACTCTTTAAGGCACAAACTAACTTGCTAGTACTGTGTTGATGGATCATACTGGCCCTTCGGCTGTAGCGCCGCAATAACACATGAATCGGAGCACACCAGGATACACAATGTGTGTCACAAAATATAATGAAGACCTCATGATTTAACAGTGATGAAATCAAAACGAGTAAGTGAAATGCATTTTTTACATGTACCATGAAAAGATCAATTGAATAGAAAAATGTATATATTTCTAAAAAGAAAGTGACATGAGAAGACTATGGAACCACCCTTTATTGTTTGATTCAGAATAAGGCTTAATGTACATATACCATTAGCTAGAGACAACAGAGATTTTGTTACCACTGTACAATAAACTTCATTACCAGGCTTGCTGTTTCTTTTGTCCGTAAATGATTATCTAAAAAATAGTATGGAGATCTCTTAAGTGGAGTAAGAAGATCACCCCATAGCACAGAATACAGAAACACTATTACTTTGATACAAATTTTGTATGTAGATATACCAATAAGAAGACCACACAGTGCACTACGAGGTAAGTTTCTGATCTGTATGAAAGATTTGATCAATCCATGGTTATTATTTCTATGATATATTTTGAACATCTTCACAAGGTGATTTTGGTATTATATACCAGTAGTTCTGTTATCAATCAGTCAATATACGTACCTGAAATGAACACATCTTTTCTAAATCACTCAGTTTATTCATATATTTGATACAGTATGGAAGCGACCATCATCTCAGTAACATCTCATCACTTTTTTTCTAAAGCCTGGTGCATAGTGTGGCAATGAATTCTTTTCCTATACAGTGTATATTATAGACATGAGATGTGTTAAATATCACTATAAGTTATCAAATAATACACAGCGGAATGTAATATAACTTGGTCTGTTCAAGCGATACTGATGGCTCCCGATTCAATATAACAAAGACACACCAAAAAAGAAAAAATTTGAAAAAATGATGGGAGTGAGCAAAAATCTTTTTCTCTTAAACATAAATTTCATGAGTTAACAGGTGATTCCATCTGGCAAGAAAGCATAATTTAATCTCAAACTCCTGTAATTAGTAAAGTCTTTCACATATAAAAGAGTTTCTAATACTCATTTGACACATGCATAAGAAATGGCATGGTATGTTTTGCAGGTCAATATTAGTTCACACACACCTACATTTACCAGTATATATGCATGTCTAGTTCTGGGGGCATATTGCATAATTTAAGCCTGCAATATGATACAGGCTAGGATAGCTTCTTCACATAGTTTGTCTCAATAGAGTAGGACTTGTGAGGTCCTGTGACCGTCCAGCAGATAGAGAACCCAGCCTGGTCCTGTATAGAGAACTCTCCCTCGTACACGTCAGGGTCACAGTAATGGGTGCACTGAGAGCGCACTGCGCCCAGCTCCCCCTGGCCACCCTCGTCTACGTCCGGGAACCTCAGGTCATGGAAGTGCTGCCCGGGGCTGAAGCAGCAGCTGAGGGGGCTGCCCGGCACTGTGTACGGATCCAGCACCGCTGCTGACCGGTCCTTAGCGCTGCAGTGGTACACGCTGATCTCCGCAGCCAGCCACTGGTCAGCGCCTGCCCCTGGGAAGCAGTAGAGGTACTGGCGGTTAACGAGTGTTGCGGGGCTCAGGTCTGACTCGTGGTTGTTCAACATGCCCTGTTCTCGGTACAACAAAGATGGCTGCTTCACCTGCTGCTGTTGTTGCCTGCTGGGCGACTCCCTCACTGATGCACTGCCCTCTTCTGATGTCTGCCCCTTACACACCCCTGCCGGACTGGTCCATTCAGCCTCACCACCCTCCTCTGACGCCTGCCTCTTACGCACCCCTGCCGGACTGGTCCAATCAGGCTCGGGGGTGTCAGGAGTGCAGACCCAGGGGGTGAAGGAGGCCTGCCCGCTGCTGATGGAGGCCAGGAGGCGGTGTGGGGGCTGCAGCGTGCACACCTGTCGCTTGAACGTCCACAGGCCGTGGAAGTACGCCCACAGCCTGCCCCCCGCCATGTTCTCCATGCTGAAAGGTACAAAGCAATGTATATGTTTGTGTGGTTTGTTTTAGCAATATTTGACATTTTAAGGGAGTGTTCAGGCAAGCCAAAACAAAGTGAAAGTTTTCATAATGTTTAGCTGTACACACCTAAACAAATTTAGGGCATTGGGTATGGCAAAATTGCCAACTTGGGTCAACTCATGACTAAAATTCTTTGCTTTGCTTTTTGGCTGTAGTTTAATCATCATTGAGATAGGTAAATTCAATTGATACATTAATACAAATAAGGGTATAACACATTCAAACATTATATGCAGCCCTTAAGGGTTAATAACATTCGGTATAGTTGTTGCCTTCATTGTCTGTCTCCCTAATTTTGTCACATTACTGACTGGGGGTAGATGTTTGACAATGTATCTATAGACGTGAAAGTAATCATGGTAGTGGCTACTCTGTCATGTGGATACCCATGATATTAGTGCTGCCCCCTCCCCTGGACCGTGCCAGCCCCACAAAGGGTGTGAGTATTTCTTGACAACAAGGGGGGCCCATGTATCCTAACAACAGGGTGTAGTGCATTAGTTAATGCACTATGCAGCCCTTGAGAGGTTAAAGCAGCACTATCAACTACACTACATGTGGTTGTGTAAGGCGTTGACTACCTGCTTAATGTACATTCACCACCACCGTAAAACCCCGCCTTTAAGACAGATTTATTTTGGGATTTATTTTTCCTCCAAGACGGATTTTTATCTCAAAATATGGGGTCGTCTTAAAGGAGGGGTTTCATTATATAGTATTAAAGAGAGAACCATTTTAAAGTCTTTTTTCTACAAGACGGATTTTCATCTCAAAGTAGGGGGTCGTCTTAAAGGCGGGGTCGTCTTAAAGGAGGGGTTTTACGGTAGTTAGAAACAGAAGAGATTTTGTTACCACTGTACAATGAACACCATTACCAAGCTTGCTGTTCATTTTGTCTTTACTTTATGATACTATGCTGGATGAACAATATAAAGCCATGTTCTGCTCCGGGTGAGATTGTGGTGCCATCTAGAGGGATAGAGCTCAGAAAGAGCAGTGAGACTGTGGTGGGGGATATGCTTGCATTGGTGCAGCACGCTGTGCTTAAAGGGTTAACTTGTTGTTAAATGACCACTCCCTGAAGTTATCAAATTGGATAAAATAAAAATAAAAACATGTTTCTTACAGAACTGTCATTTGCTCAGCTGTTTACCAAGGGATTTTCAAAATTCATAGTTCCCTGAAAAGAGGAGATACAGGGCAACAATGGCAGATGCAGCCACATTATCTAAAGGCGATAACAAGGCCGGGGAGGCGCAAATACCTGGCAAGAGGAGATTCAGGGCTACAAGTGCATTTGCAGCCACAGCGCCTAGAGGTGATGATAGGGCCGGGGCAAGCATAGAAACGCAAATTTTCGGCACTCGGAAATTGTGAAAAAGTTGTTAAAATCATTTCTAAGAAAAGTCTCATTTCCTCAGCTGTTTACCAACCGATTTTCGAAATTCAAAGTTTCCTGAAAAGAGGAGATTCAGGACTACAACCCCCAATGCAGCCACAGTCTCCACAGGCCATAGTAAGGCCAGCGCGGACGACGATACGCAAATTTTCGGCACTCGGAAATTGTGAGAAAAGCTCTAATGTAGGCTAGAGAAGGCATCCATCTATCCTGGCAGATTACAGCAGCCAAAGACAAAGTGCTGTGACTTACTGTTAGCTAGGAGTGGTGTGTGAAGAGGGGCAAGTGTGTTTTTGGTTGTTTGTTGCTGTGGGAGATGATGAGAAGACTGTGGCCAAGTTTGGTGTGGGGTGAGGGTCATGAGAAGACTGTGGCCAAGTTTGGTGTGGGGGGTGAGTGAGTGCATAATTAGGGAAAGAATCAGTCTGCAGTGAATACCAGATGAGTTCTGAGTGGTCTAAATAGTTTGGTATTTTTTTTGAAATTGTGTTAGAGATGACAAAGGAGCCAGAATCAATTATCATCATCATGAGTGACCTATATAGGCATGGTTGTTTGTTGTGAAGGACTTCTTTGGGGGTCCATTTGGGTTGGGTCAGAAATGAAATGATTCACTTCCAAGATGGCTGACCATGCAGGTTTGTTGACATGATTCTGTGACCAGCATACTATTATGTTGGTGGATGGGTGGATATTGCTTAGGAAGGATTTAATAATATGACCTCTGTCTGTTGTTAGTGTGAGAGGTTGCTACTCTTTCTTGATCTTGATGTAAAAATTACAGTTAAAACATGTCTTGTTCAAAAAAGGCCTTTGACTTTTCAGACCAAATTTTCCCAAGATCACTGTTATGGATTATGTCATGTTACACAAGTTGTGGCCAGGTTCCCCATGACCCCAGTGACAGCTTGATTACTTTTTTGGTTCATAGTATAAAAAGAACTTATCCCAGTGAAGATAGAGTGGAAAACCCATTTGAAGCTATTTCCTCTACAGGTGTCTTCCAGCCTGAACTCAAGCGCTGGTGTGACGAGCAACTCACTTTGATCCATAACCGTTGTGTGGAGGGAGGGGGTGGTTGCCTCTTGTGGACGGGGGCAGCAAGCGGCAAGGGTAAAGACAATAGATACGGCGTGAAGGCTGTTACTAAAGTAGAGCTAGGCCTGAAAAACAAGCCAATGTCGGTCCACAGACTGGTCTACATGTTGAAGCACTACGAACCGAGTTTCCTATCTCTGCCATACCACGTTGTGCGCGGAAAGCAACCACCTCACCCTTGAGACCCCGAGTATGAATGCCGAACGGCGGACCTGCAATCTGATGCGTCACTGTTCAAAGGCTCACAACCCATTTTGCCTGTTACCATAACAGTGCAAATGGTAGTGAATCCAACTCATATATTCTAGATTAAGGTGTTCTTTCGGTGTTCGTGTTTGATATTTACATGTCGATGGGACTTGGGAAAGTATAGCCAGAAGGTGAAGTGATTCAAGCTGGGCCGCTTCCTTGTCTGAGGCCAGGTAATCCCTGCCGCTAGGCCGCGTCCCCGTCTGACGTCCAGGATAAGCCTGCCGCTAACGTGCGTCCTTGTCTGACGTTCAGGGAAGCCTGCCGCTAACGTGCGTCCTTGTCTGACGTTCAGGGAAGTCTGCCGCTAAGGTGCGTCCTTGTTTGACACCCAAGTGAACCCTCCCCCTAGTGTATCCTTGTCTGACGTCCAGGGAAACCCTGCCATTAACGTGCGCTAAAGGCTATTCCTGTACTTGGACCTCTATAAAAGACGGACACGAGGCCTATACTTGGACTTGAAGTGGATACCCTTATTAAAACCTAATGAAAGCTGACTCCTGGACTTGAACCTGAAGTTGATACTCTTAAAAACAACTCACAAAAGGTCAATACTACACTTGAGCCAGCATCAGGACAAGCAGCAGCCTGTAATAATAATCAACTCTTTGAGGCTATAAGACAACCTGACGGTTCACCCAGACCTCGTGCTCGGCAAAATCAAAGTGTCGGAAAAGAGCCGTTCACACCTCCATGGGATGTAATATCGGACACGTTTGATTTAATTGCGCTGTTGTTTACCACTGGATCGGCGCAGAGCCGTCGAGTGGCTAGCTCCACTCCTTCTATGAGAAAAAATAGAAAAACCAAAAAATTGGCCAAGCCCTTCGGGACTTTGGCCTATGCAGCAGAGATTTGACTGTTTTCCGGTTTTACTATTCCCGGAGGTCCCCGAAAGTTAATTGACAGACACCAGTGTAGAGAAACACATTCTTAACCGTAATTTTCGTCAGTGAATGAAATTTAGTTTTGCAGAATGAAAGAATGAGTGCATCTGAAGTTTGTTGTAACCTTTGTGTATGTCTATTTGTAGGTGGCCAAGATGTCGGCCTACGACGAGGCCTACCTGGAGGGTGACCTTGAGGCGGAGGAGACGCTGGAGGAGAGCCTGTTTGAGGTCATCTTTAGGAACGACCTGGAGGCGGCCACGTTACTGGTGACACAGAGTGACGTGGACGTGAGTCGGCCTAACGGGCGTGGTAAGACCATGCTGGGGCTGGCCGTGGAACACGAGCACGTGCCCATGGTGCGGATGTTGATGGAGAACGGGGCAGACATCAACCAGCCCAGTTTCTGCAGCAACGACTACAGCTTCCAGACCCCCGTGGTGACTGCCGCCCGCATCCAGCACGAGGAGCTGCTCACCATGTTCCTCACCCAGAAGTGTGAGCTGGACCGGGGGGCCGGCAAGGACGGCAAGTCGGCCCTCCAGTGGGCCGCCAGTCACGGTAACCTGGGCATGATGAAGGTGCTGTACGCGGCCGGGGCCGACGTCAACTGGACCGGTCCCTTCTGCAACACGGCCCTGCACTACGCCACTATAGCCAACAAGCCCGACATCGTCCAGTGGTTGCTGGAGAAGGGGGCGGAGGTGACGGTGAACGGGGAGGGGCGGTCTGCACTGCACATCGCGTGTGTCAAGGGCTACTCTGACATCATGAAGCAGCTGCTGCTGGCACGCTGCGAGGTGGACAGCTACGACTCGTTCGGCTTCAGCCCGTTCAGCCTGGCCTGTCTGCGCGGCCACCTGGACATGGTGCGGGACCTGATGCAGCACGCCCGGCCCGGCACCAAGTACAACATGGAGAACGCCCTGCACCGCGCCGCCGAGTGCGGCCATCTCGAGGTGCTCGAGTTCCTCATCCACAAAGGGGCCGACGTCAACTCTGTCAACAGCAGCGGGGAGTCGGCCTTGTCCATCGCGGCGCGCGGCCAGCCCGTGTCGGTCAAGCTGCTGCTGGAGAACAAGGCGGTGATCAACGTGGTGGACAAACGCGGCTACAGCCCCTTACAACACGCCATCCTGCGGGAGCAGATCGACGTGGCCGTGTGCCTCATCAAGCACGGCTCCAACCTGCACACCACCTCCTCCCTCATAGACTCTCCCCTACAGAGCGGCTACTCCACCTCCAACCCCCTGCTCATCAAGTGCCTCATCGACGCCGGCGTCACCCTCAGCACAGAGAAGTGGTTCACCGTCTACGCCTGTCAGACCAAGCTGCGGGAGCTGGACTTTCAGTACAACTCCCTGCGCTACCGCCACACCATCGACGCCCAGCGCGACGTGTGGCAGTGGGTGATGGGTAAGATCGGCAAGCCCCGCTCCCTGCTCGAGTCCTGCCGCACCGCCGCCCGCACCCAGCTCGTCACCTCCTCGGGCGGCAGGAGCATCCTGGCCAACATAGACCAACTCCCCCTGCCTACCGCCCTCAAGAAATATCTTGCCCTCGAGGATTATTTCCGGATCTGAGGAATGCATCAGGAAGAACGCTCTGTGGTTGAGACGTTTGGCTAAGACAAAAAGACGCTGTATGAGGTGAAGTGGTTCTCCTTTACCTGAAACAGCTCTTATTAGTTTTGGTCTGAAGTTTGTTGGTTTGGAAAATGACAGAATGTGTTGTTGTACGATTGATGAAGCCTGTAAAATGTTTGAATACTGCCTTTGTGATGTGTAAGAGGTAGGTATAATGTTAGCACTTCATGAGCACCATGCCATCCTGAAGAGTTAAATAGATTTCAGTAGCAGGGCATTACATTGAACATGTTTAACATTTTTAGAACTAAAATATGTTCATATATAAACAACTCAGGACGTATTTCTATCCAATGTACGTTCACACAATGTAGTCACACAATGTAAGCCAAAAGTATTTGATCTGGTCATCAATTTTGTCAGATGACTAAGCTATAGTAAACATGTCTGTCCATTTGTATCGTATTTTCACCACAACATCATTATTACAGTGGCAAACCGTGTATGCTTAAACTTGTGATAACGTGCCGCAGGTCAGATATTACAGAATACTTTGTGTGTGTCATCTAATTCACCATGACTTCATTCAACAGGCTGCACACATAGGGACTTACAAATACCAGAAATGACCCGGGTACCTTTTCTTGTCAGTGCCATGGGAAGTTACCAGAGACTTATTGCCATATATCCAGGTGCACTTCAGATTCCTAGTGGGAATCTGCAATTTGATGCTTGTATGAAATCTCAAAAAAGGGACATGTAAATCACAGGATGACGATGACCCCTGGCCATACCACACGACTGTCATGTCCGCTCATGTCAATATGCGCTTTCCTGTGATATGTCAAATCTGAAAGATGTGATTCATGTCGCTTTGCTTTACATCTAACAAGAGTATAGAAATATAACCAATTCATAGCGTCTGGAATACTGCAAAAGTGGACAAATCAGTCAGAAAAAGAATTATCATGCTATAATATGGAACATTTACTGCATTAAGTTTATGGAAGATGGCTATGTTATTTGTATGTACACTGGTGAGGTTATCATGAGGTACCCTTGTTCAGGAAGGCATGACAAGCCTTGGGGTGGAGAGTTCTGTTAAGACTATTCAATGCGTATTATCAAAGGGTACTCATAAAAGAACAGTATTCATTGAATGTTCAACTTTCTTTAGATGTAAGGTTTTCAAGATTTAATATGTCCAGATGTTCCTTTGTTCATATTTGAGCAGCTAGACAGAAAGGATGAGCCATGCCAACATCTTTATAATTTGACTTTAGAAAAAGTAAACAGCCATCCAGTGGAGATCGAATTATGATAAGGTGTAAGGTGGGTGAAGATGTCTTATGTTTTCTGGGATATGTGGATGGTGAGAGACTAGGATATTGAGTTTTATTTATAAATGCCTGTATTATAGTGTATATATCATGTGAGTAGTCTATCAGTAAGGTATATGATGCACTTAGTCTTTAGAAGCTGATGATGGTTGATCTTACTCTTTAAGGCACAAACTAACTTGCTAGTACTGTGTTGATGGATCATACTGGCCCTTCGGCTGTAGCGCCGCAATAACACATGAATCGGAGCACACCAGGATACACAATGTGTGTCACAAAATATAATGAAGACCTCATGATTTAACAGTGATGAAATCAAAACGAGTAAGTGAAATGCATTTTTTACATGTACCATGAAAAGATCAATTGAATAGAAAAATGTATATATTTCTAAAAAGAAAGTGACATGAGAAGACTATGGAACCACCCTTTATTGTTTGATTCAGAATAAGGCTTAATGTACATATACCATTAGCTAGAGACAACAGAGATTTTGTTACCACTGTACAATAAACTTCATTACCAGGCTTGCTGTTTCTTTTGTCCGTAAATGATTATCTAAAAAATAGTATGGAGATCTCTTAAGTGGAGTAAGAAGATCACCCCATAGCACAGAATACAGAAACACTATTACTTTGATACAAATTTTGTATGTAGATATACCAATAAGAAGACCACACAGTGCACTACGAGGTAAGTTTCTGATCTGTATGAAAGATTTGATCAATCCATGGTTATTATTTCTATGATATATTTTGAACATCTTCACAAGGTGATTTTGGTATTATATACCAGTAGTTCTGTTATCAATCAGTCAATATACGTACCTGAAATGAACACATCTTTTCTAAATCACTCAGTTTATTCATATATTTGATACAGTATGGAAGCGACCATCATCTCAGTAACATCTCATCACTTTTTTTCTAAAGCCTGGTGCATAGTGTGGCAATGAATTCTTTTCCTATACAGTGTATATTATAGACATGAGATGTGTTAAATATCACTATAAGTTATCAAATAATACACAGCGGAATGTAATATAACTTGGTCTGTTCAAGCGATACTGATGGCTCCCGATTCAATATAACAAAGACACACCAAAAAAGAAAAAATTTGAAAAAATGATGGGAGTGAGCAAAAATCTTTTTCTCTTAAACATAAATTTCATGAGTTAACAGGTGATTCCATCTGGCAAGAAAGCATAATTTAATCTCAAACTCCTGTAATTAGTAAAGTCTTTCACATATAAAAGAGTTTCTAATACTCATTTGACACATGCATAAGAAATGGCATGGTATGTTTTGCAGGTCAATATTAGTTCACACACACCTACATTTACCAGTATATATGCATGTCTAGTTCTGGGGGCATATTGCATAATTTAAGCCTGCAATATGATACAGGCTAGGATAGCTTCTTCACATAGTTTGTCTCAATAGAGTAGGACTTGTGAGGTCCTGTGACCGTCCAGCAGATAGAGAACCCAGCCTGGTCCTGTATAGAGAACTCTCCCTCGTACACGTCAGGGTCACAGTAATGGGTGCACTGAGAGCGCACTGCGCCCAGCTCCCCCTGGCCACCCTCGTCTACGTCCGGGAACCTCAGGTCATGGAAGTGCTGCCCGGGGCTGAAGCAGCAGCTGAGGGGGCTGCCCGGCACTGTGTACGGATCCAGCACCGCTGCTGACCGGTCCTTAGCGCTGCAGTGGTACACGCTGATCTCCGCAGCCAGCCACTGGTCAGCGCCTGCCCCTGGGAAGCAGTAGAGGTACTGGCGGTTAACGAGTGTTGCGGGGCTCAGGTCTGACTCGTGGTTGTTCAACATGCCCTGTTCTCGGTACAACAAAGATGGCTGCTTCACCTGCTGCTGTTGTTGCCTGCTGGGCGACTCCCTCACTGATGCACTGCCCTCTTCTGATGTCTGCCCCTTACACACCCCTGCCGGACTGGTCCATTCAGCCTCACCACCCTCCTCTGACGCCTGCCTCTTACGCACCCCTGCCGGACTGGTCCAATCAGGCTCGGGGGTGTCAGGAGTGCAGACCCAGGGGGTGAAGGAGGCCTGCCCGCTGCTGATGGAGGCCAGGAGGCGGTGTGGGGGCTGCAGCGTGCACACCTGTCGCTTGAACGTCCACAGGCCGTGGAAGTACGCCCACAGCCTGCCCCCCGCCATGTTCTCCATGCTGAAAGGTACAAAGCAATGTATATGTTTGTGTGGTTTGTTTTAGCAATATTTGACATTTTAAGGGAGTGTTCAGGCAAGCCAAAACAAAGTGAAAGTTTTCATAATGTTTAGCTGTACACACCTAAACAAATTTAGGGCATTGGGTATGGCAAAATTGCCAACTTGGGTCAACTCATGACTAAAATTCTTTGCTTTGCTTTTTGGCTGTAGTTTAATCATCATTGAGATAGGTAAATTCAATTGATACATTAATACAAATAAGGGTATAACACATTCAAACATTATATGCAGCCCTTAAGGGTTAATAACATTCGGTATAGTTGTTGCCTTCATTGTCTGTCTCCCTAATTTTGTCACATTACTGACTGGGGGTAGATGTTTGACAATGTATCTATAGACGTGAAAGTAATCATGGTAGTGGCTACTCTGTCATGTGGATACCCATGATATTAGTGCTGCCCCCTCCCCTGGACCGTGCCAGCCCCACAAAGGGTGTGAGTATTTCTTGACAACAAGGGGGGCCCATGTATCCTAACAACAGGGTGTAGTGCATTAGTTAATGCACTATGCAGCCCTTGAGAGGTTAAAGCAGCACTATCAACTACACTACATGTGGTTGTGTAAGGCGTTGACTACCTGCTTAATGTACATTCACCACCACCGTAAAACCCCGCCTTTAAGACAGATTTATTTTGGGATTTATTTTTCCTCCAAGACGGATTTTTATCTCAAAATATGGGGTCGTCTTAAAGGAGGGGTTTCATTATATAGTATTAAAGAGAGAACCATTTTAAAGTCTTTTTTCTACAAGACGGATTTTCATCTCAAAGTAGGGGGTCGTCTTAAAGGCGGGGTCGTCTTAAAGGAGGGGTTTTACGGTAGTTAGAAACAGAAGAGATTTTGTTACCACTGTACAATGAACACCATTACCAAGCTTGCTGTTCATTTTGTCTTTACTTTATGATACTATGCTGGATGAACAATATAAAGCCATGTTCTGCTCCGGGTGAGATTGTGGTGCCATCTAGAGGGATAGAGCTCAGAAAGAGCAGTGAGACTGTGGTGGGGGATATGCTTGCATTGGTGCAGCACGCTGTGCTTAAAGGGTTAACTTGTTGTTAAATGACCACTCCCTGAAGTTATCAAATTGGATAAAATAAAAATAAAAACATGTTTCTTACAGAACTGTCATTTGCTCAGCTGTTTACCAAGGGATTTTCAAAATTCATAGTTCCCTGAAAAGAGGAGATACAGGGCAACAATGGCAGATGCAGCCACATTATCTAAAGGCGATAACAAGGCCGGGGAGGCGCAAATACCTGGCAAGAGGAGATTCAGGGCTACAAGTGCATTTGCAGCCACAGCGCCTAGAGGTGATGATAGGGCCGGGGCAAGCATAGAAACGCAAATTTTCGGCACTCGGAAATTGTGAAAAAGTTGTTAAAATCATTTCTAAGAAAAGTCTCATTTCCTCAGCTGTTTACCAACCGATTTTCGAAATTCAAAGTTTCCTGAAAAGAGGAGATTCAGGACTACAACCCCCAATGCAGCCACAGTCTCCACAGGCCATAGTAAGGCCAGCGCGGACGACGATACGCAAATTTTCGGCACTCGGAAATTGTGAGAAAAGCTCTAATGTAGGCTAGAGAAGGCATCCATCTATCCTGGCAGATTACAGCAGCCAAAGACAAAGTGCTGTGACTTACTGTTAGCTAGGAGTGGTGTGTGAAGAGGGGCAAGTGTGTTTTTGGTTGTTTGTTGCTGTGGGAGATGATGAGAAGACTGTGGCCAAGTTTGGTGTGGGGTGAGGGTCATGAGAAGACTGTGGCCAAGTTTGGTGTGGGGGGTGAGTGAGTGCATAATTAGGGAAAGAATCAGTCTGCAGTGAATACCAGATGAGTTCTGAGTGGTCTAAATAGTTTGGTATTTTTTTTGAAATTGTGTTAGAGATGACAAAGGAGCCAGAATCAATTATCATCATCATGAGTGACCTATATAGGCATGGTTGTTTGTTGTGAAGGACTTCTTTGGGGGTCCATTTGGGTTGGGTCAGAAATGAAATGATTCACTTCCAAGATGGCTGACCATGCAGGTTTGTTGACATGATTCTGTGACCAGCATACTATTATGTTGGTGGATGGGTGGATATTGCTTAGGAAGGATTTAATAATATGACCTCTGTCTGTTGTTAGTGTGAGAGGTTGCTACTCTTTCTTGATCTTGATGTAAAAATTACAGTTAAAACATGTCTTGTTCAAAAAAGGCCTTTGACTTTTCAGACCAAATTTTCCCAAGATCACTGTTATGGATTATGTCATGTTACACAAGTTGTGGCCAGGTTCCCCATGACCCCAGTGACAGCTTGATTACTTTTTTGGTTCATAGTATAAAAAGAACTTATCCCAGTGAAGATAGAGTGGAAAACCCATTTGAAGCTATTTCCTCTACAGGTGTCTTCCAGCCTGAACTCAAGCGCTGGTGTGACGAGCAACTCACTTTGATCCATAACCGTTGTGTGGAGGGAGGGGGTGGTTGCCTCTTGTGGACGGGGGCAGCAAGCGGCAAGGGTAAAGACAATAGATACGGCGTGAAGGCTGTTACTAAAGTAGAGCTAGGCCTGAAAAACAAGCCAATGTCGGTCCACAGACTGGTCTACATGTTGAAGCACTACGAACCGAGTTTCCTATCTCTGCCATACCACGTTGTGCGCGGAAAGCAACCACCTCACCCTTGAGACCCCGAGTATGAATGCCGAACGGCGGACCTGCAATCTGATGCGTCACTGTTCAAAGGCTCACAACCCATTTTGCCTGTTACCATAACAGTGCAAATGGTAGTGAATCCAACTCATATATTCTAGATTAAGGTGTTCTTTCGGTGTTCGTGTTTGATATTTACATGTCGATGGGACTTGGGAAAGTATAGCCAGAAGGTGAAGTGATTCAAGCTGGGCCGCTTCCTTGTCTGAGGCCAGGTAATCCCTGCCGCTAGGCCGCGTCCCCGTCTGACGTCCAGGATAAGCCTGCCGCTAACGTGCGTCCTTGTCTGACGTTCAGGGAAGCCTGCCGCTAACGTGCGTCCTTGTCTGACGTTCAGGGAAGTCTGCCGCTAAGGTGCGTCCTTGTTTGACACCCAAGTGAACCCTCCCCCTAGTGTATCCTTGTCTGACGTCCAGGGAAACCCTGCCATTAACGTGCGCTAAAGGCTATTCCTGTACTTGGACCTCTATAAAAGACGGACACGAGGCCTATACTTGGACTTGAAGTGGATACCCTTATTAAAACCTAATGAAAGCTGACTCCTGGACTTGAACCTGAAGTTGATACTCTTAAAAACAACTCACAAAAGGTCAATACTACACTTGAGCCAGCATCAGGACAAGCAGCAGCCTGTAATAATAATCAACTCTTTGAGGCTATAAGACAACCTGACGGTTCACCCAGACCTCGTGCTCGGCAAAATCAAAGTGTCGGAAAAGAGCCGTTCACACCTCCATGGGATGTAATATCGGACACGTTTGATTTAATTGCGCTGTTGTTTACCACTGGATCGGCGCAGAGCCGTCGAGTGGCTAGCTCCACTCCTTCTATGAGAAAAAATAGAAAAACCAAAAAATTGGCCAAGCCCTTCGGGACTTTGGCCTATGCAGCAGAGATTTGACTGTTTTCCGGTTTTACTATTCCCGGAGGTCCCCGAAAGTTAATTGACAGACACCAGTGTAGAGAAACACATTCTTAACCGTAATTTTCGTCAGTGAATGAAATTTAGTTTTGCAGAATGAAAGAATGAGTGCATCTGAAGTTTGTTGTAACCTTTGTGTATGTCTATTTGTAGGTGGCCAAGATGTCGGCCTACGACGAGGCCTACCTGGAGGGTGACCTTGAGGCGGAGGAGACGCTGGAGGAGAGCCTGTTTGAGGTCATCTTTAGGAACGACCTGGAGGCGGCCACGTTACTGGTGACACAGAGTGACGTGGACGTGAGTCGGCCTAACGGGCGTGGTAAGACCATGCTGGGGCTGGCCGTGGAACACGAGCACGTGCCCATGGTGCGGATGTTGATGGAGAACGGGGCAGACATCAACCAGCCCAGTTTCTGCAGCAACGACTACAGCTTCCAGACCCCCGTGGTGACTGCCGCCCGCATCCAGCACGAGGAGCTGCTCACCATGTTCCTCACCCAGAAGTGTGAGCTGGACCGGGGGGCCGGCAAGGACGGCAAGTCGGCCCTCCAGTGGGCCGCCAGTCACGGTAACCTGGGCATGATGAAGGTGCTGTACGCGGCCGGGGCCGACGTCAACTGGACCGGTCCCTTCTGCAACACGGCCCTGCACTACGCCACTATAGCCGACAAGCCCGACATCGTCCAGTGGTTGCTGGAGAAGGGGGCGGAGGTGACGGTGAACGGGGAGGGGCGGTCTGCACTGCACATCGCGTGTGTCAAGGGCTACTCTGACATCATGAAGCAGCTGCTGCTGGCACGCTGCGAGGTGGACAGCTACGACTCGTTCGGCTTCAGCCCGTTCAGCCTGGCCTGTCTGCGCGGCCACCTGGACATGGTGCGGGACCTGATGCAGCACGCCCGGCCCGGCACCAAGTACAACATGGAGGACGCCCTGCACCGCGCCGCCGAGTGCGGCCATCTCGAGGTGCTCGAGTTCCTCATCCACAAAGGGGCCGACGTCAACTCCGTCAACAGCAGCGGGGAGTCGGCCTTGTCCATCGCGGCGCGCGGCCAGCCCGTGTCGGTCAAGCTGCTGCTAGAGAACAAGGCGGTGATCAACGTGGTGGACAAACGCGGCTACAGCCCCTTACAACACGCCATCCTGCGGGAGCAGATTGACGTGGCCGTGTGCCTCATCAAGCACGGCTCCAACCTGCACACCACCTCCTCCCTCATAGACTCTCCCCTACAGAGCGGCTACTCCACCTCCAACCCCCTGCTCATCAAGTGCCTCATCGACGCCGGCGTCACCCTCAGCACAGAGAAGTGGTTCACCGTCTACGCCTGTCAGACCAAGCTGCGGGAGCTGGACTTTCAGTACAACTCCCTGCGCTACCGCCACACCATCGACGCCCAGCGCGACGTGTGGCAGTGGGTGATGGGTAAGATCGGCAAGCCCCGCTCCCTGCTCGAGTCCTGCCGCACCGCCGCCCGCACCCAGCTCGTCACCTCCTCGGGCGGCAGGAGCATCCTGGCCAACATAGACCAACTCCCCCTGCCTACTGCCCTCAAGAAATATCTTGCCCTCGAGGATTATTTCCGGATCTGAGGAATGCATCAGGAAGCACGCTCTGTGGTTGAGACGTTTGGCTAAGACAAAAAGACGCTGTATGAGGTGAAGTGGATCTCCTTTACCTGAAACAGCTCTTATTAGTTTTGGTCTGAAGTTTGTTGGTTTGGAAAATGACAGAATGTGTTGTTGTACGATTGATGAAGCCTGTAAAATGTTTGAATACTGCCTTTGTGATGTGTAAGAGGTAGGTATAATGTTAGCACTTCATGAGCACCATGCCATCCTGAAGAGTTAGATAGATTTCAGTAGCAGGGCATTACATTTAACATGTTTAACATTTTTAGAACTAAAATATGTTCATATATAAACAACTCAGGACGTATTTCTATCCAATGTACGTTCATACAATGTAGTCACACAATGTAAGCCAAAAGTATTTGATCTGGTCATCAATTTTGCCAGATGACTAAGCTATAGTAAACACGTCTGTCCATTTGTATCTTATTTTCACCACAACATCATTATTACAGTGGCAAACCGTGTATGCTTAAACTTGTGATAACGTGCCGCAGGTCAGATATTACAGAATACTTTGTGCATGTCATCTAATTCACCATGACTTCATTCAACAGGCTGCACACATAGGGACTTACAAATACCAGAAATGACCCGGGTACCTTTTCTTGTCAGTGCCATGGGAAGTTACCAGAGACTTATTGCCATATATCCAGGTGCACTTCAGATTCCTAGTGGGAATCTGCAATTTGATGCTTGTATGAAATCTCAAAAAAGGGACATGTAAATCACAGGATGACGATGACCCCTGGCCATACCACACAACTGTCATGTCCGCTCATGTCAATATGTGCTTTCCTGTGATATGTCAAATCTGAAAGATGTGATTCATGTCGCTTTGCTTTACATCTAACGAGAGTATAGAAATATAACCAATTCATAGCGTCTGGAATACTGCAAAAGTGGACAAATCAGTCAGAAAAAGAATCATCATGCTATAATATGGAACATTTACTGCATTAAGTTTATGGAAGATGGCTATGTTATTTGTATGTACACTGGTGAGGTAATCATGAGGTACGCTTGTTCAGGAAGGCATGACAAGCCTTGGGGTGGAGAGTTCTGTAAAGACTATTCAATATGCGTATTATCAAAGGGTGCTCATAAAAGAACAGTATTCATTGAATGTTCAACTTTCTTTAGATGTAAGGTTTTCAAGATTTAATATGTCTGGATGTTCCTTTGTTCATATTTGAGCAGCTAGACAGAAAGGATGAGCCATGCCAACATCTTTATAATTTGACTTTAGAAAAAGTAAACAGCCATCCAGTGGAGATCCTTTCTGCCTGCCGGATGCACATATTCAGCTTGCTGAATTATGATAAGGTGTAAGGTGGGTAAAGATGTCTTATGTTTTCTGGGATATGTGGATGGTGAGAGACTAGGATATTGAGTTTTATTTATAAATACCTGTATTATAGTGTATATATCATGTGAGTAGTCTACCAGTAAGGTATAGGATGCACTAAGTCTTTAGAAGCTGATGACAGTTGATCTTACTCTTTAAGACACAAACTAACTTGCTAGTACTGTGTTGATGGATCATACTGGCCCTTCGGCTGTAGCGCCGCAATAACACATGAATCAGAGCACACCAGGATACACAATGTGTGTCACAAAATAAAATGAAGACCTCATTCATGATTTAACAGTGATAAAAACAAAACGAGTAAGTAAAATACATTTTTTACATGTACCATGAAAAGATCAATTGAATTATAAAATATATATATTTCTAAAAAGAAAGTGACACGAGAAAACTATGGAACCACCCTTTATTGTTTGATTCAGACTAAGGTTTAATGTACATATACCATTAGCTAGAGACAGCAGAGATTTTGTTACCACTGTACAATAAACATCATTACCAGGCTTGCTGTTGCTTTTGTCTGTAAATAATTCTATTAAAAATAGCATTGAGGAAGAAGATCATCCCATGGCACAGAATACACAAACAGTATTACTTTGTTACCAGCAGCTCCGCTGCCGGAGATATTGGCGCGGGAAAATTGTGCGGCAGCGTTCGTCTGCCCTACATTAGTGCATGGCGGGAATGCCTTAGCATATCGCAAACAGTATGGGGATTGTCGTGAAAAATCACTCTCCTAGCAGATGTTTGGTCTCTTGTTTTCTATAGTTGAACGCAGAGAGTAGGATGGAGAGTGAACAGATGAAATGCATTCTTGGGTACGCTCCCGATTTTCCTCTTGTTGTTCAACAAATGCTATACGTAGATATAAAAGATGACGACACAGTACACTTCTAGGTAAGTTTCTGCTCCAAATGAAAGATTTGATCTATCCATGGTTATTATTTCTATAAAGATTTCAGAAATGGTTCTAATACCAAAACAAAAAGATTTTTGATAATTGCCAGTGTGGCGTACCCACACTCTGTGTTTCTCTCTCTGCAGCACACTTTTCTGCTACCAATTCAAAGCACAACAGATCCTACAGAGAAATAGTTAAATGACCTTTATAGTAATTTCACAGCTAAATGTGACCTCATGTTTGTTTAGATAGTTTAACGTCCGGTTGACCCATACCAAGGAAACATTCTCAAGTCTCAAAGTTTATTGACTCAGGATTCAGCTGGTTGGGACTTGAGTTGGGTCGAGACTTGGGTTGGGACTCGAGTTGGGACTATGGTTGGGACTTCAGACACTGTGCCAATCAGTCTCTCTTGCCCCATGAACCCTGAGTTGCCCTGTGATGTTAGTCAGTCTTCCTCTTTGATGTAAAGGAAGGCCACAGGTGATTGCATCCAGAATGATCGAATCTATGAGCTGAGCTGAAGACAGAAATCCCACTCCTATACATTCACCATTTTGATATTACTGCTCATGATTATTACTAGCGAATGGAATTCCAGAAAAGGGGGTCACCATACACCCATATCCTGTTGTGGCGGGGTGATGCACCTTAGTATGGTGAAGGAAAGGCAAACAAGGAACTGATAGAATACATAGACAATATGCAGAAAGGGAGGGCATCTGATATGTAATTCCGGATATTCATTACATACTTTGAAAATTGTGTTAACACTAGACATACCATATTCGATGTAATAAGCGTAAAGTGCATTTAAAAAATCTATTTTAAACTTTAAAAAAACAAAAACTAAATTTAATTCTATTATGCACACACCCCCACACCCATTTTCCCTGATTCTTTTGCTGCTGCAGTTCTGTAATCGACCTAATAAACACACAATACACTGTAATACAGTATTCTTTTACACATTTATAGCAGTAATTGGGTCATTTGGGCTAAAAACCTAACACATTTTGGAAGTTTTACAGTCTAAAGTTGTACCAGAACAGCCATAAAAGGGGGGTTTGCACTTATTAGGGCATGCGCGGTTATAAATTAGGTCGAATACAGTATATATGGTTATGACCATATATAAATTCCTTCCATTAATTGGTGTTGCTATGGCTGTGGAATGTAATTTGAACAAAAAAAATATTTTTTAGCTTTTTTCATTAGAATGGCATTATGGGATGGACAGATATAATTCTCAGTATATATGATTTAAATTGATTTTTTGGTGTGCTTACAGAGGGTGTTTTTACTTCTTTCATTGATATTTCAATTCGTTAAGTCTACATAGCCGTTTAGAGTGTTATAGTTAACAAAAAATGAGATATTTAAGAGAAAATTGAGAAAATCACCATTTTTTGGTAACCATGCAACTTTGAACAGCTTGCTAGAGCTTAATAATTGAAATAAAAGAGGGAAAGAAACCTCTGTATTAAAGCACATCAAAACCCCATTTAAATTGAGTAAATTGAAAGTTACTCTATATTATAAAATCATGTCATTCTAATGCAAAGAAGCAAAAAAAAAAAGTTCACATTCTACAATAATAGCAATACATTGTACCAAACATTAGAAGAAACTCAATGAAGGCATTTTCTGTGGCCATAACCATATTGCACAAACTCCAGAGTTATGCAGTTTTGGCTATATCAGGCACTTTCCAGCCTTATACCCCTACAGAATAACCTTTGCATCAATTTTTTCAAATTTTGGTATATGTGAGAAAATATCCTAAACTTTTGGGAATTTTTTTTCTTTTTTTCTTTTTTTTCTTTTTGTGAATTGGCCAAAATCTTTTCATTTTCTGGCTGTCCAAAAAGCTAAAAATGACACACTTTACATGTCTCCCATGTCTACTGAGGCAACATCAACCCATCTCAAATATCATTTTCTATTAGGCCTATGGTATAGTCAATAGATTAAGAGGTTTTCACTTGATATGTACCGTATTCTTTTCTCCACAGCCATGTATTTGTGTATTGTCAGCAAAATGTTCAAAAGTCCTTTCATTTTGATACCCCTATATAGTAAATAAAGAAGATCCACAAAGTATGCCTTGTACCCAGGATTGTGAGGTTACTATTGTATCTTTTGCCAGAAGAAAAAAAGAAGAAATACAATATTCTAGCCTCCAGGAGCATATGTGTATTGCGATGGATTAATTTGGTCCTGGAGTCACTCACCTTGCTGATAATAGTAAAACCCACACAAAAAACTGAATATCCAATATATTTTAAAGATTGAGCGTGTGAGTGGCCTCACAGATGACTCAGGGTAAGCTGGGTGTGTGAATGAGTAATGGATGTTTAACACCATTTTGACAAACCTGGGTCTGTAGCTTATCATGTACAGTTAGATATAGTACTCCCTTATACTCATTTATTGGTCAATTCTGGCATCAGAAATGAATTCCTTGTTTAAAGGTACCCTCAAGTCATGTGTCATACATGTATGTTATTCCATTTCAGGCCAGCAGGTGGGTGTGGGTGAGCAGGTGTGCGTGGGAGAGCAGGTGGGTGTGGGTGTGCAGGTGGGTGTGGGTGACAGTCGCCGGCTGCGGGCATGTACCGCCTTCTGTCCCTGTCAAAAAGTGAGTTAAAAAATACCAACTGTTACGTACATAGCACAGCAATAGGTGACGACACAGAGCCATGACAGAGCCCCCTTGTGGAGTGCAGGTATACCTACCCTCTGTCCAACCAACACACCCCCTTGTGAATAGCAGCGGTACCACAGGTGGAAATACGAGAAGTCGCAGTGGCGCCACCCTCTGCATCACGGTTGCAATAGGAACTATAATATTTGTCTTGTGTTGCTCTGTTCTGGTGTCTCTAATTTAAATTTAATTTAAAGCACTTAGATGGTTCTTTATTGTGTGTTGGAGGGTATTTCCAGTGTACAAGATGGCCTTTTGGCATGTGAAGAGAGAAATATGGGGCACTTTGGCAAAATATGTCATTTCTATCTTTGCTTTAACACTGAAGCCTATGTGGCTTTCATTTAGAGGGTAGCAATTTAAGAATAGTTAAGAGTTTATGCGAAAAAGAGAAATCAGTACGTGGAGATCGCAGGTCAATATCATGCAGAATAAAAGACATTTCACATTTCTTTTCGAAGGAAACATTTGTCCCCCGACCATGCCAATCTATCTTTTTTGTCATCTGAAGTCTATCTATAACACAGGCTGAATGATAGACATTCTGCTATGTAACAAAAACGTCTTAAAACATGGTTCAGTCGTTTAGTATTACTCAGTTTACCCTGAGTCAATTATCTTTAGTGCCCCTGCTTTCTACCCACCCCCTCTAACACTCTAAACCAGAAATCTGATGACTCTGGGACCAAAATAAGGTAAAATATTTTTAGTCAAAATAAGGTAAAATATTTTTAGGCCAGTACTGTTCAACGAGGGATCCTAACGGTCCAAATTTGCAAAATACATACCATCAGGACATTGTAGAGTGATTTTGAAAAATTAATTGAACCATTTTGAGTGAACTAGGGTAAAGTTGAGAGTATGTGGTTGAAATTTATGGTATACCTTAAGATATATGTTGTAAACAAAATTATTAGTTGCTGTGATTTATTTTAAGACACATAATCACCTTATTTTGGTCCTGGAGTCACCCGAAAACAGAAGATTGAGTTCGTGAGGTGATAAAAACTAAGCCGCTAGGATTAGAGATGCATCAAAAAGTGTTCCAAGGAGCCAACCTTTCAATATAACAATGTTATTTAAAAATATTAAGACATTTCTGATTTGTGCTTTCTCAGCCCCCAACCTGCATAACTCGGGAGTTTGGGGCATTTAACTTGTTTAGTTTTAATACATTTCTATTGAAATATACATCATCAACTGTTCTGTTGGATCTACCTTAAGAACACCTGCATTATAGTTAATACTGTGAAAACACTTATTTTCACGGGTTTAAATTTTTGGGGATGAGTGAAAATAGGCAAATTCGCGGGTATTAATTCTATGCTTAATAATATAAAAATTTCACAGTTTTTAATTTCTGCGGAAATCGCGAAAATATATACCCAGCGAAATAAAGTACTTTCACAGTATATTTAATCCAAGTTGCATTTTAGGTGAGAAACACAAACTATGTCTGATGAAAGAATTTTTTTTATTACTCTTACTGTATTCAATAAATACCCAGCATGCCCTGTCTTACAAACTACTCAATAAGTACTAGAAATCTCTAGGCACATAAACATTAACTCGTTTCTTTATGCAGGGGTAGACACTACCTTTCTCAGCTTTTGGCCACCTAGGCCTGTAGCCCCAGAAATCTATGGGCTCAGACTTTCAGCCTTGGGCCAGGGATAAAATTCATACTTTTTCAAAGAGAAAATCATATGTATTCCTGTTTCATCTTTGTTAAAATGAAACCAAATTACCTCATTTGCTCACATTTGTCTCTTTCCAACGACATATTACATAACCAAACTCATCAGGTATATTCCCTTCAAAGATTTTGCAAAATTTCATGTAGGCCACACAGGCCCATGCCCATGAGAAGGTAATTTTGGAAAAATAAACACGGTGATTTTGCTATTACATACAAGTTGTTCCATTATCAATCAGTCAATATACATAACTGAAATGAACACATGTTTTCTAAATCACTCAGTTTATTCATATACACAATACAGCATGGAAGCGACCATTATCTCATCACATTTTTTCTAAAGCCTGGTACATAGTGTGGCAATGAATTCTTTTCATATACAGTGTATATTAAAGCCATGAGATGTGTTAAATATCACTCCAAGTTATCAAATAATACATAGCGGAATGTAATATGACTCAGTCTGTTCAAGCGATACTGATGGCTCCCAATTCAATATAACAAAGACACACCAAAAAAGAAAAATTTTGAAAAAATGATGGGAGTGAGCAAAAATCTTTTTTTCCTAAACATAAATTACATGAGTTAACATAGGTGATTCCATCTGGCAAGAAAGCATAATTTAATCTCAAACTCCTGTAATTAGTTAAGTCTTTCACATATACAAGAGTTTCTAATACTGATTTGACCAATGTGCTCTGAGGTCACATGCATAAGAAATGGCATGGTATGTTTTGAATTTTCAATGTTAGTTCACACACACCTACATTTACCAGTATATATGCAAGTCTAGTTAATTTGGGGGCAAATTGCATAATTTAAGCCTGCAATATGATACAGGCTAGGATAGCTTCTTCACATAGTTTGTCTCAATAGAGAAGGACTTGTGAGGTCCTGTGACCGTCCAGCAGATAGAGAACCCAGCCTGGTCCTGTATAGAGAACTCTCCCTCGTACACGTCAGGGTCACAGTAATGGGTGCACTGAGAGCGCACTGTGCCCAGCTCCCCCTGGCCACCCTCGTCTACATCCGGGAACCTCAGGTCATGAAAGTGCTGCCCGGGGCTGAAGCAGCAGCTGAGGGGGCTGCCCGGCACTGTGTACGGATCCAGCACCGCTGCTGACCGGTCCTTAGCGCTGCAGTGGTACACGCTGATCTCCGTAGCCAGCGACTGGTCAGCGCCTGCCCCTAGGAAGCAGTAGAGATACTGGCGGTTAACAAGTGTTGCGGGGCTCAGGTCTGACTCGTGGTTGTTCAACATGCCCTGTTCTCGGTACAACAAAGATGGCTGCTTCACCTGCTGCTGTTGTTGCCTGCTGGGCGACTCCCTCACTGCTGCACTGCCCTCCTCTGATGTCTGCCCCTTACACACCCCTGCCGTACTGGTCCATTCAGCCTCACCACCCTCCTCTGACACCTGCCTCTTACACACCCCTGCCGGACTGGTCCATTCAGCCTCACCACCCTCCTCTGATGTCCGCCTCTTACGCACCCCTGCCGGACTGGTCCATTCAGCCTCACCACCCTCCTCTGATGTCTGCCCCTTACGCACCCCTGCCAGACTGGTCCAATCAGCCTCACCACCCTCCTCTGACGTCTGCCTCTTACGCACCCCTGCCGGACTGGTCCATTCAGCCTCACCACCCTCCTCTGATGTCTGCCCCTTACCCACCCCTGCCAGACTGGTCCAATCAGGCTCGGGGGTGTCAGGAGTGCAGACCCAGGGGGTGAAGGAGGCCTGCCCGCTGCTGATGGAGGCCAGGAGGCGGTGTGGGGGCTGCAGCGTGCACACCTGTCGCTTGAACGTCCACAGGCCGTGGAAGTACGCCCACAGCCTGCCCCCCGCCATGCTCTCCATGCTGAAAGGTACAAAGCAATGTATATGTCTGTGTGGTTTGTTTTAGCAATATTTGACATTTTAAGGGGGTGTTCAGGCAAGCCAAAACAAAGTTAAGTTTTCATAATGTTTAGCTGTACACACCTAAACAAATTTAGGGCATTGGGCATGGCAAAATTGCCAACTTGGGTCAACTCATGACTAAGATTCTTTGCTTTGCTTTTTGGCTGTAGTTTAATTATCATTGAGATAGGTAAATTCAATTGATTCATTAATACAAATAAGGGTATAACACATTCAAGCATTATATGCAGCCCTTTAAGGGTTAATAAAATTCGGTATAGTTGTTGCCTTCATTGTCTGTCTCCCTAATTTTGTCACATTACTGACTGGGGGTAGATGTTTGACAATGTATCTATAGACGTGAAAGTAATCATGGTAGTGGCTACTCCGTCATGTGGATACCCATGGTATTAGTGCTGCCCCCTCCCCTGGACCGTGCCAGCCCCACAAAGGGAGTGACTATTTCTTGACAACAAGGGGGGCCCATGTATCCTAACAACAGGGTGTAGTGCATTAGTTAATGCACTATGCAGCCCTTAAGAGGTTAAAGCAGCACTATCAACTACACTACATGTGGTTGTGTAGGGCGTTGACTACCTGCTTAATGTACATTTACCATTAGTTAGAGACAGAAGAGATTTTGTTACCACTGTACAATAAACACCATTACCAAGCTTGCTGTTCATTTTGTCTTTACTTTATGATACTATGCTGGATGAACAATATAAAGACATGTTCTGCTCCGGGTGAGATTGTGGTGCCATCTAGAGGGATAGAGCCCAGATAGAGCAGTGAGACTGTGGTGGGGGATATGCTTGCATTGGTGCAGCACACTGTGCTTAAAGGGTTAACTTGTTGTTAAATGACCACTCCCTGAATTTATCAAATTGGATGAAATAAAAATAAAAACATGTTTCTTACAGAACTGTCATTTGCTCAGCTGTTTACCAAGGGATTTTCAAAATTCAAAGTTCCATGAAAAGAGCAGATACGGGGCTACAATGGCAGATGCAGCCACAGTATCTAAAGGTGATAATAAAATCGGGAGAGGCGCAAATACGCAAATTTTTGGCACTCGGAAATTGGAACAATATGTTAAAAATCATGTCTGAGAAAAGTCTCATTTCCTCAGCTGTTTACCAGCCGATTTTCGAAATTCAAAGTTTCCTGGAAAGAGGAGATTCAGGCCTACAAGTGCATATGCAGCCACAGCGCCCATAGGTGATAATAAGGCCGGGGCCAGCGTAGAAACGCAAATTTTCGGCACTCGGAAATTGTGAAAAAAGTTGTTAAAATCATTTCTGAGAAAAGTCTCATTTCCTCAGCTGTTTACCAACCGATTTTCGAAATTCAAAGTTTCCTGGAAAGAGGAGATTCAGGGCTACAACCCCAAATGCAGCCACAGTGTCCCCATGCCATAATAAGGCCGGCGCGGACGACGATACGCAAATTTTCGGCACTCGGAAATTGTGAAAAAAGCTCTAATGTAGGCTAGAGAAGGCATCCATCTATCCTGGCAGATTACAGCAGCCAAAGACAAAGTGCTGTGACTTACTGTTAGCTAGGAGTGGTGTGTGAAGAGGGGCAAGTGTGTTTTTGGTTGTTTGTTGCTGTGGGAGATCATGAGAAGACTGTGGCCAAGTTTGGTGTGGGGGGTGAGTGAGTGCATAATTAGGGAAAGAATCAGTCTGCAGTGAATACCAGATGAGTTCTGAGTGGTCTAAATAATTTGGTGTTTTTTTTTGAAATTATGTTAGAGATGACAAAGGAGCCAGAATCAATTATCATCATCATGAGAGACCTATATAAGCATTGCTGTTTGTTGTGAAGGAATTCTTTGGGGGGCCATTTGGGTTGGGTCAGAAATTAAATGATTCAATTCCAAGATGGCTGACCATGCAGGTTTGTTGACATGATTCTGTGACCAGCATACTATTATGTAGGTGGATGGGTGGATATTGATTAGGAAAGATTTAATAATATGACCTCTGTCTATTGTTAGTGTGAGAGGTTGCTAGTCTTTCTTGATCTTGATGTAAAAGTACAGATAAAACATGTCTTGTTCAAAAAAGGCCTTTGGCTTTTCAGACCAAATTTTTTCAAGATCACTGTTATGGATTATGTCATGTTACACAAGTCGTGGCCAGGTTCCCCATGACCCCAGTGACAGCTTGATCACTTTTTTGGTTCATAGTGTAAAAAGAACTTATCCTAGTGGAAAACCCATTTGAAGCTATTTCCTTTACAGGTGTCTTCCAGCCTGAACTCAAGCGCTGGTGTGACAAGCAACTCGTCTTGATCCATAACCGGTGTGTGGAGGGAGGGGATGGTTGCCTCTTGTGGACGGGGGCAGCAAGCGGCACAGGTAAAGACAATAGATACGGCGTGAAGGCTGTTACTAAAGTAGAGCTAGGCCTGAAAAACAAGCCAATGTCGGTCCACAGACTGGTCTACATGTTGAAGCACTACGAACCGAGAATACTTGATGCAAAAGACAACAAACTCGAAGTTTCCCATCTCTGCCATACCACGTTGTGCACAAACAGCGACCACCTCACCCTTGAGACACGCAGTATGAATGCCGAACGCCGGACCTGCAATCTGATGCGTCACTGTTCAAAGGCTCACAACCCATTTTGCCTGTTACCATAACAGTGCAAATGGTAGTATATCCAACTCATATATTCTAGATTAAGGTGTTCTTTTGGTGTTCGTGTTTGATATTTACATGTTGATGTGACTTGGGAAAGGATAGCCAGAAGGTGAAGTGATTCAAGCTGGGCCGCTTCCTTGTCTGAGGCCAGGTAATCCCTGCCGCTAGGCTGCGTCCCCGTCTGACGTCCAGGATAAGCCTGCCGCTAACGTGCGTCCTTGTCTGACGTTCAGGGAAGCCTGCCGCTAACGTGCATCCTTGTCTGATGTCCAGGGAAACCCTGCCCCTAACGTGCATCCTTGCCTGATGTCCAGGGAAACCCTGCCATTAACGTGCGCTAAAGGCTATTCCTGTATTTGGACCTCTATAAAAGACGGACACTAGGCCTATACTTGGACTTGAAGTGGATACCCTTATTAAAACCTAATGAAAGCTGATTCCTGCACTTGATCCTGATGTTGATACTCTTAAAAACAACTCACAAAAGGTCAATACTACACTTGAGCCAGCATCAGGACAAGCAGCAGCCTGTAATAATAATCAACTCTTTGAGGCTATAAGACAACCTGACGGTTCACCCAGACCTCGTGCTCGGCAAAATCAAAGTGTCGGAAAAGAGCCGTTCACACCTCCATGGGATGTAATATCGGACACGTTTGATTTAATTGCGCTGTTGTTTACGATTGGATCGGCGCAGAGCCGTCGAGTGGCTAGCTCCACTCCTTCTATGAGAAAAAATAGAAAAACCAAAAAATGGCCAAGCCCTTTGGGACTTTGGCCTATGCAGCAGAGATTTGACTGTTTTCCTAGGTTCCGGGGGGGGTGAAAACTCAGTCCGGACCCAGCTCCCGGAGGCGTGGAGCATATAGCTAGGAGCCGAAAGAGACCCCGGCCGGAAATCTTTCCGGTTTTACTATTCCCGGAGGTCCCCGAAAGTTAGTTGACGGACACAGGTGTAGAGAAACACATTCTTAACCGTGATTTTTGTCAGTGAATGAAATTTTGTTTTGCAGAATGAAAGAATGAGTGCATCTGAAGTTTGTTGTAACCTTTGTGTACGTCTATTTGTAGGTGGCCAAGATGTCGGCCTACGACGAGGCCTACCTGGAGGGTGACCTTGAGGCGGAGGAGACGCTGGAGGAGAGCCTGTTTGAGGTCATCTTTAGTAACGACCTGGAGGCGGCCACGTTGCTGGTGACACAGAGTGACGTGGACGTGAGTCGGCCCCCCGGGCATGGTAAGACCATGCTAGGGCTGGCCGTGGAACACGAGCACGTGCCCATGGTGCGGATGTTGATGGAGAACGGGGCAGACATCAACCAGCCCAGTTTCTGCAGCAACGACTACAGCTTCCAGACCCCCGTGGTGACGGCCGCCCGCATCCAGCACGAGGAGCTGCTCACCATGTTCCTCACCCAGAAGTGTGAGCTGGACCGGGGGGCCGGCAAGGACGGCAAGTCGGCCCTCCAGTGGGCCGCCAGTCACGGTAACCTGGGCATGATGAAGGTGCTGTACGCGGCCGGGGCCGACGTCAACTGGACCGGTCCCTTCTGCAACACGGCCCTGCACTACGCCACTATAGCCAACAAGCCCGACATCGTCCAGTGGTTGCTGGAGAAGGGGGCGGAGGTGACGGTGAACGGGGAGGGGCGGTCTGCACTGCACATCGCGTGTGTCAAGGGCTACTCTGACATCATGAAGCAGCTGCTGCTGGCACGCTGCGAGGTGGACAGCTACGACTCGTTCGGCTTCAGCCCGTTCAGCCTGGCCTGTCTGCGGGGCCACCTGGACATGGTGCGGGACCTGATGCAGCACGCCCGGCCCGGCACCAAGTACAACATGGAGGACGCCCTGCACCGCGCCGCCGAGTGCGGCCATCTCGAGGTGCTCGAGTTCCTCATCCACAAAGGGGCCGACGTCAACTCTGTCAACAGCAGCGGGGAGTCGGCCTTGTCCATCGCGGCGCGCGGCCAGCCCGTGTCGGTCAAGCTGCTGCTAGAGAACAAGGCAGTGATCAACGTGGTGGACAAACGCGGCTACAGCCCCTTACAACACGCCATCCTGCGGGAGCAGATCGACGTGGCCGTGTGCCTCATCAAGCACGGCTCCAACCTGCACACCACCTCCTCCCTCATAGACTCTCCCCTACAGAGCGGCTACTCCACCTCCAACCCCCTGCTCATCAAGTGCCTCATCGACGCCGGCGTCACCCTCAGCACAGAGAAGTGGTTCACCGTCTACGCCTGTCAGACCAAGCTGCGGGAGCTGGACTTTCAGTACAACTCCCTGCGCTACCGCCACACCATCGACGCCCAGCGCGACGTGTGGCAGTGGGTGATGGGTAAGATCGGCAAACCCCGCTCCCTGCTCGAGTCCTGCCGCACCGCCGCCCGCACCCAGCTCGTCACCTCCTCGGGCGGCAGGAGCATCCTGGCCAACATAGACCAACTCCCCCTGCCTACCGCCCTCAAGAAATATCTTGCCCTCGAGGATTATTTCCGGATCTGAGGAATGCATCAGGAAGAACGCTCTGTGGTTGAGACGTTTAGCTAAGACAAAAAGACGCTGTATGAGGTGAAGTGGATCTCCTTTACCTGAAGCAGCTCTTATTAGTTTTGGTCGGAAGTTTGTTGGTTTGGAAAATGACAGAATGTGTTGTTGTACGATTGATGAAGCCTGTAAAATGTTTGAATACTGCCTTTGTGATGTGTAAGAGGTAGGTATAATGTTAGCACTTCATGAGCACCATGCCATCCTGAAGAGTTAAATAGATTTCAGTAGCAGGGCATTACATTGAACATGTTTAACATTTTTAGAACTAAAATATGTTCATATATAAACAACTCAGGACGTATTTCTATCCAATGTACGTTCACACAATGTAGTCACACAATGTAAGCCAAAAGTATTTGATCTGGTCATCAATTTTGCCAGATGACTAAGCTATAGTAAACACGTCTGTCCATTTGTATCTTATTTTCACCACAACATCATTATTACAGTGGCAAACCGTGTATGCTTAAACTTGTGATAACGTGCCGCAGGTCAGATATTACAGAATACTAATCTAATTCACCATGACTTCATTCAACAGGCTGCACACATAGGGACTTACAAATACCAGAAATGACCTGGGTACCTTTTCTTGTCAGTGCCATGGGAAGTTACCAGAGACTTATTGCCATATATCCAGGTGCACTTCTGATTCCTAGTGGGAATCTGCAATTTGATGCTTGTATGAAATCTCAAAAAGGGGACATGTAAATCACAGGATGACGATGACCCCTGGCCATACCACACGACTGTCATGTCAGCTCATGTCAATATGCGCTTTCCTGTGATATGTCAAATCTGAAAGATGTGATTCATGTCGCTTTGCTTTACATCTAACAAGAGTATAGAAATATAACCGATTCATAGCGTCTGGAATACTGCAAAAGTGGACAAATCAGTCAGAAAAAGAATTATCATGTTATAATGTGGAACATTTACTGCATTAAGTTTATGGAAGATGGCTATGTTATTTGTATGTACACTGGTGAGGTTATCATGAGGTACGCTTGTTCAGGAAGGCATGACAAGCCTTGGGGTGGAGAGTTCTGTAAAGACTATTCAATATGCGTATTATCAAAGGGTACTCATAAAAGAACAGTATTCATTGAATGTTCAACTTTCTTTAGATGTAAGGTTTTCAAGATTTTATATATCCAGATGTTCATAATTGAACAGCTAGACAGAAAGGATGAGCCGTGCCAACATCTTTATAATTTGACTTTAGATAAAGCACACAGGTATCCAGTGGAGATCCTTTCTGCTCGGCGGATGCACATATTCAGCTTGCTGAATTATGAAAAGGTGTAAGGTGGGTTAAGATGTCTTATGTTTTCTGGGACATGTGGATGGTGAGAGACTAGGATATTGAGTTTTATTTATAAATGCCTGTATTATTGTATTATAGTGTATATATCATGTGAGTAGTCTACCAGGATGGTATTCCGCATTAGCGAGATACAGTGGCTCCACCTTTTGGACCACTGGTTACAATCATAACCCTTTGCTCTGCAAGGACCAGCTCAGCCAAATCTCGTGGCCGAGATTAGGGTACAGGCAGGGTGCAGGTATTGTGAATAGGTTGTACCTGGACACTCCTAATGTCACCTGTGTCCAGTATAGTGTAGTGGTTAGCACTGTGGACTCATAATGCTGGGAGCCCAAGTTCAAATCCCTACCCGGCCAAATAACACTATGTCCTTTAAATACATATTTCTAAATTTTCTTTAGAATTGTGAATAATGTATTCTGTTTCCAAAATTGCTATACTTATGAATTTGATTACCAGGCATTGCCTGGAAGAGATTTGAACTCAGGTACTCTGCATCATGAGTCCACCGTGCTAACCACTACACTATACTGGACACAGGTGGCATTAGGAGTGTCCAGGTACAACCTATTCACAATACCTGCACCCTGCTTGTACCCTAATCTCGGCCACGAGATTTGGCTGAGCTGGTTGCTGGAGGTTAGACTGGTTACACTGGTACCAATCAACATGGCGCTGTCCACAGGACATCTAGCTAATGCGGAATAGGATGCACTTAGTTTTTAGAAGCTAGAACGGTTGATCTTACTCTTTAAGACACAAACTAACTTGCTAGTACTGTGTTGATGGATCATACTGGCCCTTCGGCTGTAGCGCCGCAATAACACATGAATCAGAGCACACCAGGATACACAATGTTTGTCACATAATATAATGAAGACCTCATGATTTAACAGTGATAAAAACAAAACAAAAAAGTGAAATCATGAAAAGATCAATTGAATAGAAAAATATATATATTTCTAAAAAGAAAGTGACACGAGAAGACTATGGAACCACCCTTTATTGTTTGATTCAGAATAAGGCTTAATGTACAGATACCATTAGCTAGAGACAACAGAGATTTTGTCACCACTGTACAATAAACATCATTACCAGGCTTGCTGTTTCTTTTGTCTGTAAATGATTGTTCAAAAAATAGTCTGGAGATCTCTTAAGTGGAGTAAGAAGTTCAGCCCATAGCCCAGTATACAGAAACATTATTACTTTGATGCAAATGTTGTATGTAGATATACCAATAAGAAGACCACACAATGCACTACAAGATAAGTTTCTGACCCGTATGAAAGATTTGATCAATCCATGGTTATCATTTCTATAAGATAATTTGAACACCTTCACAAAGTAGTTTTGTTATTAATCAGTCAATATACGTACCTGAAATGAACAAATGTTTTCTAAATCACTCAGTTTATTCATATACACAATACAGCATGGAAGCGACCATCATCTCATCACATTTTTTCTAAAGCCTGGTACATAGTGTGGCAATGAATTCTTTTCATATACAGTGTATATTAAAGCCATGAGATGTGTTAAATATCACTCCAAGTTATCAAATAATACATAGCGGAATGTAATATGACTCAGTCTGTTCAAGCGATACTGATGGCTCCCGATTCAATATAACAAAGACACACCAAAAAAGAAAAAATTTGAAAAAATGATGGGAGTGAGCAAAAATCTTTTTTTCCTAAACATAAATTACATGAGTTAACATAGGTGATTCCATCTGGCAAGAAAGCATAATTTAATCTCAAACTTCTGTAATTAGTTAAGTCTTTCACATATACAAGAGTTTCTAATACTGATTTGACCAATGTGCTCTGAGGTCACATGCATAAGAAATGGCATGGTATGTTTTGCAGGTCAATGTTAGTTCACACACACCTACATTTACCAGTATATATGCAAGTCTAGTTAATTTGGGGGCAAATTACATAATTTAAGCCTGCAATATGATACAGGCTAGGATAGCTTCTTCACATAGTTTGTCTCAATAGAGTAAGACTTGTGAGGTCCTGTGACCATCCAGCAGATGGAGAACCCAGCCTGGTCCTGTATAGAGAACTCTCCCTCGTACACGTCAGGGTCACAGTAATGGGTGCACTGGGAGCGCACTGCCCCCAGCTCCCCCTGGCCACCCTTGTCTACGTCCGGGAACCTCAGGTCATGGAAGTGCTGCCCGGGGCTGAAGCAGCAGCTGAGGGGGCTGCCCGGCACTGTGTACGGATCCAGCACCGCTGCTGAACGGTCCTTAGCACTGCAGTGGTACACGCTGATCTCCGTAGCCAGCGGTCGGTCAGCGCCTGCCCCTGGGAAGCAGTAGAGGTACTGGCGGTTAACGAGTGTTGCGGGGCTTAGGTCTGACTCGTGGTTGTTCAACATGCCCTGTTCTCGGTACAACAAAGATGTCTGCTTCACCTGCTGCTGTTGTTGCCTGCTGGGCGACTCCCTCACTGCTGCACCGCCCTCCTCTGACGCCTGCCTCTTACGCACCCCTGCCGGACTGGTCCAATCAGGCTCGGGGGTGTCAGGAGTGCAGACCCAGGGGGTGAAGGAGGCCTGCCCGCTGCTGATGGAGGCCAGGAGGCGGTATGGGGGCTGCAGCGTGCACACCTGTCGCTTGAACGTCCACAGGCCGTGGAAGTACGCCCACAGCCTGCCCCCCGCCATGCTCTCCATGCTGAAAGGTACAAAGCAATGTATATGTCTGTGTGGTTTGTTTTAGCAATATTTGACATTTTAAGGGAGTGTTCAGGCAAGCCAAAACAAAGGGAAAGTTTCCATAATGTTTAGCTGTACACACCTAAACAAATTTAGGGCATTGGGCATGGCAAAATTGCCAACTTGGGTCAACTCATGACTAAGATTCTTTGCTTTGCTTTTTGGCTGTACTTTAATCATCATTGAGATAGGTCAATACAATTGATACATTAATACAAATGAGGGTATAACACATTCAAGCATTATATGCAGCCCTTTAAGGGTTAATAAAATCTAGTATAGTTGTTGCCTTCATTGTCTGTCTCTCTAATTTTGTCACATTACTGACTGGGGGTAGATGTTTGACAATGTATCTATAGACGTGAAAGTAATCATGGTAGTGGCTACTCCGTCATGTGGATACCCATGGTATTAGTGCTGCCCCCTCCCCTGGACCGTGCCAGCCCCACAAAGGGAGTGACTATTTCTTAACAACAAGGGGGGCCCATGTATCCTAACAACAGGGTGTAGTGCATTAGTTAATGCACTATGCAGCCCTTAAGAGGTTAAAGCAGCACTATCAACTACACTAGATGTGGTTGTGTAAGGCGTTGACTACCTGCTTAATGTACATTTACCATTAGTTAGAGACAGAAGAGATTTTGTTACCACTGTACAATGAACACCATTACCAAGCTTGCTGTTCATTTTGTCTTTACTTTATGATACTATGCTGGATGAACAATATAAAGACATGTTCTGCTCCAGGTGAGATTGTGGTGCCATCTAGAGGGATAGAGCCCAGATAGAGCAGTGAGACTGTGGTGGGGGATATGCTTGCATTGGTGCAGCACACTGTGCTTAAAGGGTTAACTTGTTGTTAAATGACCACTCCCTGAATTTATCAAATTGGATGAAATAAAAATAAAAACATGTTTCTTACAGAACTGTCATTTGCTCAGCTGTTTACCAAGGGATTTTCAAAATTCAAAGTTCCATGAAAAGAGCAGATACGGGGCTACAATGGCAGATGCAGCCACAGTATCTAAAGGTGATAATAAAATCGGGAGAGGCGCAAATACGCAAATTTTTGGCACTCGGAAATTGGAACAATATGTTAAAAATCATGTCTGAGAAAAGTCTCATTTCCTCAGCTGTTTACCAGCCGATTTTCGAAATTCAAAGTTTCCTGGAAAGAGGAGATTCAGGCCTACAAGTGCATATGCAGCCACAGCGCCCATAGGTGATAATAAGGCCGGGGCCAGCGTAGAAACGCAAATTTTCGGCACTCGGAAATTGTGAAAAAAGTTGTTAAAATCATTTCTGAGAAAAGTCTCATTTCCTCAGCTGTTTACCAACCGATTTTCGAAATTCAAAGTTTCCTGGAAAGAGGAGATTCAGGGCTACAACCCCAAATGCAGCCACAGTGTCCCCATGCCATAATAAGGCCGGCGCGGACGACGATACGCAAATTTTCGGCACTCGGAAATTGTGAAAAAAGCTCTAATGTAGGCTAGAGAAGGCATCCATCTATCCTGGCAGATTACAGCAGCCAAAGACAAAGTGCTGTGACTTACTGTTAGCTAGGAGTGGTGTGTGAAGAGGGGCAAGTGTGTTTTTGGTTGTTTGTTGCTGTGGGAGATCATGAGAAGACTGTGGCCAAGTTTGGTGTGGGGGGTGAGTGAGTGCATAATTAGGGAAAGAATCAGTCTGCAGTGAATACCAGATGAGTTCTGAGTGGTCTAAATAATTTGGTGTTTTTTTTTGAAATTATGTTAGAGATGACAAAGGAGCCAGAATCAATTATCATCATCATGAGTGACCTATATAGGCATGGTTGTTTGTTGTGAAGGACTTCTTTGGGGGTCCATTTGGGTTGGGTCAGAAATTAAATGATTCACTTCCAAGATGGCTGACCATGCAGGTTTGTTGACATGATTCTGTGACCAGCATACTATTATGTTGGTGGATGGGTGGATATTGCTTAGGAAGGATTTAATAATATGACCTCTGTCTGTTGTTAGTGTGAGAGGTTGCTACTCTTTCTTGATCTTGATGTAAAAATTACAGTTAAAACGTGTCTTGTTCAAAAAAGGCCTTTGACTTTTCAGACCAAATTTTCTCAAGATCACTGTTATGGATTATGTCATGTTACACAAGTTGTGACCAGGTTCCCCATGACCCCAGTGACAGCTTGATCACTTTTTTGGTTCATAGTATAAAAAGAAGTTATCCCAGTAAACATAGAGTGGAAAACCCATTTGAAGCTATTTCCTCTACAGGTGTCTTCCAGCCTGAACTCAAGCGCTGGTGTGACGAGCAACTCGCTTTGATCCATAACCGGTGTGTGGAGGGAGGGGGTGGTTGCCTCTTGTGGACGGGGGCAGCAAGCGGCAAGGGTAAAGACAATAGATACGGCGTGAAGGCTGTTACTAAAGTAGAGCTAGGCCTGAAAAACAAGCCAATGTCGGTCCACAGACTGGTCTACATGTTGAAGCACTACGAACCGAGTTTCCCATCTCTGCCATACCACGTTGTGCGCGGAAAGCAACCACCTCACCCTTGAGACCCTGAGTATGAATGCCGAACGGCGGACCTGCAATCTGATGCGTCACTGTTCAAAGGCTCACAACCCATTTTGCCTGTTACCATAACAGTGCAAATGGTAGTTAATCCAACTCATATATTCTAGATTAAGGTGTTCTTTCGGTGTTCGTGTTTGATATTTACATGTCGATGGGACTTGGGAAAGTATAGCCAGAAGGTGAAGTGATTCAAGCTGGGCCGCTTCCTTGTCTGAGGCCAGGTAATCCCTGCCGCTAGGCCGCGTCCCCGTCTGACGTCCAGGATAAGCCTGCCGCTAACGTGCGTCCTTGTCTGACGTTCAGGGAAGCCTGCCGCTAACGTGCGTCCTTGTTTGACACCCAAGTGAACCCTCCCCCTAGTGTATCCTTGTCCGACGTCCAGGGAAACCCTGCCATTAACGTGTGCTAAAGGCTATTCCTGTACTTGGACCTCTATAAAAGACGGACACTAGGCCTTTACTTGGACTTGAAGTGGATACCCTTATTAAAACCTAATGAAAGGTGATTCCTGCACTTGATCCTGATGTTGATACTCTTAAAAACAACTCACAAAAGGTCAATACTACACTTGAGCCAGCATCAGGACAAGCAGCAGCCTGTAATAATAATCAACTCTTTGAGGCTATAAGACAACCTGACGGTTCACCCACACCTCGTGCTCCGCAAAATCAAAGTGTCGGAAAAGAGCCGTTCACACCTCCATGGGATGTAATACCGGACACGTTTGATTTAATTGCGCTGTTGTTTACGATTGGATCGGCGCGGAGCCTTCGAGTGGCTAGCTCCACTCCTTCTATCAGAAAAAATAGAAAAACCAAAAAAATGGCCAAGCCCTTCGGGACTTTGGCCTATGCAGCAGAGATTTGACTGTTTTGCTAGCTTCCGGCGGGATGAAAACTCGGTCCGGACCCAGCTCCCGGAGGCGTGGAGCATATAGCGAGGAGCTGAAAGAGACCCCGGCCGGAAATCTTTCCGGTTTTACTATTCCCGGAGGTCCCCGAAAGTTAATTGACAGACACCAGTGTAGAGAAACACATTCTTAACCGCAATTTTCGTCAGTGAATGAAATTTTCTTTTGCAGAATGAAAGAATGAGTGCATCTGAAGTTGTAACTTTTGTGTGTGTCTATTTGTAGGTGGCCAAGATGTCGGCCTACGACGAGGCCTACCTGGAGGGTGACCTTGAGGCGGAGGAGACGCTGGAGGAGAGCCTGTTTGAGGTCATCTTTAGGAACGACCTGGAGGCGGCCACGTTGCTGGTGACACAGAGTGACGTGGACGTGAGTCGGCCTAACGGGCGTGGTAAGACCATGCTGGGGCTGGCCGTGGAGCACGAGCACGTGCCCATGGTGCGGATGTTGATGGAGAACGGGGCAGACATCAACCAGCCCAGTTTCTGCAGCAACGACTACAGCTTCCAGACCCCCGTGGTGACGGCCGCCCGCATCCAGCACGAGGAGCTGCTCACCATGTTCCTCACCCAGAAGTGTGAGCTGGACCGGGGGGCCGGCAAGGACGGCAAGTCGGCCCTCCAGTGGGCCGCCAGTCACGGTAACCTGGGCATGATGAAGGTGCTGTACGCGGCCGGGGCCGACGTCAACTGGACCGGTCCCTTCTGCAACACGGCCCTGCACTACGCCACTATAGCCGACAAGCCCGACATCGTCCAGTGGTTGCTGGAGAAGGGGGCGGAGGTGACGGTGAACGGGGAGGGGCGGTCTGCACTGCACATCGCGTGTGTCAAGGGCTACTCTGACATCATGAAGCAGCTGCTGCTGGCACGCTGCGAGGTGGACAGCTACGACTCGTTCGGCTTCAGCCCGTTCAGCCTGGCCTGTCTGCGCGGCCACCTGGACATGGTGCGGGACCTGATGCAGCACGCCCGGCCCGGCACCAAGTACAACATGGAGGACGCCCTGCACCGCGCCGCCGAGTGCGGCCATCTCGAGGTGCTCGAGTTCCTCATCCACAAAGGGGCCGACGTCAACTCTGTCAACAGCAGCGGGGAGTCGGCCTTGTCCATCGCGGCGCGCGGCCAGCCCGTGTCGGTCAAGCTGCTGCTGGAGAACAAGGCGGTGATCAACGTGGTGGACAAACGGGGCTACAGCCCCTTACAACACGCCATCCTGCGGGAGCAGATCGACGTGGCCGTGTGCCTCATCAAGCACGGCTCCAACCTGCACACCACCTCCTCCCTCATAGACTCTCCCCTACAGAGCGGCTACTCCACCTCCAACCCCCTGCTCATCAAGTGCCTCATCGACGCCGGCGTCACCCTCAGCACAGAGAAGTGGTTCACCGTCTACGCCTGTCAGACCAAGCTGCGGGAGCTGGACTTTCAGTACAACTCCCTGCGCTACCGCCACACCATCGACGCCCAGCGCGACGTGTGGCAGTGGGTGATGGGTAAGATCGGCAAGCCCCGCTCCCTGCTCGAGTCCTGCCGCACCACCGCCCGCACCCAGCTCGTCACCTCCTCGGGCGGCAGGAGCATCCTGGCCAACATAGACCAACTCCCCCTGCCTACCGCCCTCAAGAAATATCTTGCCCTCGAGGATTATTTCCGGATCTGAGGAATGCATCAGGAAGAACGCTCTGTGGTTGAGACGTTTGGCTAAGACAAAAAGACGCTGTATGAGGTGAAGTGGATCTCCTTTACCTGAAACAGCTCTTATTAGTTTTGGTCTGAAGTTTGTTGGTTTGGAAAATGACAGAATGTGTTGTTGTACGATTCATGAAGCCTGTAAAATGTTTGAATACTGCCTTTGTGATGTGTAAGAGGTAGGTATAATGTTAGCACTTCATGAGCACCATGCCATCCTGAAGAGTTAAATAGATTTCAGTAGCAGGGCATTATATTGAACATGTTTAACATTTTTAGAACTAAAATATGTTCAAATATAAACAACTCAGGACGTATTTCTATCCAATGTACGTTCACACAATGTAGTCACACAATGTAAGCCAAAAGTATTTGATCTGGTCATCAATTTTGTCAGATGACTAAGCTATAGTAAACATGTCTGTCCATTTGTATCTTATTTTCACCACAACATCATTATTACAGTGGCAAACCGTGTATGCTTAAACTTGTGATAACGTGCCGCAGGTCAGATATTACAGAATACTTTGTGTGTGTCATCTAATTCACCATGACTTCATTCAACAGGCTGCACACATAGGGACTTACAAATACCAGAAATGACCCGGGTACCTTTTCTTGTCAGTGCCATGGGAAGTTACCAGAGACTTATTGCCATATATCCAGGTGCACTTCAGATTCCTAGTGGGAATCTGCAATTTGATGCTTGTATGAAATCTCAAAAAAGGGACATGTAAATCACAGGATGACGATGACCCCTGGCCATACCACACGACTGTCATGTCCGCTCATGTCAATATGCGCTTTCCTGTGATATGTCAAATCTGAAAGATGTGATTCATGTCGCTTTGCTTTACATCTAACAAGAGTATAGAAATATAACCAATTCATAGCGTCTGGAATACTGCAAAAGTGGACAAATCAGTCAGAAAAAGAATTATCATGCTATGATATGGAACATTTACTGCATTAAGTTTATGGAAGATGGCTATGTTATTTGTATGTATACTGGTGAGGTTATCATGAGGTACCCTTGTTCAGGAAGGCATGACAAGCCTTGGGGTGGAGAGTTCTGTAAAGACTATTCAATGCGTATTATCAAAGGGTACTCATAAAAGAACAGTATTCATTGAACGTTCAACTTTCTTTAGATGTAAGGTTTTCAAGATTTAATATGTCCGGATGTTCCTTTGTTCATATTTGAGCAGCTAGACAGAAAGGATGAGCCGTGCCAACATCTTTATAATTTGACTTTAGAAAAAGTAAACAGCCATCCAGTGGAGATCCTTTCTGCCTGGCGGATGCACATATTCAGCTTGCTGAATTATGATAAGGTGTAAGGTGGGTTAAGATGTCTTATGCTTTCTGGGATATGTGGATGGTGAGAGACTAGGATATTGAGTTTTATTTATAAATGCCTGTATCATTGTATTATAGTGTATATATCATGTGAGTAGTCTACCAGTAAGGTATAGGATGCACTAAGTCTTTAGAAGCTGATGATGGTTGATCTTACTCTTTAAGACACAAACTAACTTGCTAGTACTGTGTTGATGGATCATACTGGCCCTTCGGCTGTAGCGCCGCAATAACACATGAATCAGAGCACACCAGGATACACAATGTTTGTCACAAAATATAATGAAGACCTCATGATTTAACAGTGATAAAAACAAAACGAGTAAGTAAAATGTATTTTTTACATGAACCATGAAAAGATCAATTGAATTGAAAAATAGATAGATTTCTAAAAAGAAAGTGACACGAGAAAACTATGGAAAACCCCTTTATTGTTTGATTCAGACTAAGGCTTAATGTACAGATACCATTAGCTAGAGACAGCAGAGATTTTGTTACCACTGTACAATAAACATCATTACCAGGCTTGCTGTTTCTTTTGTCCGTAAATGATTATTTAAAAAATAGTATGGAGATCTCTTAAGTGGAGTAAGAAGTTCACCCCATAGCCCAGAATACAGAAACACTATTACTTTGATACAAATGATGTATGTAGATATACCAATAAGAAGACCACACAATGCACTACAAGATAAGTTTCTGATCCGTATGAAAGATTTGATCAATCCATGGTTATTATTTCTATAAGATAATTTGAACACCTTCACAAAGTAGTCTTGTGTTATTAATCAGTCAATATACGTACCTGAAATGAACACATCTTTTCTAAATCACTCAGTTTATTCATATTCATGATACAGCATGGAAGCGAGCATCATCTCAGTAACATCTCATCACATTTTTTCTAAAACCTGGTGCATAGTGTGGCAATGAATTCTTTTCATATACAGTGTATATTAAAGACATGAGATGTGTTAAATATCACTATTAGTTATCAAATAATACATAGCGGAATGTAATATGACTTGGTCTGTTGAAGCGATACTGATGGCTCCGGATTCAATATAACAAAGCCACACCAAAAAAGATGAGTGTTGAAAAAATGATGGGAGTAAGCAAAAATCTTGTTTTAATACAAATAAATTTCATGAGTTAACATAGGTGATTCCATCTGGCAAGAAAGCATAATTTAATCTCAAACTCCTGTAATCAGTTAAGTCTTTCACATATATACAAGAGTTTCTAATACTGATTTGACCAATGTGCTTTGAGGTCACAAGCATAAGACATGGCATGGTATATTTTCCAGGTCAATGTTAACACAAACCTACATTTACTAGTATATTCGCAAGTGTAGTTCTGGGGGCCTACCCGGCAAAGCTCCTACAGTCCTGCGTCACAATATTTAATCTTGAAGGCATTAATTTAACAATTTATCCTTTAAACTCATTGTGATTTGGTAAGTTTAATCTGCTCAGGGGTAGACACACATTCATGGTATGTGATCGCCCACAGAAATGTCTGCAAGAAATAATAGTTATGTCATATACAGGTGGGGAGACGTAACCGAAGGAACCAGAGTTATATGTTCTGTCATTATACACATGATAGCAGTTAAAGCTTTTAGTTGGGACAAATTGCATAATTTAAGCCTGCAATATGATACAGGCTAGGATAGCTTCTTCACATAGCTTGTCTCAATAGAGTAGGACTTGTGAGGTCCCGTGACGGTCCAGCAGATAGAGAACCCAGCCTGGTCCTGTATAGAGAACTCTCCCTCGTACACGTCAGGGTCACAGTAATGGGTGCACTGAGAGCGCACTGCGCCCAGCTCCCCCTGGCTACCCTCGTCTACGTCTGGGAACCTCAGGTCATGGAAGTGCTGCCCGGGGCTGAAGCAGCAGCTGAGGGGGCTGCCCGGCACTGTGTACGGATCCAGCACCGCTGCTGACCGGTCCTTAGCGCTGCAGTGGTACACACTGATCTCCGTAGCCAGCGACTGGTCAGCGCCTGCCCCTGGGAAGCAGTAGAGGTACTGGCGGTTAACGAGTGTTGCGGGGCTCAGGTCTGACTCGTGGTTGTTCAACATGCCCTGTTCTCGGTACGACAAAGATGGCTGCTTCACCTGCTGCTGTTGTTGCCTGCTGGGCGACTCCCTCACTGCTGCAGTGCCCTCCTCTGTTGTCTGCGTCTTACGCACCCCTGCCGGACTGGTCCAATCAGGCTCGGGGGTGTCAGGAGTGCAGACCCAGGGGGTGAAGGAGGCCTGCCCGCTACTGATGGAGGCCAGGAGGCGGTGTGGGGGCTGCAGCGTGCACACCTGTCGCTTGAACGTCCACAGGCCGTGGAAGTACGCCCACAGCCTGCCCCCCGCCATGCTCTCCATGCTGAAAGGTACAAAGCAATGCATATGTGTCTGTGTGGTGTGTTTTAGCAATATTTGACATTTTAAGGGAGTGTTCAGGCAAGCCAAAACAAAGTGAAAGTTTTCATAATGTTTAGCTGTACACACCTAAACAAATTTAGGGCATTGGGCATGGCAAAATTGACAACTTGGGTCAACTCATGACTAAGATTCTTTGCTTTGCTTTTTGGCTGTAGTTTAATCATCATTGAGATAGGTCAATACAATTGATACATTAATACAAATGAGGGTATAACACATTCAAGCATTATATGCAGCCCTTTAAGGGTTAATAAAATTCGGTATAGTTGTTGCCTTCATTGTCTGTCTCCCTAATTTTGTCACATTACTGACTGGGGGTAGATGTTTGACAATGTATCTATAGACGTGAAAGTAATCATGGTAGTGGCTACTCCGTCATGTGGATACCCATGGTATTAGTGCTGCCCCCTCCCCTGGACCGTGCCAGCCCCACAAAGGGAGTGACTATTTCTTAACAACAAGGGGGGCCCATGTATCCTAACAACAGGGTGTAGTGCATTAGTTAATGCACTATGCAGCCCTTAAGAGGTTAAAGCAGCACTATCAACTACACTAGATGTGGTTGTGTAAGGCGTTGACTACCTGCTTAATGTACATTTACCATTAGTTAGAGACAGAAGAGATTTTGTTACCACTGTACAATAAACACCATTACCAAGCTTGCTGTTCATTTTGTCTTTACGTTATGATACTATGCTGGATGAACAATGTAAAGACCTGTTCTGCTCCAGGTGAGATTGTGGTGCCATCTAGAGGGATAGAGCCCAGATAGAGCAGTGAGACTGTGGTGGGGGATATGCTTGCATTGGTGCAGCACGCTGTGCTTAAAGGGTTAACTTGTTGTCAAATGACCACTCCCTGAATTTATCAAATTGGATGAAATAAAAATAAAAACATGTTTCTTACAGAACTGTCATTTGCTCAGCTGTTTACCAAGGGATTTTCAAAATTCAAAGTTCCATGAAAAGAGCAGATACGGGGCTACAATGGCAGATGCAGCCACAGTATCTAAAGGTGATAATAAAATCGGGAGAGGCGCAAATACGCAAATTTTTGGCACTCGGAAATTGGAACAATATGTTAAAAATGATGTCTGAGAAAAGTCTCATTTCCTCAGCTGTTTACCAGCCGATTTTCGAAATTCAAAGTTTCCTGGAAAGAGGAGATTCAGGCCTACAAGTGCATATGCAGCCACAGCGCCCAGAGGTGATGATAAGGCCGGGGCAAGCGTAGAAACGCAAATTTTCGGCACTCGGAAATTGTGAAAAAAGTTGTTAGAATCATTTCTGAGAAAAGTCTCATTTCCTCAGCTGTTTACCAACCGATTTTCGAAATTCAAAGTTTCCTGGAAAGAGGAGATTCAGGACTACAACCCCTAATGCAGCCACAGTGTCCACAGGCCATAATAAGGCCGGCGCGGACGACGATACGCAAATTTTCAGCAATCGGAAATTGTGAAAAAAGCTCTAATGTAGGCTAGAGAAGGCATCCATCTATCCTGGCAGATTACAGCAGCCAAAGACAAAGTGCTGTGACTTACTGTTAGCTAGGAGTGGTGTGTGAAGAGGGGCAAGTGTGTTTTTGGTTGTTTGTTGCTGTGGGAGATGATGAGAAGACTGTGGCCAAGTTTGGTGTGGGGTGAGGGTCACGAGAAGACTGTGGCCAAGTTTGGTGTGGGGGGTGAGTGAGTGCATAATTAGGGAAAGAATCAGTCTGCAGTGAATACCAGATGAGTTCTGAGTGGTCTAAATAGTTGGGTATTTTTTTTGAAATTGTGTTAGAGATGACAAAGGAGCCAGAATCAATTATCATCATCATGAGAGACCTATATAAGCATTGCTGTTTGTTGTGAAGGAATTCTTTGGGGGGCGATTTGGGTTGGGTCAGAAATTAAATGATTCAATTCCAAGATGGCTGACCATGCAGGTTTGTTGACATGATTCTGTGACCAGCATACTATTATGTAGGTGGATGGGTGGATATTGATTAGGAAAGATTTAATAATATGACCTCTGTCTATTGTTAGTGTGAGAGGTTGCTAGTCTTTCTTGATCTTGATGTAAAAGTACAGATAAAACATGTCTTGTTCAAAAAAGGCCTTTGGCTTTTCAGACCAAATTTTTTCAAGATCACTGTTATGGATTATGTCATGTTACACAAGTCGTGGCCAGGTTCCCCATGACCCCAGTGACAGCTTGATCACTTTTTTGGTTCATAGTGTAAAAAGAACTTATCCTAGTGGAAAACCCATTTGAAGCTATTTCCTTTACAGGTGTCTTCCAGCCTGAACTCAAGCGCTGGTGTGACAAGCAACTCGTCTTGATCCATAACCGGTGTGTGGAGGGAGGGGATGGTTGCCTCTTGTGGACGGGGGCAGCAAGCGGCAAAGGTAAAGACAATAGATACGGCGTGAAGGTTGTTACTAAAGTAGAGCTAGGCCTGAAAAAAAGCCAATGTCGGTCCACAGACTGGTCTACATGTTGAAGCACTACGAACCGAGAATACTTGATGCAAAAGACAACAAACTCGAAGTTTCCCATCTCTGCCATACCACGTTGTGCACAAACAGCGACCACCTCACCCTTGAGACACGGAGTATGAATGCCGAACGCCGGACCTGCAATCTGATGCGTCACTGTTCAAAGGCTCACAACCCATTTTGCCTGTTACCATAACAGTGCAAATGGTAGTATATCCAACTCATATATTCTAGATTAAGGTGTTCTTTCGGTGTTCGTGTTTGATATTTACATGTTGATGTGACTTGGGAAAGGATAGCCAGAAGGTGAAGTGATTCAAGCTGGGCCGCTTCCTTGTCTGAGGCCAGGTAATCCCTGCCGCTAGGCCGCGTCCCTGTCTGACGTCCAGGATAAGCCAACCTCTAACGTGCGTCCTTGTCTGACGTTCAGGGAAGCCTGCCGCTAACGTGCATCCTTGTCTGACGTCCAGGGAAACCCCGCCATTAACGTGCGCTAAAGGCTATTCCTGTACTTGGACCTCTATAAAAGACGGACACGAGGCCTATACTTGGACTTGAAGTGGATACCCTTATTAAAACCTAATGAAAGCTGATTCCTGCACTTGATCCTGATGTTGATACTCTTAAAAACAACTCACAAAAGGTCAATACTACACTTGAGCCAGCATCAGGACAAGCAGCAGCCGGTAATAATAATCAACTCTTTGAGGCTATAAGACAACCTGACGGTTCACCCAGACCTCGTGCTCGGCAAAATCAAAGTGTCGGAAAAGAGCCGTTCACACCTCCATGGGATGTAATATCGGACACGTTTGATTTAATTGCGCTGTTGTTTACGATTGGATTGGCCCAGAGCCGTCGAGTGGCTAGCTCCACTCCTTCTATCAGAAAAAATAGAAAAACCAAAAAAATGGCCAAGCCCTTTGGGACTTTGGCCTATGCAGCAGAGATTTGACTGTTTTCCTAGGTTCCGGCGGGATGAAAACTCGGTCCGGACCCAGCTCCCGGAGGCGTGGAGCATATAGCTAGGAGCCGAAAGAGACCCCGGCCGGAAATCTTTCCGGTTTTACTATTCCCGGAGGTCCCCGAAAGTTAGTTGACGGACACAGGTGTAGAGAAACACATTCTTAACCGCGATTTTTGTCAGTGAATGAAATTTTGTTTTGCAGAATGAAAGAATGAGTGCATCTGAAGTTTGTTGTAACCTTTGTGTACGTCTATTTGTAGGTGGCCAAGATGTCGGCCTACGACGAGGCCTACCTGGAGGGTGACCTTGAGGCGGAGGAGACGCTGGAGGAGAGCCTGTTTGAGGTCATCTTTAGGAACGACCTGGAGGCGGCCACGTTGCTGGTGACGCAGAGTGACGTGGACGTGAGTCGGCCTAACGGGCGTGGTAAGACCATGCTGGGGCTGGCCGTGGAGCACGAGCACGTGCCCATGGTGCGAAGTTGATGGAGAACGGGGCAGACATCAACCAGACCAGTTTCTGCAGCAACGACTACAGCTTCCAGACCCCCGTGGTGACGGCCGCCCGCATCCAGCACGAGGAGCTGCTCACCATGTTCCTCACCCAGAAGTGTGAGCTGGACCGGGGGGCCGGCAAGGACGGCAAGTCGGCCCTCCAGTGGGCCGCCAGTCACGGTAACCTGGGCATGATGAAGGTGCTGTACGCGGCCGGGGCCGACGTCAACTGGACCGGTCCCTTCTGCAACACGGCCCTGCACTACGCCACTATAGCCGACAAGCCCGACATCGTGCAGTGGTTGCTGGAGAAGGGGGCGGAGGTGACGGTGAACGGGGAGGGGCGGTCTGCACTGCACATCGCGTGTGTCAAGGGCTACTCTGACATCATGAAGCAGCTGCTGCTGGCACGCTGCGAGGTGGACAGCTACGACTCGTTCGGCTTCAGCCCGTTCAGCCTGGCCTGTCTGCGCGGCCACCTGGACATGGTGCGGGACCTGATGCAACACGCCCGGCCCGGCACCAAGTACAACATGGAGGACGCCCTGCACCGCGCCGCCGAGTGCGGCCATCTCGAGGTGCTCGAGTTCCTCATCCACAAAGGGGCCGACGTCAACTCCGTCAACAGCAGCGGGGAGTCGGCCTTGTCCATCGCGGCGCGCGGCCAGCCCGTGTCGGTCAAGCTGCTGCTGGAGAACAAGGCGGTGATCAACGTGGTGGACAAACGCGGCTACAGCCCCCTACAACACGCCATCCTGCGGGAGCAGATCGACGTGGCCGTGTGCCTCATCAAGCACGGCTCCAACCTGCACACCACCTCCTCCCTCATAGACTCTCCCCTACAGAGCGGCTACTCCACCTCCAACCCCCTGCTCATCAAGTGCCTCATCGACGCCGGCGTCACCCTCAGCACAGAGAAGTGGTTCACCGTCTACGCCTGTCAGACCAAGCTGCGGGAGCTGGACTTTCAGTATAACTCCCTGCGCTACCGCCACACCATCGACGCCCAGCGCGACGTGTGGCAGTGGGTGATGGGTAAGATCGGCAAGCCCCGCTCCCTGCTCGAGTCCTGCCGCACCGCCGCCCGCACCCAGCTCGTCACCTCCTCGGGCGGCAGGAGCATCCTGGCCAACATAGACCAACTCCCCCTGCCTACCGCCCTCAAGAAATATCTTGCCCTCGAGGATTATTTCCGGATCTGAGGAATGCATGAGGAAGAACGCTCTGTGGTTGAGACGTTTGGCTAAGACAAAAAGACGCTGTACGAGGTGAAGTGGATCTCCTTTACCTGAAACAGCTCTTATTAGTTTTGGTCTGAAGTTTGTTGGTTTGGAAAATGACAGAATGTGTTGTTGTACGATTGATGAAGCCTGTAAAATGTTTGAATACTGCCTTTGTGATGTGTTAGAGGTAGGTATAATGTTAGCACTTCATGAGCACCATGCCATCCTGAAGAGTTAAATAGATTTCAGTAGCAGGGCATTACATTGAACATGTTTAACATTTTTAGAACTAAAATATGTTCATATATAAACAACTCAGGACGTATTTCTATCCAATGTACGTTCACACAATGTAGTCACACAATGTAAGCCAAAAGTATTTGATCTGGTCATCAATTTTGCCAGATGACTAAGCTATAGTAAACACGTCTGTCCATTTGTATCTTATTTTCACCACAACATCATTATTACAGTGGCAAACCGTGTATGCTTAAACTTGTGATAACGTGCCGCAGGTCAGATATTACAGAATACTAATCTAATTCACCATGACTTCATTCAACAGGCTGCACACATAGGGACTTACAAATACCAGAAATGACCTGGGTACCTTTTCTTGTCAGTGCCATGGGAAGTTACCAGAGACTTATTGCCATATATCCAGGTGCACTTCTGATTCCTAGTGGGAATCTGCAATTTGATGCTTGTATGAAATCTCAAAAAGGGGACATGTAAATCACAGGATGACGATGACCCCTGACCATACCACACGACTGTCATGTCAGCTCATGTCAATATGCGCTTTCCTGTGATATGTCAAATCTGAAAGATGTGATTCATGTCGCTTTGCTTTACATCTAACAAGAGTATAGAAATATAACCAATTCATAGCGTCTGGAATACTGCAAAAGTGGACAAATCAGTCAGAAAAAGAATAATCATGCTATAATATGGAACATTTACTGCATTAAGTTTATGGAAGATGGCTATGTTATTTGTATGTACACTGGTGAGGTTATCATGAGGTACGCTTGTTCAGGAAGGCATGACAAGCCTTGGGGTGGAGAGTTCTGTAAAGACTATTCAATATGCGTATTATCAAAGGGTACTCATGAAAAGAACAGTATTCATTGAACGTTCAACTTTCTTTAGATGTAAGGTTTTCAAGATTTTATATGTCCAGATGTTCATATTTGAACAGCTAGACAGAAAGGATGAGCCGTGCCAACATCTTTATAATTTGACTTTAGATAAAGCACACAGCTATCCAGTGGAGATCCTTTCTGCTCGGCGGATGCACATATTCAGCTTGCTGAATTATGAAAAGGTGTAAGGTGGGTTAAGATGTCTTATGTTTTCTGGGATATGTGGATGGTGAGAGACTAGGATATTGAGTTTTATTTATAAATGCCTGTATCATTGTATTATAGTGTATATATCATGTGAGTAGTCTACCAGGATGGTATAAGATGCACTTAGTTTTTAGAAGCTGATAACGGTTGATCTTACTCTTTAAGACACAAACTAACTTGCTAGTACAGTGTTGATGGATCATACTGGCCCTTCGGGTGTAGCGCCGCAATAACACATGAATCAGAGCACACCAGGAAACACAATGTTTGTCACAAACTATAATGAAGACCTCATGATTTAACAGTGATAAAAACAAAACAAATAAGTGAAATCATGAAAAGATCAATTGAATAGAAAAATATATATATTTCTAAAAAGAAAGTGACACGAGAAAACTATGGAACCACCCTTTATTGTTTGATTCAGAATAAGGCTTAATGTACAGATACCATTAGCTAGAGACAGAGATTTTGTTACCACTGTACAATAAACATCATTACCAGGTTTGCTGTTTCTTTTGTCCGTAAATGATTATTTAAAAAATAGTCTGGAGATCTCTTAAGTGGAGTAAGAAGTTCACCCCATAGCCCAGTATACAGAAACATTATTACTTTGATACAAATGTTGTATGTAGATATACCAATAAGAAGACCACACAATGCACTACAAGATAAGTTTCTGACCCGGATGAAAGATTTGATCAATCCATGGTTATCATTTCTATAAGATAATTTGAACACCTTCACAAAGTAGTTTTGTTATTAATCAGTCAATATACGTACCTGAAATGAACACATCTTTTCTAAAAAACCACCCTCCTCTGACGCCTGCCTCTTACACACCCCTGCCGGACTGGTCCAATCAGGCTCGGGGGTGTCAGGAGTGCAGACCCAGGGGGTGAAGGAGGCCTGCCCGCTGCTGATGGAGGCCAGGAGGCCGTGTGGGGGCTGCAGCGTGCACACCTGTCGCTTGAACGTCCACAGGCCGTGGAAGTACGCCCACAGCCTGCCCCCCGCCATGCTCTCCATGCTGAAAGGTACAAAGCAATGTATATGTCTGTGTGGTTTGTTTTAGCAATATTTGACATTTTAAGGGAGTGTTCAGGCAAGCCAAAGCAAAGTTAAGTTTTCATAATGTTTAGCTGTACACACCTAAACAAATTTAGGGCATTGGGCATGGCAAAATTGCCAACTTGGGTCAACTCATGATACAAATAAGGGTATAACACATTCAAGCATTATATGCAGCCCTTTAAGGGTTAATAAAATTCGGTATAGTTGTTGCCTTCATTGTCTGTCTCCCTAATTTTGTCACATTACTGACTGGGGGTAGATGTTTGACAATGTATCTATAGACGTGAAAGTAATCATGGTAGTGGCTACTCCGTCATGTGGATACCCATGGTATTAGTGCTGCCCCCTCCCCTGGACCGTGCCAGCCCCACAAAGGGAGTGACTATTTCTTAACAACAAGGGGGGCCCATGTATCCTAACAACAGGGTGTAGTGCATTAGTTAATGCACTATGCAGCCCTTAAGAGGTTAAAGCAGCACTATCAACTACACTAGATGTGGTTGTGTAAGGCGTTGACTACCTGCTTAATGTACATTTACCATTAGTTAGAGACAGAAGAGATTTTGTTACCACTGTACAATAAACACCATGACCAAGCTTGCTGTTCATTTTGTCTTTACTTTATGATACTATGCTGGATGAACAATATAAAGACATGTTCTGCTCCAGGTGAGATTGTGGTGCCATCTGGAGGGATAGAGCCCAGATAGAGCAGTGAGACTGTGGTGGGGGATATGCTTGCATTGGTGCAGCACGCTGTGCTTAAAGGGTTAACTTGTTGTCAAATGACCACTCCCTGAATTTATCAAATTGGATGAAATAAAAATAAAAACATGTTTCTTACAGAACTGTCATTTGCTCAGCTGTTTACCAAGGGATTTTCAAAATTCAAAGTTCCATGAAAAGAGCAGATACGGGGCTACAATGGCAGATGCAGCCACAGTATCTAAAGGTGATAATAAAATCGGGAGAGGCGCAAATACGCAAATTTTTGGCACTCGGAAATTGGAACAATATGTTAAAAATCATGTCTGAGAAAAGTCTCATTTCCTCAGCTGTTTACCAGCCGATTTTCGAAATTCAAAGTTTCCTGGAAAGAGGAGATTCAGGCCTACAAGTGCATATGCAGCCACAGCGCCCAGAGGTGATGATAAGGCCGGGGCAAGCGTAGAAACGCAAATTTTCGGCACTCGGAAATTGTGAAAAAGTTGTTAAAATCATTTCTGAGAAAAGTCTCATTTCCTCAGCTGTTTACCAACCGATTTTCGAAATTCAAAGTTTCCTGGAAAGAGGAGATTCAGGACTACAACCCCCAATGCAGCCACAGTGTCCACAGGCCATAATAAGGCCGGCGCGGACGACGATACGCAAATTTTCGGCACTCGGAAATTGTGAAAAAAGCTCTAATGTAGGCTAGAGAAGGCATCCATCTATCCTGGCAGATTACAGCAGCCAAAGACAAAGTGCTGTGACTTACTGTTAGCTAGGAGTGGTGTGTGAAGAGGGGCAAGTGTCTTTTTGGTTGTTTGTGGCTGTGGGAGATCATGAGAAGACTGTGGCCAAGTTTGGTGTGGGGTGAGGGTCATGAGAAGACTGTGGCCAAGTTTGGTGTGGGGGGGGGGGGGTGAGTGAGTGCATAATTAGGGAAAGAATCACTCTGCAGTGAATACCAGATGAGTTCTGAATGGGCTAAATAGTTTGGTATTGTTTTTTGAAATTGTGTTACAGATGACAAAGGAGCCAGAATGAATTATCATCATCATGAGTGACCTTTATAAGCATGGTTGTTTGTTGTGAAGGAATTCTTTCTGGGTCAGAAATTAAATGATTCACTTCCAAGATGGCTGACCATGCAGGTTTGTTGACATGATTCTGTGACCAGCATACTATTATGTTGGTGGATGGGTGGATATTGATTAGGAAAGATTTAATAATATGACCTCTGTCTATTGTTAGTGTGAGAGGTTGCTAGTCTTTCTTGATCTTGATGTAAAATTACAGTTAAAACATGTCTTGTTCAAAAAAGGCCTTTGGCTTTTCAGACCAAATTTTCTCAAGATCACTGTTATGGATTATGTCATGTTACACAAGTCGTGACCAGGTTCCCCATGACCCCAGTGACAGCTTGATCACTTTTTTGGTTCATAGTGTAAAAAGAACTTATCCCAGTGAACATAGAGCGGAAAACCCATTTGAAGCTATTTCCTCTACAGGTGTCCAGGGAAACCCTGCCGCTAACATGCGTCCTTGTCTGACACCCAAGTGAACCCTCCCCCTAGTGTATCCTTGTCTGACGTCCAGGGAAACCCTGCCATTAACGTGCGCTAAAGGCTATTCCTGTACTTGGACCTCTATAAAAGACGGACACTAGCCCTATACTTGGACTTGAAGTGGATACCCTTATTAAAACCTAATGAAAGCTGATTCCTGCACTTGATCCTGAAGTTGATACTCTTAAAAACAACTCACAAAAGGTCAATACTACACTTGAGCCAGCATCAGGACAAGCAGCAGCCTGTAATAGTAATCAACTCTTTGAGGCTATATAAGACAACCTGACGGTTCACCCAGACCTCGTGCTCGGCAAAATCAAAGTGTCGGAAAAGAGCCATTCACACCTCCATGGGATGTAATATCGGACACGTTTGATTTAATGGCGCTGTTGTTTACGATTGGATCGGCGCGGAGCCGTCGAGTGGCTAGCTCCACTCCTTCTATCAGAAAAAATAGAAAAACCAAAAAAATGGCCAAGCCCTTCGGGACTTTGGCCTATGCAGCAGAGATTTGACTGTTTTGCTAGCTTCCGGCGGGATGAAAACTCGGTTCGGACCCAGCTCCCGGAGGCGTGGAGCATATAGCGAGGAGCCGAAAGAGACCCCGGCCGGAAATCTTTCCGGTTTTACTATTCCAGGAGGTCCCCGAAAGTTAGTTGACGGACACCAGTTGAGAGAAACACATTCTTAACCGCAATTTTCGTCAGTGAATGAAATTTTGTCTTGCAGAATGAAAGAATGAAGTACGCCCACAGCCTGCCCCCCGCCATGCTCTCCATGCTGAAAGGTACAAAGCAATGTATATGTCTGTGTGGTTTGTTTTAGCAATATTTGACATTTTAAGGGAGTGTTCAGGCAAGCCAAAGCAAAGTTAAGTTTTCATAATGTTTAGCTGTACACACCTAAACAAATTTAGGGCATTGGGCATGGCAAAATTGCCAACTTGGGTCAACTCATGATACAAATAAGGGTATAACACATTCAAGCATTATATGCAGCCCTTTAAGGGTTAATAAAATTCGGTATAGTTGTTGCCTTCATTGTCTGTCTCCCTAATTTTGTCACATTACTGACTGGGGGTAGATGTTTGACAATGTATCTATAGACGTGAAAGTAATCATGGTAGTGGCTACTCCGTCATGTGGATACCCATGGTATTAGTGCTGCCCCCTCCCCTGGACCGTGCCAGCCCCACAAAGGGTGTGACTATTTCTTGACAACAAGGGGGGCCCATGTATCCTAACAACAGGGTGTAGTGCATTAGTTAATGCACTATGCAGCCCTTAAGAGGTTAAAGCAGCACTATCAACTACACTAGATGTGGTTGTGTAAGGCGTTGACTACCTGCTTAATGTACATTTACCATTAGTTAGAGACAGAAGAGATTTTGTTACCACTGTACAATAAACACCATTACCAAGCTTGCTGTTCATTTTGTCTTTACTTTATGATACTATGCTGGATGAACAATATAAAGACATGTTCTGCTCCAGGTGAGATTGTGGTGCCATCTGGAGGGATAGAGCCCAGATAGAGCAGTGAGACTGTGGTGGGGGATATGCTTGCATTGGTGCAGCACGCTGTGCTTAAAGGGTTAACTTGTTGTCAAATGACCACTCCCTGAATTTATCAAATTGGATGAAATAAAAATAAAAACATGTTTCTTACAGAACTGTCATTTGCTCAGCTGTTTACCAAGGGATTTTCAAAATTCAAAGTTCCATGAAAAGAGCAGATACGGGGCTACAATGGCAGATGCAGCCACAGTATCTAAAGGTGATAATAAAATCGGGAGAGGCGCAAATACGCAAATTTTTGGCACTCGGAAATTGGAACAATATGTTAAAAATCATGTCTGAGAAAAGTCTCATTTCCTCAGCTGTTTACCAGCCGATTTTCGAAATTCAAAGTTTCCTGGAAAGAGGAGATTCAGGCCTACAAGTGCATATGCAGCCACAGCGCCCAGAGGTGATGATAAGGCCGGGGCAAGCGTAGAAACGCAAATTTTCGGCACTCGGAAATTGTGAAAAAGTTGTTAAAATCATTTCTGAGAAAAGTCTCATTTCCTCAGCTGTTTACCAACCGATTTTCGAAATTCAAAGTTTCCTGGAAAGAGGAGATTCAGGACTACAACCCCCAATGCAGCCACAGTGTCCACAGGCCATAATAAGGCCGGCGCGGACGACGATACGCAAATTTTCGGCACTCGGAAATTGTGAAAAAAGCTCTAATGTAGGCTAGAGAAGGCATCCATCTATCCTGGCAGATTACAGCAGCCAAAGACAAAGTGCTGTGACTTACTGTTAGCTAGGAGTGGTGTGTGAAGAGGGGCAAGTGTCTTTTTGGTTGTTTGTGGCTGTGGGAGATCATGAGAAGACTGTGGCCAAGTTTGGTGTGGGGTGAGGGTCATGAGAAGACTGTGGCCAAGTTTGGTGTGGGGGGGGGGGGGTGAGTGAGTGCATAATTAGGGAAAGAATCACTCTGCAGTGAATACCAGATGAGTTCTGAATGGGCTAAATAGTTTGGTATTGTTTTTTGAAATTGTGTTACAGATGACAAAGGAGCCAGAATGAATTATCATCATCATGAGTGACCTTTATAAGCATGGTTGTTTGTTGTGAAGGAATTCTTTCTGGGTCAGAAATTAAATGATTCACTTCCAAGATGGCTGACCATGCAGGTTTGTTGACATGATTCTGTGACCAGCATACTATTATGTTGGTGGATGGGTGGATATTGATTAGGAAAGATTTAATAATATGACCTCTGTCTATTGTTAGTGTGAGAGGTTGCTAGTCTTTCTTGATCTTGATGTAAAATTACAGTTAAAACATGTCTTGTTCAAAAAAGGCCTTTGGCTTTTCAGACCAAATTTTCTCAAGATCACTGTTATGGATTATGTCATGTTACACAAGTCGTGGCCAGGTTCCCCATGACCCCAGTGACAGCTTGATCACTTTTTTGGTTCATAGTATAAAAAGAACTTATCCCAGTGAACATAGAGCGGAAAACCCATTTGAAGCTATTTCCTCTACAGGTGTCCAGGGAAACCCTGCCGCTAACATGCGTCCTTGTCTGACACCCAAGTGAACCCTCCCCCTAGTGTATCCTTGTCTGACGTCCAGGGAAACCCTGCCATTAACGTGCGCTAAAGGCTATTCCTGTACTTGGACCTCTATAAAAGACGGACACTAGCCCTATACTTGGACTTGAAGTGGATACCCTTATTAAAACCTAATGAAAGCTGATTCCTGCACTTGATCCTGAAGTTGATACTCTTAAAAACAACTCACAAAAGGTCAATACTACACTTGAGCCAGCATCAGGACAAGCAGCAGCCTGTAATAGTAATCAACTCTTTGAGGCTATATAAGACAACCTGACGGTTCACCCAGACCTCGTGCTCGGCAAAATCAAAGTGTCGGAAAAGAGCCATTCACACCTCCATGGGATGTAATATCGGACACGTTTGATTTAATGGCGCTGTTGTTTACGATTGGATCGGCGCGGAGCCGTCGAGTGGCTAGCTCCACTCCTTCTATCAGAAAAAATAGAAAAACCAAAAAAATGGCCAAGCCCTTCGGGACTTTGGCCTATGCAGCAGAGATTTGACTGTTTTGCTAGCTTCCGGCGGGATGAAAACTCGGTTCGGACCCAGCTCCCGGAGGCGTGGAGCATATAGCGAGGAGCCGAAAGAGACCCCGGCTGGAAATCTTTCCGGTTTTACTATTCCAGGAGGTCCCCGAAAGTTAGTTGACGGACACCAGTTGAGAGAAACACATTCTTAACCGCAATTTTCGTCAGTGAATGAAATTTTGTCTTGCAGAATGAAAGAATGAGTGCATCTGAAGTTGTAAATTTTGTGTATTTCTATTTGTAGGTGGCCAAGATGTCGGCCTACGACGAGGCCTACCTGGAGGGTGACCTTGAGGTGGAGGAGACGCTGGAGGAGAGCCTGTTTGAGGTCATCTTTAGGAACGACCTGGAGGCGGCCACGTTGCTGGTGACACAGAGTGACGTGGACGTGAGTCGGCCTAACGGGCGTGGTAAGACCATGCTGGGGCTGGCCGTGGAGCACGAGCACGTGCCCATGGTGCGGATGTTGATGGAGAACGGGGCAGACATCAACCAGCCCAGTTTCTGCAGCAACGACTACAGCTTCCAGACCCCCGTGGTGACGGCCGCCCGCATCCAGCACGAGGAGCTGCTCACCATGTTCCTCACCCAGAAGTGTGAGCTGGACATGAGCTGGACCTGGGCATGATGAAGGTGCTGTACGCGGCCGGGGCCGACGTCAACTGGACCGGTCCCTTCTGCAACACGGCCCTGCACTACGCCACTATAGCCGACAAGCCCGACATCGTCCAGTGGTTGCTGGAGAAGGGGGCGGAGGTGACGGTGAACGGGGAGGGGCGGTCTGCACTGCACATCGCGTGTGTCAAGGGCTACTCTGACATCATTGACTTTCAGTACAACTCCCTGCGCTACCGCCACACCATCGACGCCCAGCGCGACGTGTGGCAGTGGGTGATGGGTAAGATCGGCAAGCCCCGCTCCCTGCTCGAGTCCTGCCGCACCGCCGCCCGCACCCAGCTCGTCACCTCCTCGGGCGGCAGGAGCATCCTGGCCAACATAGACCAACTCCCCCTGCCTACTGCCCTCAAGAAATATCTTGCCCTCGAGGATTATTTCCGGATCTGAGGAATGCATCAGGAAGAACGCTCTGTGGTTGAGACGTTTGGCTAAGACAAAAAGACGCTGTATGAGGTGAAGTGGTTCTCCTTTACCTGAAACAGCTCTTATTAGTTTTGGTCTGAAGTTTGTTGGTTTGGAAAATGACAGAATGTGTTGTTGTACGATTGATGAAGCCTGTAAAATGTTTGAATACTGCCTTTGTGATGTGTAAGAGGTAGGTATAATGTTAGCACTTCATGAGCACCATGCCATCCTGAAGAGTTAAATAGATTTCAGTAGCAGGGCATTACATTGAACATGTTTAACATTTTTAGAACTAAAATATGTTCATATATAAACAACTCAGGACGTATTTCTATCCAATGTACGTTCACACAATGTAGTCACACAATGTAAGCCAAAAGTATTTGATCTGGTCATCAATTTTGCCAGATGACTAAGCTATAGTAAACACGTCTGTCCATTTGTATCTTATTTTCACCACCACATCATTATTACAGTGGCAAACCGTGTATGCTTAAACTTGTGATAACGTACCGCAGGTCAGATATTACAGAATACTAATCTAATTCACCATGACTTCATTCAACAGGCTGCACACATAGGGACTTACAAATACCAGAAATGACCTGGGTACCTTTTCTTGTCAGTGCCATGGGAAGTTACCAGAGACTTATTGCCATATATCCAGGTGCACTTCTGATTCCTAGTGGGAATCTGCACTTTGATGCTTGTATGAAATCTCAAAAAGGGGACATGTAAATCACAGGATGACGATGACCCCTGGCCATACCACACGACTGTCATGTCAGCTCATGTCAATATGCGCTTTCCTGTGATATGTCAAATCTGAAAGATGTGATTCATGTCGCTTTGCTTTACATCTAACAAGAGTATAGAAATATAACCAATTCATAGCGTCTGGAATACTGCAAAAGTGGACAAATCAGTCAGAAAAAGAATTATCATGTTATAATATGGAACATTTACTGCATTAAGTTTATGGAAGATGGCTATGTTATTTGTATGTATACTGGTGAGGTTATCATGAGGTACCCTTGTTCAGGAAGGCATGACAAGCCTTGGGGTGGAGAGTTCTGTAAAGACTATTCAATATGCGTATTATCAAAGGGTACTCATAAAAGAACAGTATTCATTGAACGTTCAACTTTCTTTAGATGTAAGGTTTTCAAGATTTTATATGTCCAGATGTTCATATTTGAACAGCTAGACAGAAAGGATGAGCCGTGCCAACATCTTTATAATTTGACTTTAGATAAAGCACACAGCTATCCAGTGGAGATCCTTTCTGCTCGGCGGATGCACATATTCAGCTTGCTGAATTATGAAAAGGTGTAAGGTGGGTTAAGATGTCTTATGTTTTCTGGGATATGTGGATGGTGAGAGACTAGGATATTGAGTTTTATTTATAAATGCCTGTATCATTGTATTATAGTGTATATATCATGTGAGTAGTCTACCAGGATGGTATAAGATGCACTTAGTTTTTAGAAGCTGATAATCGTTGATCTTACTCTTTAAGACACAAACTAACTTGCTAGTACAGTGTTGATGGATCATACTGGCCCTTCGGGTGTAGCGCCGCAATAACACATGAATCAGAGCACACCAGGAAACACAATGTTTGTCACAAACTATAATGAAGACCTCATGATTTAACAGTGATAAAAACAAAACAAATAAGTGAAATCATGAAAAGATCAATTGAATAGAAAAATATATATATTTCTAAAAAGAAAGTGACACGAGAAAACTATGGAACCACCCTTTATTGTTTGATTCAGAATAAGGCTTAATGTACAGATACCATTAGCTAGAGACAACAGAGATTTTGTTACCACTGTACAATAAACATCATTACCAGGTTTGCTGTTTCTTTTGTCCGTAAATGATTATTTAAAAAATAGTCTGGAGATCTCTTAAGTGGAGTAAGAAGTTCACCCCATAGCCCAGTATACAGAAACATTATTACTTTGATACAAATGTTGTATGTAGATATACCAATAAGAAGACCACACAATGCACTACAAGATAAGTTTCTGACCCGGATGAAAGATTTGATCAATCCATGGTTATCATTTCTATAAGATAATTTGAACACCTTCACAAAGTAGTTTTGTTATTAATCAGTCAATATACGTACCTGAAATGAACACATCTTTTCTAAAAAACCACCCTCCTCTGACGCCTGCCTCTTACACACCCCTGCCGGACTGGTCCAATCAGGCTCGGGGGTGTCAGGAGTGCAGACCCAGGGGGTGAAGGAGGCCTGCCCGCTGCTGATGGAGGCCAGGAGGCCGTGTGGGGGCTGCAGCGTGCACACCTGTCGCTTGAACGTCCACAGGCCGTGGAAGTACGCCCACAGCCTGCCCCCCGCCATGCTCTCCATGCTGAAAGGTACAAAGCAATGTATATGTCTGTGTGGTTTGTTTTAGCAATATTTGACATTTTAAGGGAGTGTTCAGGCAAGCCAAAGCAAAGTTAAGTTTTCATAATGTTTAGCTGTACACACCTAAACAAATTTAGGGCATTGGGCATGGCAAAATTGCCAACTTGGGTCAACTCATGATACAAATAAGGGTATAACACATTCAAGCATTATATGCAGCCCTTTAAGGGTTAATAAAATTCGGTATAGTTGTTGCCTTCATTGTCTGTCTCCCTAATTTTGTCACATTACTGACTGGGGGTAGATGTTTGACAATGTATCTATAGACGTGAAAGTAATCATGGTAGTGGCTACTCCGTCATGTGGATACCCATGGTATTAGTGCTGCCCCCTCCCCTGGACCGTGCCAGCCCCACAAAGGGTGTGACTATTTCTTGACAACAAGGGGGGCCCATGTATCCTAACAACAGGGTGTAGTGCATTAGTTAATGCACTATGCAGCCCTTAAGAGGTTAAAGCAGCACTATCAACTACACTAGATGTGGTTGTGTAAGGCGTTGACTACCTGCTTAATGTACATTTACCATTAGTTAGAGACAGAAGAGATTTTGTTACCACTGTACAATAAACACCATTACCAAGCTTGCTGTTCATTTTGTCTTTACTTTATGATACTATGCTGGATGAACAATATAAAGACATGTTCTGCTCCAGGTGAGATTGTGGTGCCATCTGGAGGGATAGAGCCCAGATAGAGCAGTGAGACTGTGGTGGGGGATATGCTTGCATTGGTGCAGCACGCTGTGCTTAAAGGGTTAACTTGTTGTCAAATGACCACTCCCTGAATTTATCAAATTGGATGAAATAAAAATAAAAACATGTTTCTTACAGAACTGTCATTTGCTCAGCTGTTTACCAAGGGATTTTCAAAATTCAAAGTTCCATGAAAAGAGCAGATACGGGGCTACAATGGCAGATGCAGCCACAGTATCTAAAGGTGATAATAAAATCGGGAGAGGCGCAAATACGCAAATTTTTGGCACTCGGAAATTGGAACAATATGTTAAAAATCATGTCTGAGAAAAGTCTCATTTCCTCAGCTGTTTACCAGCCGATTTTCGAAATTCAAAGTTTCCTGGAAAGAGGAGATTCAGGCCTACAAGTGCATATGCAGCCACAGCGCCCAGAGGTGATGATAAGGCCGGGGCAAGCGTAGAAACGCAAATTTTCGGCACTCGGAAATTGTGAAAAAGTTGTTAAAATCATTTCTGAGAAAAGTCTCATTTCCTCAGCTGTTTACCAACCGATTTTCGAAATTCAAAGTTTCCTGGAAAGAGGAGATTCAGGACTACAACACCCAATGCAGCCACAGTGTCCACAGGCCATAATAAGGCCGGCGCAGCGGACGATACGCAAATTTTCGGCACTCGGAAATTGTGAAAAAAGCTCTAATGTAGGCTAGAGAAGGCATCCATCTATCCTGGCAGATTACAGCAGCCAAAGACAAAGTGCCGTGACTTACTGTTAGCTAGGAGTGGTGTGTGAAGAGGGGCAAGTGTCTTTTTGGTTGTTTGTGGCTGTGGGAGATCATGAGAAGACTGTGGCCAAGTTTGGTGTGGGGTGAGGGTCATGAGAAGACTGTGGCCAAGTTTGGTGTGGGGGGGGGGGTGAGTGAGTGCATAATTAGGGAAAGAATCACTCTGCAGTGAATACCAGATGAGTTCTGAATGGGCTAAATAGTTTGGTATTGTTTTTTGAAATTGTGTTACAGATGACAAAGGAGCCAGAATGAATTATCATCATCATGAGTGACCTTTATAAGCATGGTTGTTTGTTGTGAAGGAATTCTTTCTGGGTCAGAAATTAAATGATTCACTTCCAAGATGGCTGACCATGCAGGTTTGTTGACATGATTCTGTGACCAGCATACTATTATGTAGGTGGATGGGTGGATATTGCTTAGGAAGGATTTAATAATATGACCTCTGTCTGTTGTTAGTGTGAGAGGTTGCTACTCTTTCTTGATCTTGATGTAAAAATTACAGTTAAAACATGTCTTGTTCAAACAAGGCCTTTGACTTTTCAGACCAAATTTTCTCAAGATCACTGTTATGGATTATGTCATGTTACACAAGTCGTGGCCAGGTTCCCCATGACCCCAGTGACAGCTTGATCACTTTTTTGGTTCATAGTATAAAAAGAACTTATCCCAGTGAACATAGAGCGGAAAACCCATTTGAAGCTATTTCCTCTACAGGTGTCCAGGGAAACCCTGCCGCTAACATGCGTCCTTGTCTGACACCCAAGTGAACCCTCCCCCTAGTGTATCCTTGTCTGACGTCCAGGGAAACCCTGCCATTAACGTGCGCTAAAGGCTATTCCTGTACTTGGACCTCTATAAAAGACGGACACTAGCCCTATACTTGGACTTGAAGTGGATACCCTTATTAAAACCTAATGAAAGCTGATTCCTGCACTTGATCCTGAAGTTGATACTCTTAAAAACAACTCACAAAAGGTCAATACTACACTTGAGCCAGCATCAGGACAAGCAGCAGCCTGTAATAGTAATCAACTCTTTGAGGCTATATAAGACAACCTGACGGTTCACCCAGACCTCGTGCTCGGCAAAATCAAAGTGTCGGAAAAGAGCCATTCACACCTCCATGGGATGTAATATCGGACACGTTTGATTTAATGGCGCTGTTGTTTACGATTGGATCGGCGCGGAGCCGTCGAGTGGCTAGCTCCACTCCTTCTATCAGAAAAAATAGAAAAACCAAAAAAATGGCCAAGCCCTTCGGGACTTTGGCCTATGCAGCAGAGATTTGACTGTTTTGCTAGCTTCCGGCGGGATGAAAACTCGGTTCGGACCCAGCTCCCGGAGGCGTGGAGCATATAGCGAGGAGCCGAAAGAGACCCCGGCCGGAAATCTTTCCGGTTTTACTATTCCAGGAGGTCCCCGAAAGTTAGTTGACGGACACCAGTTGAGAGAAACACATTCTTAACCGCAATTTTCGTCAGTGAATGAAATTTTGTCTTGCAGAATGAAAGAATGAGTGCATCTGAAGTTGTAAATTTTGTGTATTTCTATTTGTAGGTGGCCAAGATGTCGGCCTACGACGAGGCCTACCTGGAGGGTGACCTTGAGGTGGAGGAGACGCTGGAGGAGAGCCTGTTTGAGGTCATCTTTAGGAACGACCTGGAGGCGGCCACGTTGCTGGTGACACAGAGTGACGTGGACGTGAGTCGGCCTAACGGGCGTGGTAAGACCATGCTGGGGCTGGCCGTGGAGCACGAGCACGTGCCCATGGTGCGGATGTTGATGGAGAACGGGGCAGACATCAACCAGCCCAGTTTCTGCAGCAACGACTACAGCTTCCAGACCCCCGTGGTGACGGCCGCCCGCATCCAGCACGAGGAGCTGCTCACCATGTTCCTCACCCAGAAGTGTGAGCTGGACATGAGCTGGACCTGGGCATGATGAAGGTGCTGTACGCGGCCGGGGCCGACGTCAACTGGACCGGTCCCTTCTGCAACACGGCCCTGCACTACGCCACTATAGCCGACAAGCCCGACATCGTCCAGTGGTTGCTGGAGAAGGGGGCGGAGGTGACGGTGAACGGGGAGGGGCGGTCTGCACTGCACATCGCGTGTGTCAAGGGCTACTCTGACATCATTGACTTTCAGTACAACTCCCTGCGCTACCGCCACACCATCGACGCCCAGCGCGACGTGTGGCAGTGGGTGATGGGTAAGATCGGCAAGCCCCGCTCCCTGCTCGAGTCCTGCCGCACCGCCGCCCGCACCCAGCTCGTCACCTCCTCGGGCGGCAGGAGCATCCTGGCCAACATAGACCAACTCCCCCTGCCTACTGCCCTCAAGAAATATCTTGCCCTCGAGGATTATTTCCGGATCTGAGGAATGCATCAGGAAGAACGCTCTGTGGTTGAGACGTTTGGCTAAGACAAAAAGACGCTGTATGAGGTGAAGTGGTTCTCCTTTACCTGAAACAGCTCTTATTAGTTTTGGTCTGAAGTTTGTTGGTTTGGAAAATGACAGAATGTGTTGTTGTACGATTGATGAAGCCTGTAAAATGTTTGAATACTGCCTTTGTGATGTGTAAGAGGTAGGTATAATGTTAGCACTTCATGAGCACCATGCCATCCTGAAGAGTTAAATAGATTTCAGTAGCAGGGCATTACATTGAACATGTTTAACATTTTTAGAACTAAAATATGTTCATATATAAACAACTCAGGACGTATTTCTATCCAATGTACGTTCACACAATGTAGTCACACAATGTAAGCCAAAAGTATTTGATCTGGTCATCAATTTTGCCAGATGACTAAGCTATAGTAAACACGTCTGTCCATTTGTATCTTATTTTCACCACCACATCATTATTACAGTGGCAAACCGTGTATGCTTAAACTTGTGATAACGTACCGCAGGTCAGATATTACAGAATACTAATCTAATTCACCATGACTTCATTCAACAGGCTGCACACATAGGGACTTACAAATACCAGAAATGACCTGGGTACCTTTTCTTGTCAGTGCCATGGGAAGTTACCAGAGACTTATTGCCATATATCCAGGTGCACTTCTGATTCCTAGTGGGAATCTGCACTTTGATGCTTGTATGAAATCTCAAAAAGGGGACATGTAAATCACAGGATGACGATGACCCCTGGCCATACCACACGACTGTCATGTCAGCTCATGTCAATATGCGCTTTCCTGTGATATGTCAAATCTGAAAGATGTGATTCATGTCGCTTTGCTTTACATCTAACAAGAGTATAGAAATATAACCAATTCATAGCGTCTGGAATACTGCAAAAGTGGACAAATCAGTCAGAAAAAGAATTATCATGTTATAATATGGAACATTTACTGCATTAAGTTTATGGAAGATGGCTATGTTATTTGTATGTATACTGGTGAGGTTATCATGAGGTACGCTTGTTCAGGAAGGCATGACAAGCCTTGGGGTGGAGAGTTCTGTAAAGACTATTCAATATGCGTATTATCAAAGGGTACTCATAAAAGAACAGTATTCATTGAACGTTCAACTTTCTTTAGATGTAAGGTTTTCAAGATTTAATATGTCCAGATGTTCATATTTGAACAGCTAGACAGAAAGGATGAGCCGTGCCAACATCTTTATAATTTGACTTTAGATAAAGCACACAGCTATCCAGTGGAGATCCTTTCTGCTCGGCGGATGCACATATTCAGCTTGCTGAATTATGAAAAGGTGTAAGGTGGGTTAAGATGTCTTATGTTTTCTGGGATATGTGGATGGTGAGAGACTAGGATATTGAGTTTTATTTATAAATGCCTGTATCATTGTATTATAGTGTATATATCATGTGAGTAGTCTACCAGGATGGTATAAGATGCACTTAGTTTTTAGAAGCTGATAACGGTTGATCTTACTCTTTAAGACACAAACTAACTTGCTAGTACAGTGTTGATGGATCATACTGGCCCTTCGGGTGTAGCGCCGCAATAACACATGAATCAGAGCACACCAGGAAACACAATGTTTGTCACAAACTATAATGAAGACCTCATGATTTAACAGTGATAAAAACAAAACAAATAAGTGAAATCATGAAAAGATCAATTGAATAGAAAAATATATATATTTCTAAAAAGAAAGTGACACGAGAAAACTATGGAACCACCCTTTATTGTTTGATTCAGAATAAGGCTTAATGTACAGATACCATTAGCTAGAGACAACAGAGATTTTGTTACCACTGTACAATAAACATCATTACCAGGTTTGCTGTTTCTTTTGTCCGTAAATGATTATTTAAAAAATAGTCTGGAGATCTCTTAAGTGGAGTAAGAAGTTCACCCCATAGCCCAGTATACAGAAACATTATTACTTTGATACAAATGTTGTATGTAGATATACCAATAAGAAGACCACACAATGCACTACAAGATAAGTTTCTGACCCGGATGAAAGATTTGATCAATCCATGGTTATCATTTCTATAAGATAATTTGAACACCTTCACAAAGTAGTTTTGTTATTAATCAGTCAATATACGTACCTGAAATGAACACATCTTTTCTAAAAAACCACCCTCCTCTGACGCCTGCCTCTTACACACCCCTGCCGGACTGGTCCAATCAGGCTCGGGGGTGTCAGGAGTGCAGACCCAGGGGGTGAAGGAGGCCTGCCCGCTGCTGATGGAGGCCAGGAGGCCGTGTGGGGGCTGCAGCGTGCACACCTGTCGCTTGAACGTCCACAGGCCGTGGAAGTACGCCCACAGCCTGCCCCCCGCCATGCTCTCCATGCTGAAAGGTACAAAGCAATGTATATGTCTGTGTGGTTTGTTTTAGCAATATTTGACATTTTAAGGGAGTGTTCAGGCAAGCCAAAGCAAAGTTAAGTTTTCATAATGTTTAGCTGTACACACCTAAACAAATTTAGGGCATTGGGCATGGCAAAATTGCCAACTTGGGTCAACTCATGATACAAATAAGGGTATAACACATTCAAGCATTATATGCAGCCCTTTAAGGGTTAATAAAATTCGGTATAGTTGTTGCCTTCATTGTCTGTCTCCCTAATTTTGTCACATTACTGACTGGGGGTAGATGTTTGACAATGTATCTATAGACGTGAAAGTAATCATGGTAGTGGCTACTCCGTCATGTGGATACCCATGGTATTAGTGCTGCCCCCTCCCCTGGACCGTGCCAGCCCCACAAAGGGTGTGACTATTTCTTGACAACAAGGGGGGCCCATGTATCCTAACAACAGGGTGTAGTGCATTAGTTAATGCACTATGCAGCCCTTAAGAGGTTAAAGCAGCACTATCAACTACACTAGATGTGGTTGTGTAAGGCGTTGACTACCTGCTTAATGTACATTTACCATTAGTTAGAGACAGAAGAGATTTTGTTACCACTGTACAATAAACACCATTACCAAGCTTGCTGTTCATTTTGTCTTTACTTTATGATACTATGCTGGATGAACAATATAAAGACATGTTCTGCTCCAGGTGAGATTGTGGTGCCATCTGGAGGGATAGAGCCCAGATAGAGCAGTGAGACTGTGGTGGGGGATATGCTTGCATTGGTGCAGCACGCTGTGCTTAAAGGGTTAACTTGTTGTCAAATGACCACTCCCTGAATTTATCAAATTGGATGAAATAAAAATAAAAACATGTTTCTTACAGAACTGTCATTTGCTCAGCTGTTTACCAAGGGATTTTCAAAATTCAAAGTTCCATGAAAAGAGCAGATACGGGGCTACAATGGCAGATGCAGCCACAGTATCTAAAGGTGATAATAAAATCGGGAGAGGCGCAAATACGCAAATTTTTGGCACTCGGAAATTGGAACAATATGTTAAAAATCATGTCTGAGAAAAGTCTCATTTCCTCAGCTGTTTACCAGCCGATTTTCGAAATTCAAAGTTTCCTGGAAAGAGGAGATTCAGGCCTACAAGTGCATATGCAGCCACAGCGCCCAGAGGTGATGATAAGGCCGGGGCAAGCGTAGAAACGCAAATTTTCGGCACTCGGAAATTGTGAAAAAGTTGTTAAAATCATTTCTGAGAAAAGTCTCATTTCCTCAGCTGTTTACCAACCGATTTTCGAAATTCAAAGTTTCCTGGAAAGAGGAGATTCAGGACTACAACCCCCAATGCAGCCACAGTGTCCACAGGCCATAATAAGGCCGGCGCGGACGACGATACGCAAATTTTCGGCACTCGGAAATTGTGAAAAAAGCTCTAATGTAGGCTAGAGAAGGCATCCATCTATCCTGGCAGATTACAGCAGCCAAAGACAAAGTGCTGTGACTTACTGTTAGCTAGGAGTGGTGTGTGAAGAGGGGCAAGTGTCTTTTTGGTTGTTTGTGGCTGTGGGAGATCATGAGAAGACTGTGGCCAAGTTTGGTGTGGGGTGAGGGTCATGAGAAGACTGTGGCCAAGTTTGGTGTGGGGGGGGGGGTGAGTGAGTGCATAATTAGGGAAAGAATCACTCTGCAGTGAATACCAGATGAGTTCTGAATGGGCTAAATAGTTTGGTATTGTTTTTTGAAATTGTGTTACAGATGACAAAGGAGCCAGAATGAATTATCATCATCATGAGTGACCTTTATAAGCATGGTTGTTTGTTGTGAAGGAATTCTTTCTGGGTCAGAAATTAAATGATTCACTTCCAAGATGGCTGACCATGCAGGTTTGTTGACATGATTCTGTGACCAGCATACTATTATGTTGGTGGATGGGTGGATATTGATTAGGAAAGATTTAATAATATGACCTCTGTCTATTGTTAGTGTGAGAGGTTGCTAGTCTTTCTTGATCTTGATGTAAAATTACAGTTAAAACATGTCTTGTTCAAAAAAGGCCTTTGGCTTTTCAGACCAAATTTTCTCAAGATCACTGTTATGGATTATGTCATGTTACACAAGTCGTGACCAGGTTCCCCATGACCCCAGTGACAGCTTGATCACTTTTTTGGTTCATAGTATAAAAAGAACTTATCCCAGTGAACATAGAGCGGAAAACCCATTTGAAGCTATTTCCTCTACAGGTGTCCAGGGAAACCCTGCCGCTAACATGCGTCCTTGTCTGACACCCAAGTGAACCCTCCCCCTAGTGTATCCTTGTCTGACGTCCAGGGAAACCCTGCCATTAACGTGCGCTAAAGGCTATTCCTGTACTTGGACCTCTATAAAAGACGGACACTAGCCCTATACTTGGACTTGAAGTGGATACCCTTATTAAAACCTAATGAAAGCTGATTCCTGCACTTGATCCTGAAGTTGATACTCTTAAAAACAACTCACAAAAGGTCAATACTACACTTGAGCCAGCATCAGGACAAGCAGCAGCCTGTAATAGTAATCAACTCTTTGAGGCTATAAGACAACCTGACGGTTCACCCAGACCTCGTGCTCGGCAAAATCAAAGTGTCGGAAAAGAGCCGTTCACACCTCCATGGGATGTAATATCGGACACGTTTGATTTAATTGCGCTGTTGTTTACGATTGGATTGGCCCGGAGCCGTCGAGTGGCTAGCTCCACTCCTTCTATCAGAAAAAATAGAAAAACCAAAAAACTGGCCAAGCCCTTTGGGACTTTGGCCTATGCAGCAGAGATTTGACTGTTTTCCTAGGTTCCGGCGGGATGAAAACTCAGTCCGGACCCAGCTCCCGGAGGCGTGGAGCATATAGCTAGGAGCCGGAAAAGAGACCCCGGCCGGAAATCTTTCCGGTTTTACTATTCCCGCAATTTTCGTCAGTGAATGAAATTTGGTTTTGCAGAATGAAAGAATGAGTGCATCTGAAGTTGTAACTTTAGTGTATGTCTATTTGTAGGTGGCCAAGATGTCGGCCTACGACGAGGCCTACCTGGAGGGTGACCTTGAGGCGGAGGAGACGCTGGAGGAGAGCCTGTTTGAGGTCATCTTTAGGAACGACCTGGAGGCGGCCACGTTGCTGGTGACACAGAGTGACGTGGACGTGAGTCGGCCTAACGGGCGTGGTAAGACCATGCTGGGGCTGGCAGTGGAGCACGAGCACGTGCCCATGGTGCGGATGTTGATGGAGAACGGGGCAGACATCAACCAGCCCAGTTTCTGCAGCAACGACTACAGCTTCCAGACCCCCGTGGTGACAGCCGCCCGCATCCAGCACGAGGAGCTGCTCACCATGTTCCTCACCCAGAAGTGTGAGCTGGACCGGGGGGCCGGCAAGGACGGCAAGTCTGCCCTCCAGTGGGCGGCCAGTCACGGTAACCTGGGCATGATGAAGGTGCTGTACGCGGCCGGGGCCGACGTCAACTGGACCGGTCCCTTCTGCAACACGGCCCTGCACTACGCCACTATAGCCGACAAGCCCGACATCGTCCAGTGGTTGCTGGAGAAGGGGGCGGAGGTGACGGTGAACGGGGAGGGGCGGTCTGCACTGCACATCGCGTGTGTCAAGGGCTACCCTGACATCATGAAGCAGCTGCTGCTGGCACGCTGCGAGGTGGACAGCTACGACTCGTTCGGCTTCAGCCCGTTCAGCCTGGCCTGTCTGCGCGGCCACCTGGACATGGTGCGGGACCTGATGCAGCACGCCCGGCCCGGCACCAAGTACAACATGGAGGACGCCCTGCACCGCGCCGCCGAGTGCGGCCATCTCGAGGTGCTCGAGTTCCTCATCCACAAAGGGGCCGACGTCAACTCTGTCAACAGCAGCGGGGAGTCGGCCTTGTCCATCGCGGCGCGCGGCCAGCCCGTGTCGGTCAAACTGCTGCTGGAGAACAAGGCGGTGATCAACGTGGTGGACAAACGGGGCTACAGCCCCTTACAACACGCCATCCTGCGGGAGCAGATCGACGTGGCCGTGTGCCTCATCAAGCACGGCTCCAAACTGCACACCACCTCCTCCCTCATAGACTCTCCCCTACAGAGCGGCTACTCCACCTCCAACCCCCTGCTCATCAAGTGCCTCATCGACGCCGGCGTCACCCTCAGCACAGAGAAGTGGTTCACCGTCTACGCCTGTCAGACCAAGCTGCGGGAGCTCGACTTTCAGTACAACTCCCTGCGCTACCGCCACACCATCGACGCCCAGCGCGACGTGTGGCAGTGGGTGATGGGTAAGATCGGCAAGCCCCGCTCCCTGCTCGAGTCCTGCCGCACCGCCGCCCGCACCCAGCTCGTCACCTCCTCGGGCGGCAGGAGCATCCTGGCCAACATAGACCAACTCCCCCTGCCTACCGCCCTCAAGAAATATCTTGCCCTCGAGGATTATTTCCGGATCTGAGGAATGCATCAGGAAGAACGCTCTGTGGTTGAGACGTTTGGCTAAGACAAAAAGACGCTGTATGAGGTGAAGTGGATCTCCTTTACCTGAACCAGCTCTTATTAGTTTTGGTCTGAAGTTTGTTGGTTTGGAAAATGACAGAATGTGTTGTTGTACGATTGATGAAGCCTGTAAAATGTTTGAATACTGCCTTTGTGATGTGTAAGAGGTAGGTATAATGTTAGCACTTCATGAGCACCATGCCATCCTGAAGAGTTAAATAGATTTCAGTAGCAGGGCATTACATTGAACATGTTTAACATTTTTAGAACTAAAATATGTTCATATATAAACAACTCAGGACGTATTTCTATCCAATGTACGTTCACACAATGTAGTCACACAATGTAAGCCAAAAGTATTTGATCTGGTCATCAATTTTGCCAGATGACTAAGCTATAGTAAACACGTCTGTCCATTTGTATCTTATTTTCACCACAACATCATTATTACAGTGGCAAACCGTGTATGCTTAAACTTGTGATAACGTGCCGCAGGTCAGATATTACAGAATACTAATCTAATTCACCATGACTTCATTCAACAGGCTGCACACATAGGGACTTACAAATACCAGAAATGACCTAGGTACCTTTTCTTGTCAGTGCCATGGGAAGTTACCAGAGACTTATTGCCATATATCCAGGTGCACTTCTGATTCCTAGTGGGAATCTGCAATTTGATGCTTGTATGAAATCTCAAAAAGGGGACATGTAAATCACAGAATGACGATGACCCCTGGCCATACCACACGACTGTCATGTCAGCTCATGTCAATATGCGCTTTCCTGTGATATGTCAAATCTGAAAGATGTGATTCATGTCGCTTTGCTTTACATCTAACAAGAGTATAGAAATATAACCAATTCATAGCGTCTGGAATACTGCAAAAGTGGACAAATCAGTCAGAAAAAGAATTATCATGCTATGATATGGAACATTTACTGCATTAAGTTTATGGAAGATGGCTATGTTATTTGTATGTATACTGGTGAGGTTATCATGAGGTACGCTTGTTCAGGAAGGCATGACAAGCCTTGGGGTGGAGAGTTCTGTAAAGACTATTCAATATGCGTATTATCAAAGGGTACTCATAAAAGAACAGTATTCTTTTAATGTTCAACTTTCTTTAGATGTAAGGTTTTCAAGATTTTATATATCCAGATGTTCATATTTGAACAGCTAGACAGAAAGGATGAGCCGTGCCAACATCTTTATAATTTGACTTTAGATAAAGCACACAGCTATCCAGTGGAGATCCTTTCTGCTCGGCGGATGCACATATTCAGCTTGCTGAATTATGGAAAGGTGTAAGGTGGGTTAAGATGTCTTATGTTTTCTGGGACATGTGGATGGTGAGAGACTAGGATATTGCGTTTTATTTATAAATGCCTGTATTATAGTGTATATATCAAGTGAGTAGTCTACCAGTAAGGTATAGGATGCACTAAGTCTTTAGAAGCTGATGATGGTTGATCTTACTCTTTAAGACACAAACTAACTTGCTAGTACTGTGTTGATGGATCATACTGGCCCTTCGGCTGTAGCGCCGCAATAACACATGAATCCGAGCACACCAGGATACACAATGTTTGTCACAAAATATAATGAAGACCTCATGATTTAACAGTGATAAAAACAAAACGAGTAAGTAATTTGCATTTTTTACATGTACCATGAAAAGATCAATTGAATAGAAAAATGTATATATTTCTAAAAAGAAAGTGACACGAGAAGACTATGGAACCACCCTTTATTGTTTGATTCAGACTAAGGCTTAATGTACAGATACCATTAGCTAGAGACAACAGAGATTTTGTCACCACTGTACAATAAACATCATTACCAGGCTTGCTGTTTCTTTTGTCCGTAAATGATTATTTAAAAAATAGTCTGGAGATCTCTTAAGTGGAGTAAGAAGTTCAGCCCATAGCCCAGTATACAGAAACATTATTACTTTGATACAAATGTTGTATGTAGATATACCAATAAGAAGACCACACAATGCACTACAAGATAAGTTTCTGACCCGTATGAAAGATTTGATCAATCCATGGTTATCATTTCTATAAGATAATGTGAACACCTTCACAAAGTAGTTTTGTTATTAATCGGTCAATATACGTACCTGAAATGAACACATCTTTTCTAAATCACTCAGTTTATTCATGTTCATGATACAGCATGGAAGCGAGCATCATCTCAGTAACATCTCATCACAGTTTTTCTAAAGCCTGGTGCATAGTGTGGCAATGAATTCTTTTCATATAGAGTGTCACAGAGGTCACATGCATAAGAAATGGCATGGTATGTTTTGCAGGTCAATGTTAGTTCACACACACCTACATTTACCAGTATATATGCAAGTCTAGTTAATTTGGGGGCAAATAACATAATTTAAGCCTGCAATATGATACAGCCTAGGATAGCTTCTTCACATAGTTTGTCTCAATAGAGAAGGACTTGTGAGGTCCTGTGACCATCCAGCAGATAGAGAACACAGCCTGGTCCTGTATAGAGAACTCTCCCTCGTACACGTCAGGGTCACAGTAATGGGTGCACTGAGAGCGCACTGCGCCCAGCTCCCCCTGGCCACCCTCGTCTACGTCTGGGAACCTCAGGTCATGGAAGTGCTGCCCGGGGCTGAAGCAGCAGCTGAGGGGGCTGCCCGGCACTGTGTACGGATCCAGCACCGCTGCTGACCGGTCCTTAGCGCTGCAGTGGTACACACTGATCTCCGTAGCCAGCGGTCGGTCAGCGCCTGCCCCTGGGAAGCAGTAGAGGTACTGGCGGTTAACGAGTGTTGCGGGGCTCAGGTCTGACTCGTGGTTGTTCAACATGCCCTGTTCTCGGTACAACAAAGATGGCTGCTTCACCTGCTGCTGTTGTTGCCTGCTGGGCGACTCCCTCAATGATGCACTGCCCTCCTCTGATGCCTGCCTCTTACGCACCCCTGCCGGACTGGTCCATTCAGCCTCACCACCCTCCTCTGATGTCTCCCTCTTACGCACCCCTGCCGGACTGGTCCATTCAGCCTCACCACCCTCCTCTGATGTCTCCCTCTTACGCACCCCTGCCGGACTGGTCCGATCAGGCTCGGGGGTGTCAGGAGTGCAGACCCAGGGGGTGAAGGAGGCCTGCCCGCTGCTGATGGAGGCCAGGAGGCGGTGTGGGGGCTGCAGCGTGCGCACCTGTCGCTTGAACGTCCACAGGCCGTGGAAGTACGCCCACAGCCTGCCCCCCGCCATGCTCTCCATGCTGAAAGGTACAAAGCAATGTATATGTTTGTGTGGTTTGTTTTAGCAATATTTGACATTTTAAGGGAGTGTTCAGGCAAGCCAAAACAAAGGGAAAGTTTCCATAATGTTTAGCTGTACACACCTAACCAAATTTAGGGCATTGGGCATGGCAAAATCGCCAAGGTGGGTCAACTCATGACTAAGATTCTTTGCTTTGCTTTTTGGCTGTAGTTTAATCATCATTGAGATAGGTCAATACAATTGATACATTAATACAAATGAGGGTAAAACACATTCAAGCATTATATGCAGCCCTTTAAGGGTTAATAAAATCCATTATAGTTGTTGCCTTCATTGTCTGTCTCTCTAATTTTGTCACATTACTGACTGGGGGGTAGATGTTTGACAATGTATCTATAGACGTGAAAGTAATCATGGTAGTGGCTACTCCGTCATGTGGATACCCATGGTATTAGTGCTGCCCCCTCCCCTGGACCGTGCCAGCCCCACAAAGGGTGTGACTATTTCTTGACAACAAGGGGGGCCCATGTATCCTAACAACAGGGTGTAGTGCATTAGTTAATGCACTATGCAGCCCTTAAGAGGTTAAAGCAGCACTATCAACTACACTAGATGTGGTTGTGTAAGGTGTTGACTACCTGCTTAATGTACATTTACCATTAGTTAGAGACAGAAGAGATTTTGTTACCACTGTACAATGAACACCATTACCAAGCTTGCTGTTCATTTTGTCTTTACTTTATGATACTATGCTGGATGAACAATGTAAAGACATGTTCTGCTCCAGGTGAGATTGTGGTGCCATCTAGAGGGATAGAGCCCAGATAGAGCAGTGAGACTGTGGTGGGGGATATGCTTGCATTGGTGCAGCACGCTCTGCTTAAACGGTTAACTTGTTGTTAAATGACCACTCCCTGAATTTATCAAATTGGATGAAATAAAAATAAAAACATGTTTCTTACAGAACTGTCATTTGCTCAGCTGTTTACCAAGGGATTTTCAAAATTCAAAGTTCCATGAGAAGAGGAGATACGGGGCTACAATGGCAGATGCAGCCACAGTATCTAAAGGTGATAATAAATCCGGAGAGGCGCAAATACGCAAATTTTCGGCACTCGGAAGTTGGAACAAAATGTTAAAAATCATGTCTGAGAAAACTATCATTTCCTCAGCTGTTTACCAGCCGATTTTCGAAATTCAAAGTTTCCTGGAAAGAGAAGATTCAGAGCTACAAGTGCATATGCAGCCACAGCGCCTAGAGGTGATGATAGGGCCGGGGCAAGCGTAGAAACGCAAATTTTGCGGCACTCGGAAATTGTGAAAAAGTTGTTAAAATCATTTCTGAGAAAAGTTTCATTTCCTCAGCTGTTTACCAACCGATTTTCGAAATTCAAAGTTTCCTGGAAAGAGGAGATTCAGGACTACAACCCCCAATGCAGCAACAGTGTCCACAGGCCATGACAAGGCCGGCGCGGACGACGATACGCAAATTTTCGGCACTCGGAAATTGTGAAAAAAGCTCTAATGTAGGCTAGAGAAGGCATCCATCTATCCTGGCAGATTACAGCAGCCAAAGACAAAGTGCTGTGACTTACTGTTAGCTAGGAGTGGTGTGTGAAGAGGGGCAAGTGTGTTTTTGGTTGTTTGTTGCTGTGGGAGATGATGAGAAGACTGTGGCCAAGTTTGGTGTGGGGTGAGGGTCATGAGAAGACTGTGGCCAAGTTTGGTGTGGGGGGTGAGTGAGTGCATAATTAGGGAAAGAATCAGTCTGCAGTGAATACCAAATGAGTTCTGAGTGGTCTAAATAATTTGGTGTTTTTTTGTGAAATTATGTTAGAGATGACAAAGGAGCCAGAATCAATTATCATCATCATGAGAGACCTATATAAGCATTGCTGTTTGTTGTGAAAGAATTCTTTGGGGGGCCATTTGGGTTGGGTCAGAAATTAAATGATTCAATTCCAAGATGGCTGACCATGCAGGTTTGTTGACATGATTCTGTGACCAGCATACTATTATGTAGGTGGATGGGTGGATGTTGATTAGGAAAGATTTAATAATATGACCTCTGTCTATTGTTAGTGTGAGAGGTTGCTAGTCTTTCTTGATCTTGATGTAAAAGTACAGATAAAACATGTCTTGTTCAAAAAAGGCCTTTGGCTTTTCAGACCAAATTTTTTCAAGATCACTGTTATGTATTATGTCATGTTACACAAGTCGTGGCCAGGTTCCCCATGACCCCAGTGACAGCTTGATCACTTTTTTGGTTCATAGTATAAAAAGAACTTATCCTAGTGGAAAACCCATTTGAAGCTATTTCCTTTACAGGTGTCTTCCAGCCTGAACTCAAGCGCTGGTGTGACAAGCAACTCGTCTTGATCCATAACCGGTGTGTGGAGGGAGGGGATGGTTGCCTCTTGTGGACGGGGGCAGCAAGCGGCAAAGGTAAAGACAATAGATACGGCATGAAGGCTGTTACTAAAGTAGAGCTAGGCCTGAAAAACAAGCCAATGTCGGTCCACAGACTGGTCTACATGTTGAAGCACTACGAACCGAGTTTCCTATCTCTGCCATACCACGTTGTGCGCGGAAAGCAACCACCTCACCCTTGAGACCCCGAATATGAATGCCGAACGGCGGACCTGCAATCTGATGCGTCACTGTACAAAGGCTCACAACCCATTTTGCCTGTTACCATAACAGTGCAAATGGTAGTGAATCCAACTCATATATTCTAGATTAAGGTGTTCTTTCGGTGTTCGTGTTTGATATTTACATGTCGATGGGACTTGGGAAAGTATAGTCAGAAGGTGAAGTGATTCAAGCTGGGCCGCTTCCTTGTCTGAGGCCAGGTAATCCCTGCTGCTAGGCCGGGTCCCCGTCTGACGTCCAGGATAAGCCTGCCGCTAACGTGCATTCTTGTCTGATGTCCAGGGAAACCCTGCCGCTAACGTGCGTCCTTGCTTGACACCCAAGTGAACCCTCCCCCTAGTGTATCCTTGTCCGACGTCCAGGGAAACCCTGCCATTAACGTGCGCTAAAGGCTATTCCTGTATTTGGACCTCTATAAAAGACGGACACTAGGCCTTTACTTGGACTTGAAGTGGATACCCTTATTAAAACCTAATGAAAGCTGATTCCTGCACTTGATCCTGATGTTGATACTCTTAAAAACAACTCAGCAAAGGTCAATACTACACTTCAGCAAGCATCAAGACAAGCAGCAGCCTGTAATAATAATTAACTCTTTGAGGCTATAAGACAACCTGACGGTTCACCCAGACCTCGTGCTCGGCAAAATCAAAGTGTCGGAAAAGAGCCGTTCACACCTCCATGGGATGTAATATCGGACACGTTTGATTTAATTGCGCTGTTGTTTACGATTGGATTGGCCCAGAGCCGTCGAGTGGCTAGCTCCACTCCTTCTATCAGAAAAAATAGAAAAACCAAAAAAATGGCCAAGCCCTTTGGGACTTTGGCCTATGCAGCAGAGATTTGACTGTTTTCCTAGGTTCCGGCGGGATGAAAACTCGGTCCCGACCCAGCTTCCGGAGGCGTGGAGCATATAGCTAGGAGCCGAAAGAGACCCCGGCCGGAAATCTTTCCGGTTTTACTATTCCCGGAGGTCCCCGAAAGTTAGTTGACGGACACAGGTGTAGAGAAACACATTCTTAACCGCGATTTTTGTCAGTGAATGAAATTTTGTTTTGCAGAATGAAAGAATGAGTGCATCTGAAGTTTGTTGTAACCTTTGTGTACGTCTATTTGTAGGTGGCCAAGATGTCGGCCTACGACGAGGCCTACCTGGAGGGTGACCTTGAGGCGGAGGAGACGCTGGAGGAGAGCCTGTTTGAGGTCATCTTTAGGAACGACCTGGAGCGGCCACGTTGCTGGTGACACAGAGTGACGTGGACGTGAGTCGGCCTAACGGGCGTGGTAAGACCATGCTGGGGCTGGCCGTGGAACACGAGCACGTGCCCATGGTGCGGATGTTGATGGAGAACGGGGCAGACATCAACCAGCCCAGTTTCTGCAGCAACGACTACAGCTTCCAGACCCCCGTGGTGACGGCCGCCCGCATCCAGCACGAGGAGCTGCTCACCATGTTCCTCACCCAGAAGTGTGAGCTGGACCGGGGGGCCGGCAAGGACGGCAAGTCGGCCCTCCAGTGGGCCGCCAGTCACGGTAACCTGGGCATGATGAAGGTGCTGTACGCGGCCGGGGCCGACGTCAACTGGACCGGTCCCTTCTGCAACACGGCCCTGCACTACGCCACTATAGCCGACAAGCCCGACATCGTCCAGTGGTTGCTGGAGAAGGGGGCGGAGGTGACGGTGAACGGGGAGGGGCGGTCTGCACTGCACATCGCGTGTGTCAAGGGCTACTCTGACATCATGAAGCAGCTGCTGCTTGCACGCTGCGAGGTGGACAGCTACGACTCGTTCGGCTTCAGCCCGTTCAGCCTGGCCTGTCTGCGCGGCCACCTGGACATGGTGCGGGACCTGATGCAGCACGCCCGGCCCGGCACCAAGTACAACATGGAGGACGCCCTGCACCGCGCCGCCGAGTGCGGCCATCTCGAGGTGCTCGAGTTCCTCATCCACAAAGGGGCCGACGTCAACTCTGTCAACAGCAGCGGGGAGTCGGCCTTGTCCATCGCGGCGCGCGGCCAGCCTGTGTCGGTCAAGCTGCTGCTAGAGAACAAGGCGGTGATCAACGTGGTGGACAAACGGGGCTACAGCCCCTTACAACACGCCATCCTGCGGGAGCAGATCGACGTGGCCGTGTGCCTCATCAAGCACGGCTCCAACCTGCACACCACCTCCTCCCTCATAGACTCTCCCCTACAGAGCGGCTACTCCACCTCCAACCCCCTGCTCATCAAGTGCCTCATCGACGCCGGCGTCACCCTCAGCACAGAGAAGTGGTTCACCGTCTACGCCTGTCAGACCAAGCTGCGGGAGCTGGACTTTCAGTACAACTCCCTGCGCTACCGCCACACCATCGACGCCCAGCGCGACGTGTGGCAGTGGGTGATGGGTAAGATCGGCAAGCCCCGCTCCCTGCTCGAGTCCTGCCGCACCGCCGCCCGCACCCAGCTCGTCACCTCCTCGGGCGGCAGGAGCATCCTGGCCAACATAGACCAACTCCCCCTGCCTACTGCCCTCAAGAAATATCTTGCCCTCGAGGATTATTTCCGGATCTGAGGAATGCATCAGGAAGAACGCTCTGTGGTTGAGACGTTTGGCTAAGACAAAAAGACGCTGTATGAGGTGAAGTGGATCTCCTTTACCTGAAACAGCTCTTATTAGTTTTGGTCTGAAGTTTGTTGGTTTGGAAAATGACAGAATGTGTTGTTGTACGATTGATGAAGCCTGTAAAATGTTTGAATACTGCCTTTGTGATGTGTAAGAGGTAGGTATAATGTTAGCACTTCATGAGCACCATGCCATCCTGAAGAGTTAAATAGATTTCAGTAGCAGGGCATTACATTGAACATGTTTAACATTTTTAGAACTAAAATATGTTCATATATAAACAACTCAGGACGTATTTCTATCCAATGTACGTTCACACAATGTAGTCACACAATGTAAGCCAAAAGTATTTGATCTGGTCATCAATTTTGCCAGATGACTAAGCTATAGTAAACACGTCTGTCCATTTGTATCTTATTTTCACCACAACATCATTATTACAGTGACAAACCGTGTATGCTTAAACTTGTAATAACGTGCCGCAGGTCAGATATTACAGAATACTTTGTGCATGTCATCTAATTCACTATGACTTCATTCAACAGGCTGCACACATAGGGACTTACAAATACCAGAAATGACCTGGGTACCTTTTCTTGTCAGTGCCATGGGAAGTTACCAGAGACTTATTGCCATATATCCAGGTGCACTTCTGATTCCTAGTGGGAATCTGCAATTCGATGCTTGTATGAAATCTCAAAAAAGGGACATGTAAATCACAGGATGACGATGACCCCTGGCCATACCACACGACTGTCATGTCCGCTCATGTCAATATGCGCTTTCCTGTGATATGTCAAATCTGAAAGATGTGATTCATGTCGCTTTGCTTTACATCTAACAAGAGTATAGAAATATAACCAATTCATAGCATCTAGAATACTGCAAAAGTGGACAAATCAGTCAGAAAAAGAATTATCATGCTATGATATGGAACATTTACTGCATTAAGTTTATGGAAGATGGCTATGTTATTTGTATGTATACTGGTGAGGTTATCATGAGGTACGCTTGTTCAGGAAGGCATGACAAGCCTTGGGGTGGAGAGTTCTGTAAAGACTATTCAATATGCGTATTATCAAAGGGTACTCATAAAAGAACAGTATTCATTGAATGTTCAACTTTCTTTAGATGTAAGGTTTTCAAGATTTAATATGTCTGGATGTTCCTTTGTTCATATTTGAGCAGCTAGACAGAAAGGATGAGCCGTGCCAACATCTTTATAATTTGACTTTAGAAAAAGTAAACAGCCATCCAGTGGAGATCCTTTCTGCCTGGCGGATGCACATATTCAGCTTGCTGAATTATGATAAGGTGTAAGGTGGGTGAAGATGTCTTATGTTTTCTGGGATATGTGGATGGTGAGAGACTAGGATATTGAGTTTTATTTATAAATACCTGTATTATAGTGTATATATCATGTGAGTAGTCTACCAGTAAGGTATAGGATGCACTAAGTCTTTAGAAGCTGATGACAGTTGATCTTACTCTTTAAGACACAGACTAACTTGCTAGTGCTGTGTTGATGGATCATACTGGCCCTTCGGCTGTAGCGCCGCAATAACACATGAATCAGAGCATACCAGGATACACAATGTTTGTCACATAATATAATGAAGACCTCATGATTTAACAGTGATAAAAACAAAACGAGTAAGTGAAATCATGAAAAGATCAATTGAATAGAAAAATATATATATATATTTCTAAAAAGAAAGTGACACGAGAAGACTATGGAACCACCCTTTATTGTTTGATTCAGACTAAGGCTTAATGTACAGATACCATTAGCTAGAGACAGCAGAGATTTTGTTACCACTGTACAATAAACATCATTACCAGGTTTGCTGTTTCTTTTGTCCGTAAATTATTATTTAAAAAATAGTATGGAGATCTCTTAAGTGGAGTAAGAAGTTCACCCCATAGCCCAGTATACAGAAACATTATTACTTTGATACAAATGTTGTATGTAGATATACCAATAAGAAGACCACACAATGCACTACAAGATAAGTTTCTGATCCGTATGAAAGATTTGATCAATCCATGGTTATTATTTCTATAATATATTTTGAACATCTTCACAAGGTGATTTTGGTATTATATTCAAGTAGTTCTGTTATTGATCAGTCAATATATGTACCTGAAATGAACACATCTTTTCTAAATCACTCAGTTTATTCATATATTTGATACAGTATGGAAGCGACCATCATCTCAGTAACATCTCATCACATTTTTTCTAAAGCCTGGTGCATAGTGTGGCAATGAATTCTTTTCATATATAGTGTATATTATAGACATGAGATGTGTTAAATATCACTATAAGTTATCGAATAATACACAGTGGAATGTAATATAAATTGGTCTGTTCAAGCGATACTGATGGCCCCCGATTCAATATGACAAAGCCACACCAAAAAAGATAAGTTTTGAAAAAATGATTGGAGTGAGCAAAAATCTTGTTTTCCTACAAATAAATTTCATGAGTTAACATAGGTGATTCCATCTGGCAAGAAAGTATTGCGCCCAGCTCCACGTGGCTACCCTCGTCTACGTCTGGGAGCCTCAGGTCATGGAAGTGCTGCCCGGGGCTGAAGCAGCAGCTGAGGGGGCTGCCCGGCACTTTGTACGGATCCAGCACCGCTGCTGACCGGTCCTTAGCGCTGCAGTGGTACACGCTGATCTCCGTAGCCAGCGACTGGTCAGCGCCTGCCCCTGGGAAGCAGTAGAGGTACTGGCGGTTAACGAGTGTTGCGGGGCTCAGGTCTGACTCGTGGTTGTTCAACATGCCCTGTTCTCGGTACAACAAAGATGGCTGCTTCACCTGCTGCTGTTGTTGCCTGCTGGGCGACTCCCTCACTGATGCACCGCCCTCCTCTGATGTCTGCCTCTTACACACCCCTGCCGGACTGGTCCATTCAGCCTCACCACCCTCCTCTGATGTCTCCCTCTTACGCACCCCTGCCGGACTGGTCCATTCAGCCTCACCACCCTCCTCTGACGCCTGCCTCCTACGCACCCCTGCCGGACTGGTCCGATCAGGCTCGGGGGTGTCAGGAGTGCAGACCCAGGGGGTGAAGGAGGCCTGCCCGCTGCTGATGGAGGCCAGGAGGCGGTGTGGGGGCTGCAGCGTGCACACCTGTCGCTTGAACGTCCACAGGCCGTGGAAGTACGCCCACAGCCTGCCCCCCGCCATGCTCTCCATGCTGAAAGGTACAAAGCAATGTATATGTCTGTGCGGTTTGTTTTAGCAATATTTGACATTTTAAGGGAGTGTTCAGGCAAACTTGGGACTCATAACTCATGACTAAGATTCTTTGCTTTGCTTTTTGGCTGTAGTTTTATTTATCATTGAGATAGGTAAATTCAATTGATACATTAATACAAATAAGGGTATAACACATTCAAGCATTATATGCAGCCCTTTAAGGGTTAATAAAATCCAGTATAGTTGTTGCCTTCATTGTCTGTCTCCTTAATTTTGTCACATTACTGACTGGGGGGTAGATGTTTGACAATGTATCTATAGACGTGAAAGTAATCATGGTAGTGGCTACTCCGTCATGTGGATACCCATGGTATCAGTGCTGCCCCCTCCCCTGGACCGTGCCAGCCCCACAAAGGGTGTGACTATTTCTTGACAACAAGGGGGGCCCATGTATCCTAACAACAGGGTGTAGTGCATTAGTTAATGCACTATGCAGCCCTTAAAAGGTTAAGGCAGCACTATCAACTACACTAGATGTGGTTGTGTAAGGCGTTGACTACCTGCTTAATGTACATTTACCATTAGTTAGAGACAGAAGAGATTTTGTTACCACTGTACAATGAACACCATTACCAAGCTTGCTGTTCATTTTGTCTTTACTTTATGATACTATGCTGGATGAAGAATGTAAAGACATGTTCTGGTCCGGGTGAGATTGTGGTGCCATCTAGAGGGATAGAGCCCAGATAGAGCAGTGAGACTGTGGTGGGGGATATGCTTGCATTGGTGCAGCACGCTCTGCTTAAACGGTTAACTTGTTGTTAAATGACCACTCCCTGAATTTATCAAATTGGATAAAATAAAAATAAAAACATGTTTCTTACAGAACTGTCATTTGCTCAGCTGTTCACCAAGGGATTTTCAAAATTCAAAGTTCCATGAGAAGAGGAGATACGGGGCTACAATGGCAGATGCAGCCACAGTATCTAAAGGTGATAATAAATCCGGAGAGGCGCAAATACGCAAATTTTCGGCACTCGGAAGTTGGAACAAAATGTTAAAAATCATGTCTGAGAAAACTATCATTTCCTCAGCTGTTTACCAGCCGATTTTCGAAACTCAAAGTTTCCTGGAAAGAGGAGATTCAGAGCTACAAGTGCATATGCAGCCACAGCGCCTAGAGGTGATGATAGGGCCGGGGCAAGCGTAGAAACGCAAATTTTCGGCACTCGGAAATTGTGAAAAAGTTGTTAAAATCATTTCTAAGAAAAGTTTCATTTCCTCAGCTGTTTACCAACCGATTTTCGAAATTCAAAGTTTCCTGGAAAGAGGAGATTCAGGACTACAACCCCCAATGCAGCCACAGTGTCCACAGGCCATGACAAGGCCGGCGCGGACGACGATACGCAAATTTTCGGCACTCGGAAATTGTGAAAAAAGCTCTAATGTAGGCTAGAGAAGGCATCCATCTATCCTGGCAGATTACAGCAGCCAAAGACAAAGTGCTGTGACTTACTGTTAGCTAGTAGTGGTGTGTGAAGAGGGGCAAGTGTGGTTTTGGTTGTTTGTTGCTGTGGGAGATCATGAGAAGACTGTGGCCAAGTTTGGTGTGGGGTGAGGGTCATGAGAAGACTGTGGCCAAGTTTGGTGTGGGGGTGAGTGAGTGCATAATTAGGGAAAGAATCACTCTGCAGTGAATACCAGATGAGTTCTGAATGGTCTAAATAGTTTGGTATTGTTTTTTGCAATTGTGTTACAGATGACAAAGGAGCCAGAATAAATTATCATCATCATGAGTGACCTATATAAGCATGGTTGTTTGTTGTAAAGGACTTCTTTGGGGGTCCATTTGGGTTGGGTCAGAAATGAAATGATTCACTTCCAAGATGGCTGACCATGCAGGTTTGTTGACATGATTCTGTGACCAGCATACTATTATGTTGGTGGATGGGTGGATATTGCTTAGGAAGGATTTTATAATATGACCTCTGTCTGTTGTTAGTGTGAGAGGTTGCTACTCTTTCTTGATCTTGATGTAAAATTACAGTTAAAACATGTCTTGTTCAAAAAAGGCCTTTGACTTTACAGACCAAATTTTCTCAAGATCACTGTTATGGATTATGTCATGTTACACGAGTTGTGGCCAGGTTCCCCATGACCCCAGTGACAGCTTGATCACTTTTTTGGTTCATAGTATAAAAAGAAGTTATCCCAGTAAACATAGAGTGGAAAACCCATTTGAAGCTATTTCCTCTACAGGTGTCTTCCAGCCTGAACTCAAGCGCTGGTGTGACGAGCAACTCGCTTTGATCCATAACCGGTGTGTGGAGGGAGGGGGTGGTTGCCTCTTGTGGACGGGGGCAGCAAGCGGCAAGGGTAAAGACAATAGATACGGCGTGAAGGCTGTTACTAAAGTAGAGCTAGGCCTGAAAAACAAGCCAATGTCGGTCCACAGACTGGTCTACATGTTGAAGCACTACGAACCGAGTTTCCTATCTCTGCCATACCACGTTGTGCACGGAAAGCAACCACCTCACCCTTGAGACCCTGAGTATGAATGCCGAACGGCGGACCTGCAATCTGATGCGTCACTGTTCAAAGGCTCATAACCCATTTTGCCTGTTACCATAACAGTGCAAATGGTAGTTAATCCAACTCATATATTCTAGATTAAGGTGTTCTTTCGGTGTTCGTGTTTGATATTTACATGTCGATGGGACTTGGGAAAGTATAGCCAGAAGGTGAAGTGATTCAAGCTGGGCCGCTTCCTTGTCTGAGGCCAGGTAATCCCTGCCGCTAGGCCGCGTCCCCGTCTGACGTCCAGGATAAGCCTGCCGCTAACGTGCGTCCTTGTCTGACGTTCAGGGAAGCCTGCCGCTAACGTGCGTCCTTGTTTGACACCCAAGTGAACCCTCCCCCTAGTGTATCCTTGTCCGACGTCCAGGGAAACCCTGCCATTAACGTGTGCTAAAGGCTATTCCTGTACTTGGACCTCTATAAAAGACGGACACTAGGCCTTTACTTGGACTTGAAGTGGATACCCTTATTAAAACCTAATGAAAGCTGATTCCTGCACTTGATCCTGATGTTGATACTCTTATAAACAACTCACAAAAGGTCAATACTACACTTGAGCCAGCATCAGGACAAGCAGCAGCCTGTAATAATAATCAACTCTTTGAGGCTATAAGACAACCTGACGGTTCACCCACACCTCGTGCTCCGCAAAATCAAAGTGTCGGAAAAGAGCCGTTCACACCTCCATGGGATGTAATACCGGACACGTTTGATTTAATTGCGCTGTTGTTTACGATTGGATCGGCGCGGAGCCTTCGAGTGGCTAGCTCCACTCCTTCTATGAGAAAAAATAGAAAAACCAAAAAAATGGCCAAGCCCTTCGGGACTTTGGCCTATGCAGCAGAGATTTGACTGTTTTGCTAGCTTCCGGCGGGATGAAAACTCGGTCCGGACCCAGCTCCCGGAGGCGTGGAGCATATAGCGAGGAGCTGAAAGAGACCCCGGCCGGAAATCTTTCCGGTTTTACTATTCCCGGAGGTCCCCGAAAGTTAATTGACAGACACCAGTGTAGAGAAACACATTCTTAACCGCAATTTTCGTCAGTGAATGAAATTTTCTTATGCAGAATGAAAGAATGAGTGCATCTGAAGTTGTAACTTTTGTGTGTGTCTATTTGTAGGTGGCCAAGATGTCGGCCTACGACGAGGCCTACCTGGAGGGTGACCTTGAGGCGGAGGAGACGCTGGAGGAGAGCCTGTTTGAGGTCATCTTTAGGAACGACCTGGAGGCGGCCACGTTGCTGGTGACACAGAGTGACGTGGACGTGAGTCGGCCTAACGGGCGTGGTAAGACCATGCTGGGGCTGGCCGTGGAGCACGAGCACGTGCCCATGGTGCGGATGTTGATGGAGAACGGGGCAGACATCAACCAGCCCAGTTTCTGCAGCAACGACTACAGCTTCCAGACCCCCGTGGTGACGGCCGCCCGCATCCAGCACGAGGAGCTGCTCACCATGTTCCTCACCCAGAAGTGTGAGCTGGACCGGGGGGCCGGCAAGGACGGCAAGTCGGCCCTCCAGTGGGCCGCCAGTCACGGTAACCTGGGCATGATGAAGGTGCTGTATGCGGCCGGGGCCGACGTCAACTGGACCGGTCCCTTCTGCAACACGGCCCTGCACTACGCCACTATAGCCGACAAGCCCGACATCGTCCAGTGGTTGCTGGAGAAGGGGGCGGAGGTGACGGTGAACGGGGAGGGGCGGTCTGCACTGCACATCGCGTGTGTCAAGAGCTACTCTGACATCATGAAGCAGCTGCTGCTGGCACGATGCGAGGTGGACAGCTACGACTCGTTCGGCTTCAGCCCGTTTAGCCTGGCCTGTCTGCGCGGCCACCTGGACATGGTGCGGGACCTGATGCAGCACGCCCGGCCGGGCACCAAGTACAACATGGAGGACGCCCTGCACCGCGCCGCCGAGTGCGGCCATCTCGAGGTGCTCGAGTTCCTCATCCACAAAGGGGCCGACGTCAACTCTGTCAACAGCAGCGGGGAGTCGGCCTTGTCCATCGCGGCGCGCGGCCAGCCCGTGTCGGTCAAGCTGCTGCTGGAGAACAAGGCGGTGATCAACGTGGTGGACAAACGCGGCTACAGCCCCTTACAACACGCCATCCTGCGGGAGCAGATCGACGTGGCCGTGTGCCTCATCAAGCACGGCTCCAACCTGCACACCACCTCCTCCCTCATAGACTCTCCCCTACAGAGCGGCTACTCCACCTCCAACCCCCTGCTCATCAAGTGCCTCATCGACGCCGGCGTCACCCTCAGCACAGAGAAGTGGTTCACCGTCTACGCCTGTCAGACCAAGCTGCGGGAGCTGGACTTTCAGTACAACTCCCTGCGCTACCGCCACACCATCGACGCCCAGCGCGACGTGTGGCAGTGGGTGATGGGTAAGATCGGCAAGCCCCGCTCCCTGCTCGAGTCCTGCCGCACCGCCGCCCGCACCCAGCTCGTCACCTCCTCGGGCGGCAGGAGCATCCTGGCCAACATAGACCAACTCCCCCTGCCTACCGCCCTCAAGAAATATCTTGCCCTCGAGGATTATTTCCGGATCTGAGGAATGCATCAGGAAGAACGCTCTGTGGTTGAGACGTTTGGCTAAGACAAAAAGACGCTGTATGAGGTGAAGTGGATCTCCTTTACCTGAAACAGCTCTTATTAGTTTTGGTCTGAAGTTTGTTGGTTTGGAAAATGACAGGATGTGTTGTTGTACGATTGATGAAGCCTGTAAAATGTTTGAATACTGCCTTTGTGATGTGTAAGAGGTAGGTATAATGTTAGCACTTCATGAGCACCATGCCATCCTGAAGAGTTAAATAGATTTCAGTAGCAGGGCATTACATTGAACATGTTTAACATTTTTAGAACTAAAATATGTTCATATATAAACAACTCAGGACGTATTTCTATCCAATGTACGTTCACACAATGTAGTCACACAATGTAAGCCAAAAGTATTTGATCTGGTCATCAATTTTGCCAGATGACTAAGCTATAGTAAACACGTCTGTCCATTTGTATCTTATTTTCACCACAACATCATTATTACAGTGGCAAACCGTGTATGCTTAAACTTGTGATAACGTGCCGCAGGTCAGATATTACAGAATACTTTGTGTGTGTCATCTAATTCACCATGACTTCATTCAACAGGCTGCACACATAGGGACTTACAAATACCAGAAATGACCTAGGTACCTTTTCTTGTCAGTGCCATGGGAAGTTACCAGAGACTTATTGCCATATATCCAGGTGCACTTCTGATTCCTAGTGGGAATCTGCAATTCGATGCTTGTATGAAATCTCAAAAAAGGGACATGTAAATCACAGGATGACGATGACCCCTGGCCATACCACACGACTGTCATGTCCGCTCATGTCAATATGCGCTTTCCTGTGATATGTCAAATCTGAAAGATGTGATTCATGTCGCTTTGCTTTACATCTAACAAGAGTATAGAAATATAACCAATTCATAGCATCTAGAATACTGCAAAAGTGGACAAATCAGTCAGAAAAAGAATTATCATGCTATGATATGGAACATTTACTGCATTAAGTTTATGGAAGATGGCTATGTTATTTGTATGTATACTGGTGAGGTTATCATGAGGTACGCTTGTTCAGGAAGGCATGACAAGCCTTGGGGTGGAGAGTTCTGTAAAGACTATTCAATATGCGTATTATCAAAGGGTACTCATAAAAGAACAGTATTCATTGAATGTTCAACTTTCTTTAGATGTAAGGTTTTCAAGATTTAATATGTCTGGATGTTCCTTTGTTCATATTTGAGCAGCTAGACAGAAAGGATGAGCCGTGCCAACATCTTTATAATTTGACTTTAGAAAAAGTAAACAGCCATCCAGTGGAGATCCTTTCTGCCTGCCGGATGCACATATTCAGCTTGCTGAATTATGATAAGGTGTAAGGTGGGTGAAGATGTCTTATGTTTTCTGGGATATGTGGATGGTGAGAGACTAGGATATTGAGTTTTATTTATAAATACCTGTATTATAGTGTATATATCATGTGAGTAGTCTACCAGTAAGGTATAGGATGCACTAAGTCTTTAGAAGCTGATGACAGTTGATCTTACTCTTTAAGACACAGACTAACTTGCTAGTGCTGTGTTGATGGATCATACTGGCCCTTCGGCTGTAGCGCCGCAATAACACATGAATCAGAGCATACCAGGATACACAATGTTTGTCACATAATATAATGAAGACCTCATGATTTAACAGTGATAAAAACAAAACGAGTAAGTGAAATCATGAAAAGATCAATTGAATAGAAAAATATATATATATATTTCTAAAAAGAAAGTGACACGAGAAGACTATGGAACCACCCTTTATTGTTTGATTCAGACTAAGGCTTAATGTACAGATACCATTAGCTAGAGACAGCAGAGATTTTGTTACCACTGTACAATAAACATCATTACCAGGTTTGCTGTTTCTTTTGTCCGTAAATTATTATTTAAAAAATAGTATGGAGATCTCTTAAGTGGAGTAAGAAGTTCACCCCATAGCCCAGTATACAGAAACATTATTACTTTGATACAAATGTTGTATGTAGATATACCAATAAGAAGACCACACAATGCACTACAAGATAAGTTTCTGATCCGTATGAAAGATTTGATCAATCCATGGTTATTATTTCTATAATATATTTTGAACATCTTCACAAGGTGATTTTGGTATTATATTCAAGTAGTTCTGTTATTGATCAGTCAATATATGTACCTGAAATGAACACATCTTTTCTAAATCACTCAGTTTATTCATATATTTGATACAGTATGGAAGCGACCATCATCTCAGTAACATCTCATCACATTTTTTCTAAAGCCTGGTGCATAGTGTGGCAATGAATTCTTTTCATATATAGTGTATATTATAGACATGAGATGTGTTAAATATCACTATAAGTTATCGAATAATACACAGTGGAATGTAATATAAATTGGTCTGTTCAAGCGATACTGATGGCCCCCGATTCAATATGACAAAGCCACACCAAAAAAGATAAGTTTTGAAAAAATGATTGGAGTGAGCAAAAATCTTGTTTTCCTACAAATAAATTTCATGAGTTAACATAGGTGATTCCATCTGGCAAGAAAGTATTGCGCCCAGCTCCACGTGGCTACCCTCGTCTACGTCTGGGAGCCTCAGGTCATGGAAGTGCTGCCCGGGGCTGAAGCAGCAGCTGAGGGGGCTGCCCGGCACTTTGTACGGATCCAGCACCGCTGCTGACCGGTCCTTAGCGCTGCAGTGGTACACGCTGATCTCCGTAGCCAGCGACTGGTCAGCGCCTGCCCCTGGGAAGCAGTAGAGGTACTGGCGGTTAACGAGTGTTGCGGGGCTCAGGTCTGACTCGTGGTTGTTCAACATGCCCTGTTCTCGGTACAACAAAGATGGCTGCTTCACCTGCTGCTGTTGTTGCCTGCTGGGCGACTCCCTCACTGATGCACCGCCCTCCTCTGATGTCTGCCTCTTACACACCCCTGCCGGACTGGTCCATTCAGCCTCACCACCCTCCTCTGATGTCTCCCTCTTACGCACCCCTGCCGGACTGGTCCATTCAGCCTCACCACCCTCCTCTGACGCCTGCCTCCTACGCACCCCTGCCGGACTGGTCCGATCAGGCTCGGGGGTGTCAGGAGTGCAGACCCAGGGGGTGAAGGAGGCCTGCCCGCTGCTGATGGAGGCCAGGAGGCGGTGTGGGGGCTGCAGCGTGCACACCTGTCGCTTGAACGTCCACAGGCCGTGGAAGTACGCCCACAGCCTGCCCCCCGCCATGCTCTCCATGCTGAAAGGTACAAAGCAATGTATATGTCTGTGCGGTTTGTTTTAGCAATATTTGACATTTTAAGGGAGTGTTCAGGCAAACTTGGGACTCATAACTCATGACTAAGATTCTTTGCTTTGCTTTTTGGCTGTAGTTTTATTTATCATTGAGATAGGTAAATTCAATTGATACATTAATACAAATAAGGGTATAACACATTCAAGCATTATATGCAGCCCTTTAAGGGTTAATAAAATCCAGTATAGTTGTTGCCTTCATTGTCTGTCTCCTTAATTTTGTCACATTACTGACTGGGGGGTAGATGTTTGACAATGTATCTATAGACGTGAAAGTAATCATGGTAGTGGCTACTCCGTCATGTGGATACCCATGGTATCAGTGCTGCCCCCTCCCCTGGACCGTGCCAGCCCCACAAAGGGTGTGACTATTTCTTGACAACAAGGGGGGCCCATGTATCCTAACAACAGGGTGTAGTGCATTAGTTAATGCACTATGCAGCCCTTAAAAGGTTAAGGCAGCACTATCAACTACACTAGATGTGGTTGTGTAAGGCGTTGACTACCTGCTTAATGTACATTTACCATTAGTTAGAGACAGAAGAGATTTTGTTACCACTGTACAATGAACACCATTACCAAGCTTGCTGTTCATTTTGTCTTTACTTTATGATACTATGCTGGATGAAGAATGTAAAGACATGTTCTGGTCTGGGTGAGATTGTGGTGCCATCTAGAGGGATAGAGCCCAGATAGAGCAGTGAGACTGTGGTGGGGGATATGCTTGCATTGGTGCAGCACGCTCTGCTTAAACGGTTAACTTGTTGTTAAATGACCACTCCCTGAATTTATCAAATTGGATAAAATAAAAATAAAAACATGTTTCTTACAGAACTGTCATTTGCTCAGCTGTTCACCAAGGGATTTTCAAAATTCAAAGTTCCATGAGAAGAGGAGATACGGGGCTACAATGGCAGATGCAGCCACAGTATCTAAAGGTGATAATAAATCCGGAGAGGCGCAAATACGCAAATTTTCGGCACTCGGAAGTTGGAACAAAATGTTAAAAATCATGTCTGAGAAAACTATCATTTCCTCAGCTGTTTACCAGCCGATTTTCGAAACTCAAAGTTTCCTGGAAAGAGGAGATTCAGAGCTACAAGTGCATATGCAGCCACAGCGCCTAGAGGTGATGATAGGGCCGGGGCAAGCGTAGAAACGCAAATTTTCGGCACTCGGAAATTGTGAAAAAGTTGTTAAAATCATTTCTAAGAAAAGTTTCATTTCCTCAGCTGTTTACCAACCGATTTTCGAAATTCAAAGTTTCCTGGAAAGAGGAGATTCAGGACTACAACCCCCAATGCAGCCACAGTGTCCACAGGCCATGACAAGGCCGGCGCGGACGACGATACGCAAATTTTCGGCACTCGGAAATTGTGAAAAAAGCTCTAATGTAGGCTAGAGAAGGCATCCATCTATCCTGGCAGATTACAGCAGCCAAAGACAAAGTGCTGTGACTTACTGTTAGCTAGTAGTGGTGTGTGAAGAGGGGCAAGTGTGGTTTTGGTTGTTTGTTGCTGTGGGAGATCATGAGAAGACTGTGGCCAAGTTTGGTGTGGGGTGAGGGTCATGAGAAGACTGTGGCCAAGTTTGGTGTGGGGGTGAGTGAGTGCATAATTAGGGAAAGAATCACTCTGCAGTGAATACCAGATGAGTTCTGAATGGTCTAAATAGTTTGGTATTGTTTTTTGCAATTGTGTTACAGATGACAAAGGAGCCAGAATAAATTATCATCATCATGAGTGACCTATATAAGCATGGTTGTTTGTTGTAAAGGACTTCTTTGGGGGTCCATTTGGGTTGGGTCAGAAATGAAATGATTCACTTCCAAGATGGCTGACCATGCAGGTTTGTTGACATGATTCTGTGACCAGCATACTATTATGTTGGTGGATGGGTGGATATTGCTTAGGAAGGATTTTATAATATGACCTCTGTCTGTTGTTAGTGTGAGAGGTTGCTAGTCTTTCTTGATCTTGATGTAAAATTACAGTTAAAACATGTCTTGTTCAAAAAAGGCCTTTGACTTTACAGACCAAATTTTCTCAAGATCACTGTTATGGATTATGTCATGTTACACGAGTCGTGACCAGGTTCCCCATGACCCCAGTGACAGCTTGATCACTTTTTTGGTTCATAGTATAAAAAGAAGTTATCCCAGTAAACATAGAGTGGAAAACCCATTTGAAGCTATTTCCTCTACAGGTGTCTTCCAGCCTGAACTCAAGCGCTGGTGTGACGAGCAACTCGCTTTGATCCATAACCGGTGTGTGGAGGGAGGGGGTGGTTGCCTCTTGTGGACGGGGGCAGCAAGCGGCAAGGGTAAAGACAATAGATACGGCGTGAAGGCTGTTACTAAAGTAGAGCTAGGCCTGAAAAACAAGCCAATGTCGGTCCACAGACTGGTCTACATGTTGAAGCACTACGAACCGAGTTTCCTATCTCTGCCATACCACGTTGTGCACGGAAAGCAACCACCTCACCCTTGAGACCCTGAGTATGAATGCCGAACGGCGGACCTGCAATCTGATGCGTCACTGTTCAAAGGCTCATAACCCATTTTGCCTGTTACCATAACAGTGCAAATGGTAGTTAATCCAACTCATATATTCTAGATTAAGGTGTTCTTTCGGTGTTCGTGTTTGATATTTACATGTCGATGGGACTTGGGAAAGTATAGCCAGAAGGTGAAGTGATTCAAGCTGGGCCGCTTCCTTGTCTGAGGCCAGGTAATCCCTGCCGCTAGGCCGCGTCCCCGTCTGACGTCCAGGATAAGCCTGCCGCTAACGTGCGTCCTTGTCTGACGTTCAGGGAAGCCTGCCGCTAACGTGCGTCCTTGTTTGACACCCAAGTGAACCCTCCCCCTAGTGTATCCTTGTCCGACGTCCAGGGAAACCCTGCCATTAACGTGTGCTAAAGGCTATTCCTGTACTTGGACCTCTATAAAAGACGGACACTAGGCCTTTACTTGGACTTGAAGTGGATACCCTTATTAAAACCTAATGAAAGCTGATTCCTGCACTTGATCCTGATGTTGATACTCTTATAAACAACTCACAAAAGGTCAATACTACACTTGAGCCAGCATCAGGACAAGCAGCAGCCTGTAATAATAATCAACTCTTTGAGGCTATAAGACAACCTGACGGTTCACCCACACCTCGTGCTCCGCAAAATCAAAGTGTCGGAAAAGAGCCGTTCACACCTCCATGGGATGTAATACCGGACACGTTTGATTTAATTGCGCTGTTGTTTACGATTGGATCGGCGCGGAGCCTTCGAGTGGCTAGCTCCACTCCTTCTATGAGAAAAAATAGAAAAACCAAAAAAATGGCCAAGCCCTTCGGGACTTTGGCCTATGCAGCAGAGATTTGACTGTTTTGCTAGCTTCCGGCGGGATGAAAACTCGGTCCGGACCCAGCTCCCGGAGGCGTGGAGCATATAGCGAGGAGCTGAAAGAGACCCCGGCCGGAAATCTTTCCGGTTTTACTATTCCCGGAGGTCCCCGAAAGTTAATTGACAGACACCAGTGTAGAGAAACACATTCTTAACCGCAATTTTCGTCAGTGAATGAAATTTTCTTATGCAGAATGAAAGAATGAGTGCATCTGAAGTTGTAACTTTTGTGTGTGTCTATTTGTAGGTGGCCAAGATGTCGGCCTACGACGAGGCCTACCTGGAGGGTGACCTTGAGGCGGAGGAGACGCTGGAGGAGAGCCTGTTTGAGGTCATCTTTAGGAACGACCTGGAGGCGGCCACGTTGCTGGTGACACAGAGTGACGTGGACGTGAGTCGGCCTAACGGGCGTGGTAAGACCATGCTGGGGCTGGCCGTGGAGCACGAGCACGTGCCCATGGTGCGGATGTTGATGGAGAACGGGGCAGACATCAACCAGCCCAGTTTCTGCAGCAACGACTACAGCTTCCAGACCCCCGTGGTGACGGCCGCCCGCATCCAGCACGAGGAGCTGCTCACCATGTTCCTCACCCAGAAGTGTGAGCTGGACCGGGGGGCCGGCAAGGACGGCAAGTCGGCCCTCCAGTGGGCCGCCAGTCACGGTAACCTGGGCATGATGAAGGTGCTGTATGCGGCCGGGGCCGACGTCAACTGGACCGGTCCCTTCTGCAACACGGCCCTGCACTACGCCACTATAGCCGACAAGCCCGACATCGTCCAGTGGTTGCTGGAGAAGGGGGCGGAGGTGACGGTGAACGGGGAGGGGCGGTCTGCACTGCACATCGCGTGTGTCAAGGGCTACTCTGACATCATGAAGCAGCTGCTGCTGGCACGATGCGAGGTGGACAGCTACGACTCGTTCGGCTTCAGCCCGTTTAGCCTGGCCTGTCTGCGCGGCCACCTGGACATGGTGCGGGACCTGATGCAGCACGCCCGGCCGGGCACCAAGTACAACATGGAGGACGCCCTGCACCGCGCCGCCGAGTGCGGCCATCTCGAGGTGCTCGAGTTCCTCATCCACAAAGGGGCCGACGTCAACTCTGTCAACAGCAGCGGGGAGTCGGCCTTGTCCATCGCGGCGCGCGGCCAGCCCGTGTCGGTCAAGCTGCTGCTGGAGAACAAGGCGGTGATCAACGTGGTGGACAAACGCGGCTACAGCCCCTTACAACACGCCATCCTGCGGGAGCAGATCGACGTGGCCGTGTGCCTCATCAAGCACGGCTCCAACCTGCACACCACCTCCTCCCTCATAGACTCTCCCCTACAGAGCGGCTACTCCACCTCCAACCCCCTGCTCATCAAGTGCCTCATCGACGCCGGCGTCACCCTCAGCACAGAGAAGTGGTTCACCGTCTACGCCTGTCAGACCAAGCTGCGGGAGCTGGACTTTCAGTACAACTCCCTGCGCTACCGCCACACCATCGACGCCCAGCGCGACGTGTGGCAGTGGGTGATGGGTAAGATCGGCAAGCCCCGCTCCCTGCTCGAGTCCTGCCGCACCGCCGCCCGCACCCAGCTCGTCACCTCCTCGGGCGGCAGGAGCATCCTGGCCAACATAGACCAACTCCCCCTGCCTACCGCCCTCAAGAAATATCTTGCCCTCGAGGATTATTTCCGGATCTGAGGAATGCATCAGGAAGAACGCTCTGTGGTTGAGACGTTTGGCTAAGACAAAAAGACGCTGTATGAGGTGAAGTGGATCTCCTTTACCTGAAACAGCTCTTATTAGTTTTGGTCTGAAGTTTGTTGGTTTGGAAAATGACAGAATGTGTTGTTGTACGATTGATGAAGCCTGTAAAATGTTTGAATACTGCCTTTGTGATGTGTAAGAGGTAGGTATAATGTTAGCACTTCATGAGCACCATGCCATCCTGAAGAGTTAGATAGATTTCAGTAGCAGGGCATTACATTGAACATGTTTAACATTTTTAGAACTAAAATATGTTCATATATAAACAACTCAGGACGTATTTCTATCCAATGTACGTTCACACAATGTAGTCACACAATGTAAGCCAAAAGTATTTGATCTGGTCATCAATTTTGCCAGATGACTAAGCTATAGTAAACACGTCTGTCCATTTGTATCTTATTTTCACCACAACATCATTATTACAGTGGCAAACCGTGTATGCTTAAACTTGTGATAACGTGCCGCAGGTCAGATATTACAGAATACTTTGTGTGTGTCATCTAATTCACCATGACTTCATTCAACAGGCTGCACACATAGGGACTTACAAATACCAGAAATGACCTAGGTACCTTTTCTTGTCAGTGCCATGGGAAGTTACCAGAGACTTATTGCCATATATCCAGGTGCACTTCTGATTCCTAGTGGGAATCTGCAATTCGATGCTTGTATGAAATCTCAAAAAAGGGACATGTAAATCACAGGATGACGATGACCCCTGGCCATACCACACGACTGTCATGTCCGCTCATGTCAATATGCGCTTTCCTGTGATATGTCAAATCTGAAAGATGTGATTCATGTCGCTTTGCTTTACATCTAACAAGAGTATAGAAATATAACCAATTCATAGCATCTAGAATACTGCAAAAGTGGACAAATCAGTCAGAAAAAGAATTATCATGCTATGATATGGAACATTTACTGCATTAAGTTTATGGAAGATGGCTATGTTATTTGTATGTATACTGGTGAGGTTATCATGAGGTACGCTTGTTCAGGAAGGCATGACAAGCCTTGGGGTGGAGAGTTCTGTAAAGACTATTCAATATGCGTATTATCAAAGGGTACTCATAAAAGAACAGTATTCATTGAATGTTCAACTTTCTTTAGATGTAAGGTTTTCAAGATTTAATATGTCTGGATGTTCCTTTGTTCATATTTGAGCAGCTAGACAGAAAGGATGAGCCGTGCCAACATCTTTATAATTTGACTTTAGAAAAAGTAAACAGCCATCCAGTGGAGATCCTTTCTGCCTGCCGGATGCACATATTCAGCTTGCTGAATTATGATAAGGTGTAAGGTGGGTAAAGATGTCTTATGTTTTCTGGGATATGTGGATGGTGAGAGACTAGGATATTGAGTTTTATTTATAAATGCCTGTATTATAGTGTATATATCAAGTGAGTAGTCTACCAGTAAGGTATAGGATGCACTAAGTCTTTAGAAGCTGATGATGGTTGATCTTACTCTTTAAGACACAAACTAACTTGCTAGTACTGTGTTGATGGATCATACTGGCCCTTCGGCTGTAGCGCCGCAATAACACATGAATCGGAGCACACCAGGATACACAATGTTTGTCACAAAATATAATGAAGACCTCATGATTTAACAGTGATAAAAACAAAACGAGTAAGTAATTTGCATTTTTTACATGTACCATGAAAAGATCAATTGAATAGAAAAATGTATATATTTCTAAAAAGAAAGTGACACGAGAAGACTATGGAACCACCCTTTATTGTTTGATTCAGACTAAGGCTTAATGTACAGATACCATTAGCTAGAGACAACAGAGATTTTGTCACCACTGTACAATAAACATCATTACCAGGCTTGCTGTTTCTTTTGTCCGTAAATGATTATTTAAAAAATAGTCTGGAGATCTCTTAAGTGGAGTAAGAAGTTCAGCCCATAGCCCAGTATACAGAAACATTATTACTTTGATACAAATGTTGTATGTAGATATACCAATAAGAAGACCACACAATGCACTACAAGATAAGTTTCTGACCCGTATGAAAGATTTGATCAATCCATGGTTATCATTTCTATAAGATAATGTGAACACCTTCACAAAGTAGTTTTGTTATTAATCAGTCAATATACGTACCTGAAATGAACACATCTTTTCTAAATCACTCAGTTTATTCATGTTCATGATACAGCATGGAAGCGAGCATCATCTCAGTAACATCTCATCACAGTTTTTCTAAAGCCTGGTGCATAGTGTGGCAATGAATTCTTTTCATATAGAGTGTCACAGAGGTCACATGCATAAGAAATGGCATGGTATGTTTTGCAGGTCAATGTTAGTTCACACACACCTACATTTACCAGTATATATGCAAGTCTAGTTAATTTGGGGGCAAATTACATAATTTAAGCCTGCAATATGATACAGGCTAGGATAGCTTCTTCACATAGTTTGTCTCAATAGAGAAGGACTTGTGAGGTCCTGTGACCATCCAGCAGATAGAGAACACAGCCTGGTCCTGTATAGAGAACTCTCCCTCGTACACGTCAGGGTCACAGTAATGGGTGCACTGAGAGCGCACTGCGCCCAGCTCCCCCTGGCCACCCTCGTCTACGTCTGGGAACCTCAGGTCATGGAAGTGCTGCCCGGGGCTGAAGCAGCAGCTGAGGGGGCTACCCGGCACTGTGTACGGATCCAGCACCGCTGCTGACCGGTCCTTAGCGCTGCAGTGGTACACACTGATCTCCGTAGCCAGCCACTGGTCAGCGCCTGTCCCTGGGAAGCAGTAGAGGTACTGGCGGTTAACGAGTGTTGCGGGGCTCAGGTCTGACTCGTGGTTGTTCAACATGCCCTGTTCTCGGTACAACAAAGATGGCTGCTTCACCTGCTGCTGTTGTTGCCTGCTGGGCGACTCCCTCACTGATGCACCGCCCTCCTCTGATGTCTGCCTCTTACGCACCCCTGCTGGACTGGTCCATTCAGCCTCACCACCCTCCTCTGACGCCTGCCTCTTACACACCCCTGCCGGACTGGTCCAATCAGGCTCGGGGGTGTCAGGAGTGCAGACCCAGGGGGTGAAGGAGGCCTGCCCGCTGCTGATGGAGGCCAGGAGGCGGTTTGGAGGATGCAGCGTGCACACCTGTCGCTTGAACGTCCACATGCCGTGGAAGTACGCCCACAGCCTGCCCCCCGCCATGCTCTCCATGCTGAAAGGTACAAAGCAATGTATATGTCTGTGTGGTTTGTTTCAGCAATATTTGACATTTTAAGGGAGTGTTCAGGCAAGCCAAAACAAAGGGAAAGTTTCCATAATGTTTAGCTGTACACACCTAAACAAATTTAGGGCATTGGGCATGGCAAAATCGCCAAGGTGGGTCAACTCATGACTAAGATTCTTTGCTTTGCTTTTTGGCTGTAGTTTAATCATCATTGAGATTCAATTGATACATTAATACAAATAAGGGTATAACACATTCAAGCATTATATGCAGCCCTTTAAGGGTTAATAAAATTCGGTATAGTTGTTGCCTTCATTGTCTGTCTCCCTAATTTTGTCACATTACTGACTGGGGGCAGATGTTTGACAATGTATCTATAGACGTGAAAGTAATCATGGTAGTGGCTACTCCGTCATGTGGATACCCATGGTATTAGTGCTGCCCCCTCCCCTGGACCGTGCCAGCCCCACAAAGGGAGTGACTATTTCTTGACAACAAGGGGGGCCCATGTATCCTGACAACAGGGTGTAGTGCATTAGTTAATGCACTATGCAGCCTTTAAGAGGTTAAAGCAGCACTATCAACTACACTAGATGTGGTTGTGTAAGGCGTTGACTACCTGCTTAATGTACATTTACCATTAGTTAGAGACAGAAGAGATTTTGTTACCACTGTACAATGAACACCATTACCAAGCTTGCTGTTCATTTTGTCTTTACTTTATGATACTATGCTGGATGAACAATGTAAAGACATGTTCTGCTCCGGGTGAGATTGTGGTGCCATCTAGAGGGATAGAGCCCAGATAGAGCAGTGAGACTGTGGTGGGGGATATGCTTGCATTGGTGCAGCACACTCTGCTTAAAGGGTTAACTTGTTGTTAAATGACCACTCCCTGAATTTATCAAATTGGATAAAATAAAGATAAAAACATGTTTCTTGCAGAACTGTCATTTTCTCAGCTGTTTACCAAGGGATTTTCAAAATTCAAAGTTCCATGAAAAGAAGAGATACGGGGCTACAGTGGCAGATGCAGCCACAGTATCTACAGGTGATAATAAGGCCGGGGAAGCGCAAATACGCAAATTTTCGGCACTCGGAAATTGGAACAAAATGTTAAAAATCATGTCTGAGAAAAGTCTCATTTCCTCAGCTGTTTACCAGCCGATTTTCAGAATTCAAAGTTTCCTGGAAAGAGGAGATTCAGGCCTACAAGTGCATATGCAGCCACAGCGCCCAGAGGTGATAATAAGGCCGGGGCAAGCGTAGAAACGCAAATTTTCGGCACTCGGAAATTGTGAAAAAGTTGTTAAAATCATTTCTAAGAAAAGTCTCATTTCCTCAGCTGTTTACCAACCGATTTTCGAAATTCAAAGTTTCCTGAAAAGAGGAGATTCAGGACTACAACGCCCAATGCAGCCACAGTGTCCACAGGCCATAGTAAGGCCGGCGCGGACGACGATACGCAAATTTTCGGCACTCGGAAATTGTGAAAAAAGCTCTAATGTAGGCTAGAGAAGGCATCCATCTATCCTGGCAGATTACAGCAGCCAAAGACAAAGTGCTGTGACTTACTGTTAGCTAGGAGTGGTGTGTGAAGAGGGGCAAGTGTGTTTTTGGTTGTTTGTTGCTGTGGGAGATCATGAGAAGACTGTGGCCAAGTTTGGTGTGAGGTGAGGGTCATGAGAAGACTGTGGCCAAGTTTGGTGTGGGGGGCGAGTGAGTGCATAATTAGGGAAAGAATCAGTCTGCAGTGAATACCAAATGAGTTCTGAGTGGTCTAAATAATTTGGTGTTTTTTTTTGAAATTATGTTAGAGATGACAAAGGAGCCAGAATCAATTATCATCATCATGAGAGACCTATATAAGCATTGCTGTTTGTTGTGAAGGAATTCTTTGGGGGGCGATTTGGGTTGGGTCAGAAATTAAATGATTCAATTCCAAGATGGCTGACCATGCAGGTTTGTTGACATGATTCTGTGACCAGCATACTATTATGTAGGTGGATGGGTGGATATTGATTAGGAAAGATTTAATAATATGACCTCTGTCTATTGTTAGTGTGAGAGGTTGCTAGTCTTTCTTGATCTTGATGTAAAAGTACAGATAAAACATGTCTTGTTCAAAAAAGGCCTTTGGCTTTTCAGACCAAATTTTTTCAAGATCACTGTTATGGATTATGTCATGTTACACAAGTTGTGACCAGGTTCCCCATGACCCCAGTGACAGCTTGATCACTTCTTTGGTTCATAGTGTAAAAAGAACTTATCCTAGTGGAAAACCCATTTGAAGCTATTTCCTTTACAGGTGTCTTCCAGCCTGAACTCAAGCGCTGGTGTGACGAGCAACTCGCTCTGATCCATAACCGGTGTGTGGAGGGAGGGGGTGGTTGCCTCTTGTGGACGGGGGCAGCAAGCGGCAAGGGTAAAGACAATAGATACGGCGTGAAGGCTGTTACTAAAGTAGAGCTAGGCCTGAAAAACAAGCCAATGTCGGTCCACAGACTGGTCTACATGTTGAAGCACTACGAACCGAGTTTCCTATCTCTGCCATACCACGTTGTGCGCGGAAAGCAACCACCTCACCCTTGAGACCCCGAGTATGAATGCCGAACGGCGGACCTGCAATCTGATGCGTCACTGTTCAAAGGCTCACAACCCATTTTGCCTGTTACCATAACAGTGCAAATGGTAGTGAATCCAACTCATATATTCTAGATTAAGGTGTTCTTTCGGTGTTCGTGTTTGATATTTACATGTCGATGGGACTTGGGAAAGTATAGCCAGAAGGTGAAGTGATTCAAGCTGGGCCGCTTCCTTGTCTGAGGCCAGGTAATCCCTGCCGCTAGGCCGTGTCCCCGTCTGACGTCCAGGATAAGCCTGCCGCTAACGTGCGTCCTTGTCTGACGTTCAGGGAAGCCTGCCGCTAACGTGCATCCTTGTTTGACACCCAAGTGAACCCTCCCCCTAGTGTATCCTTGTCTGACGTCCAGGATAACCCTGCCGCTAAAGTGCGTCTTTGTTTGACGTTCAGGGAAGCCTGCCGCTAACGTGCGTCCTTGTCTGACGTCCAGGATAAGCCTGCCGCTAACGTGCATCCTTGTCTGACGTCCAGGGAAACCCTGCCGCTAACGTGCGTCCTTGTTTGACACCCAAGTGAACCCTCCCCCTAGTGTATCCTTGTCCGACGTCCAGGGAAACCCTGCCATTAACGTGTGCTAAAGGCTATTCCTGTATTTGGACCTCTATAAAAGACGGACACTACCCAGCACGCAATTCGACGTCATGCCAACGTCGGCATGACGTCAGCTGGCGTTGGCATGACGTCAGCTTTTACCGTCGCCTCAAGTGCTTTTTGGCCGTCCATTTATACTATATGCCAACGTCGCCAGTGGCATGACGTTGGCATGACGTTGGGCCAACGTTGCCGTTGGCATAACGTTGGGCCAACACTGGTCCAACGTCATATGTAGACGTTGGGCCAACGTCTACCCAACCCATTATAGTCCACAATTTAACCTGTTGGTGCGACTTTAATTCAATGACTTTAATTTTGTAACTTTCTTATAATATTAAAGGGTCATCAACTCTGCTCAATACATTATAAGGCTTTCAAGAGTCATCATTTTAAAGCCTTCTGCCTTTGCCTTCACCTTAATCTCAGCTTAAAGGAAGTGATGCAAACTCATCCTATACTTTAGAACTTATCTACTTGGCAATACCAAAAATGGGGGGTCTCTATGGAAATAATGCCAGGATTTTACTATTTCACTACATTAAAGCTGGTACAATGTAATCTCTAGGGTTAAAGTGGAATATCTATTGCTTGCACATTTATATAACACAGGGGGAACCCCATAAATGGACGATTATTCCCAAAGATGATGTAGCTGCTGGTAAAAATATCTTCAAACAACCCTTTATGCCCTCTGGTGGGAGTTTTGCTAACGCTGCTACAACATTGTTTTGCCAACGTTGGTACAACATGCATGATCTGACATTGTACCAACGTTGGCAAATAGCTGGTAAAATTGCCAACGTTGGAACAACATTATTTTGCCAACGTTGCGCCAATGTTGTAACCCCAACGTTGGCACAACGTTGAAATATTGCTTGCGACCTGCCGACGTTGGCCCAACGTACCCTTGCGTGCTGGGTAGGCCTATACTTGGACTTGAAGTGGATACCCTTATTAAAACCTAATGAAAGCTGATTCCTGCACTTGATCCTGATGTTGATACTCTTTAAAACAACTCACAAAAGGTCAATACTACACTTGAGCAAGCAGCAGGACAAGCAGCAGCCTGTAATAATAATCAACTCTTTGAGGCTATAAGACAACCTGACGGTTCACCCACACCTCGTGCTCCGCAAAATCAAAGTGTCGGAAAAGAGCCGTTCACACCTCCATGGGATGTAATATCGGACACGTTTGATTTAATTGCGCTGTTGTTTATGATTGGATCGGCGCAGAGCCGTCGAGTGGCTAGCTCCACTCCTTCTAAGAAAAAATAGAAAAACCAAAAAATTGGCCAAGCCCTACGGGACTTTGGCCTATGCAGCAGAGATTTGACTGTTTTGCTAGCTTCCGGCGGGATGAAAACTCGGTCCGGACCCAGCTCCCGGAGGCGTGGAGCATATAGCGAGGAGCTGAAAGAGACCCTGGCCAGAAATCTTTCCGGTTTTACTATTCCCGGAGGTCCCCGAAAGTTAATTGACAGACACCAGTGTAGAGAAACACATTCTTAACCGCAATTTTTGTCAGTGAATGAAATTTTGTTTTGCAGAATGAAAGAATGAGTGCATCTGAAGTTGTAACTTTAGTGTATGTCTATTTGTAGGTGGCCAAGATGTCGGCCTATGACGAGGCCTACCTGGAGGGTGACCTTGAGGCGGAGGAGACGCTGGAGGAGAGCCTGTTTGAGGTCATCTTTAGGAACGACCTGGAGGCGGCCACGTTGCTGGTGACACAGAGTGACGTGGATGTGAGTCGGCCTAACGGGCGTGGTAAGACCATGCTGGGGCTGGCCGTGGAGCACGAGCACGTGCCCATGGTGCGGATGTTGATGGAGAACGGGGCAGACATCAACCAGCCCAGTTTCTGCAGCAACGACTACAGCTTCCAGACCCCCGTGGTGACGGCCGCCCGCATCCAGCACGAGGAGCTGCTCACCATGTTCCTCACCCAGAAGTGTGAGCTGGACCGGGGGGCCGGCAAGGACGGCAAGTCGGCCCTCCAGTGGGCCGCCAGTCACGGTAACCTGGGCATGATGAAGGTGCTGTACGCGGCCGGGGCCGACGTCAACTGGACCGGTCCCTTCTGCAACACGGCCCTGCACTACGCCACTATAGCCGACAAGCCCGACATCGTCCAGTGGTTGCTGGAGAAGGGGGCGGAGGTGACGGTGAACGGGGAGGGGCGGTCTGCACTGCACATCGCGTGTGTCAAGGGCTACTCTGACTTCATGAAGCAGCTGCTGCTGGCACGCTGCGAGGTGGACAGCTACGACTCGTTCGGCTTCAGCCCGTTCAGCCTGGCCTGTCTGCGCGGCCACCTGGACATGGTGCGGGACCTGATGCAGCACGCCCGGCCCGGCACCAAGTACAACATGGAGGACGCCCTGCACCGCGCCGCCGAGTGCGGCCATCTCGAGGTGCTCGAGTTCCTCATCCACAAAGGGGCCGACGTCAACTCTGTCAACAGCAGCGGGGAGTCGGCCTTGTCCATCGCGGCGCGCGGCCAGCCCGTGTCGGTCAAACTGCTGCTGGAGAACAAGGCGGTGATCAACGTGGTGGACAAACGCGGCTACAGCCCCTTACAACACGCCATCCTGCGGGAGCAGATCGACGTGGCCGTGTGCCTCATCAAGCACGGCTCCAACCTGCACACCACCTCCTCCCTCATAGACTCTCCCCTACAGAGCGGCTACTCCACCTCCAACCCCCTGCTCATCAAGTGCCTCATCGACGCCGGCGTCACCCTCAGCACAGAGAAGTGGTTCACCGTCTACGCCTGTCAGACCAAGCTGCGGGAGCTGGACTTTCAGTACAACTCCCTACGCTACCGCCACACCATCGACGCCCAGCGCGACGTGTGGCAGTGGGTGATGGGTAAGATCGGCAAGCCCCGCTCCCTGCTCGAGTCCTGCCGCACCGCCGCCCGCACCCAGCTCGTCACCTCCTCGGGCGGCAGGAGCATCCTGGCCAACATAGACCAACTCCCCCTGCCCACCGCCCTCAAGAAATATCTTGCCCTCGAGGATTTTTTCCGGATCTGAGGAATGCATCAGGAAGAACGCTCTGTGGTGGAGACGTATGGCTAAGACAAAAAGACGCTGTATGAGGTGAAGTGGATCTCCTTTACCTGAAACAGCTCTTATTAGTTTTGGTCGGAAGTTTGTTGGTTTGGAAAATGACAGAATGTGTTGTTGTACGATTGATGAAGCCTGTAAAATGTTTGAATACTGCCTTTGTGATGTGTAAGAGGTAGGTATAATGTTAGCACTTCATGAGCACCATGCCATCCTGAAGAGTTAAATAGATTTCAGTAGCAGGGCATTACATTGAACGTTTTAGAACTAAAATATGTTCATATATAAACAACTCAGGACGTATTTCTATGTACGTTCACACAATGTAGTCACACAATGTAAGCCAAAAGTATTTGATCTGGTCATCAATTTTGCCAGATGACTAAGCTATAGTAAAAATGTCTGTCCATTTGTATCTTATTTTCACCACAACATCATTATTACAGTGGCAAACTGTGTATGCTTAAACTTGTGATAACGTGCCGCAGGTCAGATATTACAGAATACTTTGTGTGTGTCATCTAATTTACCATGACTTCATTCAACAGGCTGCACACATGGGGACTTACAAATACCAGAAATGACCTAGGTACCTTTTCTTGTCAGTGCCATGGGAAGTTACCAGAGACTTATTGCCATATATCCAGGTGCACTTCAGATTCCTAGTGGGAATCTGCAATTCGATGCTTGTATGAAATCTCAAAAAGGGGACATGTAAATCACAGGATGACGATGACCCCTGGCCATACCACACGACTGTCACGTCAGCGCATGTCAATATGCGCTTTCCTGTGATATGTCAAATCTGAAAGATGTGATTCATGTCGCTTTGCTTTACATCTAACAAGAGTATAGAAATATAACCAATTCATAGCGTCTGGAATACTGCAAAAGTGGACAAATCAGTCAGAAAAAGAATTATCATGTTATAATATGGAACATTTACTGCATTAAGTTTATGGAAGATGGCTATGTTATTTGTATGTACACTGGTGAGGTTATCATGAGGTACGCTTGTTCAGGAAGGCATGACAAGCCTTGGGGTGGAGAGTTCCGTAAAGACTATTCAATATGCGTATTATCAAAGGGTACTCATAAAAGAACAGTATTCATTGAACGTTCAACTTTCTTTAGATGTAAGGTTTTCAAGATTTAATATGTCCGGATGTTCCTTTGTTCATATTTGAGCAGCTAGACAGAAAGGATGAGCCGTGCCAACATCTTTATAATTTGACTTTAGAAAAAGTAAACAGCCATCCAGTGGAGATCCTTTCTGCCTGGCGGATGCACATATTCAGCTTGCTGAATTATGATAAGGTGTAAGGTGGGTTAAGATGTCTTATGCTTTCTGGGATATGTGGATGGTGAGAGACTAGGATATTGAGTTTTATTTATAAATGCCTGTATCATTGTATTATAGTGTATATATCATGTGAGTAGTCTACCAGTAAGGTATAGGATGCACTAAGTCTTTAGAAGCTGATGATGGTTGATCTTACTCTTTAAGACACAAACTAACTTGCTAGTACTGTGTTGATGGATCATACTGGCCCTTCGGCTGTAGCGCCGCAATAACACATGAATCAGAGCACACCAGGATACACAATGTTTGTCACAAAATATAATGAAGACCTCATGATTTAACAGTGATAAAAACAAAACGAGTAAGTAAAATGTATTTTTTACATGAACCATGAAAAGATCAATTGAATTGAAAAATAGATAGATTTCTAAAAAGAAAGTGACACGAGAAAACTATGGAAAACCCCTTTATTGTTTGATTCAGACTAAGGCTTAATGTACAGATACCATTAGCTAGAGACAGCAGAGATTTTGTTACCACTGTACAATAAACATCATTACCAGGCTTGCTGTTTCTTTTGTCCGTAAATGATTATTTAAAAAATAGTATGGAGATCTCTTAAGTGGAGTAAGAAGTTCACCCCATAGCCCAGAATACAGAAACACTATTACTTTGATACAAATGATGTATGTAGATATACCAATAAGAAGACCACACAATGCACTACAAGATAAGTTTCTGATCCGTATGAAAGATTTGATCAATCCATGGTTATTATTTCTATAAGATAATTTGAACACCTTCACAAAGTAGTCTTGTTATTAATCAGTCAATATACGTACCTGAAATGAACACATCTTTTCTAAATCACTCAGTTTATTCATATTCATGATACAGCATGGAAGCGAGCATCATCTCAGTAACATCTCATCACATTTTTTCTAAAACCTGGTGCATAGTGTGGCAATGAATTCTTTTCATATACAGTGTATATTAAAGACATGAGATGTGTTAAATATCACTATTAGTTATCAAATAATACATAGCGGAATGTAATATGACTTGGTCTGTTGAAGCGATACTGATGGCTCCGGATTCAATATAACAAAGCCACACCAAAAAAGATGAGTGTTGAAAAAATGATGGGAGTAGGCAAAAATTTTGTTTTAATACAAATAAATTTCATGAGTTAACATAGGTGATTCCATCTGGCAAGAAAGCATAATTTAATCTCAAACTCCTGTAATCAGTTAAGTCTTTCACATATATACAAGAGTTTCTAATACTGATTTGACCAATGTGCTTTGAGGTCACAAGCATAAGACATGGCATGGTATATTTTCCAGGTCAATGTTAACACAAACCTACATTTACTAGTATATTCGCAAGTGTAGTTCTGGGGGCCTACCCGGCAAAGCTCCTACAGTCCTGCGTCACAATATTTAATCTTGAAGGCATTAATTTAACAATTTATCCTTTAAAGTCATTGTGATTTGGTAAGTTTAATCTGCTCAGGGGTAGACACACATTCATGGTATGTGATCGCCCACAGAAATGTCTGCAAGAAATAATAGTTACGTCATATACAGGTGGGGAGACGTAACCGAAGGAACCAGAGTTATATGTTCTGTCATTATACACATGATAGCAGTTAAAGCTTTTAGTTGGGACAAATTGCATAATTTAAGCCTGCAATATGATACAGGCTAGGATAGCTTCTTCACATAGTTTGTCTCAATAGAGTAGGACTTGTGAGGTCCCGTGACGGTCCAGCAGATAGAGAACCCAGCCTGGTCCTGTATAGAGAACTCTCCCTCGTACACGTCAGGGTCACAGTAATGGGTGCACTGAGAGCGCACTGCGCCCAGCTCCCCCTGGCTACCCTCGTCTACGTCTGGGAACCTCAGGTCATGGAAGTGCTGCCCGGGGCTGAAGCAGCAGCTGAGGGGGCTGCCCGGCACTGTGTACGGATCCAGCACCGCTGCTGACCGGTCCTTAGCGCTGCAGTGGTACACACTGATCTCCGTAGCCAGCGACTGGTCAGCGCCTGCCCCTGGGAAGCAGTAGAGGTACTGGCGGTTAACAAGTGTTGCGGGGCTCAGGTCTGACGCCTGGTTGTTCAACATGCCCTGTTCTCGATACAACAAAGATGGCTGCTTCACCTGCTGCTGTTGTTGCCTGCTGGGCGACTCCCTCACTGCTGCAGTGCCCTCCTCTGATGTCTGCCTCTTACGCACCCCTGCCGGACTGGTCCAATCAGGCTCGGGGGTGTCAGGAGTGCAGACCCAGGGGGTGAAGGAGGCCTGCCCGCTGCTGATGGAGGCCAGGAGGCGGTGTGGGGGCTGCAGCGTGCACACCTGTCGCTTGAACGTCCACAGGCCGTGGAAGTACGCCCACAGCCTGCCCCCCGCCATGCTCTCCATGCTGAAAGGTACAAAGCAATGTATATGTTTGTGTGGTTTGTTTTAGCAATATTTGACATTTTAAGGGAGTGTTCAGGCAAGCCAAAACAAAGGGAAAGTTTCCATAATGTTTAGCTGTACACACCTAACCAAATTTAGGGCATTGGGCATGGCAAAATCGCCAAGGTGGGTCAACTCATGACTAAGATTCTTTGCTTTGCTTTTTGGCTGTAGTTTAATCATCATTGAGATAGGTCAATACAATTGATACATTAATACAAATGAGGGTATAACACATTCAAGCATTATATGCAGCCCTTTAAGGGTTAATAAAATCCATTATAGTTGTTGCCTTCATTGTCTGTCTCTCTAATTTTGTCACATTACTGACTGGGGGTAGATGTTTGACAATGTATCTATAGACGTGAAAGTAATCATGGTAGTGGCTACTCCGTCATGTGGATACCCATGGTATTAGTGCTGCCCCCTCCCCTGGACCGTGCCAGCCCCACAAAGGGTGTGACTATTTCTTGACAACAAGGGGGGCCCATGTATCCTGACAACAGGGTGTAGTGCATTAGTTAATGCACTATGCAGCCCTTAAGAGGTTAAAGCAGCACTATCAACTACACTACATGTGGTTGTGTAAGGCGTTGACTACCTGCTTAATGTACATTTACCATTAGTTAGAGACAGAAGAGATTTTGTTACCACTGTACAATGAACACCATTACCAAGCTTGCTGTTCATTTTGTCTTTACTTTATGATACCATGCTCGATGAACAATATAAAGACATGTTCTGGTCCGGGTGAGATGGTGGTGCCATCTAGAGGGATAGAGCCCAGATAGAGCAGTGAGACTGTGGTGGGGGATATGCTTGCATTGGTGCAGCACGCTGTGCTTAAAGGGTTAACTTGTTGTCAAATGACCACTCCCTGAATTTATCAAATTGGATGAAATAAAAATAAAAACATGTTTCTTACAGAACTGTCATTTGCTCAGCTGTTTACCAAGGGATTTTCAAAATTCAAAGTTCCATGAAAAGAGCAGATACGGGGCTACAATGGCAGATGCAGCCACAGTATCTAAAGGTGATAATAAAATCGGGAGAGGCGCAAATACGCAAATTTTTGGCACTCGGAAATTGGAACAATATGTTAAAAATGATGTCTGAGAAAAGTCTCATTTCCTCAGCTGTTTACCAGCCGATTTTCGAAATTCAAAGTTTCCTGGAAAGAGGAGATTCAGGCCTACAAGTGCATATGCAGCCACAGCGCCCGGAGGTGATGATAAGGCCGGGGCAAGCGTAGAAACGCAAATTTTCGGCACTCGGAAATTGTGAAAAAAGTTGTTAAAATCATTTCTGAGAAAAGTCTCATTTCCTCAGCTGTTTACCAACCGATTTTCGAAATTCAAAGTTTCCTGGAAAGAGGAGATTCAGGACTACAACCCCCAATGCAGCCACAGTGTCCACAGGCCATAATAAGGCCGGCGCGGACGACGATACGCAAATTTTCGGCACTCGGAAATTGTGAAAAAAGCTCTAATGTAGGCTAGAGAAGGCATCCATCTATCCTGGCAGATTACAGCAGCCAAAGACAAAGTGCTGTGACTTACTGTTAGCTAGGAGTGGTGTGTGAAGAGGGGCAAGTGTGTTTTTGGTTGTTTGTTGCTGTGGGAGATCATGAGAAGACTGTGGCCAAGTTTGGTGTGGGGTGAGGGTCATGAGAAGACTGTGGCCAAGTTTGGTGTGGGGGGTGAGTGAGTGCATAATTAGGGGAAGAATCAGTCTGCAGTGAATACCAGATGAGTTCTGAGTGGTCTAAATAGTTTGGTATTTTTTTTGAAATTGTGTGAGAGATGACAAAGGAGCCAGAATCAATTATCATCATCATGAGTGACCTATATAGGCATGGTTGTTTGTTGTGAAGGACTTCTTTGGGGGGTCCATTTGGGTTGGGTCAGAAATTAAATGATTCACTTCCAAGATGGCTGACCATGCAGGTTTGTTGACATGATTCTGTGACCAGCATACTAGTGTGTTGGTGGTTGGATGGATATTGATTAGGAAGGATTTAATAATACATATGACCTCTGTCTGTTGTTAGTGTGAGAGGTTGCTAGTCTCTCTTGATCTGGATGTAAAATCACAATTGAAACATGTCTTGTTCAAAAAGGCCTTTGGCTTTTCAGACCAAATTTTCCAAAGATCACTGTTATGGATTATGTCATGTTACACAAGTTGTGACCAGGTTCCCCATGATCCCAGTGACAGCTTGATCACTTCTTTGGTTCATAGTATAAAAAGAACTTATCCCAGTAAACATGGAGTGGAAACCCCATTTGAAGCCATTTCCTCTACAGGTGTCTTCCAGCCCGAACTCAAGCGCTGGTGTGACGAGCAACTCATCTTGATCCATAACCGGTGTGTGGAGGGAGGGGGTGGTTGCCTCTTGTGGACGGGGGCAGCAAGCGGCAAAGGTAAAGACAATAGATACGGCGTGAAGGCTGTTACTACCTAGGTTCCGGCGGGATGAAAACTCGGTCCGGACCCAGCTCCCGGAGGCGTGGAGCATATAGCTAGGAGCCGAAAGAGACCCCGGCCGGAAATCTTTCCGGTTTTACTATTCCCGGAGGTCCCCGAAAGTTAGTTGACGGACACAGGTGTAGAGAAACACATTCTTAACCGCGATTTTTGTCAGTGAATGAAATTTTGTTTTGCAGAATGAAAGAATGAGTGCATCTGAAGTTTGTTGTAACCTTTGTGTACGTCTATTTGTAGGTGGCCAAGATGTCGGCCTACGACGAGGCCTACCTGGAGGGTGACCTTGAGGCGGAGGAGACGCTGGAGGAGAGCCTGTTTGAGGTCATCTTTAGGAACGACCTGGAGGCGGCCACGTTGCTGGTGACACAGAGTGACGTGGACGTGAGTCGGCCTAACGGGCGTGGTAAGACCATGCTGGGGCTGGCCGTGGAGCACGAGCACGTGCCCATGGTGCGGATGTTGATGGAGAACGGGGCAGACATCAACCAGCCCAGTTTCTGCAGCAACGACTACAGCTTCCAGACCCCCGTGGTGACGGCCGCCCGCATCCAGCACGAGGAGCTGCTCACCATGTTCCTCACCCAGAAGTGTGAGCTGGACCGGGGGGCCGGCAAGGACGGCAAGTCGGCCCTCCAGTGGGCCGCCAGTCACGGTAACCTGGGCATGATGAAGGTGCTGTATGCGGCCGGGGCCGACGTCAACTGGACCGGTCCCTTCTGCAACACGGCCCTGCACTACGCCACTATAGCCAACAAGCCCGACATCGTCCAGTGGTTGCTGGAGAAGGGGGCGGAGGTGACGGTGAACGGGGAGGGGCGGTCTGCACTGCACATCGCGTGTGTCAAGGGCTACTCTGACATCATGAAGCAGCTGCTGCTGGCACGCTGCGAGGTGGACAGCTACGACTCGTTCGGCTTCAGCCCGTTCAGCCTGGCCTGTCTGCGCGGCCACCTGGACATGGTGCGGGACCTGATGCAGCACGCCCGGCCCGGCACCAAGTACAACATGGAGGACGCCCTGCACCGCGCCGCCGAGTGCGGCCATCTCGAGGTGCTCGAGTTCCTCATCCACAAAGGGGCCGACGTCAACTCTGTCAACAGCAGCGGGGAGTCGGCCTTGTCCATCGCGGCGCGCGGCCAGCCCGTGTCGGTCAAGCTGCTGCTGGAGAACAAGGCGGTGATCAACGTGGTGGACAAACGCGGCTACAGCCCCTTACAACACGCCATCCTGCGGGAGCAGATCGACGTGGCCGTGTGCCTCATCAAGCACGGCTCCAACCTGCACACCACTTCCTCCCTCATAGACTCTCCCCTACAGAGCGGCTACTCCACCTCCAACCCCCTGCTCATCAAGTGCCTCATCGACGCCGGCGTCACCCTCAGCACAGAGAAGTGGTTCACCGTCTACGCCTGTCAGACCAAGCTGCGAGAGTTGGACTTTCAGTACAACTCCCTGCGCTACCGCCACACCATCGACGCCCAGCGGGACGTGTGGCAGTGGGTGATGGGTAAGATCGGCAAGCCCCGCTCCCTGCTCGAGTCCTGCCGCACCGTCGCCCGCACCCAGCTCGTCACCTCCTCGGGCGGCAGGAGCATCCTGGCCAACATAGACCAACTCCCCCTGCCTACCGCCCTCAAGAAATATCTTGCCCTCGAGGATTATTTCCGGATCTGAGGAATGCATCAGGAAGAACGCTCTGTGGTTGAGACGTTTGGCTAAGACAAAAAGACGCTGTATGAGGTGAGGTGGATCTCCTTTACCTGAAACTGCTCTTATTAGTTTTGGTCTGAAGTTTGTTGGTTTGGAAAATGACAGAATGTGTTGTTGTACGATTGATGAAGCCTGTAAAATGTTTGAATACTGCCTTTGTGATGTGTAAGAGGTAGGTATAATGTTAGCACTTCATGAGCACCATGCCATCCTGAAGAGTCAAATAGATTTCAGTAGCAGGGCATTACATTGAACATGTTTAACATTTTTAGAACTAAAATATGTTCATATATAAACAACTCAGGACGTATTTCTATCCAATGTACGTTCACACAATGTAGTCACACAATGTAAGCCAAAAGTATTTGATCTGGTCATCAATTTTGCCAGATGACTAAGCTATAGTAAACACGTCTGTCCATTTGTATCTTATTTTCACCACAACATCATTATTACAGTGGCAAACCGTGTATGCTTAAACTTGTGATAACGTGCCGCAGGTCAGATATTACAGAATACTTTGTGTGTGTCATCTAATTCACCATGACTTCATTCAACAGGCTGCACACATAGGGACTTACAAATACCAGAAATGACCTAGGTACCTTTTCTTGTCAGTGCCATGGGAAGTTACCAGAGACTTATTGCCATATATCCAGGTGCACTTCAGATTCCTAGTGGGAATCTGCAATTCGATGCTTGTATGAAATCTCAAAAAGGGGACATGTAAATCACAGGATGACGATGACCCCTGGCCATACCACACGACTGTCACGTCAGCTCATGTCAATATGCGCTTTCCTGTGATATGTCAAATCTGAAAAATGTGATTCATGTCGCTTTGCTTTACATCTAACAAGAGTATAGAAATATAACCAATTCATAGCATCTAGAATACTGCAAAAGTGGACAAATCAGTCAGAAAAAGAATTATCATGCTATGATATGGAACATTTACTGCATTAAGTTTATGGAAGATGGCTATGTTATATGTATGTATACTGGTGAGGTTATCATGAGGTACGCTTGTTCAGGAAGGCATGACAAGCCTTGGGGTGGAGAGTTCTGTAAAGACTATTCAATATGCGTATTATCAAAGGGTACTCATAAAAGAACAGTATTCATTGAACGTTCAACTTTCTTTAGATGTAAGGTTTTCAAGATTTAATATGTCCGGATGTTCCTTTGTTCATATTTGAGCAGCTAGACAGAAAGGATGAGCCGTGCCAACATCTTTATAATTTGACTTTAGAAAAAGTAAACAGCCATCCAGTGGAGATCCTTTCTGCCTGGCGGATGCACATATTCAGCTTGCTGAATTATGATAAGGTGTAAGGTGGGTTAAGATGTCTTATGCTTTCTGGGATATGTGGATGGTGAGAGACTAGGATATTGAGTTTTATTTATAAATGCCTGTATCATTGTATTATAGTGTATATATCATGTGAGTAGTCTACCAGTAAGGTATAGGATGCACTAAGTCTTTAGAAGCTGATGATGGTTGATCTTACTCTTTAAGACACAAACTAACTTGCTAGTACTGTGTTGATGGATCATACTGGCCCTTCGGCTGTAGCGCCGCAATAACACATGAATCAGAGCACACCAGGATACACAATGTTTGTCACAAAATATAATGAAGACCTCATGATTTAACAGTGATAAAAACAAAACGAGTAAGTAAAATGTATTTTTTACATGAACCATGAAAAGATCAATTGAATTGAAAAATAGATAGATTTCTAAAAAGAAAGTGACACGAGAAAACTATGGAAAACCCCTTTATTGTTTGATTCAGACTAAGGCTTAATGTACAGATACCATTAGCTAGAGACAGCAGAGATTTTGTTACCACTGTACAATAAACATCATTACCAGGCTTGCTGTTTCTTTTGTCCGTAAATGATTATTTAAAAAATAGTATGGAGATCTCTTAAGTGGAGTAAGAAGTTCACCCCATAGCCCAGAATACAGAAACACTATTACTTTGATACAAATGATGTATGTAGATATACCAATAAGAAGACCACACAATGCACTACAAGATAAGTTTCTGATCCGTATGAAAGATTTGATCAATCCATGGTTATTATTTCTATAAGATAATTTGAACACCTTCACAAAGTAGTCTTGTTATTAATCAGTCAATATACGTACCTGAAATGAACACATCTTTTCTAAATCACTCAGTTTATTCATATTCATGATACAGCATGGAAGCGAGCATCATCTCAGTAACATCTCATCACATTTTTTCTAAAACCTGGTGCATAGTGTGGCAATGAATTCTTTTCATATACAGTGTATATTAAAGACATGAGATGTGTTAAATATCACTATTAGTTATCAAATAATACATAGCGGAATGTAATATGACTTGGTCTGTTGAAGCGATACTGATGGCTCCGGATTCAATATAACAAAGCCACACCAAAAAAGATGAGTGTTGAAAAAATGATGGGAGTAAGCAAAAATTTTGTTTTAATACAAATAAATTTCATGAGTTAACATAGGTGATTCCATCTGGCAAGAAAGCATAATTTAATCTCAAACTCCTGTAATCAGTTAAGTCTTTCACATATATACAAGAGTTTCTAATACTGATTTGACCAATGTGCTTTGAGGTCACAAGCATAAGACATGGCATGGTATATTTTCCAGGTCAATGTTAACACAAACCTACATTTACTAGTATATTCGCAAGTGTAGTTCTGGGGGCCTACCCGGCAAAGCTCCTACAGTCCTGCGTCACAATATTTAATCTTGAAGGCATTAATTTAACAATTTATCCTTTAAAGTCATTGTGATTTGGTAAGTTTAATCTGCTCAGGGGTAGACACACATTCATGGTATGTGATCGCCCACAGAAATGTCTGCAAGAAATAATAGTTACGTCATATACAGGTGGGGAGACGTAACCGAAGGAACCAGAGTTATATGTTCTGTCATTATACACATGATAGCAGTTAAAGCTTTTAGTTGGGACAAATTGCATAATTTAAGCCTGCAATATGATACAGGCTAGGATAGCTTCTTCACATAGTTTGTCTCAATAGAGTAGGACTTGTGAGGTCCCGTGACGGTCCAGCAGATAGAGAACCCAGCCTGGTCCTGTATAGAGAACTCTCCCTCGTACACGTCAGGGTCACAGTAATGGGTGCACTGAGAGCGCACTGCGCCCAGCTCCCCCTGGCTACCCTCGTCTACGTCTGGGAACCTCAGGTCATGGAAGTGCTGCCCGGGGCTGAAGCAGCAGCTGAGGGGGCTGCCCGGCACTGTGTACGGATCCAGCACCGCTGCTGACCGGTCCTTAGCGCTGCAGTGGTACACACTGATCTCCGTAGCCAGCCACTGGTCAGCGCCTGCCCCTGGGAAGCAGTAGAGGTACTGGCGGTTAACAAGTGTTGCGGGGCTCAGGTCTGACGCCTGGTTGTTCAACATGCCCTGTTCTCGATACAACAAAGATGGCTGCTTCACCTGCTGCTGTTGTTGCCTGCTGGGCGACTCCCTCACTGCTGCAGTGCCCTCCTCTGATGTCTGCCTCTTACGCACCCCTGCCGGACTGGTCCAATCAGGCTCGGGGGTGTCAGGAGTGCAGACCCAGGGGGTGAAGGAGGCCTGCCCGCTGCTGATGGAGGCCAGGAGGCGGTGTGGGGGCTGCAGCGTGCACACCTGTCGCTTGAACGTCCACAGGCCGTGGAAGTACGCCCACAGCCTGCCCCCCGCCATGCTCTCCATGCTGAAAGGTACAAAGCAATGTATATGTTTGTGTGGTTTGTTTTAGCAATATTTGACATTTTAAGGGAGTGTTCAGGCAAGCCAAAACAAAGGGAAAGTTTCCATAATGTTTAGCTGTACACACCTAACCAAATTTAGGGCATTGGGCATGGCAAAATCGCCAAGGTGGGTCAACTCATGACTAAGATTCTTTGCTTTGCTTTTTGGCTGTAGTTTAATCATCATTGAGATAGGTCAATACAATTGATACATTAATACAAATGAGGGTATAACACATTCAAGCATTATATGCAGCCCTTTAAGGGTTAATAAAATCCATTATAGTTGTTGCCTTCATTGTCTGTCTCTCTAATTTTGTCACATTACTGACTGGGGGTAGATGTTTGACAATGTATCTATAGACGTGAAAGTAATCATGGTAGTGGCTACTCCGTCATGTGGATACCCATGGTATTAGTGCTGCCCCCTCCCCTGGACCGTGCCAGCCCCACAAAGGGTGTGACTATTTCTTGACAACAAGGGGGGCCCATGTATCCTGACAACAGGGTGTAGTGCATTAGTTAATGCACTATGCAGCCTTTAAGAGGTTAAAGCAGCACTATCAACTACACTACATGTGGTTGTGTAAGGCGTTGACTAGCTGCTTAATGTACATTTACCATTAGTTAGAGACAGAAGAGATTTTGTTACCACTGTACAATAAACACCATTACCAAGCTTGCTGTTCATTTTGTCTTTACTTTATGATACTATGCTGGATGAACAATATAAAGACCTGTTCTGCTCCGGGTGAGATTGTGGTGCCATCTAGAGGGATAGAGCCCAGATAGAGCAGTGAGACTGTGGTGGGGGATATGCTTGCATTGGTGCAGCACACTGTGCTTTAAGGGTTAACTTGTTGTTAAATGACCACTCCCTGAATTTATCAAATTGGATGAAGTAAAAATAAAAACATGTTTCTCACAGAACTGTCATTTGCTCAGCTGTTTACCAAGGGATTTTCAAAATTCAAAGTTCCCTGAAAAGAGGAGATACAGAGCAACAATGGCAGATGCAGCCACAGTATCTAAAGGCGATAATAAGGCCGTGGAGGCCTTGTCTGACGTGCGTCCTTGTCTGACGTTCAGGGAAGCCTGCCACTAACGTGCGTCCTTGTTCGGCACTCGGAAGTTGGAACAAAAAGTTAAAAATCATGTCTGAGAAAAGTCTCATTTCCTCAGCTGTTTACCAACCGATTTTCGAAATTCAAAGTTTCCTGAAAAGAGGAGATTCAGGACTACAACCCCCAATGCAGCCACAGTGTCCACAGGCCATAATAAGGCCGGCGCGGACGACGATACGCAAATTTTCGGCACTCGGAAATTGTGAAAAAAGCTCTAATGTAGGCTAGAGAAGGCATCCATCTATCCTGGCAGATTACAGCAGCCAAAGACAAAGTGCTGTGACTTACTGTTAGCTTGGAGTGGTGTGTGAAGAGGGGCAAGTGTGTTTTTGGTTGTTTGTTGCTGTGGGAGATGATGAGAAGACTGTGGCCAAGTTTGGTGTGGGGTGAGGGTCATGAGAAGACTGTGGCCAAGTTTGGTGTTGGGGGTGAGTGAGTGCATAATTAGGGAAAGAATCACTCTGCAGTGAATACCAGATGAGTTCTGAATGGTCTAAATAGTTTGGTATTGTTTTTTGAAATTGTGTTACAGATGACAAAGGAGCCAGAATAAATTATCATCATCATGAGTGACCTTTATAAGCATGGTTGTTTGTTGTGAAGGACTTCTTTGGGGGTCCATTTGGGTTGGGTCAGAAATTAAATGATTCACTTCCAAGATGGCTGACCATGCAGGTTTGTTGACATGATTCTGTGACCAGCATACTATTATGTTGGTGGATGGGTGGATATTGCTTAGGAAGGATTTTATAATATGACCTCTGTCTGTTGTTAGTGTGAGAGGTTGCTACTCTTTCTTGATCTTGATGTAAAAATTACAGTTAAAACATGTCTTGTTCAAAAAAGGCCTTTGACTTTTCAGACCAAATTTTCTCAAGATCACTGTTATGGATTATGTCATGTTACACAAGTTGTGGCCAGGTTCCCCATGACCCCAGTGACAGCTTGATCACTTTTTTGGTTCATAGTATAAAAAGAACTTATCCCAGTAAACATAGAGTGGAAAACCCATTTGAAGCTATTTCCTCTACAGGTGTCTTCCAGCCTGAACTCAAGCGCTGGTGTGACGAGCAACTTGCTTTGATCCATAACCGGTGTGTGGAGGGAGGGGATGGTTGCCTCTTGTGGACGGGGGCAGCAAGCGGCAAAGGTAAAGACAATAGATACGGCGTGAAGGCTGTTACTAAAGTAGAGCTAGGCCTGAAAAACAAGCCAATGTCGGTCCACAGACTGGTCTACATGTTGAAGCACTACGAACCGAGAATACTTGATGCAAAAGACAACAAACTCGAAGTTTCCCATCTCTGCCATACCACGTTGTGCACAAACAGCGACCACCTCACCCTTGAGACACGGAGTATGAATGCCGAACGCCGGACCTGCAATCTGATGCGTCACTGTTCAAAGGCTCACAACCCATTTTGCCTGTTACCATAACAGTGCAAATGGTAGTATATCCAACTCATATATTCTAGATTAAGGTGTTCTTTCGGTGTTCGTGTTTGATATTTACATGTTGATGTGACTTGGGAAAGGATAGCCAGAAGGTGAAGTGATTCAAGCTGGGCCGCTTCCTTGTCTGAGGCCAGGTAATCCCTGCCGCTAGGCCGCGTCCCCGCCTGACGTCCAGGATAAGCCTGCCGCTAACGTGCGTCCTTTTCTGACGTTCAGGGAAGCCTGCCGCTAACGTGCGTCCTCGTCTGACGTCCAGGGTAACCATGCCGCTAACGTGCGTCCTTGTTTGGCGTCCAGGGAAACCCTGCCATTAACGTGTGCTAAAGGCTATTCCTGTACTTGGACCTCTATAAAAGACGGACACTAGGCCTATACTTGGACTTGAAGTGGATACCCTTATTAAAACCTAATGAAAGCTGATTCCTGCACTTGATCCTGAAGTTGATACTCTTAAAAACAACTCACAAAAGGTCAATACTACACTTGAGCCAGCATCAGGACAAGCAGCAGCCTGTGATAATAATCAACTCTTTGAGGCTATGAGACGGTTCACCCAGACCTCGTGCTCGGCAAAATCAAAGTGTCGGAAAAGAGCCGTTCACACCTCCATGGGATGTAATATCGGACACGTTTGATTTAATTGCGCTGTTGTTTACGATTGGATCGGCGCGGAGCCGTAGAGTGGCTAGCTCCACTCCTTCTATCAGAAAAAATAGAAAAACCAAAAAAATGGCCAAGCCCTTCGGGACTTTGGCCTATGCAGCAGAGATTTGACTGTTTTGCTAGCTTCCGGCGGGATGAAAACTCGGTCCGGACCCAGCTCCCGGAGGCGTGGAGCATATAGCGAGGAGCCGAAAGAGACCCCGGCTGGAAATCTTTCCGGTTTTACTATTCCCGGAGGTCCCCGAAAGTTAGTTGACAGACACCAGTGTAGAGAAACACATTCTTAACCGCAATTTTTGTCAGTGAATGAAATTTTGTTTTGCAGAATGAAAGAATGAGTGCATCTGAAGTTTACTCTAACCTTTGTGTATGTCTATTTGTAGGTGGCCAAGATGTTGGCCTACGACGAGGCCTACCTGGAGGGTGACCTTGAGGCGGAGGAGACGCTGGAGGAGAGCCTGTTTGAGGTCATCTTTAGGAACGACCTGGAGGCGGCCACGTTGCTGGTGACACAGAGTGACGTGGACGTGAGTCGGCCTAACGGGCGTGGTAAGACCATGCTGGGGCTGGCCGTGGAGCACGAGCACGTGCCCATGGTGCGGATGTTGATGGAGAACGGGGCAGACATCAACCAGCCCAGTTTCTGCAGCAACGACTACAGCTTCCAGACCCCCGTGGTGACGGCCGCCCACATCCAGCACGAGGAGCTGCTCACCATGTTCCTCACCCAGAAGTGTGAGCTGGACCGGGGGGCCGGCAAGGACGGCAAGTCTGCCCTCCAGTGGGCCGCCAGTCACGGTAACCTGGGCATGATGAAGGTGCTGTATGTGGCCGGGGCCGACGTCAACTGGACCGGTCCCTTCTGCAACACGGCCCTGCACTACGCCACTATAGCCAACAAGCCCGACATCGTCCAGTGGTTGCTGGAGAAGGGGGCGGAGGTGACGGTGAACGGGGAGGGGCGGTCTGCACTGCACATCGCGTGTGTCAAGGGCTACTCTGACATCATGAAGCAGCTGCTGCTGGCACGCTGCGAGGTGGACAGCTACGACTCGTTCGGCTTCAGCCCGTTCAGCCTGGCCTGTCTGCGTGGCCACCTGGACATGGTGCGGGACCTGATGCAGCACGCCCGGCCCGGCACCAAGTACAACATGGAGGACGCCCTGCACCGCGCCGCCGAGTGCGGCCATCTCGAGGTGCTCGAGTTCCTCATCCACAAAGGGGCCGACGTCAACTCTGTCAACAGCAGCGGGGAGTCGGCCTTGTCCATCGCGGCGCGCGGCCAGCCCGTGTCGGTCAAGCTGCTGCTAGAGAACAAGGCAGTGATCAACGTGGTGGACAAACGGGGCTACAGCCCCTTACAACACGCCATCCTGCGGGAGCAGATCGACGTGGCCGTGTGCCTCATCAAGCACGGCTCCAACCTGCACACCACCTCCTCCCTCATAGACTCTCCCCTACAGAGCGGCTACTCCACCTCCAACCCCCTGCTCATCAAGTGCCTCATCGACGCCGGCGTCACCCTCAGCACAGAGAAGTGGTTCACCGTCTACGCCTGTCAGACCAAGCTGCGGGAGCTGGACTTTCAGTACAACTCCCTGCGCTACCGCCACACCATCGACGCCCAGCGCGACGTGTGGCAGTGGGTGATGGGTAAGATCGGCAAGCCCCGCTCCCTGCTCGAGTCCTGCCGCACCGCCGCCCGCACCCAGCTCGTCACCTCCTCGGGCGGCAGGAGCATCCTGGCCAACATAGACCAACTCCCCCTGCCTACTGCCCTCAAGAAATATCTTGCCCTCGAGGATTATTTCCGGATCTGAGGAATGCATCAGGAAGAACGCTCTGTGGTTGAGACGTTTGGCTAAGACAAAAAGACGCTGTATGAGGTGAAGTGGATCTCCTTTACCTGAAACAGCTCTTATTAGTTTTGGTCTGAAGTTTGTTGGTTTGGAAAATGACAGAATGTGTTGTTGTACGATTGATGAAGCCTGTAAAATGTTTGAATACTGCCTTTGTGATGTGTAAGAGGTAGGTATAATGTTAGCACTTCATGAGCACCATGCCATCCTGAAGAGTTAAATAGATTTCAGTAGCAGGGCATTACATTGAACATGTTTAACATTTTTAGAACTAAAATATGTTCATATATTAACAACTCAGGACGTATTTCTATCCAATGTACGTTCACACAATGTAGTCACACAATGTAAGCCAAAAGTATTTGATCTGGTCATCAATTTTGCCAGATGACTAAGCTATAGTAAACACGTCTGTCCATTTGTATCTTATTTTCACCACAACATCATTATTACAGTGGCAAACCGTGTATGCTTAAACTTGTGATAACGTGCCGCAGGTCAGATATTACAGAATACTTTGTGCGTGTCATCTAATTCACCACGACTTCATTCAACAGGCTGCACACATAGGGACTTACAAATACCAGAAATGACCTGGGTACCTTTTCTTGTCAGTGCCATGGGAAGTTACCAGAGACTTATTGCCATATATCCAGGTGCACTTCAGATTCCTAGTGGGAATCTGCAATTTGATGCTTGTATGAAATCTCAAAAAAGGGACATGTAAATCACAGGATGACGATGACCCCTGGCCATACCACACGACTGTCATGTCCGCTCATGTCAATATGCGCTTTCCTGTGATATGTCAAATCTGAAAGATGTGATTCATGTCGCTTTGCTTTACATCTAACAAGAGTATAGAAATATAACCAATTCATAGCATCTGGAATACTGCAAAAGTGGACAAATCAGTCAGAAAAAGAATTATCATGCTATAATATGGAACATTTACTGCATTAAGTTTATGGAAGATGGCTATGTTATATGTATGTATACTGGTGAGGTTATCATGAGGTACGCTTGTTCAGGAAGGCATGACAAGCCTTGGGGTGGAGAGTTCTGTAAAGACTATTCAATATGCGTATTATCAAAGTGTACTCATAAAAGAACAGTATTCATTGAATGTTCAACTTTCTTTAGATGTAAGGTTTTCAAGATTTAATATGTCTGGATGTTCCTTTGTTCATATTTGAACAGCTAGACAGAAAGGATGAGCCATGCCAACATCTTTATAATTTGACTTTAGAAAAAGTAAACAGCCATCCAGTGGAGATCCTTTCTGCCTGCCGGATGCACATATTCAGCTTGCTGAATTATGATAAGGTGTAAGGTGGGTTAAGATGTCTTATGTTTTCTGGGATATGTGGATGGTGAGAGACTAGGATATTGAGTTTTATTTATAAATGCCTGTATTATTGTATTATAGTGTATATATCATGTGAGTAGTCTACCAGTAAGGTATAGGATGCACTAAGTCTTTAGAAGCTGATGATGGTTGATCTTACTCTTTAAGACACAGACTAACTTGCTAGTACTGTGTTGATGGATCATACTGGCCCTTCGGCTGTAGCGCCGCAATAACACATGAATCAGAGCACACCAGGATACACAATGTGTGTCACAAAACATAATGAAGACAAAAACAAAACAAATAAGTGAAATCATGAAAAGATCAATTGAAAAGAAAAATATATATATTTCTAAAAAGAAAGTGACATGAGAAAACTATGGAACCACCCTTTATTGTTTGATTCAGACTAAGGTTTAATGTACATATACCATTAGCTAGAGACAGCAGAGATTTTGTTACCACTGTACAATAAACATCATTACCAGGCTTGCTGTTTCTTTTGTCCGTAAATGATTATTTAAAAAATAGTATGGAGATCTCTTAAGTGGAGTAAGAAGATCACCCCATAGCACAGAATACAGAAACACTATTACTTTGATACAAATGTTGTATGTAGATATACCAATAAGAAGACTACACAGTGCACTACGAGGTAAGTTTCTGATCCGTATGAAAGATTTGATCAATCCATGGTTATTATTTCTATAATATATTTTGAACATCTTCACAAGGTGATTTTGGTATTATATACAAGTAGTTCTGTTATTAATCAGTCAATATAGGAACCTGAAATGAACACATCTTTTCTAAATCACTCAGTTTATTCATATATTTGATACAGTATGGAAGCGACCATCAACTCAGTAACATCTCATCACATTTTTTCTAAAGCCTGGTGCATAGTGTGGCAATGAATTCTTTTCATATATAGTGTATATTATAGACATGAGATGTGTTAAATATCACTATAAGTTATCGAATGATACACAGTGGAATGTAATATAAATTGGTCTGTTCAAGCTATACTGATGGCTCCCGATTCAATATGACAAAGCCACACCAAAAAAGATAAGTTTTGAATAAATGATTGGAGTGAGCAAAAATCTTGTTTTCCTACAAATAAATTTCATGAGTAAACATAGGTGATTCCATCTTGCAAGAAAGTATTGCGCCCAGCTCCCCCTGGCCACCCTCGTCTACATCTGGGAACCTCAGGTCATGGAAGTGCTGCCCGGGGCTGAAGCAGCAGCTGAGGGAGCTGCCCGGCACTGTGTACGGATCCAGCACCGCTGCTGACCGGTCCTTAGCGCTGCAGTGGTACACACTGATCTCCGTAGCCAGCGACTGGTCAGCGCCTGCCCCTGGGAAGCAGTAGAGGTACTGGCCGTTAACGAGTGTTGCGGGGCTCAGGTCTGACTCGTGGTTGTTCAACATGCCCTGTTCTCGGTACAACAAAGATGGCTGCTTCACCTGCTGCTGTTGTTGCCTGCTGGGCGACTCCCTCACTGATGCACTGCCCTCCTCTGATGTCTGCCCCTTACACACCCCTGCCGGACTGGTCCATTCAGCCTCACCACCCTCCTCTGATGTCTCCCTCTTACGCACCCCTGCCGGACTGGTCCATTCAGCCTCACCACCCTCCTCTGACGCCTGCCTCCTACGCACCCCTGCCGGACTGGTCCGATCAGGCTCGGGGGTGTCAGGAGTGCAGACCCAGGGGGTGAAGGAGGCCTGCCCGCTGCTGATGGAGGCCAGGAGGCGGTGTGGGGGCTGCAGCGTGCACACCTGTCGCTTGAACGTCCACAGGCCGTGGAAGTACGCCCACAGCCTGCCCCCCGCCATGCTCTCCATGCTGAAAGGTACAAAGCAATGTATATGTTTGTGTGGTTTGTTTTAGCAATATTTGACATTTTAAGGGAGTGTTCAGGCAAACTTGGGACTCATAACTCATGACTAAGATTCTTTGCTTTGCTTTTTGGCTGTAGTTTTATTTATCATTGAGATAGGTAAATTCAATTGATACATTAATACAAATAAGGGTATAACACATTCAAGCATTATATGCAGCCCTTTAAGGGTTAATAAAATCCAGTATAGTTGTTGCCTTCATTGTCTGTCTCCTTAATTTTGTCACATTACTGACTGGGGGGTAGATGTTTGACAATGTATCTATAGACGTGAAAGTAATCATGGTAGTGGCTACTCCGTCATGTGGATACCCATGGTATTAGTGCTGCCCCCTCCCCTGGACCGTGCCAGCCCCACAAAGGGTGTGACTATTTCTTGACAACAAGGGGGGCCCATGTATCCTAACAACAGGGTGTAGTGCATTAGTTAATGCACTATGCAGCCCTTAAGAGGTTAAAGCAGCACTATCAACTACACTACATGTGGTTGTGTAAGGTGTTGACTACCTGCTTAATGTACATTTACCATTAGTTAGAGACAGAAGAGATTTTGTTACCACTGTACAATAAACACCATTACCAAGCTTGCTGTTCATTTTGTCTTTACGTTATGATACTATGCTGGATGAACAATGTAAAGACATGTTCTGCTCCGGGTGAGATTGCAGTGCCATCTAGAGGGATAGAGCCCAGATAGAGCAGTGAGACTGTGGTGGGGGATATGCTTGCATTGGTGCAGCACACTCTGCTTAAAGGGTTAACTTGTTGTTAAATGACCACTCCCTGAATTTATCAAATTGGATGAAGTAAAAATAAAAACATGTTTCTCACAGAACTCTCATTTGCTCAGCTGTTTACCAAGGGATTTTCAAAATTCAAAGTTCCCTGAAAAGAGGAGATACAGAGCAACAATGGCAGATGCAGCCACAGTATCTAAAGGCGATAATAAGGCCGGGAAGGCGCAAATACGCAAATTTTCGGCACTCGGAAGTTGGAACAAAAAGTTAAAAATCATGTCTGAGAAAAGTCTCATTTCCTCAGCTGTTTACCAACCGATTTTCGAAATTCAAAGTTTCCTGAAAAGAGGAGATTCAGGACTACAACCCCCAATGCAGCCACAGTGTCCACAGGCCATAATAAGGCCGGCGCGGACGACGATACGCAAATTTTCGGCACTCGGAAATTGTGAAAAAAGCTCTAATGTAGGCTAGAGAAGGCATCCATCTATCCTGGCAGATTACAGCAGCCAAAGACAAAGTGCCGTGACTTACTGTTAGTTAGGAGTGGTGTGTGAAGAGGGGCAAGTGTGTTTTGGGTTGTTTGTTGCTGTGGGAGATCATGAGAAGACTGTGGCCAAGTTTGGTGTGGGGTGAGGGTCATGAGAAGACTGTGGCCAAGTTTGGTGTGGGGGGTGAGTGAGTGCATAATTAGGGAAAGAATCAGTCTGCAGTGAATACCAGATGAGTTCTGAGTGGTCTAAATAGTTTGGTATTTTTTTTGAAATTGTGTTAGAGATGACAAAGGAGCCAGAATCAATTATCATCATCATGAGTGACCTATATAGGCATGGTTGTTTGTTGTGAAGGACTTCTTTGGGGGTCCATTTGGGTTGGGTCAGAAATTAAATGATTCACTTCCAACATGGCTGACCATGCAGGTTTGTTGACATGATTCTGTGACCAGCATACTATTATGTTGGTGGATGGGTGGATATTGCTTAGGAAGGATTTTATAATATGACCTCTGTCTGTTGTTAGTGTGAGAGGTTGCTAGTCTCTCTTGATCTGGATGTAAAATCACAATTGAAACATGTCTTGTTCAAAAAAGGCCTTTGGCTTTTCAGACCAAATTTTCTCAAGATCACTGTTATGGATTATGTCATGTTACACGAGTCGTGACCAGGTTCCCCATGACCCCAGTGACAGCTTGATCACTTTTTTGGTTCATAGTATAAAAAGAACTTATCCCAGTAAACATAGAGTGGAAAACCCGTTTGAAGCTATTTCCTCTACAGGTGTCTTCAAGCCTGAACTCAAGCGCTGGTGTGACGAGCAACTCGCTTTGATCCATAACCGTTGTGTGGAGGGAGGGGGTGGTTGCCTCTTGTGGACGGGGGCAGCAAGCGGCAAGGGTAAAGACAATAGATACGGCGTGAAGGCTGTTACTAAAGTAGAGCTAGGCCTGAAAAACAAGCCAATGTCGGTCCACAGACTGGTCTACATGTTGAAGCACTACGAACGGAGTTTCCTATCTCTGCCATACCACGTTGTGCGCGGAAAGCAACCACCTCACCCTTGAGACCCCGAATATGAATGCCGAACGGCGGACCTGCAATCTGATGCGTCACTGTACAAAGGCTCACAACCCATTTTGCCTGTTACCATAACAGTGCAAATGGTAGTGAATCCAACTCATATATTCTAGATTAAGGTGTTCTTTCGGTGTTCGTGTTTAATATTTACATGTTGATGTGACTTGGGAAAGGATAGCCAGAAGGTGAAGTGATTCAAGCTGGGCCGCTTCCTTGTCTGAGGCCAGGTAATCCCTGCCGCTAGGCCGCGTCCCCGTCTGACGTCCAGGATAAGCCTGCCGCTAACGTGCGTCCTTGTCTGACGTTCAGGGAAGCCTGCCGCTAACGTGCGTCCTTGTCTGACGTTCAGGGAAGCCTGCCACTAACGTGCGTCCTTGTTTGACACCCAAGTGAACCCTCCCCCTAGTGTATCCTTGTCTGACGTCCAGGGAAACCCTGCCATTAACGTGCGCTAAAGGCTATTCCTGTACTTGGACCTCTATAAAAGACGGACACTAGGCCTATACTTGGACTTGAAGTGGATACCCTTATTAAAACCTAATGAAAGCTGATTCCTGCACTTGATCCTGATGTTGATACTCTTAAAAACAACTCACAAAAGGTCAATACTACACTTGAGCCAGCATCAGGACAAGCAGCAGCCTGTAATAATAATCAACTCTTTGAGGCTATAAGACAACCTGACGGTTCACCCAGACCTCGTGCTCCGCAAAATCAAAGTGTCGGAAAAGAGCCGTTCACACCTCCATGGGATGTAATATCGGACACGTTTGATTTAATTGTGCTGTTGTTTACGATTGGATCGGCGCGGAGCCGTCGAGTGGCTAGCTCCACTCCTTCTATGAGAAAAAATAGAAAAACCAAAAAATTGGCCAAGCCCTACGGGACTTTGGCCTATGCAGCAGAGATTTGACTGTTTTGCTAGCTTCCGGCGGGATGAAAACTCGGTCCGGACCCAGCTCCCGGAGGCGTGGAGCATATAGCGAGGAGCTGAAAGAGACCCTGGCCGGAAATCTTTCCGGTTTTACTATTCCCGGAGGTCCCCGAAAGTTAATTGACAGACACCAGTGTAGAGAAACACATTCTTAACCGCAATTTTTGTCAGTGAATGAAATTTTGTTTTGCAGAATGAAAGAATGAGTGCATCTGAAGTTGTAACTTTAGTGTATGTCTATTTGTAGGTGGCCAAGATGTCGGCCTACGACGAGGCCTACCTGGAGGGTGACCTTGAGGCGGAGGAGACGCTGGAGGAGAGCCTGTTTGAGGTCATCTTTAGGAACGACCTGGAGGCGGCCACGTTGCTGGTGACACAGAGTGACGTGGACGTGAGTCGGCCTAACGGGCGTGGTAAGACCATGCTGGGGCTGGCCGTGGAACACGAGCACGTGCCCATGGTGCGGATGTTGATGGAGAACGGGGCAGACATCAACCAGCCCAGTTTCTGCAGCAACGACTACAGCTTCCAGACCCCCGTGGTGACGGCCGCCCGCATCCAGCACGAGGAGCTGCTCACCATGTTCCTCACCCAGAAGTGTGAGCTGGACCGGGGGGCCGGCAAGGACGGCAAGTCGGCCCTCCAGTGGGCCGCCAGTCACGGTAACCTGGGCATGATGAAGGTGCTGTACGCGGCCGGGGCCGACGTCAACTGGACCGGTCCCTTCTGCAACACGGCCCTGCACTACGCCACTATAGCTAACAAGCCAGACATCGTCCAGTGGTTGCTGGAGAAGGGGGCGGAGGTGACGGTGAACGGGGAGGGGCGGTCTGCACTGCACATCGCGTGTGTCAAGGGCTACTCTGACATCATGAAGCAGCTGCTGCTGGCACGCTGCGAGGTGGACAGCTACGACTCGTTCGGCTTCAGCCCGTTCAGCCTGGCCTGTCTGCGCGGCCACCTGGACATGGTGCGGGACCTGATGCAGCACGCCCGGCCCGGCACCAAGTACAACATGGAGGACGCCCTGCACCGCGCCGCCGAGTGCGGCCACCTCGAGGTGCTCGAGTTCCTCATCCACAAAGGGGCCGACGTCAACTCTGTCAACAGCAGCGGGGAGTCGGCCTTGTCCATTGCGGCGCGCGGCCAGCCCGTGTCGGTCAAGCTGCTGCTGGAGAACAAGGCGGTGATCAACGTGGTGGACAAACGGGGCTACAGCCCCTTACAACACGCCATCCTGCGGGAGCAGATCGACGTGGCCGTGTGCCTCATCAAGCACGGCTCCAACCTGCACACCACCTCCTCCCTCATAGACTCTCCCCTACAGAGCGGCTACTCCACCTCCAACCCCCTGCTCATCAAGTGCCTCATCGACGCCGGCGTCACCCTCAGCACAGAGAAGTGGTTCACCGTCTACGCCTGTCAGACCAAGCTGCGGGAGCTGGACTTTCAGTACAACTCCCTGCGCTACCGCCACACCATCGACGCCCAGCGCGACGTGTGGCAGTGGGTGATGGGTAAGATCGGCAAGCCCCGCTCCCTGCTCGAGTCCTGCCGCACCGCCGCCCGCACCCAGCTCGTCACCTCCTCGGGCGGCAGGAGCATCCTGGCCAACATAGACCAACTCCCCCTGCCTACTGCCCTCAAGAAATATCTTGCCCTCGAGGATTATTTCCGGATCTGAGGAATGCATCAGGAAGAACGCTCTGTGGTTGAGACGTTTGGCTAAGACAAAAAGACGCTGTATGAGGTGAAGTGGATCTCCTTTACCTGAAACAGCTCTTATTAGTTTTGGTCTGAAGTTTGTTGGTTTGGAAAATGACAGAATGTGTTGTTGTACGATTGATGAAGCCTGTAAAATGTTTGAATACTGCCTTTGTGATGTGTAAGAGGTAGGTATAATGTTAGCACTTCATGAGCACCATGCCATCCTGAAGAGTTAAATAGATTTCAGTAGCAGGGCATTACATTGAACATGTTTAACATTTTTAGAACTAAAATATGTTCATATATTAACAACTCAGGACGTATTTCTATCCAATGTACGTTCACACAATGTAGTCACACAATGTAAGCCAAAAGTATTTGATCTGGTCATCAATTTTGCCAGATGACTAAGCTATAGTAAACACGTCTGTCCATTTGTATCTTATTTTCACCACAACATCATTATTACAGTGGCAAACCGTGTATGCTTAAACTTGTGATAACGTGCCGCAGGTCAGATATTACAGAATACTTTGTGCGTGTCATCTAATTCACCATGACTTCATTCAACAGGCTGCACACATAGGGACTTACAAATACCAGAAATGACCTGGGTACCTTTTCTTGTCAGTGCCATGGGAAGTTACCAGAGACTTATTGCCATATATCCAGGTGCACTTCAGATTCCTAGTGGGAATCTGCAATTTGATGCTTGTATGAAATCTCAAAAAAGGGACATGTAAATCACAGGATGACGATGACCCCTGGCCATACCACACGACTGTCATGTCCGCTCATGTCAATATGCGCTTTCCTGTGATATGTCAAATCTGAAAGATGTGATTCATGTCGCTTTGCTTTACATCTAACAAGAGTATAGAAATATAACCAATTCATAGCGTCTGGAATACTGCAAAAGTGGGCAAATCAGTCAGAAAAAGAATTATCATGCTATGATATGGAACATTTACTGCATTAAGTTTATGGAAGATGGCTATGTTATTTGTATGTATACTGGTGAGGTTATCATGAGGTACGCTTGTTCAGGAAGGCAAGACAAGCCTTGGGGTGGAGAGTTCTGTAAAGACTATTCAATATGCGTATTATCAAAGGGTACTCATAAAAGAACAGTATTCATTGAATGTTCAACTTTCTTTAGATGTAAGGTTTTCAAGATTTAATATGTCTGGATGTTCCTTTGTTCATATTTGAGCAGCCAGAGAGAAAGGATGAGCCATGCCAACATCTTTATAATTTGACTTTAGAAAAAGTAAACAGCCATCCAGTGGAGATCCTTTCTGCCCGGCGGATGCACATATTCAGCTTGCTGAATTATGATAAGGTGTAAGGTGGGTTAAGATGTCTTATGTTTTCTGGGATATGTGGATGGTGAGAGACTAGGATATTGAGTTTTATTTAGATCCTTTCTGCCTGCCGGATGCACATATTCAGCTTGCTGAATTATGATAAGGTGTAAGGTGGGTGAAGATGTCTTATGTTTTCTGGGATATGTGGATGGTGAGAGACTAGGATATTGAGTTTTATTTATAAATGCCTGTATTATAGTGTATATATCATGTGAGTAGTCTACCAGTAAGGTATAGGATGCACTAAGTCTTTAGAAGCTGATGACAGTTGATCTTACTCTTTAAGACACCGACTAACTTGCTAGTACTGTGTTGATGGATCATACTGGCCCTTCGGCTGTAGTGCCGCAATAACACATGAATCAGAGCACACCAGGATACACAATGTGTGTCACAAAACATAATGAAGACAAAAACAAAACAAATAAGTGAAATCATGAAAAGATCAATTGAAAAGAAAAATATTTATATTTCTAAAAAGAAAGTGACATGAGAAAACTATGGAACCACCCTTTATTGTTTGATTCAGACTAAGGTTTAATGTACATATACCATTAGCTAGAGACAGCAGAGATTTTGTTACCACTGTACAATAAACATCATTACCAGGCTTGCTGTTTCTTTTGTCCGTAAATGATTATTTAAAAAATAGTATGGAGATCTCTTAAGTGGAGTAAGAAGATCACCCCATAGCACAGAATACAGAAACACTATTACTTTGATACAAATGTTGTATGTAGATATACCAATAAGAAGACCACACAATGCACTACGAGGTAAGTTTCTGATCCGTATGAAAGATTTGATCAATCCATGGTTATTATTTCTATAAGATATTTTGAACATCTTCACAAGGTGATTTTGGTATTATATACAAGTAGTTCTGTTATTAATCAGTCAATATAGGAACCTGAAATGAACACATCTTTTCTAAATCACTCAGTTTATTCATATATTTGATACAGTATGGAAGCGACCATCATCTCAGTAACATCTCATCACATTTTTTCTAAAGCCTGGTGCATAGTGTGGCAATGAATTCTTTTCATATATAGTGTATATTATAGACATGAGATGTGTTAAATATCACTATAAGTTATCGAATGATACACAGTGGAATGTAATATAAATTGGTCTGTTCAAGCGATACTGATGGCTCCCGATTCAATATGACAAAGCCACACCAAAAAAGATAAGTTTGAAAAAATGATTGGAGTGAGCAAAAATCTTGTTTTCCTACAAATAAATTTCATGAGTTAACATAGGTGATTCCATCTGGCAAGAAAGTATTGCACCCAGCTCCCCCTGGCCACCCTCGTCTACATCCGGGAACCTCAGGTCATGGAAGTGCTGCCCGGGGCTGAAGCAGCAGCTGAGGGGGCTGCCCGGCACTGTGTACGGATCCAGCACCGCTGCTGACCGGTCCTTAGCGCTGCAGTGGTACACGCTGATCTCCGTAGCCAGCGACTGGTCAGCGCCTGCCCCTGGGAAGCAGTAGAGGTACTGGCGGTTAACGAGTGTTGCGGGGCTCAGGTCTGACTCGTGGTTGTTCAACATGCCCTGTTCTCGGTACAACAAAGATGGCTGCTTCACCTGCTGCTGTTGTTGCCTGCTGGGCGACTCCCTCACTGCTGCAGTGCCCTCCTCTGATGTCTGCCTCTTACGCACCCCCTGCCGGACTGGTCCATTCAGCCTCACCACCCTCTTCTGATGTCTGCCTCTTACGCACCCCTGCCGGACTGGTCCGATCAGGCTCGGGGGTGTCAGGAGTGCAGACCCAGGGGGTGAAGGAGGCCTGCCCGCTGCTGATGGAGGCCAGGAGGCGGTGTGGGGGCTGCAGCGTGCACACCTGTCGCTTGAACGTCCACAGGCCCTGGAAGTACGCCCACAGCCTGCCCCCGCCATGCTCTCCATGCTGAAAGGTACAAAGCAATGTATATGTTTGTGTGGTTTGTTTTAGCAATATTTGACATTTTAAGGGAGTGTTCAGGCAAACTTTGGACTCATAACTCATGACTAAGATTCTTTGCTTTGCTTTTTGGCTGTAGTTTTATTTATCATTGAGATAGGTAAATTCAATTGATACATTAATACAAATAAGGGTATAACACATTCAAGCATTATATGCAGCCCTTTAAGGGTTAATAAAATCCAGTATAGTTGTTGCCTTCATTGTCTGTCTCCTTAATTTTGTCACATTACTGACTGGGGGGTAGATGTTTGACAATGTATCTATAGACGTGAAAGTAATCATGGTAGTGGCTACTCCGTCATGTGGATACCCATGGTATTAGTGCTGCCCCCTCCCCTGGACCGTGCCAGCCCCACAAAGGGTGTGACTATTTCTTGACAACAAGGGGGGCCCATGTATCCTAACAACAGGGAGTAGTGCATTAGTTAATGCACTATGCAGCCCTTAAGAGGTTAAAGCAGCACTATCAACTACACTACATGTGGTTGTGTAAGGTGTTGACTACCTGCTTAATGTACATTTACCATTAGTTAGAGACAGAAGAGATTTTGTTACCACTGTACAATAAACACCATTACCAAGCTTGCTGTTCATTTTGTCTTTACGTTATGATACTATGCTGGATGAACAATGTAAAGACATGTTCTGCTCCGGGTGAGATTGCAGTGCCATCTAGAGGGATAGAGCCCAGATAGTGCAGTGAGACTGTGGTGGGGGATATGCTTGCATTGGTGCAGCACACTGTGCTTAAAGGGTTAACTTGTTGTTAAATGACCACTCCCTGAATTTATCAAATTGGATGAAATAAAAATAAAAACATGTTTCTTACAGAACTGTCATTTTCTCAGCTGTTTACCAAGGGATTTTCAAAATTCAAAGTTCCATGAAAAGAAGAGATACGGGGCTACAATGACAGATGCAGCCACAGTATCTAAAGGCGATAATAAGGCCGGGGAAGCGCAAATACGCAAATTTTCGGCACTCGGGAATTGGAACAAAATGTTAAAAATCATGTCTGAGAAAAGTCTCATTTCCTCAACTGTTTACCAACCGATTTTCGAAATTCAAAGTTTCCTGGAAAGAGGAGATTCAGGCCTACAAGTACATATGCAGCCACAGCGCCCAGAGGTGATAAGAAGGCCGGGGCAAGCGTAGAAACGCAAATTTTCGGCACTCGGAAATTGTGAAAAAGTTGTTAAAATCATTTCTGAGAAAAGTCTCATTTCCTCAGCTGTTTACCAACCGATTTTCGAAATTCAAAGTTTCCTGAAAAGAGGAGATTCAGGACTACAACCCCCAATGCAGCCACAGTGTCCACAGGCCATAATAAGGCCGGCGCGGACGACGATACGCAAATTTTCGGCACTCGGAAATTGTGAAAAAAGCTCTAATGTAGGCTAGAGAAGGCATCCATCTATCCTGGCAGATTACAGCAGCCAACGACAAAGTGCTGTGACTTACTGTTAGCTAGGAGTGGTGTGTGAAGAGGGGCAAGTGTGTTTTTGGTTGTTTGTTGCTGTGGGAGATCATGAGAAGACTGTGGCCAAGTTTGGTGTGGGGTGAGGGTCATGAGAAGACTGTGGCCAAGTTTGGTGTGGGGGGTGAGTGAGTGCATAATTAGGGAAAGAATCACTCTGCAGTAAATACCAGATGAGTTCTGAGTGGTCTAAATAATTTGGTGTTTTAAAAAAAAATTATGTTAGAGATGACAAAGGAGCCAGAATCAATTATCATCATCATGAGTGACCTATATAAGCATAGTTGTTTGTTGTGAAGGATTTCTTTGGAGGGCCATTTGGGTTGGGTCAGAAATTAAATGATTCACTTCCAAGATGGCTGACCATGCAGGTTTGTTGACATGATTCTGTGACCAGCATACTATTATGTTGGTGGATGGGTGGATATTGATTAGGAAAGATTTAATAATATAACCTCTGTCTATTGTTAGTGTGAGAGGTTGCTAGTCTTTCTTGATCTTGATGTAAAATTACAGTTAAAACATGTCTTGTTCAAAAAAGGCCTTTGGCTTTTCAGACCAAATTTTCTCAAGATCACTGTTATGGATTATGTCATGTTACACAAGTCGTGACCAGGTTCCCCATGACCCCAGTGACAGCTTGATCACTTTTTTGGTTCATAGTGTAAAAAGAACTTATCCTAGTGGAAAACCCATTTGAAGCTATTTCCTTTACAGGTGTCTTCCAGCCTGAACTCAAGAGCTGGTGTGACAAGCAACTCGTCTTGATCCATAACCGGTGTGTGGAGGGAGGGGATGGTTGCCTCTTGTGGACGGGGGCAGCAAGCGGCAAAGGTAAAGACAATAGATACGTAGATATAATAGATGTAATATCGGACACGTTTGATTTAATTGCGCTGTTGTTTACGATTGGATTGGCCCGGAGCCGTCGAGTGGCTAGCTCCACTCCTTCTATCAGAAAAAAATAGAAAAACCAAAAAAATGGCCAAGCCCTTTGGGACTTTGGCCTATGCAGCAGAGATTTGACTGTTTTCCTAGGTTCCGGGGGGGTGAAAACTCAGTCCGGACCCAGCTCCCGGAGGCGTGGAGCATATAGCTAGGAGCCGAAAGAGACCCCGGCCGGAAATCTTTCCGGTTTTACTATTCCCGGAGGACCCCGAAAGTTAGTTGACGGACACAGGTGTAGAGAAACACATTCTTAACCGCGATTTTTGTCAGTGAATGAAATTTTGTTTTGCAGAATGAAAGAATGAGTGCATCTGAAGTTTGTTGTAACCTTTGTGTATTTCTATTTGTAGGTGGCCAAGATGTCGGCCTACGACGAGGCCTACCTGGAGGGTGACCTTGAGGCGGAGGAGACGCTGGAGGAGAGCCTGTTTGAGGTCATCTTTAGGAACGACCTGGAGGCGGCCACGTTGCTGGTGACACAGAGTGACGTGGACGTGAGTCGGCCTAACGGGCGTGGTAAGACCATGCTGGGGCTGGCCGTGGAACACGAGCACGTGCCCATGGTGCGGATGTTGATGGAGAACGGGGCAGACATCAACCAGCCCAGTTTCTGCAGCAACGACTACAGCTTCCAGACCCCCGTGGTGACGGCCGCCCGCATCCAGCACGAGGAGCTGCTCACCATGTTCCTCACCCAGAAGTGTGAGCTGGACCGGGGGGCCGGCAAGGACGGCAAGTCTGCCCTCCAGTGGGCCGCCAGTCACGGTAACCTGGGCATGATGAAGGTGCTGTACGAGGCCGGGGCCGACGTCAACTGGACCGGTCCCTTCTGCAACACGGCCCTGCACTACGCCACTATAGCCGACAAGCCCAACATCGTCCAGTGGTTGCTGGAGAAGGGGGCGGAGGTGACGGTGAACGTGGAGGGGCGGTCTGCACTGCACATCGCGTGTGTCAAGGGCTACTCTGACATCATGAAGCAGCTGCTGCTGGCACGCTGCGAGGTGGACAGCTACGACTCGTTCGGCTTCAGCCCGTTCAGCCTGGCCTGTCTGCTCGGCCACCTGGACATGGTGCGGGACCTGATGCAGCACGCCCGGCCCGGCACCAAGTACAACATGGAGGACGCCCTGCACCGCGCCGCCGAGTGCGGCCATCTCGAGGTGCTCGAGTTCCTCATCCACAAAGGGGCCGACGTCAACTCTGTCAACAGCAGCGGGGAGTCGGCCTTGTCCATCGCGGCGCGCGGCCAGCCCGTGTCGGTCAAGCTGCTGCTGGAGAACAAGGCGGTGATCAACGTGGTGGACAAACGCGGCTACAGCCCCTTACAACACGCCATCCTGCGGGAACAGATCGACGTAGCCGTGTGCCTCATCAAGCACGGTTCCAACCTGCACACCACCTCCTCCCTCATAGACTCTCCCCTACAGAGCGGCTACCCCACCTCCAACCCCCTGCTCATCAAGTGCCTCATCGACGCCGGCGTCACCCTCAGCACAGAGAAGTGGTTCACCGTCTACGCCTGTCAGACCAAGCTGCGGGAGCTGGACTTTCAGTACAACTCCCTGCGCTACCGCCACACCATCGACGCCCAGCGGGACGTGTGGCAGTGGGTGATGGGTAAGATCGGCAAGCCCCGCTCCCTGCTCGAGTCCTGCCGCACCGCCGCCCGCACCCAGCTCGTCACCTCCTTGGGCGGCAGGAGCATCCTGGCCAACATAGACCAACTCCCCCTGCCTACCGCCCTCAAGAAATATCTTGCCCTCGAGGATTATTTCCGGATCTGAGGAATGCATCAGGAAGAACGCTCTGTGGTTGAGACGTTTGGCTAAGACAAAAAGACGCTGTATGAGGTGAAGTGGTTCTCCTTTACCTGAAACAGCTCTTATTAGTTTAGGTCTGAAGTTTGTTGGTTTGGAAAATGACAGAATGTGTTGTTGTACGATTGATGAAGCCTGTAAAATGTTTGAATACTGCCTTTGTGATGTGTAAGAGGTAGGTATAATGTTAGCACTTCATGAGCACCATGCCATCCTGAAGAGTTAAATAGATTTCAGTAGCAGGGCATTACATTGAACATGTTTAACATTTTTAGAACTAAAATATGTTCATATATAAACAACTCAGGACGTATTTCTATCCAATGTACGTTCACACAATGTAGTCACACAATGTAAGCCAAAAGTATTTGATCTGGTCATCAATTTTGCCAGATGACTAAGCTATAGTAAACACGTCTGTCCATTTGTATCTTATTTTCACCACAACATCATTATTACAGTGGCAAACCGTGTATGCTTAAACTTGTGATAACGTGCCGCAGGTCAGATATTACAGAATACTAATCTAATTCACCATGACTTCATTCAACAGGCTGCACACATAGGGACTTACAAATACCAGAAATGACCTGGGTACCTTTTCTTGTCAGTGCCATGGGAAGTTACCAGAGACTTATTGCCATATATCCAGGTGCACTTCAGATTCCTAGTGGGAATCTGCAATTTGATGCTTGTATGAAATCTCAAAAAAGGGACATGTAAATCACAGGATGACGATGACCCCTGGCCATACCACACGACTGTCATGTCCGCTCATGTCAATATGCGCTTTCCTGTGATATGTCAAATCTGAAAGATGTGATTCATGTCGCTTTGCTTTACATCTAACAAGAGTATAGAAATATAACCAATTCATAGCATCTGGAATACTGCAAAAGTGGACAAATCAGTCAGAAAAAGAATTATCATGCTATAATATGGAACATTTACTGCATTAAGTTTATGGAAGATGGCTATGTTATATTTATGTATACTGGTGAGGTTATCATGAGGTACGCTTGTTCAGGAAGGCATGACAAGCCTTGGGGTGGAGAGTTCTGTAAAGACTATTCAATATGCGTATTATCAAAGGGTACTCATAAAAGAACAGTATTCATTGAATGTTCAACTTTCTTTAGATGTAAGGTTTTCAAGATTTTATATGTCTGGATGTTCCTTTGTTCATATTTGAACAGCTAGACAGAAAGGATGAGCCATGCCAACATCTTTATAATTTGACTTTAGAAAAAGTAAACAGCCATCCAGTGGAGATCCTTTCTGCCTGCCGGATGCACATATTCAGCTTGCTGAATTATGATAAGGTGTAAGGTGGGTGAAGATGTCTTATGTTTTCTGGGATATGTGGATGGTGAGAGACTAGGATATTGAGTTTTATTTATAAATGCCTGTACTATTGTATTATAGTGTATATATCATGTGAGTAGTCTACCAGTAAGGTATAGGATGCACTAAGTCTTTAGAAGCTGATGATGGTTGATCTTACTCTTTAAGACACAGACTAACTTGCTAGTACTGTGTTGATGGATCATACTGGCCCTTCGGCTGTAGCGCCGCAATAACACATGAATCAGAGCACACCAGGATACACAATGTGTGTCACAAAACATAATGAAGACAAAAACAAAACAAATAAGTGAAATCATGAAAAGATCAATTGAAAAGAAAAATATATATATTCCTAAAAAGAAAGTGACATGAGAAAACTATGGAACCACCCTTTATTGTTTGATTCAGACTAAGGTTTAATGTACATATACCATTAGCTAGAGACAGCAGAGATTTTGTTACCACTGTACAATAAACATCATTACCAGGCTTGCTGTTTCTTTTGTCCGTAAATGATTATTTAAAAAATAGTATGGAGATCTCTTAAGTGGAGTAAGAAGATCACCCCATAGCACAGAATACAGAAACACTATTACTTTGATACAAATGTTGTATGTAGATATACCAATAAGAAGACTACACAGTGCACTACGAGGTAAGTTTCTGATCCGTATGAAAGATTTGATCAATCCATGGTTATTATTTCTATAATATATTTTGAACATCTTCACAAGGTGATTTTGGTATTATATACAAGTAGTTCTGTTATTAATCAGTCAATATAGGAACCTGAAATGAACACATCTTTTCTAAATCACTCAGTTTATTCATATATTTGATACAGTATGGAAGCGACCATCATCTCAGTAACATCTCATCACATTTTTTCTAAAGCCTGGTGCATAGTGTGGCAATGAATTCTTTTCATATATAGTGTATATTATAGACATGAGATGTGTTAAATATCACTATAAGTTATCGAATGATACACAGTGGAATGTAATATAAATTGGTCTGTTCAAGCGATACTGATGGCTCCCGATTCAATATGACAAAGCCACACCAAAAAAGATAAGTTTGAAAAAATGATTGGAGTGAGCAAAAATCTTGTTTTCCTACAAATAAATTTCATGAGTTAACATAGGTGATTCCATCTGGCAAGAAAGTATTACGCCCAGCTCCCCGTGGCTACCCTCGTCTACGTCTGGGAACCTCAGGTCATGGAAGTGCTGCCCGGGGCTGAAGCAGCAGCTGAGGGGGCTGCCCGGCACTGTGTACGGATCCAGCACCGCTGCTGACCGGTCCTTAGCGCTGCAGTGGTACACACTGATCTCCGTAGCCAGCCACTGGTCAGCGCCTGCCCCTGGGAAGCAGTAGAGGTACTGGCGGTTAACAAGTGTTGCGGGGCTCAGGTCTGACTCGTGGTTGTTCAACATGCCCTGTTCTCGGTACAACAAAGATGGCTGCTTCACCTGCTGCTGTTGTTGCCTGCTGGGCGACTCCCTCACTGATGCACCGCCCTCCTCTGATGTCTGCCTCTTACGCACCCCTGCTGGACTGGTCCATTCAGCCTCACCACCCTCCTCTGACGCCTGCCTCTTACCCACCCCTGCCGGACTGGTCCGATCAGGCTCGGGGGTGTCAGGAGTGCAGACCCAGGGGATGAAGGAGGCCTGCCCGCTGCTGATGGAGGCCAGGAGGCGGTGTGGGGGCTGCAGCGTGCACACCTGTCGCTTGAACGTCCACAGGCCCTGGAAGTACGCCCACAGCCTGCCCCCCCCCCCCGCCATGCTCTCCATGCTGAAAGGTACAAAGCAATGTATATGTCTGTGTGGTTTGTTTTAGCAATATTTGACATTTTAAGGGAGTGTTCAGGCAAGCCAATACAAAGGGAAAGTTTCCATAATGTTTAGCTGTACACACCTAAACAAATTTAGGGCATTGGGCATGGCAAAATTGCCAACTTGGGTCAACTCATGACTAAGATTCTTTGCTTTGCTTTTTGGCTGTACTTTAATCATCATTGAGATTCAATTGATACATTAATACAAATAAGGGTATAACACATTCAAGCATCATATGCGGCCCTGTAAGGGTTAATAAAATCCAGTATAGTTGTTGCCTTCATTGTCTGTCTCCCTAATTTTGTCACATTACTGACTGGGTGTAGATGTTTGACAATGTATCTATAGACGTGAAAGTAATCATGGTAGTGGCTACTCCGTCATGTGGATACCCATGGTATTAGTGCTGCCCCCTCCCCTGGACCGTGCCAGCCCCACAAAGGGAGTGACTATTTCTTAACAACAAGGGGGGCCCATGTATCCTAACAACAGGGTGTAGTGCATTAGTTTATGCACTATGCAGCCCTTAAGAGGTTAAAGCAGCACTATCAACTACACTAGATGTGGTTGTGTAAGGCGTTGACTACCTGCTTAATGTACATTTACCATTAGTTAGAGACAGAAGAGATTTTGTTACCACTGTACAATAAACACCATTACCAAGCTTGCTGTTCATTTTGTCTTTACGTTATGATACTATGCTGGATGAACAATATAAAGCCATGTTCTGCTCCGGGTGAGATTGTGGTGCCATCTAGAGGGATAGAGCCCAGATAGAGCAGTGAGACTGTGGTGGGGGATATGCTTGCATTGGTGCAGCACGCTGTGCTTAAAGGGTTAACTTGTTGTTAAATGACCACTCCCTGAATTTATCAAATTGGATGAAATAAAAATAAAAACATGTTTCTTACAGAACTGTCATTTGCTCAGCTGTTTACCAAGGGATTTTCAAAATTCAAAGTTCCATGAAAAGAGCAGATACGGGGCTACAATGGCAGATGCAGCCACAGTATCTAAAGGTGATAATAAAATCGGGAGAGGCGCAAATACGCAAATTTTTGGCACTCGGAAATTGGAACAATATGTTAAAAATGATGTCTGAGAAAAGTCTCATTTCCTCAGCTGTTTACCAGCCGATTTTCGAAATTCAAAGTTTCCTGGAAAGAGGAGATTCAGGCCTACAAGTGCATATGCAGCCACCGCGCCCGGAGGTGATGATAAGGCCGGGGCAAACGTAGAAACGCAAATTTTCGGCACTCGGAAATTGTGAAAAAAGCTCTAATGTAGGCTAGAGAAGGCATCCATCTATCCTGGCAGATTACAGCAGCCAAAGACAAAGTGCTGTGACTTACTGTTAGCTAGGAGTGGTGTGTGAAGAGGGGCAAGTGTGTTTTTGGTTGTTTGTTGCTGTGGGAGATCATGAGAAGACTGTGGCCAAGTTTGGTGTGGGGTGAGGGTCACGAGAAGACTGTGGCCAAGTTTGGTGTGGGGGGTGAGTGAGTGCAAAATTAGGGAAAGAATCAGTCTGCAGTGAATACCAGATGAGTTCTGAGTGGTCTAAATAGTTTGGTATTTTTTTTGAAATTATGTTAGAGATGACAAAGGAGCCAGAATAAATTATCATCATCATGAGTGACCTATATAGGCATGGTTGTTTGTTGTGAAGGACTTCTTTGGGGGTCCATTTGGGTTGGGTCAGAAATGAAATGATTCAATTCCAAGATGGCTGACCATGCAGGTTTGTTGACATGATTCTGTGACCATCATACTATTATGTTGGTGGATGGGTGGATATTGCTTAGGAAGGATTTAATAATATGACCTCTGTCTGTTGTTAGTGTGAGAGGTTGCTACTCTTTCTTGATCTTGATGTAAAAATTACAGTTAAAACATGTCTTGTTCAAAAAAGGCCTTTGACTTTTCAGACCAAATTTTCTCAAGATCACTGTTATGGATTATGTCATGTTACACGAGTCGTGACCAGGTTCCCCATGACCCCAGTGACAGCTTGATCACTTTTTTGGTTCATAGTATAAAAAGAACTTATCCCAGTAAACATAGAGTGGAAAACCCATTTGAAGCTATTTCCTCTACAGGTGTCTTCCAGCCTGAACTCAAGCGCTGGTGTGACGAGCAACTTGCTTTGATCCATAACCGGTGTGTGGAGGGAGGGGGTGGTTGCCTCTTGTGGACGGGGGCAGCAAGCGGCAAGGGTAAAGACAATAGATACAGCGTGAAGGCTGTTACTAAAGTAGAGCTAGGCCTGAAAAACAAGGCAATGTCGGTCCACAGACTGGTCTACATGTTGAAGCACTACGAACCGAGTTTCCTATCTCTGCCATACCACGTTGTGCGCGGAAAGCAACCACCTCACCCTTGAGACCCCGAATATGAATGCCGAACGGCGGACCTGCAATCTGATGCGTCACTGTACAAAGGCTCACAACCCATTTTGCCTGTTACCATAACAGTGCAAATGGTAGTGAATCCAACTCATATATTCTAGATTAAGGTGTTCTTTCGGTGTTCGTGTTTGATATTTACATGTCGATGGGACTTGGGAAAGTATAGTCAGAAGGTGAAGTGATTCAAGCTGGGCCGCTTCCTTGTCTGAGGCCAGGTAATCCCTGCCGCTAGGCCGCGTCCCCGTCTGACGTCCAGGATAAGCCTGCCGCTAACGTGCATTCTTGTCTGATGTCCAGGGAAACCCTGCCGCTAACGTGCGTCCTTGCTTGACACCCAAGTGAACCCTCCCCCTAGTGTATCCTTGTCCGACGTCCAGTGAAACCCTGCCATTAACGTGCGCTAAAGGCTATTCCTGTATTTGGACCTCTATAAAAGACGGACACTAGGCCTTTACTTGGACTTGAAGTGGATACCCTTATTAAAACCTAATGAAAGCTGATTCCTGCACTTGATCCTGATGTTGATACTCTTAAAAACAACTCAGCAAAGGTCAATACTACACTTCAGCAAGCATCAAGACAAGCAGCAGCCTGTAATAATAATCAACTCTTTGAGGCTATAAGACAACCTGACGGTTCACCCAGACCTCGTGCTCGGCAAAATCAAAGTGTCGGAAAAGAGCCGTTCACACCTCCATGGGATGTAATATCGGACACGTTTGATTTAATTGCGCTGTTGTTTACGATTGGATCGGCGCGGAGCTGTCGAGTGGCTAGCTCCATTCCTTCTATCAGAAAAAATAGAAAAACCAAAAAAATGGCCAAGCCCTTCGGGACTTTGGCCTATGCAGCAGAGATTTGACTGTTTTGCTAGCTTCCGCCGGGATGAAAACTCGGTCCGGACCCGGCTCCCGGAGGCGTGGAGCATATAGCGAGGAGCCGAAAGAGACCCCGGCCGGAAATCTTTCCGGTTTTACTATTCCCGGAGGTCCCAGAAAGTTAGTTGACAGACACCAGTGTAGAGGAACACATTCTTAACCGTAATTTTCGTCAATGAATGAAATTTTGTTTTGCAGAATGAAAGAATGAGTGCATCTGAAGTTTGTTGTAACCTTTGTGTACGTCTATTTGTAGGTGGCCAAGATGTCGGCCTACGACGAGGCCTACCTGGAGGGTGACCTTGAGGCGGAGGAGACGCTGGAGGAGAGCCTGTTTGAGGTCATCTTTAGGAACGACCTGGAGGCGGCCACGTTGCTGGTGACACAGAGTGACGTGGACGTGAGTCGGCCTAACGGGCGTGGTAAGACCATGCTGGGGCTGGCCGTGGAACACGAGCACGTGCCCATGGTGCGGATGTTGATGGAGAACGGGGCAGACATCAACCAGCCCAGTTTCTGCAGCAACGACTACAGCTTCCAGACCCCCGTGGTGACGGCCGCCCGCATCCAGCACGAGGAGCTGCTCACCATGTTCCTCACCCAGAAGTGTGAGCTGGACCGGGGGGCCGGCAAGGACGGCAAGTCGGCCCTCCAGTGGGCCGCCAGTCACGGTAACCTGGGCATGATAAAGGTGCTGTACGCGGCCGGGGCCGACGTCAACTGGACCGGTCCCTTCTGCAACACGGCCCTGCACTACGCCACTATAGCCAACAAGCCCGACATCGTCCAGTGGTTGCTGGAGAAGGGGGCGGAGGTGACGGTGAACGGGGAGGGGCGGTCTGCACTGCACATCGCGTGTGTCAAGGGCTACTCTGACATCATGAAGCAGCTGCTGCTGGCACGCTGCGAGGTGGACAGCTACGACTCGTTCGGCTTCAGCCCGTTCAGCCTGGCCTGTCTGCGCGGCCACCTGGACATGGTGCGGGACCTGATGCAGCACGCCCGGCCCGGCACCAAGTACAACATGGAGGACGCCCTGCACCGCGCCGCCGAGTGCGGCCATCTCGAGGTGCTCGAGTTCCTCATTCACAAAGGGGCCGACGTCAACTCTGTCAACAGCAGCGGGGAGTCGGCCTTGTCCATCGCGGCGCGCGGCCAGCCCGTGTCGGTCAAGCTGCTGCTGGAGAACAAGGCGGTGATCAACGTGGTGGACAAACGCGGCTACAGCCCCTTACAACACGCCATCCTGCGGGAGCAGATCGACGTGGCCGTGTGCCTCATCAAGCACGGCTCCAACCTGCACACCACCTCCTCCCTCATAGACTCTCCCCTACAGAGCGGCTACTCCACCTCCAACCCCCTGCTCATCAAGTGCCTCATCGACGCCGGCGTCACCCTCAGCACAGAGAAGTGGTTCACCGTCTACGCCTGTCAGACCAAGCTGTGGGAGCTGGACTTTCAGTACAACTCCCTGCGCTACCGCCACACCATCGACGCCCAGCGCGACGTGTGGCAGTGGGTGATGGGTAAGATCGGCAAGCCCCGCTCCCTGCTCGAGTCCTGCCGCACCGCCGCCCGCACCCAGCTCGTCACCTCCTCGGGCGGCAGGAGCATCCTGGCCAACATAGACCAACTCCCCCTGCCTACCGCCCTCAAGAAATATCTTGCCCTCGAGGATTATTTCCGGATCTGAGGAATGCATCAGGAAGAACGCTCTGTGGTTGAGACGTTTGGCCAAGACAAAAAGACGCTGTATGAGGTGAAGTGGATCTCCTTTACCTGAAACAGCTCTTATTAGTTTTGGTCTGAAGTTTGTTGGTTTGGAAAATGACAGAATGTGTTGTTGTACGATTGATGAAGCCTGTAAAATGTTTGAATACTGCCTTTGTGATGTGTAAGAGGTAGGTATAATGTTAGCACTTCATGAGCACCATGCCATCCTGAAGAGTTAAATAGATTTCAGTAGCAGGGCATTACATTGAACATGTTTAACATTTTTAGAACTAAAATATGTTCATATATAAACAACTCAGGACGTATTTCTATCCAATGTAAGTTCACACAATGTAGTCACACAATGTAAGCCAAAATTATTTGATCTGGTCATCAATTTTGCCAGATGACTAAGCTATAGTAAACACGTCTGTCCATTTGTATCTTATTTTCACCACAACATCATTATTACAGTGGCAAACCGTGTATGCTTAAACTTGTGATTACGTGCCGCAGGTCAGATATTACAGAATACTAATCTAATTCACCATGACTTCATTCAACAGGCTGCACACATAGGGACTTACAAATACCAGAAATGACCTGGGTACCTTTTCTTGTCAGTGCCATGGGAAGTTACCAGAGACTTATTGCCATATATCCAGGTGCACTTCTGATTCCTAGTGGGAATCTGCAATTTGATGCTTGTATGAAATCTCAAAAAGGGGACATGTAAATCACAGGATGACGATGACCCCTGGCCATACCACACGACTGTCATGTCAGCTCATGTCAATATGCGCTTTCCTGTGATATGTCAAATCTGAAAGATGTGATTCATGTCGCTTTGCTTTACATCTAACAAGAGTATAGAAATATAACCAATTCATAGCGTCTGGAATACTGCAAAAGTGGACAAATCAGTCAGAAAAAGAATTATCATGTTATAATATGGAACATTTATTGCATTAAGTTTATGGAAGATGGCTATGTTATTTGTATGTATACTGGTGAGGTTATCATGAGGTACCCTTGTTCAGGAAGGCATGACAAGCCTTGGGGTGGAGAGTTCTGTAAAGACTATTCAATATGCGTATTATCAAAGGGTACTCATAAAAGAACAGTATTCATTGAATGTTCAACTTTCTTTAGATGTAAGGTTTTCAAGATTTAATATGTCTGGATGTTCCTTTGTTCATATTTGAACAGCTAGACAGAAAGGATGAGCCATGCCAACATCTTTATAATTTGACTTTAGATAAAGCACACAGGTATCCAGTGGAGATCCTTTCTGCTCGGCGGATGCACATATTCAGCTTGCTGAATTATGAAAAGGTGTAAGGTGGGTTAAGATGTCTTATGTTTTCTGGGACATGTGGATGGTGAGAGACTAGGATATTGAGTTTTATTTATAAATGCCTGTATTATAGTGTATATATCATGTGAGTAGTCTACCAGTAAGGTATAGGATGCACTTTAGAAGCTGATGACGGTTGATCTTACTCTTTAAGACACAAACTAACTTGCTAGTACTGTGTTGATGGATCATACTGGCCCTTCGGCTGTAGCGCCGCAATAACACATGAATCAGAGCACACCAGGATACACAATGTGTGTCACAAGTATAATGAAGACCTCATGATTTAACAGTGATGAAAACAAAACGAGTAAGTGAAATGCATTTTTTTATATGTACCATGAAAAGATCAATTGAATAGAAAAATGTATATATTTCTAAAAAGAAAGTGACACGAGAAGACTATGGAACCACCCTTTATTATTTGATTCAGAATAAGGCTTAATGTACATATACCATAAGCTAGAGACAACAGAGATTTTGTTACCACTGTACAATAAACATTATTACCAGGCTTGCTGTTTCTTTTGTCCGTAAATGATTATCTAAAAAATAGTATGGAGATCTCTTAAGTGGAGTAAGAAGATCACCCCATAGCACAGAATACAGAAACACTATTACTTTGATACAAATTTTGTATGTAGATATACCAATAAGAAGACCACACAGTGCACTACCAGGTAAGTTTCTGATCCGTATGAAAGATTTGATCAATCCATGGTTATTATTTCTATAATATATTTTGAACATCTTCACAAGGTGATTTTGGTATTATATACCAGTAGTTCTGTTATCAATCAGTCAATATACGTACCTGAAATGAACACATCTTTTCTAAATCACTCAGTTTATTCATATATATGATACAGTATGGAAGAGACCATCATCTCAGTAACATCTCATCACATTTTTTCTAAAGCCTGGTGCATAGTGTGGCAATGAATTCTTTTCATATACAGTGTATATTATAGACATGAGATGTGTTAAATATCACTATAAGTTATCAAATAATACACAGCGGAATGTAATATAACTTGGTCTGTTCAAGCGATACTGATGGCTCCCGATTCAATATAACAAAGACACACCAAAAAAGAAGAATTTTGAAAAAATGATGGGAGTGAGCAAAAATATTTTTTTCTTAAACATAAATTTCATGAGTTAACAGGTGATTCCATCTGGCAAGAAAGCATAATTTAATCTCAAACTCCTGTAATTAGTAAAGTCTTTCACATATACAAGACTTTCTAATACTGATTTGACCAATGTGCTCTGAGGTCACATGCATAAGAAATGGCATGGTATGTTTTGCAGGTCAATATTAGTTCACACACACCTACATTTACCAGTATATATGCAAGTCTAGTTCTGGGGACATATTGCATAATTTAAGCCTGCAATATGATACAGGCTAGGATAGCTTCTTCACATAGTTTGTCTCAATAGAGTAGGACTTGTGAGGTCCCGTGACCGTCCAGCAGATAGAGAACCCAGCCTGGTCCTGTATAGAGAACTCTCCCTCGTACACGTCAGGGTCACAGTAATGGGTGCACTGAGAGCGCACTGCGCCCAGCTCCCCCTGGCCACCCTCGTCTACATCCGGGAACCTCAGGTCATGGAAGTGCTGCCCGGGGCTGAAGCAGCAGCTGAGGGGGCTGCCCGGCACTGTGTACGGATCCAGCACCGCTGCTGACCGGTCCTTAGCGCTGCAGTGGTACACCCTGATCTCCGTAGCCAGCGACTGGTCAGCGCCTGCCCCTGGGAAGCAGTAGAGGTACTGGCGGTTAACGAGTGTTGCGGGGCTCAGGTCTGACTCGTGGTTGTTCAACATGCCCTGTTCTCGGTACAACAAAGATGGCTGCTTCACCTGCTGCTGTTGTTGCCTGCTGGGCGACTCCCTCACTACTGCACTGCCCTCCTCTGGCGCCTGCCCCTTACCCACCCCTGCCGGACTGGTCCAATCAGGCTCGGGGGTGTCAGGAGTGCAGACCCAGGGGATGAAGGAGGCCTGCCCGCTGCTGATGGAGGCCAGGAGGCGGTGTGGGGGCTGCAGCGTGCACACCTGTCGCTTGAACGTCCACAGGCCGTGGAAGTACGCCCACAGCCTGCCCCCCGCCATGCTCTCCATGCTGAAAGGTACAAAGCAATGTATATCTTTGTGTGGTTTGTTTTAGCAATATTTGATATTTTAGGCAAGCCAAAACAAAGTGAAAGTTTTCATAATGTTTAGCTGTACACACCTAAACAAATTTAGGGCATTGGGCATGGCAAAATTGCCAACTTGGGTCAACTCATGATACAAATAAGGGTATAACACATTCAAGCATTATATGCAGCCCTTTAAGGGTTAATAAAATTCGGTATAGTTGTTGCCTTCATTGTCTGTCTCCCTAATTTTGTCACATTACTGACTGGGGGTAGATGTTTGACAATGTATCTATAGACGTGAAAGTAATCATGGTAGTGGCTACTCCGTCATGTGGATACCCATGGTATTAGTGCTGCCCCCTCCCCTGGACCGTGCCAGCCCCACAAAGGGTGTGACTATTTCTTGACAACAAGGGGGGCCCATGTATCCTAACAACAGGGTGTAGTGCATTAGTTAATGCACTATGCAGCCCTTAAGAGGTTAAAGCAGCACTATCAACTACACTAGATGTGGTTGTGTAAGGCGTTGACTACCTGCTTAATGTACATTTACCATTAGTTAGAGACAGAAGAGATTTTGTTACCACTGTACAATGAACACCATTACCAAGCTTGCTGTTCATTTTGTCTTTACTTTATGATACTATGCTGGATGAACAATATAAAGACATGTTCTGCTCCGGGTGAGATTGTGGTGCCATCTAGAGGGATAGAGCCCAGATAGAGCAGTGAGACTGTGGTGGGGGATATGCTTGCATTGGTGCAGCACACTGTGCTTAAAGGGTTAACTTGTTGTTAAATGACCACTCCCTGAATTTATCAAATTGGATGAAATAAAAATAAAAACATGTTTCTTTCAAAATTCAAAGTTCCCTGAAAAGAAGAGATAAGGGGCTACAATGGCAGATGCAGCCACAGTATCTAAAAGCGATAATAAGGCAGGGGAGGCGCAAATACGCAAATTTTCGGCACTCGGAAAGTGGAACAATATGTTAAAAATCATGTCTGAGAAAACTCTCATTTCCTCAGCTGTTTACCAGCCGATTTTCGAAATTCAAAGTTTCCTGGAAATAGGAGATTCAGGGCTACAAGTGCATATGCAGCCACAGCGCCCAGAGGTGATAAGAAGGCCGGGGCAAGCGTAGAAACGCAAATTTTCGGCACTCGGAAATAGTGAAAAAAGTTGTTAAAATCATTTCTAAGAAAAGTTTCATTTCCTCAGCTGTTTACCAACCGATTTTCGAAATTCAAAGTTTCCTGGAAAGAGGAGATTCAGGACTACAACCCCCAATGCAGCCACAGTGTCCACAGGCCATCAAAAGGCCGGCGCGGACGACGATACGCAAATTTTCGGCACTCGGAAATTGTGAAAAAAGCTCTAATGTAGGCTAGAGAAGGCATCCATCTATCCTGGCAGATTACAGCAGCCAAAGACAAAGTGCTGTGACTTACTGTTAGCTAGGAGTGGTGTGTGAAGAGGGGCAAGTGTGTTTTTGGTTGTTTGTTGCTGTGGGAGATGATGAGAAGACTGTGGCCAAGTTTGGTGTGGGGTGAGGGTCATGAGAAGACTGTGGCCAAGTTTGGTGTGGGGGGTGAGTGAGTGCATAATTAGGGAAAGAATCAGTCTGCAGTGAATACCAGATGAGTTCTGAGTGGTCTAAATAGTTTGGTATTTTTTTTGAAATTGTGTTAGAGATGACAAAGGAGCCAGAATCAATTATCATCATCATGAGAGACCTATATAAGCATTGCTGTTTGTTGTGAAGGAATTCTTTGGGGGCCATTTGGGTTGGGTCAGAAATTAAATGATTCAATTCCAAGATGGCTGACCATGCAGGTTTGTTGACATGATTCTGTGACCAGCATACTATTATGTAGGTGGATGGGTGGATATTGATTAGGAAAGATTTAATTATATGACCTCTGTCTATTGTTAGTGTGAGAGGTTGCTAGTCTTTCTTGATCTTGATGTAAAAGTACAGATAAAACATGTCTTGTTCAAAAAAGGCCTTTGGCTTTTCAGACCAAATTTTTTCAAGATCACTGTTATGGATTATGTCATGTTACACAAGTCGTGGCCAGGTTCCCCATGACCCCAGTGATAGCTTGATCACTTTTTTGGTTCATAGTATAAAAAGAACTTATCCTAGTGGAAAACCCATTTGAAGCTATTTCCTTTACAGGTGTCTTCCAGCCTGAACTCAAGCGCTGGTGTGACAAGCAACTCGTCTTGATCCATAACCGGTGTGTGGAGGGAGGGGATGGTTGCCTCTTGTGGACGGGGGCAGCAAGCGGCAAAGGTAAAGACAATAGATACGGCGTGAAGGCTGTTACTACCTAGGTTCCGGCGGGATGAAAACTCGGTCCGGACCCAGCTCCCGGAGGTGTGGAGCATATAGCTAGGAGCCGAAAGAGACCCCGGCCGGAAATGTTTCCGGTTTTACTATTCCCGGAGGTCCCCGAAAGTTAGTTGACGGACACAGGTGTAGAGAAACACATTCTTAACCGCGATTTTTGTCAGTGAATGAAATTTTGTTTTGCAGAATGAAAGAATGAGTGCATCTGAAGTTTGTTGTAACCTTTGTGTACGTCTATTTGTAGGTGGCCAAGATGTCGGCCTACGACGAGGCCTACCTGGAGGGTGACCTTGAGGCGGAGGAGACGCTGGAGGAGAGCCTGTTTGAGGTCATCTTTAGGAACGACCTGGAGGCGGCCACGTTGCTGGTGACACAGAGTGACGTGGACGTGAGTCGGCCTAACGGGCGTGGTAAGACCATGCTGGGGCTGGCCGTGGAGCACGAGCACGTGCCCATGGTGCGGATGTTGATGGAGAACGGGGCAGACATCAACCAGCCCAGTTTCTGCAGCAACGACTACAGCTTCCAGACCCCCGTGGTGACGGCCGCCCGCATCCAGCACGAGGAGCTGCTCACCATGTTCCTCACCCAGAAGTGTGAGCTGGACCGGGGGGGCCGGCAAGGACGGCAAGTCGGCCCTCCAGTGGGCCGCCAGTCACGGTAACCTGGGCATGATGAAGGTGCTGTACGCGGCCGGGGCCGACGTCAACTGGACCGGTCCCTTCTGCAACACGGCCCTACACTACGCCACTATAGCCGACAAGCCCGACATCGTCCAGTGGTTGCTGGAGAAGGGGGCGGAGGTGACGGTGAACGGGGAGGGGCGGTCTGCACTGCACATCGCGTGTGTCAAGGGCTACTCTGACATCATGAAGCAGCTGCTGCTGGCACGCTGCGAGGTGGACAGCTACGACTCGTTCGGCTTCAGTCCGTTCAGCCTGGCCTGTCTGCGCGGCCACCTGGACATGGTGCGGGACCTGATGCAGCACGCCCAGCCCGGCACCAAGTACAACATGGAGGACGCCCTGCACCGCGCCGCCGAGTGCGGCCATCTCGAGGTGCTCGAGTTCCTCATCCACAAAGGGGCCGACGTCAACTCTGTCAACAGCAGCGGGGAGTCGGCTTTGTCCATCGCGGCGCGCGGTCAGCCCGTGTCGGTCAAGCTGCTGCTGGAGAACAAGGCGGTGATCAACGTGGTGGACAAACGCGGCTACAGCCCCTTACAACACGCCATCCTGCGGGAGCAGATCGACGTGGCCGTGTGCCTCATCAAGCACGGCTCCAACCTGCACACCACCTCCTCCCTCATAGACTCTCCCCTACAGAGCGGCTACTCCACCTCCAACCCCCTGCTCATCAAGTGCCTCATCGACGCCGGCGTCACCCTCAGCACAGAGAAGTGGTTCACCGTCTACGCCTGTCAGACCAAGCTACGGGAGCTGGACTTTCAGTACAACTCCCTGCGCTACCGCCACACCATCGACGCCCAGCACGACGTCTGGCAGTGGGTGATGGGTAAGATCGGCAAGCCCCGCTCCCTGCTCGAGTCCTGCCGCACCGCCGCCCGCACCCAGCTCGTCACCTCCTCGGGCGGCAGGAGCATCCTGGCCAACATAGACCAACTCCCCCTGCCTACCGCCCTCAAGAAATATCTTGCCCTCGAGGATTATTTCCGGATCTGAGGAATGCATCAGGAAGAACGCTCTGTGGTTGAGACGTTTGGCTAAGACAAAAAGACGCTGTATGAGGTGAAGTGGATCTCCTTTACCTGTAACAGCTCTTGTTAGTTTTGGTCTGAAGTTTGCTGGTTTGGAAAATGACAGAATGTGTTGTTGTACAATGGATGAAGCCTGTAAAATGTTTGAATACTGCCTTTGTGATGTGTAAGAGGTAGGTATAATGTTAGCACTTCATGAGCACCATGCCATCCTGAAGAGTTAAATAGATTTCAGTAGCAGGGCATTACATTGAACATGTTTAACATTTTTAGAACTAAAATATGTTCATATATAAACAACTCAGAATGTATTTCTATCCAATGTACTAAGATCTATCTTTACATTAACTTTTCAGTCATGGACCGAATACAATTACGTTCACACAATGTAGTCACACTATATCAGCCAAAAGTATTTGATCTGGACATCAATTTTGGCAGATGACTAAGCTATAGTAAACACGTCTGTCCATTTGTATCTTATTTTCACCACAACATCATTATTACAGTGGCAAACTGTGTATGCTTAAACTTGTGATAACGTGCCGCAGGTCAGATATTACAGAATACTTTGTGCGTGTCATCTAATTCACCATGACTTCATTCGACAGGCTGCACACATAGGGACTTACAAATACCAGAAATGACCTGGGTACCTTTTCTTGTCAGTGCCATGGGAAGTTACCAGAGACTTATTGCCATATATCCAGGTGCACTTCAGATTCCTAGTGGGAATCTGCAATTTGATGCTTGTATGAAATCTCAAAAAAGGGACATGTAAATCACAGGATGACGATGACCCCTGGCCATACCACACGACTGTCATGTCCGCTCATGTCAATATGCGCTTTCCTGTGATATGTCAAATCTGAAAGATGTGATTCATGTCGCTTTGCTTTACATCTAACAAGAGTATAGAAATATAACCAATTCATAGCATCTAGAATACTGCAAAAGTGGACAAATCAGTCAGAAAAAGAATTATCATGCTATAATATGGAACATTTACTGCATTAAGTTTATGGAAGATGGCTATGTTATTTGTATGTACACTGGTGAGGTTATCATGAGGTACGCTTGTTCAGGAAGGCATGACAAGCCTTGGGGTGGAGAGTTCTGTAAAGACTATTCAATATGCGTATTATCAAAGGGTACTCATAAAAGAACAGTATTCATTGAATGTTCAACTTTCTTTAGATGTAAGGTTTTCAAGATTTAATATGTCCGGATGTTCCTTTGTTCATATTTGAGCAGCTAGACAGAAAGGATGAGCCATGCCAACATCTTTATAATTTGACTTTAGAAAAAGTAAACAGCCATCCAGTGGAGATCCTTTCTGCCTGCCGGATGCACATATTCAGCTTGCTGAATTATGATAAGGTGTAAGGTGGGTAAAGATGTCTTATGTTTTCTGGGATATGTGGATGGTGAGAGACTAGGATATTGAGTTTTATTTATAAATACCTGTATTATAGTGTATATATCATGTGAGTAGTCTACCAGTAAGGTATAGGATGCACTAAGTCTTTAGAAGCTGATGACAGTTGATCTTACTCTTTAAGACACAGACTAACTTGCTAGTACTGTGTTGATGGATCATACTGGCCCTTCGGCTGTAGCGCCGCAATAACACATGAATCGGAGCACACCAGGATACACAATGTTTGTCACAAAATATAATGAAGACCTCATGATTTAACAGTGATAAAAACAAAACGAGTAAGTAATTTGCATTTTTTACATGTACCATGAAAAGATCAATTGAATAGAAAAATGTATATATTTCTAAAAAGAAAGTGACACGAGAAGACTATGGAACCACCCTTTATTGTTTGATTCAGACTAAGGCTTAATGTACAGATACCATTAGCTAGAGACAACAGAGATTTTGTCACCACTGTACAATAAACATCATTACCAGGCTTGCTGTTTCTTTTGTCCGTAAATGATTATTTAAAAAATAGTCTGGAGATCTCTTAAGTGGAGTAAGAAGTTCAGCCCATAGCCCAGTATACAGAAACATTATTACTTTGATACAAATGTTGTATGTAGATATACCAATAAGAAGACCACACAATGCACTACAAGATAAGTTTCTGACCCGTATGAAAGATTTGATCAATCCATGGTTATCATTTCTATAAGATAATGTGAACACCTTCACAAAGTAGTTTTGTTATTAATCAGTCAATATACGTACCTGAAATGAACACATCTTTTCTAAATCACTCAGTTTATTCATATTCATGATACAGCATGGAAGCGAGCATCATCTCAGTAACATCTCATCACAGTTTTTCTAAAGCCTGGTGCATAGTGTGGCAATGAATTCTTTTCATATAGAGTGCCACAGAGGTCACATGCATAAGAAATGGCATGGTATGTTTTGCAGGTCAATGTTAGTTCACACACACCTACATTTACCAGTATATATGCAAGTCTAGTTAATTTGGGGGCAAATTACATAATTTAAGCCTGCAATATGATACAGGCTAGGATAGCTTCTTCACATAGTTTGTCTCAATAGAGAAGGACTTGCGAGGTCCTGTGACCATCCAGCAGATAGAGAACACAGCCTGGTCCTGTATAGAGAACTCTCCCTCGTACACGTCAGGGTCACAGTAATGGGTGCACTGAGAGCGCACTGCGCCCAGCTCCCCCTGGCCACCCTCGTCTACGTCTGGGAACCTCAGGTCATGGAAGTGCTGCCCGGGGCTGAAGCAGCAGCTGAGGGAGCTGCCCGGCACTGTGTACGGATCCAGCACCGCTGCTGACCGGTCCTTAGCGCTGCAGTGGTACACGCTGATCTCCGTAGCCAGCGACTGGTCAGCGCCTGCCCCTGGGAAGCAGTAGAGGTACTGGCGGTTAACGAGTGTTGCGGGGCTCAGGTCTGACTCGTGGTTGTTCAACATGCCCTGTTCTCGGTACAACAAAGATGGCTGCTTCACCTGCTGCTGTTGTTGCCTGCTGGGCGACTCCCTCACTGCTGCAGTGCCCTCCTCTGACGCCTGCCCCTTACCCACCCCTGCCGGACTGGTCCAATCAGGCTCGGGGGTGTCAGGAGTGCAGACCCAGGGGATGAAGGAGGCCTGCCCGCTGCTGATGGAGGCCAGGAGGCGGTGTGGGGGCTGCAGCGTGCGCACCTGTCGCTTGAACATCCACAGGCCGTGGAAGTACGCCCACAGCCTGCCCCCCGCCATGCTCTCCATGCTGAAAGGTACAAGGCAATGTATATGTCTGTGTGGTTTGTTTTAGCAATATTTGACATTTTAAGGGAGTGTTCAGGCAAGCCAAAACAAAGTTAAGTTTTCATAATGTTTAGCTGTACACACCTAAACAAATTTAGGGCATTGGGCATGGCAAAATTGCCAACTTGGGTCAACTCATGACTAAGATTCTTTGCTTTGCATTTTGGCTGTAGTTTAATTATCATTGAGATAGGTAAATTCAATTGATACATTAATACAAATGAGGGTATAACACATTCAAGCATTATATGCAGCCCTTTAAGGGTTAATAAAATTTGGTATAGTTGTTGCCTTCATTGTCTGTCTCCCTAATTTTGTCACATTACTGACTGGGGGTAGATGTTTGACAATGTATCTATAGACGTGAAAGTAATCATGGTAGTGGCTACTCTGTCATGTGGATACCCATGGTATTTGTGCTGCCCCCTCCCCTGGACCGTGCCAGCCCCACAAAGGGTGTGACTATTTCTTGACAACAAGGGGGGCCCATGTATCCTAACAACAGGGTGTAGTGCATTAGTTAATGCACTATGCAGCCCTTAAGAGGTTAAAGCAGCACTATCAACTACACTACATGTGGTTGTGTAAGGTGTTGACTACCTGCTTAATGTACATTTACCATTAGTTAGAGACAGAAGAGATTTTGTTACCACTGTACAATAAACACCATTACCAAGCTTGCTGTTCATTTTGTCTTTACTTTATGATACTATGCTGGATGAACAATATAAAGACATGTTCTGCTCAGGGTGAGATTGTGGTGCCATCTAGAGGGATAGAGCCCAGATAGAGCAGTGAGACTGTGGTGGGGGATATGCTTGCATTGGTGCAGCACACTGTGCTTAAAGGGTTAACTTGTTGTTAAATGACCACTCCCTGAATTTATCAAATTGGATGAAATAAAAATAAAAACATGTTTCTTACAGAACTGTCATTTGCTCAGCTGTTTACCAAGGGATTTTCAAAATTCATAGTTCCCTGAAAAGAGGAGATACGGGGCTACAATGGCAGATGCAGCCACAGTATCTAAAGGCGATAATAAGGCCGGGGAGGTGCAAATACGCACATTTTCGGCACTCCGAAATTGGAACAAAATGTTAAAAATCATGTCTGAGAAAAGTCTCATTTCCTCAGCTGTTTACCAGCCGATTTTCGAAATTCAAAGTTTCCTGGCAAGAGGAGATTCAGGCCTACAAGTGCCTAGAGGTGATGATAAGGCCGGGGCAAGCGTAGAAACGCAAATTTTCGGCACTCGGAAATTGTGAAAAAAAGTTGTTAAAATCATTTCTAAGAAAAGTCTCATTTCCTCTGCTGTTTACCAACCGATTTTCGAAATTCAAAGTTTCCTGGAAAGAGGAGATTCAGGCCTACAAGTGCATATGCAGCCACAGCGCCCAGAGGTGATGATAAGGCCGGGGCAAGCGTAGAAACGCAAATTTTCGGCACTCGGAAATTGTGAAAAAGTTGTTAAAATCATTTCTAAGAAAAGTCTCATTTCCTCAGCTGTTTACCAACCGATTTTCGAAATTCAAAGTTTCCTGAAAAGAGGAGATTCAGGACTACAACGCCCAATGCAGCCACAGTGTCCACAGGCCATAGTTAGGCCGGCGCGGACGACGATACGCAAATTTTCGGCACTCGGAAATTGTGAAAAAAGCTCTAATGTAGGCTAGAGAAGGCATCCATCTATCCTGGCAGATTACAGCAGCCAAAGACAAAGTGCTGTGACTTACTGTTAGCTAGTAGTGGTGTGTGAAGAGGGGCAAGTGTGTTTTTGGTTGTTTGTTGCTGTGGGAGATCATGAGAAGACTGTGGCCAAGTTTGGTGTGAGGTGAGGGTCATGAGAAGACTGTGGCCAAGTTTGGTGTGGGGGGCGAGTGAGTGCATAATTAGGGAAAGAATCAGTCTGCAGTGAATACCAGATGAGTTCTGAGTGGTCTAAATAGTTTGGTATTTTTTTTGAAATTATGTTAGAGATGACAAAGGAGCCAGAATAAATTATCATCATCATGAGTGACCTATATAGGCATGGTTGTTTGTTGTGAAGGACTTCTTTGGGGGTCCATTTGGGTTGGGTCAGAAATGAAATGATTCACTTCCAAGATGGCTGACCATGCAGGTTTGTTGACATGATTCTGTGACCAGCATACTATTATGTAGGTGGATGGGTGGATATTGATTAGGAAAGATTTAATAATATGACCTCTGTCTATTGTTAGTGTGAGAGGTTGCTAGTCTTTCTTGATCTTGATCTTGATGTAAAAGTACAGATAAAACATGTCTTGTTCAAAAAAGGCCTTTGGCTTTTCAGACCAAATTTTTTCAAGATCACTGTTATGGATTATGTCATGTTACACGAGTCGTGGCCAGGTTCCCCATGACCCCAGTGACAGCTTGATCACTTTTTTGGTTCATAGTGTAAAAAGAACTTATCCTAGTGGAAAACCCATTTGAAGCTATTTCCTTTACAGGTGTCTTCCAGCCTGAACTCAAGCGCTGGTGTGACAAGCAACTCGTCTTGATCCATAACCGGTGTGTGGAGGGAGGGGATGGTTGCCTCTTGTGGACGGGGGCAGCAAGCGGCAAAGGTAAAGACAATAGATACGGCGTGAAGGCTGTTACTAAAGTAGAGCTAGGCCTGAAAAACAAGCCAATGTCGGTCCACAGACTGGTCTACATGTTGAAGCACTACGAACCGAGAATACTTGATGCAAAAGACAACAAACTCGAAGTTTCCCATCTCTGCCATACCACGTTGTGCACAAACAGCAACCACCTCACCCTTGAGACACGGAGTATGAATGCCGAACGCCGGACCTGCAATCTGATGCGTCACTGTTCAAAGGCTCACAACCCATTTTGCCTGTTACCATAACAGTGCAAATGGTAGTATATCCAACTCATATATTCTAGATTAAGGTGTTCTTTCGGTGTTCGTGTTTGATATTTACATGTTGATGTGACTTGGGAAAGGATAGCCAGAAGGTGAAGTGATTCAAGCTGGGCCGCTTCCTTGTCTGAGGCCAGGTAATCCCTGCCGCTAGGCCGCGTCCCCGTCTGACGTCCAGGATAAGCCAGCCTCTAACGTGCGTCCTTGTCTGACGTTCAGGGAAGCCTGCCGCTAACGTGCATCCTTGTCTGACGTTCAGGGAAGCCTGCCTCTAACGTGCATCCTTGTCTGACGTTCAGGGAAGCCTGCCGCTAACGTGCTTCCTTGTCTGACGTTCAGGGAAGCCTGCCGCTAACGTGCATCCTTGTCTGACGTCCAGGGAAACCCTGCCATTAACGTGCGCTAAAGGCTATTCCTGTACTTGGACCTCTATAAAAGACGGACACTAGGCCTATACTTGGACTTGAAGTGGATACCCTTATTAAAACCTAATGAAAGCTGATTCCTGCACTTGATCCTGAAGTTGATACTCTTAAAAACAACTCACAAAAGGTCAATACTACACTTGAGCCAGCATCAGGACAAGCAGCAGCCTGTAATAATAATCAACTCTTTGAGGCTATAAGACAACCTGACGGTTCACCCAGACCTCGTGCTCGGCAAAATCAAAGTGTCGGAAAAGAGCCATTCACACCTCCATGGGATGTAATATCGGACACGTTTGATTTAATTGCGCTGTTGTTTACGATTGGATCGGCGCGGAGCCGTCGAGTGGCTAGCTCCACTCCTTCTATGAGAAAAAATAGAAAAACCAAAAAATTGGCCAAGCCAAAACTCGGTCCGGACCCAGCTCCCGGAGGCGTGGAGCATATAGCGAGGAGCTGAAAGAGACCCGGCCGAAAATCTTTCCGGTTTTACTATTCCCGGAGGTCCCCGAAAGTTAGTTGACGGACACCAGTGTAGAGAAACACATTCTTAACCGCGATTTTTGTCAGTGAATGAAATTTTGTTTTGCAGAATGAAATAATGAGTGCATCTGAAGTTTGTTGTAACCTTTGTGTACGTCTATTTGCAGGTGGCCAAGATGTCGGCCTACGACGAGGCCTACCTGGAGGGTGACCTTGAGGCGGAGGAGACGCTGGAGGAGAGCCTGTTTGAGGTCATCTTTAGGAACGACCTGGAGACGGCCACGTTGCTGGTGACACAGAGTGACGTGGACGTGAGTCGGCCTAACGGGCGTGGTAAGACCATGCTGGGGCTGGCCGTGGAGCACGAGCACGTGCCCATGGTGCGGATGTTGATGGAGAACGGGGCAGACATCAACCAGCCCAGTTTCTGCAGCAACGACTACAGCTTCCAGACCCCCGTGGTGACTGCCGCCCGCATCCAGCACGAGGAGCTGCTCACCATGTTCCTCACCCAGAAGTGTGAGCTGGACCGGGGGGCCGGCAAGGACGGCAAGTCGGCCCTCCAGTGGGCCGCCAGTCACGGTAACCTGGGCATGATGAAGGTGCTGTATGCGGCCGGGGCCGACGTCAACTGGACCGGTCCCTTCTGCAACACAGCCCTGCACTACGCCACTATAGCCAACAAGCCCGACATCGTGCAGTGGTTGCTGGAGAAGGGGGCGGAGGTGACCGTGAACGGGGAGGGGCGGTCTGCACTGCACATCGCGTGTGTCAAGGGCTACTCTGACATCATGAAGCAGCTGCTGCTGGCACGCTGCGAGGTGGACAGCTACGACTCGTTCGGCTTCAGCCCGTTCAGCCTGGCCTGTCTGCGCGGCCACCTGGACATGGTGCGGGACCTGATGCAGCACGCCCGGCCCGGCACCAAGTACAACATGGAGGACGCCCTGCACCGCGCCGCCGAGTGCGGCCATCTCGAGGTGCTCGAGTTCCTCATCCACAAAGGGGCCGACGTCAACTCTGTCAACAGCAGCGGGGAGTCGGCCTTGTCCATCGCGGCGCGCGGCCAGCCCGTGTCGGTCAAGCTGCTGCTGGAGAACAAGGCGGTGATCAACGTGGTGGACAAACGCGGCTACAGCCCCTTACAACACGCCATCCTGCGGGAGCAGATCGACGTGGCCGTGTGCCTCATCAAGCACGGCTCCAACCTGCACACCACCTCCTCCCTCATAGACTCTCCCCTACAGAGCGGCTACTCCACCTCCAACCCCCTGCTCATCAAGTGCCTCATCGACGCCGGCGTCACCCTCAGCACAGAGAAGTGGTTCACCGTCTACGCCTGTCAGACCAAACTGCGGGAGCTGGACTTTCAGTACAACTCCCTGCGCTACCGCCACACCATCGACGCCCAGCGGGACGTGTGGCAGTGGGTGATGGGTAAGATCGGCAAGCCCCGCTCCCTGCTCGAGTCCTGCCGCACCGCCGCCCGCACCCAGCTCGTCACCTCCTCGGGCGGCAGGAGCATCCTGGCCAACATAGACCAACTCCCCCTGCCTACCGCCCTCAAGAAATATCTTGCCCTCGAGGATTATTTCCGGATCTGAGGAATGCATCAGGAAGAACGCTCTGTGGTTGAGACGTTTGGCTAAGACAAAAAGACGCTGTATGAGGTGAAGTGGATCTCCTTTACCTGAAACAGCTCTTATTAGTTTTGGTCTGAAGTTTGTTGGTTTGGAAAATGACAGAATGTGTTGTTGTACGATTGATGAAGCCTGTAAAATGTTTGAATACTGCCTTTGTGATGAGGTAGGTATAATGTTAGCACTTCATGAGCACCATGTTATCCTGAAGAGTTAAATAGATTTCAGTAGCAGGGCATTACATTGAACATGTTTAACATTTTTGAATATGTTCATATATAAACAACTCAGGACGTATTTCTATCCAATGTATGTTCACACAATGTAGTCACGCAATGTAAGCCAAAAGTATTTGATCTGGTCATCAATTTTGCCAGATGACTAAGCTATAGTAAACACGTCTGTCCATTTGTATCTTATTTTCACCACAACATCATTATTACAGTGGCAAACTGTGTATGCTTAAACTTGTGATAACGTGCCGCAGGTCAGATATTACAGAATACTTTGTGCGTGTCATCTAATTCACCATGACTTCATTCAACAGGCTGCACACATAGGGACTTACAAATACCAGAAATGATCTGGGTACCTTTTCTTGTCAGTGCCATGGGAAGATACCAGAGACTTATTGCCATATATCCAGGTGCACTTCAGATTCCTAGTGGGAATCTGCAATTTGATGCTTGTATGAAATCTCAAAAAAGGGACATGTAAATCACAGGATGACGATGACCCCTGGCCATACCACACGACTGTCATGTCTGCTCATGTCAATATGCGCTTTCCTGTGATATGTCAAATCTGAAAGATGTGATTCATGTCGCTTTGCTTTACATCTAACAAGAGTATAGAAATATAACCAATTCATAGCGTCTGGAATACTGCAAAAGTGGACAAATCAGTCAGAAAAAGAATTATCATGTTATAATATGGAACATTTACTGCATTAAGTTTATGGAAGATGGCTATGTTATTTGTATGTATACTGGTGAGGTTATCATGAGGTACCCTTGTTCAGGAAGGCATGACAAGCCTTGGGGTGGAGAGTTCTGTAAAGACTATTCAATATGCGTATTATCAAAGGGTACTCATAAAAGAACAGTATTCATTGAATGTTCAACTTTCTTTAGATGTAAGGCTTTCAAGATTTAATATGTCTGGATGTTCCTTTGTTCATATTTGAACAGCTAGACAGAAAGGATGAGCCATGCCAACATCTTTATAATTTGACTTTAAAAAAAGTAAACAGCCATCCAGTGGAGATCCTTTCTGCCTGCCGGATGCACATATTCAGCTTGCTGAATTATGATAAGGTGTAAGGTGGGTAAAGATGTCTTATGTTTTCTGGGATATGTGGATGGTGAGAGACTAGGATATTGAGTTTTATTTATAAATGCCTGTTTTATAGTGTATATATCAAGTGAGTAGTCTACCAGTAAGGTATAGGATGCACTAAGTCTTTAGAAGCTGATGATGGTTGATCTTACTCTTTAAGACACAAACTAACTTGCTAGTACTGTGTTGATGGATCATACTGGCCCTTCGGCTGTAGCGCCGCAATAACACATGAATCGGAGCACACCAGGATACACAATGTTTGTCACAAAATATAATGAAGACCTCATGATTTAACAGTGATAAAAACAAAACGAGTAAGTAAAATGCATTTTTTACATGTACCATGAAAAGATCAATTGAATAGAAAAATGTATATATTTCTAAAAAGAAAGTGACACGAGAAGACTATGGAACCACCCTTTATTGTTTGATTCAGACTAAGGCTTAATGTACAGATACCATTAGCTAGAGACAACAGAGATTTTGTCACCACTGTACAATAAACATCATTACCAGGCTTGCTGTTTCTTTTGTCCGTAAATGATTATTTAAAAAATAGTATGGAGATCTCTTAAGTGAAGTAAGAAGATCACACCATAGCACAGAATACAGAAACACTATTACTTTGATACAAATGTTCTATGTAGATATACCAATAAGAAGACCACACAGTGCACTACGAGGTAAGTTTCTGATCCGTATGAAAGATTTGATCAATCCATGGTTATTATTTCTATAATATATGTTGTACACCTTCACAAGATGATTTTGTTATTACATACAAGTAGTTCTGTTATTAATCAGTCAATATACATACCTGAAATGAACACATCTTTTCTAAATCACTCAGTTTATTCATATATATGATACAGTATGGAAGCGAGCATCATCTCAGTAACATCTCATCACATTTTTTCTAAAGCCTGGTGCATAGTGTGGCAATGAATTCTTTTCATATATAGTGTATATTATAGACATGAGATGTGTTAAATATCACTATAAGTTATCGAATGATACACAGTGGAATGTAATATAAATTGGTCTGTTCAAGCGATACTGATGGCTCCCGATTCAATATGACAAAGCCACACCAAAAAAGATAAGTTTTGAAAAAATGATTGGAGTGAGCAAAAATCTTGTTTTCCTACAAATAAATTTCATGAGTTAACATAGGTGATTCCATCTGGCAAGAAAGTATTGCGCCCAGCTCCCCGTGGCTACCCTCGTCTACATCCGGGAACCTCAGGTCATGGAAGTGCTGCCCGGGGCTGAAGCAGCAGCTGAGGGGGCTGCCCGGCCCTGTGTACGGATCCAGCACCGCTGCTGACCGGTCCTTAGCGCTGCAGTGGTACACGCTGATCTCCGTAGCCAGCGACTGGTCAGCGCCTGCCCCTGGGAAGCAGTAGAGGTACTGGCGGTTAACGAGTGTTGCGGGGCTCAGGTCTGACTCGTGGTTGTTCAACATGCCCTGTTCTCGGTACAACAAAGATGGCTGCTTCACCTGCTGCTGTTGTTGCCTGCTGGGCGACTCCCTCACTGATGCACCGCCCTCCTCTGATGTCTGCCTCTTACACACCCCTGCCGGACTGGTCCATTCAGCCTCACCGCCCTCCTCTGACGTCTGCCTCTTACACACCCCTGCCAGACTGGTCCATTCAGCCTCACCACCCTCCTCTGACGCCTGCCCCTTACCCACCCCTGCCGGACTTGTCCTTCTCAGGCTCGGGGGTGTCAGGAGTGCAGACCCAGGGGGTGAAGGAGGCCTGCCCGCTGCTGATGGAGGCCAGGAGGCGGTGTGGGGGCTGCAGCGTGCACACCTGTCGCTTGAACGTCCACAGGCCGTGGAAGTACGCCCACAGCCTGCCCCCCGCCATGCTCTCCATGCTGAAAGGTACAAAGCAATGTATATGTTTGTGTGTTTTGTTTTAGCAATATTTGACATTTTAAGGGAGTGTTCAGGCAAGCCAACACAAAGGGAAAGTTTTCATAATGTTTAGCTGTACACACCTAAACAAATTTAGGGCATTGGGCATGGCAAAATCGCCAAGGTGGGTCAACTCATGACTAAGATTCTTTGCTTTGCTTTTTGGCTGTAGTTTAATCATCATTGAGATAGGTCAATGCAATTGATACATTAATACAAATAAGGGTATAACACATTCAAGCATTATATGCAGCCCTTTAAGGGTTAATAAAATCCAGTATAGTTGTTGCCTTCATTGTCTGTCTCTCTAAATTTGTCACATTACTGACTGGGGGTAGATGTTTGACAATGTATCTATAGACGTGAAAGTAATCATGGTAGTGGCTACTCCGTCATGTGGATACCCATGGTATTAGTGCTGCCCCCTCCCCTGGACCGTGCCAGCCCCACAAAGGGTGTGACTATTTCTTGACAACAAGGGGGGCCCATGTATCCTAACAACAGGGTGTAGTGCATTAGTTAATGCACTATGCAGCCCTTAAGAGGTTAAAGCAGCACTACCAACTACACTAGATGTGGTTGTGTAAGGCGTTGACTACCTGCTTAATGTACATTTACCATTAGTTAGAGACAGAAGAGATTTTGTTACCACTGTACAATGAACACCATTACCAAGCTTGCTGTTCATTTTGTCTTTACATTATGATACTATGCTGGATGAACAATGTAAAGACATGTTCTGCTCCGGGTGAGATTGCAGTGCCATCTAGAGGGATAGAGCCCAGATAGAGCAGTGAGACTGTGGTGGGGGATATGCTTGCATTGGTGCAGCACGCTGTGCTTAAAGGGTTAACTTGTTGTTAAATAACCACTCCCTGAATTTATCAAATTGGATAAAATAAAAATAAAAACATGTTTCTTACAGAACTGTCATTTGCTCAGCTGTTTACCAAGGGATTTTCAAAATTCAAAGTTTCCTGGAAAGAGGAGATTCGGGCCTACAAGTGCATATGCAGCCACAGCGCCTAGAGGTGATAATAAGGCCGGGGCAAGCGTAGAAACGCAAATTTTCGGCACTCGGAAATTGTGAAAAAAAAGTTGTTAAAATCATTTCTAAGAAAAGTCTCATTTCCTCTGCTGTTTACCAACCGATTTTCGAAATTCAAAGTTTCCCGAAAAGAGGAGATTCAGGACTACAACGCCCAATGCAGCCACAGTGTCCACAGGCCATAGTAAGGCCGGTGCGGACGACGATACGCAAATTTTCGGCACTCGGAAATTGTGAAAAAAGCTCTAATGTAGGCTAGAGAAGGCATCCATCTATCCTGGCAGATTACAGCAGCAAAAGACAAAGTGCTGTGACTTACTGTTAGCTAGGAGTGGTGTGTGAAGAGGGGCAAGTGTGTTTTTGGTTGTTTGTTGCTGTGGGAGATCATGAGAAGACTGTGGCCAAGTTTGGTGTGAGGTGAGGGTCATGAGAAGACTGTGGCCAAGTTTGGTGTCGGGGGCGAGTGAGTGCATAATTAGGGAAAGAATCAGTCTGCAGTGAATACCAAATGAGTTCTGAGTGGTCTAAATAATTTGGTGTTTTTTTTTGAAATTATGTTAGAGATGACAAAGGAGCCAGAATCAATTATCATCATCATGAGAGACCTATATAAGCATTGCTGTTTGTTGTGAAGGAATTCTTTGGGGGGCCATTTGGGTTGGGTCAGAAATTAAATGATTCAATTCCAAGATGGCTGACCATGCAGGTTTGTTGACATGATTCTGTGACCAGCATACTATTATGTAGGTGGATGGGTGGATATTGATTAGGAAAGATATAATAATATGACCTCTGTCTATTGTTAGTGTGAGAGGTTGCTAGTCTTTCTTGATCTTGATGTAAAAGTACAGATAAAACATGTCTTGTTCAAAAAAGGCCTTTGGCTTTTCAGACCAAATTTTTTCAAGATCACTGTTATGGATTATGTCATGTTACACAAGTCGTGGCCAGGTTCCCCATGACCCCAGTGACAGCTTGATCACTTTTTTGGTTCATAGTGTAAAAAGAACTTATCCTAGTGGAAAACCCATTTGAAGCTATTTCCTTTACAGGTGTCTTCCAGCCTGAACTCAAGCGCTGGTGTGACAAGCAACTCGTCTTGATCCATAACCGGTGTGTGGAGGGAGGGGATGGTTGCCTCTTGTGGACGGGGGCAGCAAGCGGCAAAGGTAAAGACAATAGATACGGCGTGAAGGCTGTTACTAAAGTAGAGCTAGGCCTGAAAAACAAGCCAATGTCGGTCCACAGACTGGTCTACATGTTGAAGCACTACGAACCGAGAATACTTGATGCAAAAGACAACAAACTCGAAGTTTCCCATCTCTGCCATACCACGTTGTGCACAAACAGCGACCACCTCACCCTTGAGACACGGAGTATGAATGCCGAACGCCGGACCTGCAATCTGATGCGTCACTGTTCAAAGGCTCACAACCCATTTTGCCTGTTACCATAACAGTGCAAATGGTAGTATATCCAACTCATATATTCTAGATTAAGGTGTTCTTTCGGTGTTCGTGTTTGATATTTACATGTTGATGTGACTTGGGAAAGGATAGCCAGAAGGTGAAGTGATTGAAGCTGGGCCGCTTCCTTGTCTGAGGTCAGGTAATCCCTGCCGCTAGGCCGCGTCCCCGTCTGACGTCCAGGATAAGCCGCTAACGTGCGTCCTTGTCTGACGTTCAGGGAAGCCTGCCGCTAACGTGCGTCCTTGTCTGACGTTCAGGGAAGCCTGCCGCTAACGTGCGTCCTTGTCTGATGTCCAGGGAAACCCTGCCGCTAACGTGCGTCCTTGTCTGACGTTCAGGGAAGCCTGCCGCTAACGTGCATCCTTGTCTGACGTTCAGGGAAGCCTGCCGCTAACGTGCATCCTTGTCTGACGTCCAGGGAAACCCTGCCATTAACGTGCGCTAAAGGCTATTCCTGTACTTGGACCTCTATAAAAGACGGACACTAGGCCTATACTTGGACTTGAAGTGGATACCCTTATTAAAACCTAATGAAAGCTGATTCCTGCACTTGATCCTGAAGTTGATACTCTTAAAAACAACTCACAAAAGGTCAATACTACACTTGAGCCAGCATCAGGACAAGCAGCAGCCTGTAATAATAATCCACTCTTTGAGGCTATAAGACAACCTGACGGTTCACCCAGACCTCGTGCTCGGCAAAATCAAAGTGTCGGAAAAGAGCCATTCACACCTCCATGGGATGTAATATCGGACACGTTTGATTTAATTGCGCTGTTGTTTACGATTGGATCGGCGCGGAGCCGTCGAGTGGCTAGCTCCACTCCTTCTATGAGAAAAAATAGAAAAACCAAAAAATTGGCCAAGCCCTTCGGGACTTCGGCCTATGCAGCAGAGATTTGACTGTTTTGCTAGCTTCCGGCGGGATGAAAACTCAGTCCGGACCCAGCTCCCGGAGGCGTGGAGCATATAGCGAGGAGCTGAAAGAGACCCCGGCCGGAAATCTTTCCGGTTTTACTATTCCCGGAGGTCCCCGAAAGTTAGTTGACGGACACCAGTGTAGAGAAACACATTCTTAACCGCGATTTTCGTCAGTGAATGAAATTTAGTTTTGCAGAATGAAATAATGAGTGCATCTGAAGTTTGTTGTAACCTTTGTGTACGTCTATTTGCAGGTGGCCAAGATGTCGGCCTACGATGAGGCCTACCTGGAGGGTGACCTTGAGGCGGAGGAGACGCTGGAGGAGAGCCTGTTTGAGGTCATCTTTAGGAACGACCTGGAGGCGGCCACGTTGCTGGTGACACAGAGTGACGTGGACGTGAGTCGGCCAAACGGGCGTGGTAAGACCATGCTGGGGCTGGCCGTGGAGCACGAGCACGTGCCCATGGTGCGGATGTTGATGGAGAACGGGGCAGACATCAACCAGCCCAGTTTCTGCAGCAACGACTACAGCTTCCAGACCCCTGTGGTGACGGCCGCCCGCATCCAGCACGAGGAGCTGCTCACCATGTTCCTCACCCAGAAGTGTGAGCTGGACCGGGGGGCCGGCAAGGACGGCAAGTCGGCCCCCCAGTGGGCCGCCAGTCACGGTAACCTGGGCATGATGAAGGTGCTGTACGCGGCCGGGGCCGACGTCAACTGGACCGGTCCCTTCTGCAACACGGCCCTGCACTACGCCACTATAGCCAACAAGCCCGACATCGTGCAGTGGTTGCTGGAGAAGGGGGCGGAGGTGACGGTGAACGGGGAGGGGCGGTCTGCACTGCACATCGCGTGTGTCAAGGGCTACTCTGACATCATGAAGCAGCTGCTGCTGGCACGCTGCGAGGTGGACAGCTACGACTCGTTCGGCTTCAGCCCGTTCAGCCTGGCCTGTCTGCGCGGCCACCTGGACATGGTGCGGGACCTGATGCAGCACGCCCGGCCCGGCACCAAGTACAACATGGAGGACGCCCTGCACCGCGCCGCCGAGTGCGGCCATCTCGAGGTGCTCGAGTTCCTCATCCACAAAGGGGCCGACGTCAACTCTGTCAACAGCAGCGGGGAGTCGGCCTTGTCCATCGCGGCGCGCGGCCAGCCCGTGTCGGTCAAGCTGCTGCTGGAGAACAAGGCGGTGATCAACGTGGTGGACAAACGCGGCTACAGCCCCTTACAACACGCCATCCTGCGGGAGCAGATCGACGTGGCCGTGTGCCTCATCAAGCACGGCTCCAACCTGCACACCACCTCCTCCCTCATAGACTCTCCCCTACAGAGCGGCTACTCCACCTCCAACCCCCTGCTTATCAAGTGCCTCATCGACGCCGGCGTCACCCTCAGCACAGAGAAGTGGTTCACCGTCTACGCCTGTCAGACCAAGCTGCGGGAGCTGGACTTTCAGTACAACTCCCTGCGCTACCGCCACACCATCGACGCCCAGCGGGACGTGTGGCAGTGGGTGATGGGTAAGATCGGCAAGCCCCGCTCCCTGCTCGAGTCCTGCCGCACCGCCGCCCGCACCCAGCTCGTCACCTCCTCGGGCGGCAGGAGCATCCTGGCCAACATAGACCAACTCCCCCTGCCTACCGCCCTCAAGAAATATCTTGCCCTCGAGGATTATTTCCGGATCTGAGGAATGCATCAGGAAGAATGCTCTGTGGTTGAGACGTTTGGCTAAGACAAAAAGACGCTGTATGAGGTGAAGTGGATCTCCTTTACCTGAAACAGCTCTTATTAGTTTTGGTCTGAAGTTTGTTGGTTTGGAAAATGACAGGATGTGTTGTTGTACAATTGATGAAGCCTGTAAAATGTCTGAATACTGCCTTTGTGATGTGTAAGAGGTAGGTATAATGTTAGCACTTCATGAGCACCATGCCATCCTGAAGAGTTAAATAGATTTCAGTAGCAGGGCATTACATTGAACATATTTAACATTTTAAGAACTAAAATATGTTCATATATAAACAACTCAGGACGTATTTCTATCCAATGTACTAAGATCTATGTTTACATTAACTTGTCAGTCATGGACCGAATACAATTACGTTCACACAATGTAGTCACACAATATCAGCCGAAAGTATTTGATCTGGTCATCATTTTTGCCAGATGACTAAGCTATAGTAAACACGTCTGTCCATTTGTATCTTATTTTCACCACAACATCATTATTACAGTGGCAAACCGTGTATGCTTAAACTTGTGATAACGTGCCGCAGGTCAGATATTACAGAATACTTTGTGTGTGTCATCTAATTCACCATGACTTCATTCAACAGGCTGCACACATAGGGACTTACAAATACCAGAAATGACCTAGGTACCTTTTCTTGTCAGTGCCATGGGAAGTTACCAGAGACTTATTGCCATATATCCAGGTGCACTTCTGATTCCTAGTGGGAATCTGCAATTCGATGCTTGTATGAAATCTCAAAAAGGGGACATGTAAATCACAGGATGACGATGACCCCTGGCCATACCACACGACTGTCATGTCCGGTCATGTCAATATGCGCTTTCCTGTGATATGTCAAATCTGAAAGATGTGATTCATGTCGCTTTGCTTTACATCTAACAAGAGTATAGAAATATAACCAATTCATAGCTTCTGGAATACTGCAAAAGTGGACAAATCAGTCATAAAAAGAATTATCATGCTATGATATGGAACATTTACTGCATTAAGTTTATGGAAGATGGCAATGTTATATGTATGTATACTGGTGAGGTTATCATGAGGTACGCTTGTTCAGGAAGGCATGACAAGCCTTGGGGTGGAGAGTTCTGTAAAGACTATTCAATATGCGTATTATCAAAGGGTACTCATAAAAGAACAGTATTCATTGAACGTTCAACTTTCTTTAGATGTAAGGTTTTAAAGATTTAATATGTCCAGATGTTCCTTTGTTCATATTTGAGCAGCTAGACAGAAAGGATGAGCCGTGCCAACATCTTTATAATTTGACTTTAGAAAAAGCAAACAGCCATCCAGTGGAGATCCTTTCTGCTCGGCGGATACACATATTCAGCTTGCTGAATTATGATAAGGTGTAAGGTGGGTTAAGATGTCTTATGTTTTCTGGGATATGTGGATGGTGAGAGACTAGGATATTGAGTTTTATTTATAAATGCCTGTATTATAGTGTATATATCAAGTGAGTAGTCTACCAGTAAGGTATAGGATGCACTAAGTCTTTAGAAGCTGATGATGGTTGATCTTACTCTTTAAGACACAAACTAACTTGCTAGTACTATGTTGATGGATCATACTGGCCCTTCGGCTGTAGCGCCGCAATAACACATGAATCGGAGCACACCAGGATACACAATGTTTGTCACAAAATATAATGAAGACCTCATGATTTAACAGTGATAAAAACAAAACGAGTAAGTAATTTGCATTTTTTACATGTACCATGAAAAGATCAATTGAATAGAAAAATGTATATATTTCTAAAAAGAAAGTGACACGAGAAGACTATGGAACCACCCTTTATTGTTTGATTCAGACTAAGGCTTAATGTACAGATACCATTAGCTAGAGACAACAGAGATTTTGTCACCACTGTACAATAAACATCATTACCAGGCTTGCTGTTTCTTTTGTCCGTAAATGATTATTTAAAAAATAGTCTGGAGATCTCTTAAGTGGAGTAAGAAGTTCACCCCATAGCCCAGTATACAGAAACATTATTACTTTGATACAAATGTTGTATGTAGATATACCAATAAGAAGACCACATAATGCACTACAAGATAAGTTTCTGACCCGTATGAAAGATTTGATCAATCCATGGTTATCATTTCTATAAGATAATGTGAACACCTTCACAAAGTAGTTTTGTTATTAATCAGTCAATATACGTACCTGAAATGAACACATCTTTTCTAAATCACTCAGTTTATTCATATTCATGATACAGCATGGAAGCGAGCATCATCTCAGTAACATCTCATCACAGTTTTTCTAAAGCCTGGTGCATAGTGTGGCAATGAATTCTTTTCATATAGAGTGTCACAGAGGTCACATGCATAAGAAATGGCATGGTATGTTTTGCAGGTCAATGTTAGTTCACACACACCTACATTTACCAGTATATATGCAAGTCTAGTTAATTTGGGGGCAAATTACATAATTTAAGCCTGCAATATGATACAGGCTAGGATAGCTTCTTCACATAGTTTGTCTCAATAGAGAAGGACTTGTGAGGTCCTGTGACCATCCAGCAGATAGAGAACACAGCCTGGTCCTGTATAGAGAACTCTCCCTCGTACACGTCAGGGTCACAGTAATGGGTGCACTGAGAGCGCACTGTGCCCAGCTCCCCCTGGCCACCCTCGTCTACGTCTGGGAACCTCAGGTCATGGAAGTGCTGCCCGGGGCTGAAGCAGCAGCTGAGGGGGCTGCCCGGCACTTTGTACGGATCCAGCACCGCTGCTGACCGGTCCTTAGCGCTGCAGTGGTACACGCTGATCTCCGTAGCCAGCGACTGGTCAGCGCCTGCCCCTGGGAAGCAGTAGAGGTACTGGCGGTTAACGAGTGTTGCGGGGCTCAGGTCTGACTCGTGGTTGTTCAACATGCCCTGTTCTCGGTACAGCAAAGATGGCTGCTTCACCTGCTGCTGTTGTTGCCTGCTGGGCGACTCCCTCACTGATGCACCGCCCTCCTCTGATGTCTGCCTCTTACACACCCCTGCCGGACTGGTCCATTCAGCCTCACCACCCTCCTCTGACACCTGCCTCTTACACACCCCTGCCGGACTGGTCCATTCAGCCTCACCACCCTCCTCTGATGTCCGCCTCTTACGCACCCCTGCCAGACTGGTCCAATCAGCCTCACCACCCTCCTCTGACGTCTGCCTCTTACGCACCCCTGCCGGACTGGTCCATTCAGCCTCACCACCCTCCTCTGATGTCCGCCTCTTATGCACCCCTGCCAGACTGGTCCAATCAGGCTCGGGGGTGTCAGGAGTGCAGACCCAGGGGGTGAAGGAGGCCTGCCCGCTGCTGATGGAGGCCAGGAGGCGGTGTGGGGGCTGCAGTGTGCACACCTGTCGCTTGAACGTCCACAGGCCGTGGAAGTACGCCCACAGCCTGCCCCCCGCCATGCTCTCCATGCTGAAAGGTACAAAGCAATGTATATGTCTGTGTGGTTTGTTTTAGCAATATTTGACATTTTAAGGGGGTGTTCAGGCAAGCCAAAACAAAGTTAAGTTTTCATAATGTTTAGCTGTACACACCTAAACAAATTTAGGGCATTGGGCATGGCAAAATTGCTCATGACTAAGATTCTTTGCTTTGCTTTTTGGCTGTAGTTTTATTTATCATTGAGATAGGTAAATTCAATTGATACATTAATACAAATAAGGGTATAACACATTCAAGCATTATATGCAGCCCTTTAAGGGTTAATAAAATCCAGTATAGTTGTTGCCTTCATTGTCTGTCTCCTTAATTTTGTCACATTACTGACTGGGGGGTAGATGTTTGACAATGTATCTATAGACGTGAAAGTAATCATGGTAGTGGCTACTCCGTCATGTGGATACCCATGGTATTAGTGCTGCCCCCTCCCCTGGACCGTGCCAGCCCCACAAAGGGAGTGACTATTTCTTAACAACAAGGGGGGCCCATGTATCCTAACAACAGGGTGTAGTGCATTAGTTAATGCACTATGCAGCCCTTAAGAGGTTAAAGCAGCACTATCAACTACACTACATGTGGTTGTGTAAGGCGTTGACTACCTGCTTAATGTACATTTACCATTAGTTAGAGACAGAAGAGATTTTGTTACCACTGTACAATGAACACCATTACCAAGCTTGCTGTTCATTTTGTCTTTACGTTATGATACCATGCTGGATGAACAATATAAAGACATGTTCTGCTCCAGGTGAGATTGTGGTGCCATCTAGAGGGATAGAGCCCAGATAGAGCAGTGAGACTGTGGTGGGGGATATGCTTGCATTGGTGCAGCACACTGTGCTTTAAGGGTTAACTTGTTGTTAAATGACCACTCCCTGAATTTATCAAATTGGATAAAATAAAAATAAAAACATGTTTCTTACAGAACTGTCATTTTCTCAGCTGTTTACCAAGGGATTTTCAAAATTCAAAGTTCCATGAAAAGAAGAGATACGGGGCTACAATGGCAGATGCAGCCACACTATCTAAAGGCGATAATAAGGCCGGGGAAGCGCAAATACGCAAATTTTCGGCACTCGGAAATTGGAACAAAATGTTAAAAATCATGTCTGAGAAAAGTCTCATTTCCTCAGCTGTTTACCAGCCGATTTTCAGAATTCAAAGTTTCCTGGAAAGAGGAGATTCAGGCCTACAAGTGCATATGCAGCCACAGCGCCCAGAGGTGATAAGAAGGCCGGGGCAAGCGTAGAAACGCAAATTTTCGGCACTCGGAAATTGTGAAAAAGTTGTTAAAATCATTTCTAAGAAAAGTTTCATTTCCTCAGCTGTTTACCAGCCGATTTTCGAAATTCAAAGTTTCCTGAAAAGAGGAGATTCAGGACTACAACCCCCAATGCAGCCACAGTGTCCACAGGCCATAATAAGGCCGGCGCGGACGACGATACGCAAATTTTCGGCACTCGGAAATTGTGAAAAAAGCTCTAATGTAGGCTAGAGAAGGCATCCATCTATCCTGGCAGATTACAGCAGCCAAAGACAAAGTGCTGTGACTTACTGTTAGCTAGGAGTGGTGTGTGAAGAGGGGCAAGTGTGTTTTTGGTTGTTGGTTGCTGTGGGAGAAGACTGTGGGAGAAGACTGTGGCCAAGTTTGGTGTGGGGTGAGGGTCATGAGAAGACTGTGGTGTGGGGGGGGTGAGTGAGTGCATAATTAGGGAAAGAATCAGTCTGCAGTGAATACCAAATGAGTTCTGAGTGGTCTAAATAATTTGGTGTTTTTTTTTGAAATTATGTTAGAGATGACAAAGGAGCCAGAATCAATTATCATCATCATGAGAGACCTATATAAGCATTGCTGTTTGTTGTGAAGGAATTCTTTGGGGGGCCATTTGGGTTGGGTCAGAAATTAAATGATTCAATTCCAAGATGGCTGACCATGCAGGTGTGTTGACATGATTCTGTGACCAGCATACTATTATGTAGGTGGATGGGTGGATATTGATTAGGAAAGATTTAATAATATGACCTCTGTCTATTGTTAGTGTGAGAGGTTGCTAGTCTTTCTTGATCTTGATGTAAAAGTACAGATAAAACATGTCTTGTTCAAAAAAGGCCTTTGGCTTTTCAGACCAAATTTTCCCCATATCACTGTTATGGATCATGTCATGTTACACGAGTCGTGGCCAGGTTCCCCATGACCCCAGTGACAGCTTGATCACTTTTTTGGTTCATAGTGTAAAAAGAACTTATCCTAGTGGAAAACCCATTTGAAGCTATTTCCTTTACAGGTGTCTTCCAGCCTGAACTCAAGCGCTGGTGTGACAAGCAACTTGTCTTGATCCATAACCGGTGTGTGGAGGGAGGGGATGGTTGCCTCTTGTGGACGGGGGCAGCAAGCGGCAAAGGTAAAGACAATAGATACGGCGTGAAGGCTGTTACTAAAGTAGAGCTAGGCCTGAAAAACAAGCCAATGTCGGTCCACAGACTGGTCTACATGTTGAAGCACTACGAACCGAGAATACTTGATGCAAAAGACAACAAACTCGAAGTTTCCCATCTCTGCCATACCACGTTGTGCACAAACAGCGACCACCTCACCCTTGAGACACGCAGTATGAATGCCGAACGCCGGACCTGCAATCTGATGCGTCACTGTTCAAAGGCTCACAACCCATTTTGCCTGTTACCATAACAGTGCAAATGGTAGTATATCCAACTCATATATTCTAGATTAAGGTGTTCTTTCGGTGTTCGTGTTTGATATTTACATGTTGATGTGACTTGGGAAAGGATAGCCAGAAGGTGAAGTGATTCAAGCTGGGCCGCTTCCTTGTCTGAGGCCAGGTAATCCCTGCCGCTAGGCCGCGTCCCCGTCTGACGTCCAGGATAAGCCAGCCTCTAACGTGTGTCCTTGTCTGACGTTCAGGGAAGCCTGCCGCTAACGTGCATCCTTGTCTGACGTTCAGGGAAGCCTGCCGCTAACGTGCATCCTTGTCTGACGTCCAGGGAAACCCTGCCATTAACGTGTGCTAAAGGCTATTCCTGTACTTGGACCTCTATAAAAGACGGACACGAGGCCTATACTTGGACTTGAAGTGGATACCCTTATTGAAACCTAATGAAAGCTGATTCCTGCACTTGATCCTGATGTTGATACTCTTAAAAACAACTCACAAAAGGTCAATACTACACTTGAGCCAGCATCAGGACAAGCAGCAGCCTGTAATAATAATCAACTCTTTGAGGCTATAAGACAACCTGACGGTTACCCAGACCTCGTGCTCGGCAAAATCAAAGTGTCGGAAAAGAGCCGTTCACACCTCCATGGGATGTAATATCGGACAAGTTTGATTTAATTGCGCTGTTGTGTACGATTGGATTGGCCCGGAGCTGTCGAGTGGCTAGCTCCACTCCTTCTATGAGAAAAAATAGAAAAACCAAAAAATTGGCCAAGCCCTTCGGGACTTTGGCCTATGCAGCAGAGATTTGACTGTTTTGCTAGCTTCCGGCGGGATGAAAACTCGGTCCGGACCCAGCTCCCGGAGGCGTGGAGCATATAGCGAGGAGCTGAAAGAGACCCCGGCCGGAAATCTTTCCGGTTTTACTATTCCCGGAGGTCCCCGAAAGTTAATTGACAGACACCAGTGTAGAGAAACACATTCTTAACCGCAATTTTTGTCAGTGAATGAAATTTTCTTTTGCAGAATGAAAGAATGAGTGCATCTGAAGTTTGTTGTAACTTTCGTGTGTGTCTATTTGTAGGTGGCCAAGATGTCGGCCTACGACGAGGCCTACCTGGAGGGTGACCTTGAGGCGGAGGAGACGCTGGAGGAGAGCCTGTTTGAGGTCATCTTTAGGAACGACCTGGAGGCGGCCACGTTGCTGGTGACACAGAGTGACGTGGACGTGAGTCGGCCTAACGGGCGTGGTAAGACCATGCTGGGGCTGGCCGTGGAACACGAGCACGTGCCCATGGTGCGGATGTTGATGGAGAACGGGGCAGACATCAACCAGCCCAGTTTCTGCAGCAACGACTACAGCTTCCAGACCCCCGTGGTGACGGCCGCCCGCATCCAGCACGAGGAGCTGCTCACCATGTTCCTCACCCAGAAGTGTGAGCTGGACCGGGGGGCCGGCAAGGACGGCAAGTCGGCCCTCCAGTGGGCCGCCAGTCACGGTAACCTGGGCATGATGAAGGTGCTGTACGCGGCCGGGGCCGACGTCAACTGGACTGGTCCCTTCTGCAACACGGCCCTGCACTACGCCACTATAGCCAACAAGCCCGACATGGTCCAGTGGTTGCTGGAGAAGGGGGCGGAGGTGACGGTGAACGGGGAGGGGCGGTCTGCACTGCACATCGCGTGTGTCAAGGGCTACTCTGACATCATGAAGCAGCTGCTGCTGGCACGCTGCGAGGTGGACAGCTACGACTCGTTCGGCTTCAGCCCGTTCAGCCTGGCCTGTCTGCGCGGCCACCTGGACATGGTGCGGGACCTGATGCAGCACGCCCGGCCCGGCACCAAGTACAACATGGAGGACGCCCTGCACCGCGCCGCCGAGTGCGGCCATCTCGAGGTGCTCGAGTTCCTCATCCACAAAGGGGCCGACGTCAACTCTGTCAACAGCAGCGGGGAGTCGGCCTTGTCCATCGCGGCGCGCGGCCAGCCCGTGTCGGTCAAGCTGCTTCTGGAGAACAAGGCGGTGATCAACGTGGTGGACAAACGGGGCTACAGCCCCTTACAACACGCCATCCTGCGGGAGCAGATCGACGTGGCCGTGTGCCTCATCAAGCACGGCTCCAACCTGCACACCACCTCCTCCCTCATAGACTCTCCCCTACAGAGCGGCTACTCCACCTCCAACCCCCTGCTCATCAAGTGCCTCATCGACGCCGGCGTCACCCTCAGCACAGAGAAGTGGTTCACCGTCTACGCCTGTCAGACCAAGCTGCGGGAGCTGGACTTTCAGTACAACTCCCTGCGCTACCGCCACACCATCGACGCCCAGCGGGACGTGTGGCAGTGGGTGATGGGTAAGATCGGCAAGCCCCGCTCCCTGCTCGAGTCCTGCCGCACCGCCGCCCGCACCCAGCTCGTCACCTCCTCGGGCGGCAGGAGCATCCTGGCCAACATAGACCAACTCCCCCTGCCTACCGCCCTCAAGAAATATCTTGCCCTCGAGGATTATTTCCGGATCTGAGGAATGCATCAGAAAGAACGCTCTGTGGTTGAGACGTTTGGCTAAGACAAAAAGACGCTGTATGAGGTGAAGTGGATCTCCTTTACCTGAAACAGCTCTTATTAGTTTTGGTCTGAAGTTTGTTGGTTTGGAAAATGACAGAATGTGTTGTTGTACGATTGATGAAGCCTGTAAAATGTTTGAATACTGCCTTTGTGATGTGTAAGAGGTAGGTATAATGTTAGCACTTCATGAGCACCATGCCATCCTGAAGAGTTAGATAGATTTCAGTAGCAGGGCATTACATTGAACATGTTTAACATTTTAAGAACTAAAATATGTTCATATATAAACAACTCAGGACGTATTTCTATCCAATGTACGTTCACACAATGTAGTCACACAATGTAAGCCAAAAGTACTTGATCTGGTCATCAATTTTGCCAGATGACTAAGCTATAGTAAACACGTCTGTCCATTTGTATCTTATTTTCACCACAACATCATTATTACAGTGGCAACCGTGTATGCTTAAACTTGTGATAACGTGCCGCAGGTCAGATATTACAGAATACTTTATGTGTGTCATCTAATTCACCATGACTTCATTCAACAGGCTGCACACATAGGGACTTACAAATACCAGAAATGACCTGGGTACCTTTTTCTTGTCAGTGCCATGGGAAGTTACCAGATATATCCAGGTGCACTTCTGATTCCTAGTGGCCCAGTGGGCACAGAACATTGAATCAACATTGAAAACTGGTTGACAATGTTGATTCAATGTTGATGCAACATTGATTCAACATTCAAGTGAGTTTTGTGCCCACTGGGGGGAATCTGCAATTCGATGCTTGTATGAAATCTCAAAAAGGGAACATGTAAATCACAGGATGACGATGACCCCTGGCCATACCACACGACTGTCATGTCAGCTCATGTCAATATGCGCTTTCCTGTGATATGTCAAATCTGAAAGATGTGATTCATGTCGCTTTGCTTTACATCTAACAAGAGTATAGAAATATAACCAATTCATAGCATCTAGAATACTGCAAAAGTGGACAAATCAGTCAGAAAAAGAATTATCATGCTATGATATGGAACATTTACTGCATTAAGTTTATGGAAGATGGCTATGTTATTTGTATGTATACTGGTGAGGTTATCATGAGGTACGCTTGTTCAGGAAGGCATGACAAGCCTTGGGGTGGAGAGTTCTGTAAAGACTATTCAATATGCGTATTATCAAAGGGTACTCATAAAAGAACAGTATTCATTGAACGTTCAACTTTCTTTAGATGTAAGGTTTTCAAGATTTAATATGTCCGGATGTTCCTTTGTTCATATTTGAGCAGCTAGACAGAAAGGATGAGCCATGCCAACATCTTTATAATTTGACTTTAGAAAAAGCAAACAGCCATCCAGTGGAGATCCTTTCTGCTCGGCGGATACACATATTCAGCTTGCTGAATTATGATAAGGTGTAAGGTGGGTTAAGATGTCTTATGTTTTCTGGGATATGTGGATGGTGAGAGACTAGGATATTGAGTTTTATTTATAAATGCCTGTATTATAGTGTATATATCAAGTGAGTAGTCTACCAGTAAGGTATAGGATGCACTAAGTCTTTAGAAGCTGATGATGGTTGATCTTACTCTTTAAGACACAAACTAACTTGCTAGTACTATGTTGATGGATCATACTGGCCCTTCGGCTGTAGCGCCGCAATAACACATGAATCGGAGCACACCAGGATACACAATGTTTGTCACAAAATATAATGAAGACCTCATGATTTAACAGTGATAAAAACAAAACGAGTAAGTAATTTGCATTTTTTACATGTACCATGAAAAGATCAATTGAATAGAAAAATGTATATATTTCTAAAAAGAAAGTGACACGAGAAGACTATGGAACCACCCTTTATTGTTTGATTCAGACTAAGGCTTAATGTACAGATACCATTAGCTAGAGACAACAGAGATTTTGTCACCACTGTACAATAAACATCATTACCAGGCTTGCTGTTTCTTTTGTCCGTAAATGATTATTTAAAAAATAGTCTGGAGATCTCTTAAGTGGAGTAAGAAGTTCACCCCATAGCCCAGTATACAGAAACATTATTACTTTGATACAAATGTTGTATGTAGATATACCAATAAGAAGACCACACAATGCACTACAAGATAAGTTTCTGACCCGTATGAAAGATTTGATCAATCCATGGTTATCATTTCTATAAGATAATGTGAACACCTTCACAAAGTAGTTTTGTTATTAATCAGTCAATATACGTACCTGAAATGAACACATCTTTTCTAAATCACTCAGTTTATTCATATTCATGATACAGCATGGAAGCGAGCATCATCTCAGTAACATCTCATCACAGTTTTTCTAAAGCCTGGTGCATAGTGTGGCAATGAATTCTTTTCATATAGAGTGTCACAGAGGTCACATGCATAAGAAATGGCATGGTATGTTTTGCAGGTCAATGTTAGTTCACACACACCTACATTTACCAGTATATATGCAAGTCTAGTTAATTTGGGGGCAAATTACATAATTTAAGCCTGCAATATGATACAGGCTAGGATAGCTTCTTCACATAGTTTGTCTCAATAGAGAAGGACTTGTGAGGTCCTGTGACCATCCAGCAGATAGAGAACACAGCCTGGTCCTGTATAGAGAACTCTCCCTCGTACACGTCAGGGTCACAGTAATGGGTGCACTGAGAGCGCACTGTGCCCAGCTCCCCCTGGCCACCCTCGTCTACGTCTGGGAACCTCAGGTCATGGAAGTGCTGCCCGGGGCTGAAGCAGCAGCTGAGGGGGCTGCCCGGCACTTTGTACGGATCCAGCACCGCTGCTGACCGGTCCTTAGCGCTGCAGTGGTACACGCTGATCTCCGTAGCCAGCGACTGGTCAGCGCCTGCCCCTGGGAAGCAGTAGAGGTACTGGCGGTTAACGAGTGTTGCGGGGCTCAGGTCTGACTCGTGGTTGTTCAACATGCCCTGTTCTCGGTACAGCAAAGATGGCTGCTTCACCTGCTGCTGTTGTTGCCTGCTGGGCGACTCCCTCACTGATGCACCGCCCTCCTCTGATGTCTGCCTCTTACACACCCCTGCCGGACTGGTCCATTCAGCCTCACCACCCTCCTCTGACACCTGCCTCTTACACACCCCTGCCGGACTGGTCCATTCAGCCTCACCACCCTCCTCTGATGTCCGCCTCTTACGCACCCCTGCCAGACTGGTCCAATCAGCCTCACCACCCTCCTCTGACGTCTGCCTCTTACGCACCCCTGCCGGACTGGTCCATTCAGCCTCACCACCCTCCTCTGATGTCCGCCTCTTATGCACCCCTGCCAGACTGGTCCAATCAGGCTCGGGGGTGTCAGGAGTGCAGACCCAGGGGGTGAAGGAGGCCTGCCCGCTGCTGATGGAGGCCAGGAGGCGGTGTGGGGGCTGCAGTGTGCACACCTGTCGCTTGAACGTCCACAGGCCGTGGAAGTACGCCCACAGCCTGCCCCCCGCCATGCTCTCCATGCTGAAAGGTACAAAGCAATGTATATGTCTGTGTGGTTTGTTTTAGCAATATTTGACATTTTAAGGGGGTGTTCAGGCAAGCCAAAACAAAGTTAAGTTTTCATAATGTTTAGCTGTACACACCTAAACAAATTTAGGGCATTGGGCATGGCAAAATTGCTCATGACTAAGATTCTTTGCTTTGCTTTTTGGCTGTAGTTTTATTTATCATTGAGATAGGTAAATTCAATTGATACATTAATACAAATAAGGGTATAACACATTCAAGCATTATATGCAGCCCTTTAAGGGTTAATAAAATCCAGTATAGTTGTTGCCTTCATTGTCTGTCTCCTTAATTTTGTCACATTACTGACTGGGGGGTAGATGTTTGACAATGTATCTATAGACGTGAAAGTAATCATGGTAGTGGCTACTCCGTCATGTGGATACCCATGGTATTAGTGCTGCCCCCTCCCCTGGACCGTGCCAGCCCCACAAAGGGAGTGACTATTTCTTAACAACAAGGGGGGCCCATGTATCCTAACAACAGGGTGTAGTGCATTAGTTAATGCACTATGCAGCCCTTAAGAGGTTAAAGCAGCACTATCAACTACACTACATGTGGTTGTGTAAGGCGTTGACTACCTGCTTAATGTACATTTACCATTAGTTAGAGACAGAAGAGATTTTGTTACCACTGTACAATGAACACCATTACCAAGCTTGCTGTTCATTTTGTCTTTACGTTATGATACCATGCTGGATGAACAATATAAAGACATGTTCTGCTCCAGGTGAGATTGTGGTGCCATCTAGAGGGATAGAGCCCAGATAGAGCAGTGAGACTGTGGTGGGGGATATGCTTGCATTGGTGCAGCACACTGTGCTTTAAGGGTTAACTTGTTGTTAAATGACCACTCCCTGAATTTATCAAATTGGATAAAATAAAAATAAAAACATGTTTCTTACAGAACTGTCATTTTCTCAGCTGTTTACCAAGGGATTTTCAAAATTCAAAGTTCCATGAAAAGAAGAGATACGGGGCTACAATGGCAGATGCAGCCACACTATCTAAAGGCGATAATAAGGCCGGGGAAGCGCAAATACGCAAATTTTCGGCACTCGGAAATTGGAACAAAATGTTAAAAATCATGTCTGAGAAAAGTCTCATTTCCTCAGCTGTTTACCAGCCGATTTTCAGAATTCAAAGTTTCCTGGAAAGAGGAGATTCAGGCCTACAAGTGCATATGCAGCCACAGCGCCCAGAGGTGATAAGAAGGCCGGGGCAAGCGTAGAAACGCAAATTTTCGGCACTCGGAAATTGTGAAAAAGTTGTTAAAATCATTTCTAAGAAAAGTTTCATTTCCTCAGCTGTTTACCAGCCGATTTTCGAAATTCAAAGTTTCCTGAAAAGAGGAGATTCAGGACTACAACCCCCAATGCAGCCACAGTGTCCACAGGCCATAATAAGGCCGGCGCGGACGACGATACGCAAATTTTCGGCACTCGGAAATTGTGATAAAAGCTCTAATGTAGGCTAGAGAAGGCATCCATCTATCCTGGCAGATTACAGCAGCCAAAGACAAAGTGCTGTGACTTACTGTTAGCTAGTAGTGGTGTGTGAAGAGGGGCAAGTGTGTTTTTGGTTGTTTGTTGCTGTGGGAGATCATGAGAAGACTGTGGCCAAGTTTAGTGTGGGGTGAGGGTCATGAGAAGACTGTGGCCAAGTTTGGTGTGGGGGGTGAGTGAGTGCATAATTAGGGAAAGAATCAGTCTGCAGTGAATACCAGATGAGTTCTGAGTGGTCTAAATAATTTGGTGTTTTAAAAAAAAATTATGTTAGAGATGACAAAGGAGCCAGAATCAATTATCATCATCATGAGAGACCTATATAAGCATTGCTGTTTGTTGTGAAGGAATTCTTTGGGGGGCCATTTGGGTTGGGTCAGAAATTAAATGATTCAATTCCAAGATGGCTGACCATGCAGGTTTGTTGACATGATTCTGTGACCAGCATACTATTATGTAGGTGGATGGGTGGATATTGATTAGGAAAGATTTAATAATATGACCTCTGTCTATTGTTAGTGTGAGAGGTTGCTAGTCATTCTTGATCTTGATGTAAAAGTACAGATAAAACATGTCTTGTTCAAAAAAGGCCTTTGGCTTTTCAGACCAAATTTTCTCAAGATCACTGTTATGGATTATGTCATGTTACACAAGTCGTGGCCAGGTTCCCCATGACCCCAGTGACAGCTTGATCACTTCTTTGGTTCATAGTGTAAAAAGAACTTATCCTAGTGGAAAACCCATTTGAAGCTATTTCCTTTACAGGTGTCTTCCAGCCTGAACTCAAGCGCTGGTGTGACAAGCAACTCGTCTTGATCCATAACCGGTGTGTGGAGGGAGGGGATGGTTGCCTCTTGTGGACGGGGGCAGCAAGCGGCACAGGTAAAGACAATAGATACGGCGTGAAGGCTTTTACTAAAGTAGAGCTAGGCCTGAAAAACAAGCCAATGTTGGTCCACAGACTGGTCTACATGTTGAAGCACTACGAACCGAGAATACTTGATGCAAAAGACAACAAACTCGAAGTTTCCCATCTCTGCCATACCACGTTGTGCACAAACAGCGACCACCTCACCCTTGAGACACGCAGTATGAATGCCGAACGCCGGACCTGCAATCTGATGCGTCACTGTTCAAAGGCTCACAACCCATTTTGCCTGTTACCATAACAGTGCAAATGGTAGTATATCCAACTCATATATTCTAGATTAAGGTGTTCTTTTGGTGTTCGTGTTTGATATTTACATGTTGATGTGACTTGGGAAAGGATAGCCAGAAGGTGAAGTGATTAAAGCTGGGCCGCTTCCTTGTCTGAGGCCAGGTAATCCCTGCCGCTCGGCCGCGTCCCTGTCTGACGTCCAGGATAAGCCAGCCTCTAACGTGCGTCCTTGTCTGACGTTCAGGGAAGCCTGCCGCTAACGTGCATCCTTGTCTGACGTTCAGGGAAACCTGCCGCTAACGTGCATCCTTGTCTGACGTCCAGGGAAACCCTGCCATTAACGTGCGCTAAAGGCTATTCCTGTACGTGGACCTCTATAAAAGACGGACACGAGGCCTATACTTGGACTTGAAGTGGATACCCTTATTAAAACCTAATGAAAGCTGATTCCTGCACTTGATCCTGATGTTGATACTCTTAAAAACAACTCACAAAAGGTCAATACTACACTTGAGCCAGCATCAGGACAAGCAGCAGCCTGTAATAATAATCAACTCTTTGAGGCTATAAGACAACCTGACGGTTCACCCAGACCTCGTGCTCGGCAAAATCAAAGTGTCGGAAAAGAGCTGTTCACACCTCCATGGGATGTAATATCGGACACGTTTGATTTAATTGTGCTGTTGTTTACGATTGGATTGGCCCGGAGCCGTCGAGTGGCTAGCTCCACTCCTTCTATCAGAAAAAATAGAAAAACCAAAAAAATGGCCAAGCCCTTTGGGACTTTGGCCTATGCAGCAGAGATTTGACTGTTTTCCTAGGTTCCGGCGGGATGAAAACTCGGTCCGGACCCAGCTCCCGGAGGCGTGGAGCATATAGCTAGGAGCCGAAAGAGACCCCGGCCGGAAATCTTTCCGGTTTTACTATTCCCGGAGGTCCCCGAAAGTTAGTTGACGGACACAGGTGTAGAGAAACACATTCTTAACCGCGATTTTTGTCAGTGAATGAAATTTTGTTTTGCAGAATGAAAGAATGAGTGCATCTGAAGTTTGTTGTAACCTTTGTGTACGTCTATTTGTAGGTGGCCAAGATGTCGGCCTACGACGAGGCCTACCTGGAGGGTGACCTTGAGGCGGAGGAGACGCTGGAGGAGAGCCTGTTTGAGGTCATCTTTAGGAACGGCCTGGAGGCGGCCACGTTGCTGGTGACACAGAGTGACGTGGACGTGAGTCGGCCTAACGGGCGTGGTAAGACCATGCTGGGGCTGGCCGTGGAGCACGAGCACGTGCCCATGGTGCGGATGTTGATGGAGAACGGGGCAGACATCAACCAGCCCAGTTTCTGCAGCAACGACTACAGCTTCCAGACCCCCGTGGTGACGGCCGCCCGCATCCAGCACGAGGAGCTGCTCACCATGTTCCTCACCCAGAAGTGTGAGCTGGACCGGGGGGCCGGCAAGGACGGCAAGTCGGCCCTCCAGTGGGCCGCCAGTCACGGTAACCTGGGCATGATGAAGGTGCTGTACGCGGCCGGGGCCGACGTCAACTGGACCGGTCCCTTCTGCAACACGGCCCTGCACTACGCCACTATAGCCGACAAGCCCGACATCGTCCAGTGGTTGCTGGAGAAGGGGGCGGAGGTGACGGTGAACGGGGAGGGGCGGTCTGCACTGCACATCGCGTGTGTCAAGGACTACTCTGACATCATGAAGCAGCTGCTGCTGGCACGCTGCGAGGTGGACAGGTACGACTCGTTCGGCTTCAGCCCGTTCAGCCTGGCCTGTCTGCGCGGCCACCTGGACATGGTGCGGGACCTGATGCAGCACGCCCGGCCCGGCACCACGTACAACATGGAGGACGCCCTGCACCGCGCCGCCGAGTGCGGCCATCTCGAGGTGCTCGAGTTCCTCATCCACAAAGGGGCCGACGTCAACTCTGTCAACAGCAGCGGGGAGTCGGCCTTGTCCATCGCGGCGCGCGGCCAGCCCGTGTCGGTCAAGCTGCTGCTAGAGAACAAGGCGGTGATCACCGTGGTGGACAAACGGGGCTACAGCCCCTTACAACACGCCATCCTGCGGGAGCAGATCGACGTGGCCGTGTGCCTCATCAAGCACGGCTCCAACCTGCACACCACCTCCTCCCTCATAGACTCTCCCCTACAGAGCGGCTACTCCACCTCCAACCCCCTGCTCATCAAGTGCCTCATCGACGCCGGCGTCACCCTCAGCACAGAGAAGTGGTTCACTGTCTACGCCTGTCAGACCAAGCTGCGGGAGCTGGACTTTCAGTACAACTCCCTGCGCTACCACCACACCATCGACGCCCAGCGCGACGTGTGGCAGTGGGTGATGGGTAAGATCGGCAAGCCCCGCTCCCTACTCGAGTCCTGCCGCACCGCCGCCCGCACCCAGCTCGTCACCTCCTCGGGCGGCAGGAGCATCCTGGCCAACATAGACCAACTCCCCCTGCCTACCGCCCTCAAGAAATATCTTGCCCTCGAGGATTATTTCCGGATCTGAGGAATGCATCAGGAAGAACGCTCTGTGGTTGAGACGTTTGGCTAAGACAAAAAGACGCTGTATGAGGTGAAGTGGTTCTCCTTTACCTGAAACAGCTCTTATTAGTTTAGGTCTGAAGTTTGTTGGTTTGGAAAATGACAGAATGTGTTGTTGTACGATTGATGAAGCCTGTAAAATGTTTGAATACTGCCTTTGTGATGTGTAAGAGGTAGGTATAATGTTAGCACTTCATGAGCACCATGCCATCCTGAAGAGTTAAATAGATTTCAGTAGCAGGGCATTACATTGAACATGTTTAACATTTTTAGAACTAAAATATGTTCATATATAAACAACTCAGGACGTATTTCTATCCAATGTACGTTCACACAATGTAGTCACACAATGTAAGCCAAAAGTATTTGATCTGGTCATCAATTTTGCCAGATGACTAAGCTATAGTAAACACGTCTGTCCATTTGTATCTTATTTTCACCACAACATCATTATTACAGTGACAAACCGTGTATGCTTAAACTTGTGATAACGTGCCGCAGGTCAGATATTACAGAATACTTTGTGCATGTCATCTAATTCACCATGACTTCATTCAACAGGCTGCACACATAGGGACTTACAAATACCAGAAATGACCTGGGTACCTTTTCTTGTCAGTGCCATGGGAAGTTACCAGAGACTTATTGCCATATATCCAGGTGCACTTCTGATTCCTAGTGGGAATCTGCAATTTGATGCTTGTATGAAATCTCAAAAAGGGGACATGTAAATCACAGGATGACGATGACCCCTGGCCATACCACACGACTGTCATGTCAGCTCATGTCAATATGCACTTTCCTGTGATATGTCAAATCTGAAAGATGTGATTCATGTCGCTTTGCTTTACATCTAACAAAAGTATAGAAATATAACCAATTCATAGCGTCTGGAATACTGCAAAAGTTGACAAATCAGTCAGAAAAAGAATTATCATGTTATAATATGGAACATTTACTGCATTAAGTTTATGGAAGATGGCTATGTTATTTGTATGTACACTGGTGAGGTTATCATGAGGTACGCTTGTTCAGGAAGGCATGACAAGCCTTGGGGTGGAGAGTTCTGTAAAGACTATTCAATATGCGTATTATCAAAGGGTACTCATAAAAGAACAGTATTCATTGAACATTCAACTTTCTTTAGATGTAAGGTTTTCAAGATTTTATATATCCAGATGTTCATATTTGAACAGCTAGACAGAAAGGATGAGCCATGCCAACATCTTTATAATTTGACTTTAGATAAAGCACACAGCTATCCAGTGGAGATCCTTTCTGCTCTGCGGATGCACATATTCAGCTTGCTGAATTATGAAAAGGTGTAAGGTGGGTTACCCAGTAAACAAAAAACGTTATACAACATTTTGTAACGTAATATAACGTTATATAACGTTTCTCTAAGGCTCCTCACTATGGCATAACGCTATATACAGTTTTAGAACGTTATTTTGACGTAAAATAACGTTTTTTTGTTAGCTGGGTAAGATGTCTTATGTTTTCTGGGACATGTGGATGGTGAGGGACTAGGATATTGAGTTTTATTTATAAATGCCTGTATTATTGTATTATAGTGTATATATCATGAGAGTAGTCTACCAGGATGGTATAGGATGCACTTAGTTTTTAGAAGCTGATAACGGTTGATCTTACTCTTTAAGACACAAACTAACTTGCTAGTACTGTGTTGATGGATCATACTGGCCCTTTGGCTGTAGCGCCGCAATAACACATGAATCAGAGCACACCAGGATACACAATGTTTGTCACATAATATAATGAAGACCTCATGATTTAACAGTGATAAAAACAAAACAAATAAGTGAAATCATGAAAAGATCAATTGAATAGGAAAATATATATATTTCTAAAAAGAAAGTGACACGAGAAGACTATGGAACCACCCTCTATTGTTTGATTCAGACTAAGGCTTAATGTACAGATACCATTAGCTAGAGACAACAGAGATTTTGTTACCACTGTACAATAAACATCATTACCAGGTTTGCTGTTTCTTTTGTCCGTAAATGATTATTTAAAAAATAGTATGGAGATCTCTTAAGTGGAGTAAGAAGTTCAGCCCATAGCCCAGTATACAGAAGCACTATTACTTTGATACAAATGTTGTATGTAGATATACCAATAAGAAGACCACACAATGCACTACAAGATAAGTTTCTGACCCGTATGAAAGATTTGATCAATCCATGGTTATTATTTCTATAATATATTTTGAACATCTTCACAAGGTGATTTTGGTATTATATACAAGTAGTTCTGTTATTAATCAGTCAATATATGTACCTGAAATGAACACATCTTTTCTAAATCACTCAGTTTATTCATATATTTGATACAGTATGGAAGCGACCATCATCTCAGTAACATCTCATCACATTTTTCTAAAGCCTGGTGCATAGTGTGGCAATGAATTCTTTTCATATATAGTGTATATTATAGACATGAGATGTGTTAAATATCACTATAAGTTATCGAATAATACACAGTGGAATGTAATATAAATTGGTCTGTTCAAGCGATACTGATGGCTCCCGATTCAATATGACAAAGCCACACCAAAAAAGATAAGTTTGAAAAAATGATTGGAGTGAGCAAAAATCTTGTTTTCCTACAAATAAATTTCATGAGTTAACATAGGTGATTCCATCTGGCAAGAAAGTATTGCGCCCAGCTCCCCGTGGCTACCCTCGTCTACGTCTGGGAACCTCAGGTCATGGAAGTGCTGCCCGGGGCTGAAGCAGCAGCTGAGGGGGCTGCCCGGCACTTTGTACGGATCCAGCACCGCTGCTGACCGGTCCTTAGCGCTGCAGTGGTACACGCTGATCTCCGTAGCCAGCCACTGGTCAGCGCCTGCCCCTGGGAAGCAGTAGAGGTACTGGCGGTTAACGAGTGTTGCGGGGCTCAGGTCTGACTCGTGGTTGTTCAACATGCCCTGTTCTCGGTACAACAAAGATGGCTGCTTCACCTGCTGCTGTTGTTGCCTGCTGGGCGACTCCCTCACTGATGCACCGCCCTCCTCTGATGTCTGCCTCTTACACACCCCTGCCGGACTGGTCCATTCAGCCTCACCACCCTCCTCTGACGCCTGCCTCTTACGCACCCCTGCCGGACTGGTCCATTCAGCCTCACCACCCTCCTCTGATGTCCGCCTCTTACGCACCCCTGCCAGACTGGTCCAATCAGGCTCGGGGGTGTCAGGAGTGCAGACCCAGGGGGTGAAGGAGGCCTGCCCGCTGCTGATGGAGGCCAGGAGGCGGTGTGGGGGCTGCAGCGTGCACACCTGTCGCTTGAACGTCCACAGGCCGTGGAAGTACGCCCACAGCCTGCCCCCCGCCATGCTCTCCATGCTGAAAGGTACAAAGCAATGTATATGTCTGTGTGGTTTGTTTTAGCAATATTTGACATTTTAAGGGGGTGTTCAGGCAAGCCAAAACAAAGTTAAGTTTTCATAATGTTTAGCTGTACACACCTAAACAAATTTAGGGCATTGGGCATGGCAAAATTGCCAACTTGGGTCAACTCATGACTAAGATTCTTTGCTTTGCTTTTTGGCTGTAGTTTAATTATCATTGAGATAGGTAAATTCAATTGATACATTAATACAAATAAGGGTATATCACATTCAAGCATTATATGCAGCCCTTTAAGGGTTAATAAAATTTGGTATAGTTGTTGCCTTCATTGTCTGTCTCCCTAATTTTGTCACATTACTGACTGGGGTAGATGTTTGACAATGTATCTATAGACGTGAAAGTAATCATGGTAGTGGCTACTCCGTCATGTGGATACCCATGGTATTAGTGCTGCCCCCTCCCCTGGACCCTGCCAGCCCCACAAAGGGAGTGACTATTTCTTAACAACAAGGGGGGCCCATGTATCCTAACAACAGGGTGTAGTGCATTAGTTAATGCACTATGCAGCCCTTAAGAGGTTAAAGCAGCACTATCAACTACACTAGATGTGGTTGTGTAAGGCGTTGACTACCTGCTTAATGTACATTTACCATTAGTTAGAGACAGAAGAGATTTTGTTACCACTGTACAATGAACACCATTACCAAGCTTGCTGTTCATTTTGTCTTTACTTTATGATACCATGCTGGATGAACAATATAAAGACATGTTCTGGTCCGGGTGAGATTGTGGTGCCATCTAGAGGGATAGAGCCCAGATAGAGCAGTGAGACTGTGGTGGGGGATATGCTTGCATTGGTGCAAGATGACCACTCCCTGAATTTATCAAATTGGATGAAATAAAAATAAAAACATGTTTCTTACAGAACTGTCATTTGCTCAGCTGTTTACCAAGGGATTTTCAAAATTCAAAGTTCCATGAAAAGAGCAGATACGGGGCTACAATGGCAGATGCAGCCACAGTATCTAAAGGTGATAATAAAATCGGGAGAGGCGCAAATACGCAAATTTTTGGCACTCGGAAATTGGAACAATATGTTAAAAATCATGTCTGAGAAAAGTCTCATTTCCTCAGCTGTTTACCAGCCGATTTTCAAAATTCAAAGTTTCCTGGAAAGAGGAGATTCAGGCCTACAAGTGCATATGCAGCCACAGCGCCCAGAGGTGATGATAAGGCCGGGGCAAGCGTAGAAACGCAAATTTTCGGCACTCGGAAATTGTGAAAAAGTTGTTAAAATCATTTCTGAGAAAAGTCTCATTTCCTCAGCTGTTTACCAACCGATATTTGAAATTCAAAGTTTCCTGGAAAGAGGAGATTCAGGACTACATTCCCCAATGCAGCCACAGTGTCCACAGGCCATAATAAGGCCGGCGCGGACGACGATACGCAAATTTTCGGCACTCGGAAATTGTGAAAAAAGCTCTAATGTAGGCTAGAGAAGGCATCCATCTATCCTGGCAGATTACAGCAGCCAAAGACAAAGTGCTGTGACTTACTGTTAGCTAGGAGTGGTGTGTGAAGAGGGGCAAGTGTGTTTTTGGTTGTTTGTTGCTGTGGGAGATCATGAGAAGACTGTGGCCAAGTTTGGTGTGGGGTGAGGGTCATGAGAAGACTGTGGCCAAGTTTGGTGTGGGGGGTGAGTGAGTGCATAATTAGGGAAAGAATCAGTCTGCAGTGAATACCAGATGAGTTCTGAGTGGTCTAAATAATTTGGTGTTTTTTTTTGAAATTATGTTAGAGATGACAAAGGAGCCAGAATCAATTATCATCATCATGAGAGACCTATATAAGCATTGCTGTTTGTTGTGAAGGAATTCTTTGGGGGGCGATTTGGGTTGGGTCAGAAATTAAATGATTCAATTCCAAGATGGCTGACCATGCAGGTTTGTTGACATGATTCTGTGACCAGCATACTATTATGTAGGTGGATGGGTGGATATTGATTAGGAAAGATTTAATAATATGACCTCTGTCTATTGTTAGTGTGAGAGGTTGCTAGTCTTTCTTGATCTTGATGTAAAAGTACAGATAAAACATGTCTTGTTCAAAAAAGGCCTTTGGCTTTTCAGACCAAATTTTTTCAAGATCACTGTTATGGATTATGTCATGTTACACAAGTCGTGGCCAGGTTCCCCATGACCCCAGTGACAGCTTGATCACTTTTTTGGTTCATAGTGTAAAAAGAACTTATCCTAGTGGAAAACCCATTTGAAGCTATTTCCTTTACAGGTGTCTTCCAGCCTGAACTCAAGCGCTGGTGTGACAAGCAACTCGTCTTGATCCATAACCGGTGTGTGGAGGGAGGGGATGGTTGCCTCTTGTGGACGGGGGCAGCAAGCGGCACAGGTAAAGACAATAGATACGGCGTGAAGGCTTTTACTAAAGTAGAGCTAGGCCTGAAAAACAAGCCAATGTTGGTCCACAGACTGGTCTACATGTTGAAGCACTACGAACCGAGAATACTTGATGCAAAAGACAACAAACTCGAAGTTTCCCATCTCTGCCATACCACGTTGTGCACAAACAGCGACCACCTCACCCTTGAGACACGCAGTATGAATGCCGAACGCCGGACCTGCAATCTGATGCGTCACTGTTCAAAGGCTCACAACCCATTTTGCCTGTTACCATAACAGTGCAAATGGTAGTATATCCAACTCATATATTCTAGATTAAGGTGTTCTTTTGGTGTTCGTGTTTGATATTTACATGTTGATGTGACTTGGGAAAGGATAGCCAGAAGGTGAAGTGATTAAAGCTGGGCCGCTTCCTTGTCTGAGGCCAGGTAATCCCTGCCGCTCGGCCGCGTCCCTGTCTGACGTCCAGGATAAGCCAGCCTCTAACGTGCGTCCTTGTCTGACGTTCAGGGAAGCCTGCCGCTAACGTGCATCCTTGTCTGACGTTCAGGGAAACCTGCCGCTAACGTGCATCCTTGTCTGACGTCCAGGGAAACCCTGCCATTAACGTGCGCTAAAGGCTATTCCTGTACGTGGACCTCTATAAAAGACGGACACGAGGCCTATACTTGGACTTGAAGTGGATACCCTTATTAAAACCTAATGAAAGCTGATTCCTGCACTTGATCCTGATGTTGATACTCTTAAAAACAACTCACAAAAGGTCAATACTACACTTGAGCCAGCATCAGGACAAGCAGCAGCCTGTAATAATAATCAACTCTTTGAGGCTATAAGACAACCTGACGGTTCACCCAGACCTCGTGCTCGGCAAAATCAAAGTGTCGGAAAAGAGCTGTTCACACCTCCATGGGATGTAATATCGGACACGTTTGATTTAATTGTGCTGTTGTTTACGATTGGATTGGCCCGGAGCCGTCGAGTGGCTAGCTCCACTCCTTCTATCAGAAAAAATAGAAAAACCAAAAAAATGGCCAAGCCCTTTGGGACTTTGGCCTATGCAGCAGAGATTTGACTGTTTTCCTAGGTTCCGGCGGGATGAAAACTCGGTCCGGACCCAGCTCCCGGAGGCGTGGAGCATATAGCTAGGAGCCGAAAGAGACCCCGGCCGGAAATCTTTCCGGTTTTACTATTCCCGGAGGTCCCCGAAAGTTAGTTGACGGACACAGGTGTAGAGAAACACATTCTTAACCGCGATTTTTGTCAGTGAATGAAATTTTGTTTTGCAGAATGAAAGAATGAGTGCATCTGAAGTTTGTTGTAACCTTTGTGTACGTCTATTTGTAGGTGGCCAAGATGTCGGCCTACGACGAGGCCTACCTGGAGGGTGACCTTGAGGCGGAGGAGACGCTGGAGGAGAGCCTGTTTGAGGTCATCTTTAGGAACGACCTGGAGGCGGCCACGTTGCTGGTGACACAGAGTGACGTGGACGTGAGTCGGCCTAACGGGCGTGGTAAGACCATGCTGGGGCTGGCCGTGGAGCACGAGCACGTGCCCATGGTGCGGATGTTGATGGAGAACGGGGCAGACATCAACCAGCCCAGTTTCTGCAGCAACGACTACAGCTTCCAGACCCCCGTGGTGACGGCCGCCCGCATCCAGCACGAGGAGCTGCTCACCATGTTCCTCACCCAGAAGTGTGAGCTGGACCAGGGGGCCGGCAAGGATGGCAAGTCGGCCCTCCAGTGGGCCGCGAGTCATGGTAACCTGGGCATGATGAAGGTGCTGTATGCGGCCGGGGCCGACGTCAACTGGACCGGTCCCTTCTGCAACACGGCCCTGCACTACGCCACTATAGCCGACAAGCCCGACATCGTCCAGTGGTTGCTGGAGAAGGGGGCGGAGGTGACGGTGAACGGGGAGGGGCGGTCTGCACTGCACATCGCGTGTGTCAAGGGCTACTCTGACATCATGAAGCAGCTGCTGCTGGCACGCTGCGAGGTGGACAGCTACGACTCGTTCGGCTTCAGCCCGTTCAGCCTGGCCTGTCTGCGCGGCCACCTGGACATGGTGCGGGACCTGATGCAACACGCCCGGCCCGGCACCAAGTACAACATGGAGGACGCCCTGCACCGCGCCGCCGAGGTGCTCGAGTTCCTCATCCACAAAGGGGCCGACGTCAACTCTGTCAACAGCAGCGGGGAGTCGGCCTTGTCCATCGCGGCGCGTGGCCAGCCCGTGTCAGTCAAACTGCTGCTGGAGAACAAGGCGGTAATCAACGTGGTGGACAAACGGGGCTACAGCCCCTTACAACACGCCATCCTGCGGGAGCAGATCGACGTGGCCGTGTGCCTCATCAAGCACGGCTCCAACCTGCACACCACCTCCTCCCTCATAGACTCTCCCCTACAGAGCAGCTACTCCACCTCCAACCCCCTGCTCATCAAGTGCCTCATCGACGCCGGCGTCACCCTCAGCACAGAGAAGTGGTTCACCGTCTACGCCTGTCAGACCAAGCTGCGGGAGCTGGACTTTCAGTACAACTCCCTGCGCTACCGCCACACCATCGACGCCCAGCGCGACGTGTGGCAGTGGGTGATGGGTAAGATCGGCAAGCCCCGCTCCCTGCTCGAGTCCTGCCGCACCGCCGCCCGCACCCAGCTCGTCACCTCCTCGGGCGGCAGGAGCATCCTGGCCAACATAGACCAACTCCCCCTGCCTACCGCCCTCAAGAAATATCTTGCCCTCGAGGATTATTTCCGGATCTGAGGAATGCATCAGGAAGAACGCTCTGTGGTTGAGACGTTTGGCTAAGACAAAAAGACGCTGTATGAGGTGAAGTGGATCTCCTTTACCTGAAACAGCTCTTATTAGTTTTGGTCTGAAGTTTGTTGGTTTGGAAAATGACAGGATGTGTTGTTGTACGATTGATGAAGCCTGTAAAATGTCTGAATACTGCCTTTGTGATGTGTAAGAGGTAGGTATAATGTTAGCACTTCATGAGCACCATGCCATCCTGAAGAGTTAAATAGATTTCAGTAGCAGGGCATTACATTGAACATGTTTAACATTTTTAGAACTAAAATATGTTCATATATAAACAACTCAGGACGTATTTCTATCCAATGTACGTTCACACAATGTAGTCACACAATGTAAGCCAAAAGTATTTGATCTGGTCATCAATTTTGTCAGATGACTAAGCTATAGTAAACACGTCTGTCCATTTGTATCTTATTTTCACCACAACATCATTATTACAGTGGCAAACCGTGTATGCTTAAACTTGTGATAACGTGCCGCAGGTCAGATATTACAGAATACTAATCTAATTCACCATGACTTCATTCAACAGGCTGCACACATAGGGACTTACAAATACCAGAAATGACCTGGGTACCTTTTCTTATCAGTGCCATGGGAAGTTACCAGAGACTTATTGCCATATATCCAGGTGCACTTCTGATTCCTAGTGGGAATCTGCAATTTGATGCTTGTATGAAATCTCAAAAAGGGGACATGTAAATCACAGGATGACGATGACCCCTGGCCATACCACACGACTGTCATGTCAGCTCATGTCAATATGCGCTTTCCTGTGATATGTCAAATCTGAAAGATGTGATTCATGTCGCTTTGCTTTACATCTAACAAGAGTATAGAAATATAACCAATTCATAGCATCTAGAATACTGCAAAAGTGGACAAATCAGTCAGAAAAAGAATTATCATGCTATGATATGGAACATTTACTGCATTAAGTTTATGGAAGATGGCTATGTTATTTGTATGTATACTGGTGAGGTTATCATGAGGTACGCTTGTTCAGGAAGGCATGACAAGCCTTGGGGTGGAGAGTTCTGTAAAGACTATTCAATATGCATATTATCAAAGGGTACTCATAAAAGAACAGTATTCATTGAAAGTTCAACTTTCTTTAGATGTAAGGTTTTAAAGATTTAATATGTCCGGATGTTCCTTTGTTCATATTTGAGCAGCTAGACAGAAAGGATGAGCCATGCCAACATCTTTATAATTTGACTTTAGAAAAAGCAAACAGCCATCCAGTGGAGATCCTTTCTGCTCGGCGGATACACATATTCAGCTTGCTGAATTATGATAAGGTGTAAGGTGGGTTAAGATGTCTTATGTTTTCTGGGATATGTGGATGGTGAGAGACTAGGATATTGAGTTTTATTTATAAATGCCTGTATTATAGTGTATATATCAAGTGAGTAGTATACCAGTAAGGTATAGGATGCACTAAGTCTTTTAGAAGCTGATAAGACACAAACTAACTTGCTAGTACTGTGTTGATGGATCATACTGGCCCTTCGGCTGTAGCGCCGCAATAACACATGAATCGGAGCACACCAGGATACACAATATTTGTCACAAAATATAATGAAGACCTCATGATTTAACAGTGATAAAAACAAAACGAGTAAGTAAAATGCATTTTTTACATGTACCATGAAAAGATCAATTGAATAGAAAAATGTATATATTTCTAAAAAGAAAGTGACACGAGAAGACTATGGAACCACCCTTTATTGTTTGATTCAGACTAAGGCTTAATGTACAGATACCATTAGCTAGAGACAACAGAGATTTTGTCACCACTGTACAATAAACATCATTACCAGGCTTGCTGTTTCTTTTGTCCGTAAATGATTATTTAAAAAATAGTCTGGAGATCTCTTAAGTGGAGTAAGAAGTTCACCCCATAGCCCAGTATACAGAAACATTATTACTTTGATACAAATGTTGTATGTAGATATACCAATAAGAAGACCACACAATGCACTACAAGATAAGTTTCTGATCCGTATGAAAGATTTGATCAATCCATGGTTATCATTTCTATAAGATAATTTGAACACCTTCACAAAGTAGTTTTGTTATTATTCAGTCAATATACGTACCTGAAATGAACACATCTTTTCTAAATCACTCAGTTTATTCATATTCATGATACAGCATGGAAGCCAGCATCATCTCAGTAACATCTCATCACAGTTTTTCTAAAGCCTGGTGCATAGTGTGGCAATGAATTCTTTTCATATACAGTGTATATTAAAGCCATGAGATGTGTTAAATATCACTCCAAGTTATCAAATAATACATAGCGGAATGTAATATGACTCGGTCTGTTCAAGCGATACTGATGGCTCCCGATTCAATATAACAAAGACACACCAAAAAAGAAAAATTTTGAAAAAATGATGGGAGTGAGCAAAAATCTTTTTTTCCTAAACATCAATTTCATGAGTTAACATAGGTGATTCAATCTTGCAAGAAAGCATAATTTAATCTCAAACTCCTGTAATTAGTAAAGTCTTTCACATATACAAGAGTTTCTAATTCTGATTTGACCAATGTGCTCTGAGGTCACATGCATAAGAAATGGCATGGTATATTTTCCAGGTCAATGTTAGTTAATGCAAACCTACATTTACCAGCATATACGCAAGTGTAGTTCTCGTGGCCTACCCGGCAAAGCTCCTACGGTGCTACATCACAATATTGAATCTGACCCAAATTCGTTTACCCTATATTGCCCTGTTTTGCAGTACTCTATTAAGGTGACATGTAGTAAACTCATTGTGATTTGGTAAGTTAAATATTAAAAGGGGTAGACACACATTCATGGTGTGTGATCGCCCACAGAGATGTCTGCAAGAAATAATAGTAATGTCATATACAGGTGAGGAGACGAAACCGAAGGAACCAGATTCTGTCATTATACACATGCATGATAGCAGTTAAATCTTTTAGTTGGGACAAATTGCATAATTTAAGCCTGCAATATGATACAGGCTAGGATAGCTTCTTCACATAGTTTGTCTCAAAAGAGTAGGACTTGTGAGGTCCCGTGACCGTCCAGCAGATAGAGAACCCAGCCCGGTCCTGTATAGAGAACTCTCCCTCGTACACGTCAGGGTCACAGTAATGGGTGCACTGAGAGCGCACTGTGCCCAGCTCCCCCTGGCCACCCTCGTCTACATCCGGGAACCTCAGGTCATGGAAGTGCTGCCCGGGGCTGAAGCAGCAGCTGAGGGAGCTGCCCAGCACTGTGTACGGATCCAGCACCGCTGCTGACCGGTCCTTAGCGCTGCAGTGGTACACGCTGATCTCCGTAGCCAGCGACTGGTCAGCGCCTGCCCCTGGGAAGCAGTAGAGGTACTGGCGGTTAACGAGTGTTGCGGGGCTCAGGTCTGACTCATGGTTGTTCAACATGCCCTGTTCTCGGTACAACAAAGATGGCTGCTTCACCTGCTGCTGTTGTTGCCTGCTGGGCGACTCCCTCACTGCTGCAGTGCCCTCCTCTGATGTCTGCGTCTTACGCACCCCTGCCGGACTGGTCCATTCAGCCTCACCACCCTCCTCTGATGTCTGCCTCTTACGCACCCCTGTCGGACTGGTCCAATCAGGCTCGGGGGTGTCAGGAGTGCAGACCCAGGGGGTGAAGGAGGCCTGCCTGCTGCTGATGGAGGCCAGGAGGCGGTGTGGGGGCTGCAGCGTGCACACCTGTCGCTTGAACGTCCACAGGCCGTGGAAGTACGCCCACAGCCTGCCCCCCGCCATGCTCTCCATGCTGAAAGGTACAAAGCAATGTATATCTTTGTGTGGTTTGTTTTAGCAATATTTGACATTTTAGGCAAGCCAAAACAAAGTGAAAGTTTTCATAATGTTTAGCTGTACACACCTAAACAAATTTAGGGCATTGGGCATGGCAAAATTGCCAACTTGGGTCAACTCATGATACAAATAAGGGTATAACACATTCAAGCATTATATGCAGCCCTTTAAGGGTTAATAAAATTCGGTATAGTTGTTGCCTTCATTGTCTGTCTCCCTAATTTTGTCACATTACTGACTGGGGGTAGATGTTTGACAATGTATCTATAGACGTGAAAGTAATCATGGTAGTGGCTACTCTGTCATGTGGATACCCATGGTATTAGTGCTGCCCCCTCCCCTGGACCGTGCCAGCCCCACAAAGGGTGTGACTATTTCTTGACAACAAGGGGGGCCCATGTATCCTAACAACAGGGTGTAGTGCATTAGTTAATGCACTATGCAGCCCTTAAGAGGTTAAAGCAGCACTATCAACTACACTACATGTGGTTGTGTAAGGCGTTGATTACACGCTTAATGTACATTTACCATTAGTTAGAGACAGAAGAGATTTTGTTACCACTGTACAATAAACACCATTACCAAGCTTGCTGTTCATTTTGTCTTTACTTTATGATACTATGCTGGATGAACAATATAAAGACATGTTCTGCTCCAGGTGAGATTGTGGTGCCATCTAGAGGGATAGAGCCCAGATAGAGCAGTGAGACTGTGGTGGGGGATATGCTTGCATTGGTGCAGCACGCTGTGCTTAAAGGGTTAACTAGTTAAATAACCACTCCCTGAATTTGTCAAACTGGATAAAATAAAAATAAAAACATGTTTCTTACAGAACTGTCATTTGCTCAGCTGTTTACCAAGGGATTTTCAAAATTCAAAGTTCCATGAAAAGAGGAGATACGGGGCTACAATGGCAAATGCAGACACAGTATCTAAAGGCGATAATAAGGCCGGGGAGGCGCAAATACGCAAATTTTCGGCACTCGGAAATTGTGAAAAAAAGCTCTAATGTAGGCTAGAGAAGGCATCCATCTATCCTGGCAGATGACAGCAGCCAAAGACAAAGTGCCGTGACTTACTGTTAGTTAGGAGTGGTGTGTGAAGAGGGGCAAGTGTGTTTTGGATTGTTTGTTGCTGTGGGAGATCATGAGAAGACTGTGGCCAAGTTTGGTGTGGGGTGAGGGTCATGAGAAGACTGTGGCCAAGTTTGGTGTGAGGGGTGAGTGAGTGCATAATTAGGGAAAGAATCACTCTGCAGTGAATACCAGATGAATTCTGAATGGTCTAAATAGTTTGGTATTGTTTTTTGAAATTGTGTTACAGATGACAAAGGAGCCAGAATAAATTATCATCATCATGAGTGACCTTTATAAGCATGGTTGTTTGTTGTGAAGGAATTCTTTGGGGGTCCATTTGGGTTGGGTCAGAAATTAAATGATTCACTTCCAAGATGGCTGACCATGCAGGTTTGTTGACATGATTCTGTGACCAGCATACTATTATGTTGGTGAATGGGTGGATATTGATTAGGAAGGATTTGATAATACATATGACCTCTGTCTATTGTTAGCGTGAGAGGTTGCTAGTCTTTCTTGATCTGGATGTAAAATTACAATTAAAGCATGTCTTGTTCAAAAAAGGCCTTTGGCTTTTCAGACCAAATTTTCCCCATATCACTGTTATGGATTATGTCATGTTACACAAGTCGTGACCAGGTTCCCCATGACCCCAGTGACAGCTTGATTACTTTTTTGGTTCATAATATAAAAAGAACTTATCCCAGTGAACATAGAGTGGAAAACCCATTTGAAGCTATTTCCTTTACAGGTGTCTTCCACCCTGAACTCAAGCGCTGGTGTGACGAGCAACTCGTCTTGATCCATAACCGGTGTGTGGAGGGAGGGGATGGTTGCCTCTTGTGGACGGGGGCAGCAAGCGGCAAAGGTAAAGACAATAGATACAGCGTGAAGGCTGTTACTAAAGTAGAGCTAGGCCTGAAAAACAAGCCAATGTCGGTCCACAGACTGGTCTACATGTTGAAGCACTACGAACCGAGAATACTTGATGCAAAAGACAACAAACTCGAAGTTTCCCATCTCTGCCATACCACGTTGTGCACAAACAGCGACCACCTCACCCTTGAGACACGGAGTATGAATGCCGAACGCCCGACCTGCAATCTGATGCGTCACTGTTCAAAGGCTCACAACCCATTTTGCCTGTTACCATAACAGTGCAAATGGTAGTATATCCAACTCATATATTCTAGATTAAGGTGTTCTTTCGGTGTTCGTGTTTGATATTTACATGTTGATGTGACTTGGGAAAGTATAGCCAGAAGGTGAAGTGATTCAAGCTGGGCCGCTTCCTTGTCTGAGGCCAGGTAACCCCTGCCGCTAGGCCGTCTGACGTCCAGGATAAGCCTGCCGCTAACGTGCGTCCTTGTCTGACGTTCAGGGAAGCCTGCCGCTAACGTGCGTCCTTGTCTGACGTTCAGGGAAGCCTGCCGCTAACGTGCGTCCTTGTCTGACGTTCAGGGAAGCCTGCCGCTAACATGCATCCTTGTCTGACGTTCAGGGAAGCCTGCCGCTAACGTGCGTCCTTGTTTGACACCCAGGTGAACACTCCCCCTAGTGTATCTTTGTCTGACGTCCAGGGAAACCCTGCCATTAACGTGCGCTAAACGCTATTCCTGTACTTGGACCTCTATAAAAGACGGACACTAGGCCTATACTTGGACTTGAAGTGGATACCCTTATTAAAACCTAATGAAAGCTGATTCCTGCACTTGATCCTGAAGTTGATACTCTTAAAAACAACTCACAAAAGGTCAATACTACACTTGAGCAAGCATCAGGACAAGCAGCAGCCTGTAATAATAATCAACTCTTTGAGGCTATAAGACAACCTGACGGTTCACCCAGACCTCGTGCTCGGCAAAATCAAAGTGTCGGAAAAGAGCTGTTCACACCTCCATGGGATGTAATATCGGACACGTTTGATTTAATTGCGCTGTTGTTTACAATTGGATCGGCGCGGAGCCGTCGAGTGGCTAGCTCCACTCCTTCTATCAGAAAAAGATAGAAAAACCAAAAAAATGGCCAAGCCCTTCGGGACTTTGGCCTATGCAGCAGAGATTTGACTGTTTTGCTGACTTCCGGCGGGATGAAAACTCGGTCCGGACCCGGCTCCCGGAGGCGTGGAGCATATAGCGAGGAGCCGAAAGAGACCCCGGCCGGAAATCTTTCCGGTTTTACTATTCCCGGAGGTCCCCGAAAGTTAGTTGACGGACACAGGTGTAGAGAAACACATTCTTAACCGCGATTTTTGTCAGTGAATGAAATTTTGTTTTGCAGAATGAAAGAATGAGTGCATCTGAAGTTTGTTGTAACCTTTGTGTACGTCTATTTGTAGGTGGCCAAGATGTCGGCCTACGACGAGGCCTACCTGGAGGGTGACCTTGAGGCGGAGGAGACGCTGGAGGAGAGCCTGTTTGAGGTCATCTTTAGGAACGACCTGGAGGCGGCCACGTTGCTGGTGACACAGAGTGACGTGGACGTGAGTCGGCCTAACGGGCGTGGTAAGACCATGCTGGGGCTGGCCGTGGAGCACGAGCACGTGCCCATGGTGCGGATGTTGATGGAGAACGGGGCAGACATCAACCAGCCCAGTTTCTGCAGCAACGACTACAGCTTCCAGACCCCCGTGGTGACGGCCGCCCGCATCCAGCACGAGGAGCTGCTCACCATGTTCCTCACCCAGAAGTGTGAGCTGGACCGGGGGGCCGGCAAGGACGGCAAGTCGGCCCTCCAGTGGGCTGCCAGTCACGGTAACCTGGGCATGATGAAGGTGCTGTACGCGGCCGGGGCCGACGTCAACTGGACCGGTCCCTTCTGCAACACGGCCCTGCACTACGCCACTATAGCCGACAAGCCCGACATCGTGCAGTGGTTGCTGGAGAAGGGGGCGGAGGTGACGGTGAACGGGGAGGGGCTGTCTGCACTGCACATTGCGTGTGTCAAGGGCTACTCTGACATCATGAAGCAGCTGCTGCTGGCACGCTGCGAGGTGGACAGCTACGACTCGTTCGGCTTCAGCCCGTTCAGCCTGGCCTGTCTGCGCGGCCACCTGGACATGGTGCGGGACCTGATGCAGCACGCCCGGCCCGGCACCAAGTACAACATGGAGGACGCCCTGCACCGCGCCGCCGAGTGCGGCCATCTCGAGGTGCTCGAGTTCCTCATCCACAAAGGGGCCGACGTCAACTCTGTCAACAGCAGCGGGGAGTCGGCCTTGTCCATCGCGGCGCGCGGCCAGCCCCAGTCGGTCAAGCTGCTGCTGGAGAACAAGGCGGTGATCAACGTGGTGGACAAACGGGGCTACAGCCCCTTACAACACGCCATCCTGCGGGAGCAGATCGACGTGGCCGTGTGCCTCATCAAGCACGGCTCCAACCTGCACACCACCTCCTCCCTCATAGACTCTCCCCTACAGAGCGGCTACTCCACCTCCAACCCCCTGCTCATCAAGTGCCTGATCGACGCCGGCGTCACCCTCAGCACAGAGAAGTGGTTCACCGTCTACGCCTGTCAGACCAAGCTGCGGGAGCTGGACTTTCAGTACAACTCCCTGCGCTACCGCCACACCATCGACGCCCAGCGCGACGTGTGGCAGTGGGTGATGGGTAAGATCGGCAAGCCCCGCTCCCTGCTCGAGTCCTGCCGCACCGCCGCCCGCACCCAGCTCGTCACCTCCTCGGGCGGCAGGAGCATCCTGGCCAACATAGACCAACTCCCCCTGCCTACCGCCCTCAAGAAATATCTTGCCCTCGAGGATTATTTCCGGATCTGAGGAATGCATCAGGAAGAACGCTCTGTGGTTGAGACGTTTGGCTAAGACAAAAAGACGCTGTATGAGGTGAAGTGGATCTCCTTTACCTGAGACAGCTCTTATTAGTTTTGGTCTGAAGTTTGTTGGATTGGAAAATGACAGAATGTGTTGTTGTACGATTGATGAAGCCTGTAAAATGTTTGAATACTGCCTTTGTGATGTGTAAGAGGTAGGTATAATGTTAGCACTTCATGAGCACCATGCCATCCTGAAGAGTTAAATAGATTTCAGTAGCAGGGCATTACATTGAACATGTTTAACATTTTTAGAACTAAAATATGTTCATATATAAACAACTCAGGACGTATTTCTATCCAATGTACGTTCACACAATGTAGTCACACAATGTAAGCCAAAAGTATTTGATCTGGTCATCAATTTTGCCAGATGACTAAGCTATAGTAAGCACGTCTGTCCATTTGTATCTTATTTTCACCACAACATCATTATTACAGTGGAAAACTGTGTATGCTTAAACTTGTGATAACGTCCCGCAGGTCAGATATTACAGAATACTTTGTGTGTGTCATCCAATTCACCATGACTTCATTCAACAGGCTGCACACATAGGGACTTACAAATACCAGAAATGACCTAGGTACCTTTTCTTGTCAGTGCCATGGGAAGTTACCAGAGACTTATTGCCATATATCCAGGTGCACTTCTGATTCCTAGTGGGAATCTGCAATTCGATGCTTGTATGAAATCTCAAAAAGGGGACATGTAAATCACAGGATGACGATGACCCCTGGCCATACCACACGACTGTCATGTCAGCTCATGTCAATATGCGCTTTCCTGTGATATGTCAAATCTGAAAGATGTGATTCATGTCGCTTTGCTTTACATCTAACAAGAGTATAGAAATATAACCAATTCATAGCGTCTGGAATACTGCAAAAGTGGACAAATCAGTCAGAAAAAGAATTATCATGCTATGATATGGAACATTTACTGCATTAAGTTTATGGAAGATGGCTATGTTATTTGTATGTACACTGGTGAGGTTATCATGAGGTACGCTTGTTCAGGAAGGCATGACAAGCCTTGGGGTGGAGAGTTCTGTAAAGACTATTCAATATGCGTATTATCAAAGGGTACTCATAAAAGAACAGTATTCATTGAATGTTCAACTTTCTTTAGATGTAAGGTTTTCAAGATTTTATATATCCAGATGTTCATATTTGAACAGCTAGACAGAAAGGATGAGCCGTGCCAACATCTTTATAGATTGACTTTAGATAAAGCACACAGGTATCCAGTGGAGATCCTTTCTGCTCGGCGGATGCACATATTCAGCTTGCTGAATTATGAAAAGGTGTAAGGTGGGTTAAGATGTCTTATGTTTTCTGGGACATGTGGATGGTGAGAGACTAGGATATTGAGTTTTATTTATAAATGCCTGTATTATTGTATTATAGTGTATATATCATGTGAGTAGTCTACCAGGATGGTATAGGATGCACTTAGTTTTTAGAAGCTGATAACGGTTGATCTTACTCTTTAAGACACAAACTAACTTGCTATAGCTAGTACTGTGTTGATGGATCATACTGGCCCTTCGGCTGTAGCGCCGCAATAACACATGAATCAGAGCACACCAGGATACACAATGTTTGTCACATAATATAATGAAGACCTCATGATTTAACAGTGATAAAAACAAAACAAATAAGTGAAATCATGAAAAGATCAATTGAATAGAAAAATATATATATTTCTAAAAAGAAAGTGACACGAGAAGACTATGGAACCACCCTTTATTGTTTGATTCAGACTAAGGCTTAATGTACAGATACCATTAGCTAGAGACAGCAGAGATTTTGTTACCACTGTACAATAAACATCATTACCAGGCTTGCTGTTTCTTTTGTCCGTAAATGATTATTTAAAAAATAGTATGGAGATCTCTTAAGTGGAGTAAGAAGATCACCCCATAGCACAGAATACAGAAACACTATTACTTTGATACAAATTTTGTATGTAGATATACCAATAAGAAGACCACACAGTGCACTACGAGGTAAGTTTCTGATCCGTATGAAAGATTTGATCAATCCATGGTTATTATTTCTATAATATATTTTGAACATCTTCACAAGGTGATTTTGGTATTATATACAAGTAGTTCTGTTATTAATCAGTCAATATAGGAACCTGAAATGAACACATCTTTTCTAAATCACTCAGTTTATTCATATATTTGATACAGTATGGAAGCGACCATCATCTCAGTAACATCTCATCACATTTTTTCTAAAGCCTGGTGCATAGTGTGGCAATGAATTCTTTTCATATATAGTGTATATTATAGACATGAGATGTGTTAAATATCACTATAAGTTATCGAATGATACACAGTGGAATGTAATATAAATTGGTCTGTTCAAGCTATACTGATGGCTCCCGATTCAATATGACAAAGCCACACCAAAAAAGATAAGTTTTGAATAAATGATTGGAGTGAGCAAAAATCTTGTTTTCCTACAAATAAATTTCATGAGTAAACATAGGTGATTCCATCTTGCAAGAAAGTATTGCGCCCAGCTCCCCGTGGCTACCCTCGTCTACGTCTGGGAACCTCAGGTCATGGAAGTGCTGCCCGGGGCTGAAGCAGCAGCTGAGGGGGCTGCCCGGCACTGTGTACGGATCCAGCACCGCTGCTGACCGGTCCTTAGCGCTGCAGTGGTACACGCTGATCTCCGCTTCCCAGCGACTGGTCAGCGCCTGCCCCTGGGAAGCAGTAGAGGTACTGGCGGTTAACGAGTGTTGCGGGGCTCAGGTCTGACTCGTGGTTGTTCAACATGCCCTGTTCTCGGTACAACAAAGATGGCTGCTTCACCTGCTGCTGTTGTTGCCTGCTGGGCGACTCCCTCACTGATGCACCGCCCTCCTCTGATGTCTGCCTCTTACACACCTCTGCCGGACTGGTCCAATCAGCCTCACCACCCTCCTCTGACGCCTGCCTCTTACACGCCCCTGCCGGACTGGTCCATTCAGCCTCACCACCCTCCTCTGATGTCTGCCCCTTACCCACCTCTGCCGGACTGGTCCAATCAGGCTCGGGGGTGTCAGGAGTGCAGACCCAGGGGGTGAAGGAGGCCTGCCCGCTGCTGATGGAGGCCAGGAGGCGGTGTGGGGGCTGCAGCGTGCACACCTGTCGCTTGAACGTCCACAGGCCGTGGAAGTACGCCCACAGCCTGCCCCCCGCCATGCTCTCCATGCTGAAAGGTACAAAGCAATGTATATGTTTGTGTGGTTTGTTTTAGCAATATTTGACATTTTAAGGGAGTGTTCAGGCAAGCCAAAACAAAGGGAAAGTTTCCATAATGTTTAGCTGTACACACCTAACCAAATTTAGGGCATTGGGCATGGCAAAATCGCCAAGGTGGGTCAACTCATGACTAAGATTCTTTGCTTTGCTTTTTGGCTGTAGTTTAATCATCATTGAGATAGGTCAATACAATTGATACATTAATACAAATGAGGGTATAACACATTCAAGCATTATATGCAGCCCTTTAAGGGTTAATAAAATCCATTATAGTTGTTGCCTTCATTGTCTGTCTCTCTAATTTTGTCACATTACTGACTGGGGGTAGATGTTTGACAATGTATCTATAGACGTGAAAGTAATCATGGCAGTGGCTACTCCGTCATGTGGATACCCATGGTATTAGTGCTGCCCCCTCCCCTGGACCGTGCCAGCCCCACAAAGGGTGTGACTATTTCTTGACAACAAGGGGGGCCCATGTATCCTAACAACAGGGTGTAGTGCATTAGTTAATGCACTATGCAGCCCTTAAGAGGTTAAAGCAGCACTACCAACTACACTAGATGTGGTTGTGTAAGGCGTTGACTAGCTGCTTAATGTACATTTACCATTAGTTAGAGACAGAAGAGATTTTGTTACCACTGTACAATGAACACCATTACCAAGCTTGCTGTTCATTTTGTCTTTACTTTATGATACTATGCTGGATGAACAATATAAAGACATGTTCTGCTCCGGGTGAGATTGTGGTGCCATCTAGAGGGATAGAGTCCAGATAGAGCAGTGAGACTGTGGTGGGGGATATGCTTGCATTGGTGCAGCACACTGTGCTTTAAGGGTTAACTTGTTGTTAAATGACCACTCCCTGAATTTATCAAATTGGATGAAATAAAAATAAAAACATGTTTCTTACAGAACTGTCATTTGCTCAGCTGTTTACCAAGGGATTTTCAAAATTCAAAGTTCCCTGAAAAGAAGAGATAAGGGGCTACAATGGCAGATGCAGCCACAGTATCTAAAAGCGATAATAAGGCCGGGGAGGCGCAAATACGCAAATTTTCGGCACTCGGAAAGTGGAACAATATGTTAAAAATCATGTCTGAGAAAACTCTCATTTCCTCAGCTGTTTACCAGCCGATTTTCGAAATTCAAAGTTTCCTGGAAATAGGAGATTCAGGGCTACAAGTGCGTATGCATCCACCCAGAGGTGATAAGAAGGCCGGCGCAAGCGTAGAAACGCAAATTTTCGGCACTCGGAAATTGTGAAAAAGTTGTTAAAATCATTTCTAAGAAAAGTTTCATTTCCTCAGCTGTTTACCAACGGATTTTCGAAATTCAAAGTTTCCTGAAAAGAGGAGATTCAGGACTACAACCCATAATGCAGCCACAGTGTCCACAGGCCATAATAAGGCCGGCGCGGACGACGATACGCAAATTTTCGGAAATTGTGAAAAAAGCTCTAATGTAGGCTAGAGAAGGCATCCATCTATCCTGTCAGATTACAGCAGCCAAAGACAAAGTGCTGTGACTTACTGTTAGTTAGGAGTGGTGTGTGAAGAGGGGCAAGTGTGTTTTTGGTTGTTTGTTGCTGTGGGAGATCATGAGAAGACAGTGCCCAGGTTTGGTGTGGGGTGAGGGTCATGAGAAGACTGTGGCCAAGTTTGGTGTGGGGGGGGTGAGTGAGTGCATAATTAGGGAAAGAATCAGTCTGCAGTGAATACCAAATGAGTTCTGAGTGGTCTAAATAATTTGGTGTTTTAAAAAAAAATTATGTTAGAGATGACAAAGGAGCCAGAATCAATTATCATCATCATCATCATCATCATGAGAGACCTATATAAGCATTGCTGTTTGTTGTGAAGGAATTCTTTGGGGGGCCATTTGGGTTGGGTCAGAAATTAAATGATTCAATTCCAAGATGGCTGACCATGCAGGTTTGTTGACATGATTCTGTGACCAGCATACTATTATGTAGGTGGATGGGTGGATATTGATTAGGAAAGATTTAATAATATGACCTCTGTCTATTGTTAGTGTGAGAGGTTGCTAGTCTTTCTTGATCTTGATGTAAAATTACAGTTAAAACATGTCTTGTTCAAAAAAGGCCTTTGGCTTTTCAGACCAAATTTTCCCAAGATCACTGTTATGGATTATGTCATGTTACACGAGTCGTGACCAGGTTCCCCATGACCCCAGTGACAGCTTGATCACTTTTTTGGTTCATAGTGTAAAAAGAACTTATCCTAGTGGAAAACCCATTTGAAGCTATTTCCTTTACAGGTGTCTTCCAGCCTGAACTCAAGCGCTGGTGTGACAAGCAACTCGTCTTGATCCATAACCGGTGTGTGGAGGGAGGGGATGGTTGCCTCTTGTGGACGGGGGCAGCAAGCGGCACAGGTAAAGACAATAGATACGGCGTGAAGGCTGTTACTAAAGTAGAGCTAGGCCTGAAAAACAAGCCAATGTCGGTCCACAGACTGGTCTACATGTTGAAGCACTACGAACCGAGAATACTTGATGCAAAAGACAACAAACTCGAAGTTTCCCATCTCTGCCATACCACGTTGTGCACAAACAGCGACCACCTCACCCTTGAGACACGCAGTATGAATGCCGAACGCCGGACCTGCAATCTGATGCGTCACTGTTCAAAGGCTCACAACCCATTTTGCCTGTTACCATAACAGTGCAAATGGTAGTATATCCAACTCAAATATTCTAGATTAAGGTGTTCTTTTGGTGTTCGTGTTTGATATTTACATGTTGATGTGACTTGGGAAAGGATAGCCAGAAGGTGAAGTGATTAAAGCTGGGCCGCTTCCTTGTCTGAGGCCAGGTAATCCCTGCCGCTCGGCCGCGTCCCTGTCTGACGTCCAGGATAAGCCAGCCTCTAACGTGCGTCCTTGTCTGACGTTCAGGGAAGCCTGCCGCTAACGTGCATCCTTGTCTGATGTTCAGGGAAACCTGCCGCTAACGTGCATCCTTGTCTGACGTCCAGGGAAACCCTGCCATTAACGTGCGCTAAAGGCTATTCCTGTACGTGGACCTCTATAAAAGACGGACACGAGGCCTATACTTGGACTTGAAGTGGATACCCTTATTAAAACCTAATGAAAGCTGATTCCTGCACTTGATCCTGATGTTGATACTCTTAAAAACAACTCACAAAAAGGTCAATACTACACTTGAGCCAGCATCAGGACAAGCAGCAGCCTGTAATAATAATCAACTCTTTGAGGCTATAAGACAACCTGACGGTTCACCCAGACCTCGTGCTCGGCAAAATCAAAGTGTCGGAAAAGAGCTGTTCACACCTCCATGGGATGTAATATCGGACACGTTTGATTTAATTATGCTGTTGTTTACGATTGGATTGGCCCGGAGCCGTCGAGTGGCTAGCTCCACTCCTTCTATCAGAAAAAATAGAAAAACCAAAAAAATGGCCAAGCCCTTTGGGACTTTGGCCTATGCAGCAGAGATTTGACTGTTTTCCTAGGTTCCGGCGGGATGAAAACTCGGTCCGGACCCAGCTCCCGGAGGCGTGGAGCATATAGCTAGGAGCCGAAAGAGACCCCGGCCGGAAATCTTTCCGGTTTTACTATTCCCGGAGGTCCCCGAAAGTTAGTTGACGGACACAGGTGTAGAGAAACACATTCTTAACCGCGATTTTTGTCAGTGAATGAAATTTTGTTTTGCAGAATGAAAGAATGAGTGCATCTGAAGTTTGTTGTAACCTTTGTGTACGTCTATTTGTAGGTGGCCAAGATGTCGGCCTACGACGAGGCCTACCTGGAGGGTGACCTTGAGGCGGAGGAGACGCTGGAGGAGAGCCTGTTTGAGGTCATCTTTAGGAACGACCTGGAGGCGGCCACGTTGCTGGTGACACAGAGTGACGTGGACGTGAGTCGGCCTAACGGGCGTGGTAAGACCATGCTGGGGCTGGCCGTGGAGCACGAGCACGTGCCCATGGTGCGGATGTTGATGGAGAACGGGGCAGACATCAACCAGCCCAGTTTCTGCAGCAACGACTACAGCTTCCAGACCCCCGTGGTGACGGCCGCCCGCATCCAGCACGAGGAGCTGCTCACCATGTTCCTCACCCAGAAGTGTGAGCTGGACCAGGGGGCCGGCAAGGACGGCAAGTCGGCCCTCCAGTGGGCCGCGAGTCACGGTAACCTGGGCATGATGAAGGTGCTGTATGCGGCCGGGGCCGACGTCAACTGGACCGGTCCCTTCTGCAACACGGCCCTGCACTACGCCACTATAGCCGACAAGCCCGACATCGTCCAGTGGTTGCTGGAGAAGGGGGCGGAGGTGACGGTGAACGGGGAGGGGCGGTCTGCACTGCACATCGCGTGTGTCAAGGGCTACTCTGACATCATGAAGCAGCTGCTGCTGGCACGCTGCGAGGTGGACAGCTACGACTCGTTCGGCTTCAGCCCGTTCAGCCTGGCCTGTCTGCGCGGCCACCTGGACATGGTGCGGGACCTGATGCAGCACGCCCGGCCCGGCACCAAGTACAACATGGAGGACGCCCTGCACCGCGCCGCCGAGTGCGGCCATCTCGAGGTGCTCGAGTTCCTCATCCACAAAGGGGCCGACGTCAACTCTGTCAACAGCAGCGGGGAGTCGGCCTTGTCCATCGCGGCGCGTGGCCAGCCCGTGTCAGTCAAACTGCTGCTGGAGAACAAGGCGGTAATCAACGTGGTGGACAAACGGGGCTACAGCCCCTTACAACACGCCATCCTGCGGGAGCAGATCGACGTGGCCGTGTGCCTCATCAAGCACGGCTCCAACCTGCACACCACCTCCTCCCTCATAGACTCTCCCCTACAGAGCAGCTACTCCACCTCCAACCCCCTGCTCATCAAGTGCCTCATCGACGCCGGCGTCACCCTCAGCACAGAGAAGTGGTTCACCGTCTACGCCTGTCAGACCAAGCTGCGGGAGCTGGACTTTCAGTACAACTCCCTGCGCTACCGCCACACCATCGACGCCCAGCGCGACGTGTGGCAGTGGGTGATGGGTAAGATCGGCAAGCCCCGCTCCCTGCTCGAGTCCTGCCGCACCGCCGCCCGCACCCAGCTCGTCACCTCCTCGGGCGGCAGGAGCATCCTGGCCAACATAGACCAACTCCCCCTGCCTACCGCCCTCAAGAAATATCTTGCCCTCGAGGATTATTTCCGGATCTGAGGAATGCATCAGGAAGAACGCTCTGTGGTTGAGACGTTTGGCTAAGACAAAAAGACGCTGTATGAGGTGAAGTGGATCTCCTTTACCTGAAACAGCTCTTATTAGTTTTGGTCTGAAGTTTGTTGGTTTGGAAAATGACAGGATGTGTTGTTGTACGATTGATGAAGCCTGTAAAATGTCTGAATACTGCCTTTGTGATGTGTAAGAGGTAGGTATAATGTTAGCACTTCATGAGCACCATGCCATCCTGAAGAGTTAAATAGATTTCAGTAGCAGGGCATTACATTGAACATATTTAACATTTTAAGAACTAAAATATGTTCATATATAAACAACTCAGGACGTATTTCTCTCCAATGTACGTTCACACAATGTAGTCACACAATGTAAGCCAAAAGTATTTGATCTGGTCATCAATTTTGCCAGATGACTAAGCTATAGTAAACACGTCTGTCCATTTGTATCTTATTTTCACCACAACATCATTATTACAGTGGCAAACCGTGTATGCTTAAACTTGTGATAACGTGCCGCAGGTCAGATATTACAGAATACTAATCTAATTCACCATGACTTCATTCAACAGGCTGCACACATAGGGACTTACAAATACCAGAAATGACCTGGGTACCTTTTCTTATCAGTGCCATGGGAAGTTACCAGAGACTTATTGCCATATATCCAGGTGCACTTCTGATTCCTAGTGGGAATCTGCAATTTGATGCTTGTATGAAATCTCAAAAAGGGGACATGTAAATCACAGGATGACGATGACCCCTGGCCATACCACACGACTGTCATGTCAGCTCATGTCAATATGCGCTTTCCTGTGATATGTCAAATCTGAAAGATGTGATTCATGTCGCTTTGCTTTACATCTAACAAGAGTATAGAAATATAACCAATTCATAGCATCTAGAATACTGCAAAAGTGGACAAATCAGTCAGAAAAAGAATTATCATGCTATGATATGGAACATTTACTGCATTAAGTTTATGGAAGATGGCTATGTTATTTGTATGTATACTGGTGAGGTTATCATGAGGTACGCTTGTTCAGGAAGGCATGACAAGCCTTGGGGTGGAGAGTTCTGTAAAGACTATTCAATATGCATATTATCAAAGGGTACTCATAAAAGAACAGTATTCATTGAAAGTTCAACTTTCTTTAGATGTAAGGTTTTAAAGATTTAATATGTCCGGATGTTCCTTTGTTCATATTTGAGCAGCTAGACAGAAAGGATGAGCCATGCCAACATCTTTATAATTTGACTTTAGAAAAAGTAAACAGCCATCCAGTGGAGATCGAATTATGATAAGGTGTAAGGTGGGTTAAGATGTCTTATGTTTTCTGGGATATGTGGATGGTGAGAGACTAGGATATTGAGTTTTATTTATAAATGCCTGTATTATAGTGTATATATCAAGTGAGTAGTATACCAGTAAGGTATAGGATGCACTAAGTCTTTTAGAAGCTGATAAGACACAAACTAACTTGCTAGTACTGTGTTGATGGATCATACTGGCCCTTCGGCTGTAGCGCCGCAATAACACATGAATCGGAGCACACCAGGATACACAATATTTGTCACAAAATATAATGAAGACCTCATGATTTAACAGTGATAAAAACAAAACGAGTAAGTAAAATGCATTTTTTACATGTACCATGAAAAGATCAATTGAATAGAAAAATGTATATATTTCTAAAAAGAAAGTGACACGAGAAGACTATGGAACCACCCTTTATTGTTTGATTCAGACTAAGGCTTAATGTACAGATACCATTAGCTAGAGACAACAGAGATTTTGTCACCACTGTACAATAAACATCATTACCAGGCTTGCTGTTTCTTTTGTCCGTAAATGATTATTTAAAAAATAGTCTGGAGATCTCTTAAGTGGAGTAAGAAGTTCACCCCATAGCCCAGTATACAGAAACATTATTACTTTGATACAAATGTTGTATGTAGATATACCAATAAGAAGACCACACAATGCACTACAAGATAAGTTTCTGATCCGTATGAAAGATTTGATCAATCCATGGTTATCATTTCTATAAGATAATTTGAACACCTTCACAAAGTAGTTTTGTTATTATTCAGTCAATATACGTACCTGAAATGAACACATCTTTTCTAAATCACTCAGTTTATTCATATTCATGATACAGCATGGAAGCCAGCATCATCTCAGTAACATCTCATCACAGTTTTTCTAAAGCCTGGTGCATAGTGTGGCAATGAATTCTTTTCATATACAGTGTATATTAAAGCCATGAGATGTGTTAAATATCACTCCAAGTTATCAAATAATACATAGCGGAATGTAATATGACTCGGTCTGTTCAAGCGATACTGATGGCTCCCGATTCAATATAACAAAGACACACCAAAAAAGAAAAATTTTGAAAAAATGATGGGAGTGAGCAAAAATCTTTTTTTCCTAAACATCAATTTCATGAGTTAACATAGGTGATTCAATCTTGCAAGAAAGCATAATTTAATCTCAAACTCCTGTAATTAGTAAAGTCTTTCACATATACAAGAGTTTCTAATTCTGATTTGACCAATGTGCTCTGAGGTCACATGCATAAGAAATGGCATGGTATATTTTCCAGGTCAATGTTAGTTAATGCAAACCTACATTTACCAGCATATACGCAAGTGTAGTTCTCGTGGCCTACCCGGCAAAGCTCCTACGGTGCTACATCACAATATTGAATCTGACCCAAATTCGTTTACCCTATATTGCCCTGTTTTGCAGTACTCTATTAAGGTGACATGTAGTAAACTCATTGTGATTTGGTAAGTTAAATATTAAAAGGGGTAGACACACATTCATGGTGTGTGATCGCCCACAGAGATGTCTGCAAGAAATAATAGTAATGTCATATACAGGTGAGGAGACGAAACCGAAGGAACCAGATTCTGTCATTATACACATGCATGATAGCAGTTAAATCTTTTAGTTGGGACAAATTGCATAATTTAAGCCTGCAATATGATACAGGCTAGGATAGCTTCTTCACATAGTTTGTCTCAAAAGAGTAGGACTTGTGAGGTCCCGTGACCGTCCAGCAGATAGAGAACCCAGCCCGGTCCTGTATAGAGAACTCTCCCTCGTACACGTCAGGGTCACAGTAATGGGTGCACTGAGAGCGCACTGTGCCCAGCTCCCCCTGGCCACCCTCGTCTACATCCGGGAACCTCAGGTCATGGAAGTGCTGCCCGGGGCTGAAGCAGCAGCTGAGGGAGCTGCCCAGCACTGTGTACGGATCCAGCACCGCTGCTGACCGGTCCTTAGCGCTGCAGTGGTACACGCTGATCTCCGTAGCCAGCCACTGGTCAGCGCCTGTCCCTGGGAAGCAGTAGAGGTACTGGCGGTTAACGAGTGTTGCGGGGCTCAGGTCTGACTCATGGTTGTTCAACATGCCCTGTTCTCGGTACAACAAAGATGGCTGCTTCACCTGCTGCTGTTGTTGCCTGCTGGGCGACTCCCTCACTGCTGCAGTGCCCTCCTCTGATGTCTGCGTCTTACGCACCCCTGCCGGACTGGTCCATTCAGCCTCACCACCCTCCTCTGATGTCTGCCTCTTACGCACCCCTGTCGGACTGGTCCAATCAGGCTCGGGGGTGTCAGGAGTGCAGACCCAGGGGGTGAAGGAGGCCTGCCTGCTGCTGATGGAGGCCAGGAGGCGGTGTGGGGGCTGCAGCGTGCACACCTGTCGCTTGAACGTCCACAGGCCGTGGAAGTACGCCCACAGCCTGCCCCCCGCCATGCTCTCCATGCTGAAAGGTACAAAGCAATGTATATCTTTGTGTGGTTTGTTTTAGCAATATTTGACATTTTAGGCAAGCCAAAACAAAGTGAAAGTTTTCATAATGTTTAGCTGTACACACCTAAACAAATTTAGGGCATTGGGCATGGCAAAATTGCCAACTTGGGTCAACTCATGATACAAATAAGGGTATAACACATTCAAGCATTATATGCAGCCCTTTAAGGGTTAATAAAATTCGGTATAGTTGTTGCCTTCATTGTCTGTCTCCCTAATTTTGTCACATTACTGACTGGGGGTAGATGTTTGACAATGTATCTATAGACGTGAAAGTAATCATGGTAGTGGCTACTCTGTCATGTGGATACCCATGGTATTAGTGCTGCCCCCTCCCCTGGACCGTGCCAGCCCCACAAAGGGTGTGACTATTTCTTGACAACAAGGGGGGCCCATGTATCCTAACAACAGGGTGTAGTGCATTAGTTAATGCACTATGCAGCCCTTAAGAGGTTAAAGCAGCACTATCAACTACACTACATGTGGTTGTGTAAGGCGTTGATTACACGCTTAATGTACATTTACCATTAGTTAGAGACAGAAGAGATTTTGTTACCACTGTACAATAAACACCATTACCAAGCTTGCTGTTCATTTTGTCTTTACTTTATGATACTATGCTGGATGAACAATATAAAGACATGTTCTGCTCCAGGTGAGATTGTGGTGCCATCTAGAGGGATAGAGCCCAGATAGAGCAGTGAGACTGTGGTGGGGGATATGCTTGCATTGGTGCAGCACGCTGTGCTTAAAGGGTTAACTAGTTAAATAACCACTCCCTGAATTTGTCAAACTGGATAAAATAAAAATAAAAACATGTTTCTTACAGAACTGTCATTTGCTCAGCTGTTTACCAAGGGATTTTCAAAATTCAAAGTTCCATGAAAAGAGGAGATACGGGGCTACAATGGCAAATGCAGACACAGTATCTAAAGGCGATAATAAGGCCGGGGAGGCGCAAATACGCAAATTTTCGGCACTCGGAAATTGTGAAAAAAAGCTCTAATGTAGGCTAGAGAAGGCATCCATCTATCCTGGCAGATGACAGCAGCCAAAGACAAAGTGCCGTGACTTACTGTTAGTTAGGAGTGGTGTGTGAAGAGGGGCAAGTGTGTTTTGGATTGTTTGTTGCTGTGGGAGATCATGAGAAGACTGTGGCCAAGTTTGGTGTGGGGTGAGGGTCATGAGAAGACTGTGGCCAAGTTTGGTGTGAGGGGTGAGTGAGTGCATAATTAGGGAAAGAATCAGTCTGCAGTGAATACCAGATGAGTTCTGAGTGGTCTAAATAGTTTGGTATTTTTTTTGAAATTGTGTTAGAGATGACAAAGGAGCCAGAATCAATTATCATCATCATGAGAGACCTATATAAGCATTGCTGTTTGTTGTGAAGGAATTCTTTGGGGGGCCATTTGGGTTGGGTCAGAAATTAAATGATTCAATTCCAAGATGGCTGACCATGCAGGTTTGTTGACATGATTCTGTGACCAGCATACTATTATGTAGGTGGATGGGTGGATATTGATTAGGAAAGATTTAATTATATGACCTCTGTCTATTGTTAGTGTGAGAGGTTGCTAGTCTTTCTTGATCTTGATGTAAAAGTACAGATAAAACATGTCTTGTTCAAAAAAGGCCTTTGGCTTTTCAGACCAAATTTTCTCAAGATCACTGTTATGGATTATGTCATGTTACACAAGTTGTGACCAGGTTCCCCATGACCCCAGTGACAGCTTGATTACTTTTTTGGTTCATAGTGTAAAAAGAACTTATCCTAGTGGAAAATCCATTTGAAGCTATTTCCTTTACAGGTGTCTTCCAGCCTGAACTCAAGCGCTGGTGTGACAAGCAACTCGTCTTGATCCATAACCGGTGTGTGGAGGGAGGGGATGGTTGCCTCTTGTGGACGGGGGCAGCAAGCGGCAAAGGTAAAGACAATAGATACGGCGTGAAGGCTGTTACTACCTAGGTTCCGGCGGGATGAAAACTCGGTCCGGACCCAGCTCCCGGAGGTGTGGAGCATATAGCTAGGAGCCGAAAGAGACCCCGGCCGGAAATCTTTCCGGTTTTACTATTCCCGGAGGTCCCCGAAAGTTAGTTGACGGACACAGGTGTAGAGAAACACATTCTTAACCGCGATTTTTGTCAGTGAATGAAATTTTGTTTTGCAGAATGAAAGAATGAGTGCATCTGAAGTTTGTTGTAACCTTTGTGTACGTCTATTTGTAGGTGGCCAAGATGTCGGCCTACGACGAGGCCTACCTGGAGGGTGACCTTGAGGCGGAGGAGACGCTGGAGGAGAGCCTGTTTGAGGTCATCTTTAGGAACGACCTGGAGGCGGCCACGTTGCTGGTGACACAGAGTGACGTGGACGTGAGTCGGCCTAACGGGCGTGGTAAGACCATGCTGGGGCTGGCCGTGGAGCACGAGCACGTGCCCATGGTGCGGATGTTGATGGAGAACGGGGCAGACATCAACCAGCCCAGTTTCTGCAGCAACGACTACAGCTTCCAGACCCCCGTGGTGACGGCCGCCCGCATCCAGCACGAGGAGCTGCTCACCATGTTCCTCACCCAGAAGTGTGAGCTGGACCAGGGGGCCGGCAAGGATGGCAAGTCGGCCCTCCAGTGGGCCGCGAGTCATGGTAACCTGGGCATGATGAAGGTGCTGTATGCGGCCGGGGCCGACGTCAACTGGACCGGTCCCTTCTGCAACACGGCCCTGCACTACGCCACTATAGCCGACAAGCCCGACATCGTCCAGTGGTTGCTGGAGAAGGGGGCGGAGGTGACGGTGAACGGGGAGGGGCGGTCTGCACTGCACATCGCGTGTGTCAAGGGCTACTCTGACATCATGAAGCAGCTGCTGCTGGCACGCTGCGAGGTGGACAGCTACGACTCGTTCGGCTTCAGCCCGTTCAGCCTGGCCTGTCTGCGCGGCCACCTGGACATGGTGCGGGACCTGATGCAACACGCCCGGCCCGGCACCAAGTACAACATGGAGGACGCCCTGCACCGCGCCGCCGAGTGCGGCCATCTCGAGGTGCTCGAGTTCCTCATCCACAAAGGGGCCGACGTCAACTCTGTCAACAGCAGCGGGGAGTCGGCCTTGTCCATCGCGGCGCGTGGCCAGCCCGTGTCAGTCAAACTGCTGCTGGAGAACAAGGCGGTAATCAACGTGGTGGACAAACGGGGCTACAGCCCCTTACAACACGCCATCCTGCGGGAGCAGATCGACGTGGCCGTGTGCCTCATCAAGCACGGCTCCAACCTGCACACCACCTCCTCCCTCATAGACTCTCCCCTACAGAGCAGCTACTCCACCTCCAACCCCCTGCTCATCAAGTGCCTCATCGACGCCGGCGTCACCCTCAGCACAGAGAAGTGGTTCACCGTCTACGCCTGTCAGACCAAGCTGCGGGAGCTGGACTTTCAGTACAACTCCCTGCGCTACCGCCACACCATCGACGCCCAGCGCGACGTGTGGCAGTGGGTGATGGGTAAGATCGGCAAGCCCCGCTCCCTGCTCGAGTCCTGCCGCACCGCCGCCCGCACCCAGCTCGTCACCTCCTCGGGCGGCAGGAGCATCCTGGCCAACATAGACCAACTCCCCCTGCCTACCGCCCTCAAGAAATATCTTGCCCTCGAGGATTATTTCCGGATCTGAGGAATGCATCAGGAAGAACGCTCTGTGGTTGAGACGTTTGGCTAAGACAAAAAGACGCTGTATGAGGTGAAGTGGATCTCCTTTACCTGAAACAGCTCTTATTAGTTTTGGTCTGAAGTTTGTTGGTTTGGAAAATGACAGGATGTGTTGTTGTACGATTGATGAAGCCTGTAAAATGTCTGAATACTGCCTTTGTGATGTGTAAGAGGTAGGTATAATGTTAGCACTTCATGAGCACCATGCCATCCTGAAGAGTTAAATAGATTTCAGTAGCAGGGCATTACATTGAACATATTTAACATTTTAAGAACTAAAATATGTTCATATATAAACAACTCAGGACGTATTTCTCTCCAATGTACGTTCACACAATGTAGTCACACAATGTAAGCCAAAAGTATTTGATCTGGTCATCAATTTTGTCAGATGACTAAGCTATAGTAAACACGTCTGTCCATTTGTATCTTATTTTCACCACAACATCATTATTACAGTGGCAAACCGTGTATGCTTAAACTTGTGATAACGTGCCGCAGGTCAGATATTACAGAATACTAATCTAATTCACCATGACTTCATTCAACAGGCTGCACACATAGGGACTTACAAATACCAGAAATGACCTGGGTACCTTTTCTTATCAGTGCCATGGGAAGTTACCAGAGACTTATTGCCATATATCCAGGTGCACTTCTGATTCCTAGTGGGAATCTGCAATTTGATGCTTGTATGAAATCTCAAAAAGGGGACATGTAAATCACAGGATGACGATGACCCCTGGCCATACCACACGACTGTCATGTCAGCTCATGTCAATATGCGCTTTCCTGTGATATGTCAAATCTGAAAGATGTGATTCATGTCGCTTTGCTTTACATCTAACAAGAGTATAGAAATATAACCAATTCATAGCATCTAGAATACTGCAAAAGTGGACAAATCAGTCAGAAAAAGAATTATCATGCTATGATATGGAACATTTACTGCATTAAGTTTATGGAAGATGGCTATGTTATTTGTATGTATACTGGTGAGGTTATCATGAGGTACGCTTGTTCAGGAAGGCATGACAAGCCTTGGGGTGGAGAGTTCTGTAAAGACTATTCAATATGCATATTATCAAAGGGTACTCATAAAAGAACAGTATTCATTGAAAGTTCAACTTTCTTTAGATGTAAGGTTTTAAAGATTTAATATGTCCGGATGTTCCTTTGTTCATATTTGAGCAGCTAGACAGAAAGGATGAGCCATGCCAACATCTTTATAATTTGACTTTAGAAAAAGCAAACAGCCATCCAGTGGAGATCCTTTCTGCTCGGCGGATACACATATTCAGCTTGCTGAATTATGATAAGGTGTAAGGTGGGTTAAGATGTCTTATGTTTTCTGGGATATGTGGATGGTGAGAGACTAGGATATTGAGTTTTATTTATAAATGCCTGTATTATAGTGTATATATCAAGTGAGTAGTATACCAGTAAGGTATAGGATGCACTAAGTCTTTTAGAAGCTGATAAGACACAAACTAACTTGCTAGTACTGTGTTGATGGATCATACTGGCCCTTCGGCTGTAGCGCCGCAATAACACATGAATCGGAGCACACCAGGATACACAATATTTGTCACAAAATATAATGAAGACCTCATGATTTAACAGTGATAAAAACAAAACGAGTAAGTAAAATGCATTTTTTACATGTACCATGAAAAGATCAATTGAATAGAAAAATGTATATATTTCTAAAAAGAAAGTGACACGAGAAGACTATGGAACCACCCTTTATTGTTTGATTCAGACTAAGGCTTAATGTACAGATACCATTAGCTAGAGACAACAGAGATTTTGTCACCACTGTACAATAAACATCATTACCAGGCTTGCTGTTTCTTTTGTCCGTAAATGATTATTTAAAAAATAGTCTGGAGATCTCTTAAGTGGAGTAAGAAGTTCACCCCATAGCCCAGTATACAGAAACATTATTACTTTGATACAAATGTTGTATGTAGATATACCAATAAGAAGACCACACAATGCACTACAAGATAAGTTTCTGATCCGTATGAAAGATTTGATCAATCCATGGTTATCATTTCTATAAGATAATTTGAACACCTTCACAAAGTAGTTTTGTTATTATTCAGTCAATATACGTACCTGAAATGAACACATCTTTTCTAAATCACTCAGTTTATTCATATTCATGATACAGCATGGAAGCCAGCATCATCTCAGTAACATCTCATCACAGTTTTTCTAAAGCCTGGTGCATAGTGTGGCAATGAATTCTTTTCATATACAGTGTATATTAAAGCCATGAGATGTGTTAAATATCACTCCAAGTTATCAAATAATACATAGCGGAATGTAATATGACTCGGTCTGTTCAAGCGATACTGATGGCTCCCGATTCAATATAACAAAGACACACCAAAAAAGAAAAATTTTGAAAAAATGATGGGAGTGAGCAAAAATCTTTTTTTCCTAAACATCAATTTCATGAGTTAACATAGGTGATTCAATCTTGCAAGAAAGCATAATTTAATCTCAAACTCCTGTAATTAGTAAAGTCTTTCACATATACAAGAGTTTCTAATTCTGATTTGACCAATGTGCTCTGAGGTCACATGCATAAGAAATGGCATGGTATATTTTCCAGGTCAATGTTAGTTAATGCAAACCTACATTTACCAGCATATACGCAAGTGTAGTTCTCGTGGCCTACCCGGCAAAGCTCCTACGGTGCTACATCACAATATTGAATCTGACCCAAATTCGTTTACCCTATATTGCCCTGTTTTGCAGTACTCTATTAAGGTGACATGTAGTAAACTCATTGTGATTTGGTAAGTTAAATATTAAAAGGGGTAGACACACATTCATGGTGTGTGATCGCCCACAGAGATGTCTGCAAGAAATAATAGTAATGTCATATACAGGTGAGGAGACGAAACCGAAGGAACCAGATTCTGTCATTATACACATGCATGATAGCAGTTAAATCTTTTAGTTGGGACAAATTGCATAATTTAAGCCTGCAATATGATACAGGCTAGGATAGCTTCTTCACATAGTTTGTCTCAAAAGAGTAGGACTTGTGAGGTCCCGTGACCGTCCAGCAGATAGAGAACCCAGCCCGGTCCTGTATAGAGAACTCTCCCTCGTACACGTCAGGGTCACAGTAATGGGTGCACTGAGAGCGCACTGTGCCCAGCTCCCCCTGGCCACCCTCGTCTACATCCGGGAACCTCAGGTCATGGAAGTGCTGCCCGGGGCTGAAGCAGCAGCTGAGGGAGCTGCCCAGCACTGTGTACGGATCCAGCACCGCTGCTGACCGGTCCTTAGCGCTGCAGTGGTACACGCTGATCTCCGTAGCCAGCCACTGGTCAGCGCCTGTCCCTGGGAAGCAGTAGAGGTACTGGCGGTTAACGAGTGTTGCGGGGCTCAGGTCTGACTCATGGTTGTTCAACATGCCCTGTTCTCGGTACAACAAAGATGGCTGCTTCACCTGCTGCTGTTGTTGCCTGCTGGGCGACTCCCTCACTGCTGCAGTGCCCTCCTCTGATGTCTGCGTCTTACGCACCCCTGCCGGACTGGTCCATTCAGCCTCACCACCCTCCTCTGATGTCTGCCTCTTACGCACCCCTGTCGGACTGGTCCAATCAGGCTCGGGGGTGTCAGGAGTGCAGACCCAGGGGGTGAAGGAGGCCTGCCTGCTGCTGATGGAGGCCAGGAGGCGGTGTGGGGGCTGCAGCGTGCACACCTGTCGCTTGAACGTCCACAGGCCGTGGAAGTACGCCCACAGCCTGCCCCCCGCCATGCTCTCCATGCTGAAAGGTACAAAGCAATGTATATCTTTGTGTGGTTTGTTTTAGCAATATTTGACATTTTAGGCAAGCCAAAACAAAGTGAAAGTTTTCATAATGTTTAGCTGTACACACCTAAACAAATTTAGGGCATTGGGCATGGCAAAATTGCCAACTTGGGTCAACTCATGATACAAATAAGGGTATAACACATTCAAGCATTATATGCAGCCCTTTAAGGGTTAATAAAATTCGGTATAGTTGTTGCCTTCATTGTCTGTCTCCCTAATTTTGTCACATTACTGACTGGGGGTAGATGTTTGACAATGTATCTATAGACGTGAAAGTAATCATGGTAGTGGCTACTCTGTCATGTGGATACCCATGGTATTAGTGCTGCCCCCTCCCCTGGACCGTGCCAGCCCCACAAAGGGTGTGACTATTTCTTGACAACAAGGGGGGCCCATGTATCCTAACAACAGGGTGTAGTGCATTAGTTAATGCACTATGCAGCCCTTAAGAGGTTAAAGCAGCACTATCAACTACACTACATGTGGTTGTGTAAGGCGTTGATTACACGCTTAATGTACATTTACCATTAGTTAGAGACAGAAGAGATTTTGTTACCACTGTACAATAAACACCATTACCAAGCTTGCTGTTCATTTTGTCTTTACTTTATGATACTATGCTGGATGAACAATATAAAGACATGTTCTGCTCCAGGTGAGATTGTGGTGCCATCTAGAGGGATAGAGCCCAGATAGAGCAGTGAGACTGTGGTGGGGGATATGCTTGCATTGGTGCAGCACGCTGTGCTTAAAGGGTTAACTAGTTAAATAACCACTCCCTGAATTTGTCAAACTGGATAAAATAAAAATAAAAACATGTTTCTTACAGAACTGTCATTTGCTCAGCTGTTTACCAAGGGATTTTCAAAATTCAAAGTTCCATGAAAAGAGGAGATACGGGGCTACAATGGCAAATGCAGACACAGTATCTAAAGGCGATAATAAGGCCGGGGAGGCGCAAATACGCAAATTTTCGGCACTCGGAAATTGTGAAAAAAAGCTCTAATGTAGGCTAGAGAAGGCATCCATCTATCCTGGCAGATGACAGCAGCCAAAGACAAAGTGCCGTGACTTACTGTTAGTTAGGAGTGGTGTGTGAAGAGGGGCAAGTGTGTTTTGGATTGTTTGTTGCTGTGGGAGATCATGAGAAGACTGTGGCCAAGTTTGGTGTGGGGTGAGGGTCATGAGAAGACTGTGGCCAAGTTTGGTGTGAGGGGTGAGTGAGTGCATAATTAGGGAAAGAATCAGTCTGCAGTGAATACCAGATGAGTTCTGAGTGGTCTAAATAGTTTGGTATTTTTTTTGAAATTGTGTTAGAGATGACAAAGGAGCCAGAATCAATTATCATCATCATGAGAGACCTATATAAGCATTGCTGTTTGTTGTGAAGGAATTCTTTGGGGGGCCATTTGGGTTGGGTCAGAAATTAAATGATTCAATTCCAAGATGGCTGACCATGCAGGTTTGTTGACATGATTCTGTGACCAGCATACTATTATGTAGGTGGATGGGTGGATATTGATTAGGAAAGATTTAATTATATGACCTCTGTCTATTGTTAGTGTGAGAGGTTGCTAGTCTTTCTTGATCTTGATGTAAAAGTACAGATAAAACATGTCTTGTTCAAAAAAGGCCTTTGGCTTTTCAGACCAAATTTTCTCAAGATCACTGTTATGGATTATGTCATGTTACACAAGTTGTGACCAGGTTCCCCATGACCCCAGTGACAGCTTGATTACTTTTTTGGTTCATAGTGTAAAAAGAACTTATCCTAGTGGAAAATCCATTTGAAGCTATTTCCTTTACAGGTGTCTTCCAGCCTGAACTCAAGCGCTGGTGTGACAAGCAACTCGTCTTGATCCATAACCGGTGTGTGGAGGGAGGGGATGGTTGCCTCTTGTGGACGGGGGCAGCAAGCGGCAAAGGTAAAGACAATAGATACGGCGTGAAGGCTGTTACTACCTAGGTTCCGGCGGGATGAAAACTCGGTCCGGACCCAGCTCCCGGAGGTGTGGAGCATATAGCTAGGAGCCGAAAGAGACCCCGGCCGGAAATCTTTCCGGTTTTACTATTCCCGGAGGTCCCCGAAAGTTAGTTGACGGACACAGGTGTAGAGAAACACATTCTTAACCGCGATTTTTGTCAGTGAATGAAATTTTGTTTTGCAGAATGAAAGAATGAGTGCATCTGAAGTTTGTTGTAACCTTTGTGTACGTCTATTTGTAGGTGGCCAAGATGTCGGCCTACGACGAGGCCTACCTGGAGGGTGACCTTGAGGCGGAGGAGACGCTGGAGGAGAGCCTGTTTGAGGTCATCTTTAGGAACGACCTGGAGGCGGCCACGTTGCTGGTGACACAGAGTGACGTGGACGTGAGTCGGCCTAACGGGCGTGGTAAGACCATGCTGGGGCTGGCCGTGGAGCACGAGCACGTGCCCATGGTGCGGATGTTGATGGAGAACGGGGCAGACATCAACCAGCCCAGTTTCTGCAGCAACGACTACAGCTTCCAGACCCCCGTGGTGACGGCCGCCCGCATCCAGCACGAGGAGCTGCTCACCATGTTCCTCACCCAGAAGTGTGAGCTGGACCAGGGGGCCGGCAAGGATGGCAAGTCGGCCCTCCAGTGGGCCGCGAGTCATGGTAACCTGGGCATGATGAAGGTGCTGTATGCGGCCGGGGCCGACGTCAACTGGACCGGTCCCTTCTGCAACACGGCCCTGCACTACGCCACTATAGCCGACAAGCCCGACATCGTCCAGTGGTTGCTGGAGAAGGGGGCGGAGGTGACGGTGAACGGGGAGGGGCGGTCTGCACTGCACATCGCGTGTGTCAAGGGCTACTCTGACATCATGAAGCAGCTGCTGCTGGCACGCTGCGAGGTGGACAGCTACGACTCGTTCGGCTTCAGCCCGTTCAGCCTGGCCTGTCTGCGCGGCCACCTGGACATGGTGCGGGACCTGATGCAGCACGCCCGGCCCGGCACCAAGTACAACATGGAGGACGCCCTGCACCGCGCCGCCGAGTGCGGCCATCTCGAGGTGCTCGAGTTCCTCATCCACAAAGGGGCCGACGTCAACTCTGTCAACAGCAGCGGGGAGTCGGCCTTGTCCATCGCGGCGCGTGGCCAGCCCGTGTCAGTCAAACTGCTGCTGGAGAACAAGGCGGTAATCAACGTGGTGGACAAACGGGGCTACAGCCCCTTACAACACGCCATCCTGCGGGAGCAGATCGACGTGGCCGTGTGCCTCATCAAGCACGGCTCCAACCTGCACACCACCTCCTCCCTCATAGACTCTCCCCTACAGAGCAGCTACTCCACCTCCAACCCCCTGCTCATCAAGTGCCTCATCGACGCCGGCGTCACCCTCAGCACAGAGAAGTGGTTCACCGTCTACGCCTGTCAGACCAAGCTGCGGGAGCTGGACTTTCAGTACAACTCCCTGCGCTACCGCCACACCATCGACGCCCAGCGCGACGTGTGGCAGTGGGTGATGGGTAAGATCGGCAAGCCCCGCTCCCTGCTCGAGTCCTGCCGCACCGCCGCCCGCACCCAGCTCGTCACCTCCTCGGGCGGCAGGAGCATCCTGGCCAACATAGACCAACTCCCCCTGCCTACCGCCCTCAAGAAATATCTTGCCCTCGAGGATTATTTCCGGATCTGAGGAATGCATCAGGAAGAACGCTCTGTGGTTGAGACGTTTGGCTAAGACAAAAAGACGCTGTATGAGGTGAAGTGGATCTCCTTTACCTGAAACAGCTCTTATTAGTTTTGGTCTGAAGTTTGTTGGTTTGGAAAATGACAGGATGTGTTGTTGTACGATTGATGAAGCCTGTAAAATGTCTGAATACTGCCTTTGTGATGTGTAAGAGGTAGGTATAATGTTAGCACTTCATGAGCACCATGCCATCCTGAAGAGTTAAATAGATTTCAGTAGCAGGGCATTACATTGAACATATTTAACATTTTTAGAACTAAAATATGTTTATATATAAACAACTCAGGACGTATTTCTCTCCAATGTACGTTCACACAATGTAGTCACACAATGTAAGCCAAAAGTATTTGATCTGGTCATCAATTTTGTCAGATGACTAAGCTATAGTAAACACGTCTGTCCATTTGTATCTTATTTTCACCACAACATCATTATTACAGTGGCAAACCGTGTATGCTTAAACTTGTGATAACGTGCCGCAGGTCAGATATTACAGAATACTAATCTAATTCACCATGACTTCATTCAACAGGCTGCACACATAGGGACTTACAAATACCAGAAATGACCTGGGTACCTTTTCTTATCAGTGCCATGGGAAGTTACCAGAGACTTATTGCCATATATCCAGGTGCACTTCTGATTCCTAGTGGGAATCTGCAATTTGATGCTTGTATGAAATCTCAAAAAGGGGACATGTAAATCACAGGATGACGATGACCCCTGGCCATACCACACGACTGTCATGTCAGCTCATGTCAATATGCGCTTTCCTGTGATATGTCAAATCTGAAAGATGTGATTCATGTCGCTTTGCTTTACATCTAACAAGAGTATAGAAATATAACCAATTCATAGCATCTAGAATACTGCAAAAGTGGACAAATCAGTCAGAAAAAGAATTATCATGCTATGATATGGAACATTTACTGCATTAAGTTTATGGAAGATGGCTATGTTATTTGTATGTATACTGGTGAGGTTATCATGAGGTACGCTTGTTCAGGAAGGCATGACAAGCCTTGGGGTGGAGAGTTCTGTAAAGACTATTCAATATGCGTATTATCAAAGGGTACTCATAAAAGAACAGTATTCATTGAACGTTCAACTTTCTTTAGATGTAAGGTTTTAAAGATTTAATATGTCCGGATGTTCCTTTGTTCATATTTGAGCAGCTAGACAGAAAGGATGAGCCATGCCAACATCTTTATAATTTGACTTTAGAAAAAGCAAACAGCCATCCAGTGGAGATCCTTTCTGCTCGGCGGATACACATATTCAGCTTGCTGAATTATGATAAGGTGTAAGGTGGGTTAAGATGTCTTATGTTTTCTGGGATATGTGGATGGTGAGAGACTAGGATATTGAGTTTTATTTATAAATGCCTGTATTATAGTGTATATATCATGTGAGTAGTATACCAGTAAGGTATAGGATGCACTAAGTCTTTTAGAAGCTGATAAGACACAAACTAACTTGCTAGTACTGTGTTGATGGATCATACTGGCCCTTCGGCTGTAGCGCCGCAATAACACATGAATCGGAGCACACCAGGATACACAATATTTGTCACAAAATATAATGAAGACCTCATGATTTAACAGTGATAAAAACAAAACGAGTAAGTAAAATGCATTTTTTACATGTACCATGAAAAGATCAATTGAATAGAAAAATGTATATATTTCTAAAAAGAAAGTGACACGAGAAGACTATGGAACCACCCTTTATTGTTTGATTCAGACTAAGGCTTAATGTACAGATACCATTAGCTAGAGACAACAGAGATTTTGTCACCACTGTACAATAAACATCATTACCAGGCTTGCTGTTTCTTTTGTCCGTAAATGATTATTTAAAAAATAGTCTGGAGATCTCTTAAGTGGAGTAAGAAGTTCACCCCATAGCCCAGTATACAGAAACATTATTACTTTGATACAAATGTTGTATGTAGATATACCAATAAGAAGACCACACAATGCACTACAAGATAAGTTTCTGATCCGTATGAAAGATTTGATCAATCCATGGTTATCATTTCTATAAGATAATTTGAACACCTTCACAAAGTAGTTTTGTTATTATTCAGTCAATATACGTACCTGAAATGAACACATCTTTTCTAAATCACTCAGTTTATTCATATTCATGATACAGCATGGAAGCCAGCATCATCTCAGTAACATCTCATCACAGTTTTTCTAAAGCCTGGTGCATAGTGTGGCAATGAATTCTTTTCATATACAGTGTATATTAAAGCCATGAGATGTGTTAAATATCACTCCAAGTTATCAAATAATACATAGCGGAATGTAATATGACTCGGTCTGTTCAAGCGATACTGATGGCTCCCGATTCAATATAACAAAGACACACCAAAAAAGAAAAATTTTGAAAAAATGATGGGAGTGAGCAAAAATCTTTTTTTCCTAAACATCAATTTCATGAGTTAACATAGGTGATTCAATCTTGCAAGAAAGCATAATTTAATCTCAAACTCCTGTAATTAGTAAAGTCTTTCACATATACAAGAGTTTCTAATTCTGATTTGACCAATGTGCTCTGAGGTCACATGCATAAGAAATGGCATGGTATATTTTCCAGGTCAATGTTAGTTAATGCAAACCTACATTTACCAGCATATACGCAAGTGTAGTTCTCGTGGCCTACCCGGCAAAGCTCCTACGGTGCTACATCACAATATTGAATCTGACCCAAATTCGTTTACCCTATATTGCCCTGTTTTGCAGTACTCTATTAAGGTGACATGTAGTAAACTCATTGTGATTTGGTAAGTTAAATATTAAAAGGGGTAGACACACATTCATGGTGTGTGATCGCCCACAGAGATGTCTGCAAGAAATAATAGTAATGTCATATACAGGTGAGGAGACGAAACCGAAGGAACCAGATTCTGTCATTATACACATGCATGATAGCAGTTAAATCTTTTAGTTGGGACAAATTGCATAATTTAAGCCTGCAATATGATACAGGCTAGGATAGCTTCTTCACATAGTTTGTCTCAAAAGAGTAGGACTTGTGAGGTCCCGTGACCGTCCAGCAGATAGAGAACCCAGCCCGGTCCTGTATAGAGAACTCTCCCTCGTACACGTCAGGGTCACAGTAATGGGTGCACTGAGAGCGCACTGTGCCCAGCTCCCCCTGGCCACCCTCGTCTACATCCGGGAACCTCAGGTCATGGAAGTGCTGCCCGGGGCTGAAGCAGCAGCTGAGGGAGCTGCCCAGCACTGTGTACGGATCCAGCACCGCTGCTGACCGGTCCTTAGCGCTGCAGTGGTACACGCTGATCTCCGTAGCCAGCCACTGGTCAGCGCCTGTCCCTGGGAAGCAGTAGAGGTACTGGCGGTTAACGAGTGTTGCGGGGCTCAGGTCTGACTCATGGTTGTTCAACATGCCCTGTTCTCGGTACAACAAAGATGGCTGCTTCACCTGCTGCTGTTGTTGCCTGCTGGGCGACTCCCTCACTGCTGCAGTGCCCTCCTCTGATGTCTGCGTCTTACGCACCCCTGCCGGACTGGTCCATTCAGCCTCACCACCCTCCTCTGATGTCTGCCTCTTACGCACCCCTGTCGGACTGGTCCAATCAGGCTCGGGGGTGTCAGGAGTGCAGACCCAGGGGGTGAAGGAGGCCTGCCTGCTGCTGATGGAGGCCAGGAGGCGGTGTGGGGGCTGCAGCGTGCACACCTGTCGCTTGAACGTCCACAGGCCGTGGAAGTACGCCCACAGCCTGCCCCCCGCCATGCTCTCCATGCTGAAAGGTACAAAGCAATGTATATCTTTGTGTGGTTTGTTTTAGCAATATTTGACATTTTAGGCAAGCCAAAACAAAGTGAAAGTTTTCATAATGTTTAGCTGTACACACCTAAACAAATTTAGGGCATTGGGCATGGCAAAATTGCCAACTTGGGTCAACTCATGATACAAATAAGGGTATAACACATTCAAGCATTATATGCAGCCCTTTAAGGGTTAATAAAATTCGGTATAGTTGTTGCCTTCATTGTCTGTCTCCCTAATTTTGTCACATTACTGACTGGGGGTAGATGTTTGACAATGTATCTATAGACGTGAAAGTAATCATGGTAGTGGCTACTCTGTCATGTGGATACCCATGGTATTAGTGCTGCCCCCTCCCCTGGACCGTGCCAGCCCCACAAAGGGTGTGACTATTTCTTGACAACAAGGGGGGCCCATGTATCCTAACAACAGGGTGTAGTGCATTAGTTAATGCACTATGCAGCCCTTAAGAGGTTAAAGCAGCACTATCAACTACACTACATGTGGTTGTGTAAGGCGTTGATTACACGCTTAATGTACATTTACCATTAGTTAGAGACAGAAGAGATTTTGTTACCACTGTACAATAAACACCATTACCAAGCTTGCTGTTCATTTTGTCTTTACTTTATGATACTATGCTGGATGAACAATATAAAGACATGTTCTGCTCCAGGTGAGATTGTGGTGCCATCTAGAGGGATAGAGCCCAGATAGAGCAGTGAGACTGTGGTGGGGGATATGCTTGCATTGGTGCAGCACGCTGTGCTTAAAGGGTTAACTAGTTAAATAACCACTCCCTGAATTTGTCAAACTGGATAAAATAAAAATAAAAACATGTTTCTTACAGAACTGTCATTTGCTCAGCTGTTTACCAAGGGATTTTCAAAATTCAAAGTTCCATGAAAAGAGGAGATACGGGGCTACAATGGCAAATGCAGACACAGTATCTAAAGGCGATAATAAGGCCGGGGAGGCGCAAATACGCAAATTTTCGGCACTCGGAAATTGTGAAAAAAAGCTCTAATGTAGGCTAGAGAAGGCATCCATCTATCCTGGCAGATGACAGCAGCCAAAGACAAAGTGCCGTGACTTACTGTTAGTTAGGAGTGGTGTGTGAAGAGGGGCAAGTGTGTTTTGGATTGTTTGTTGCTGTGGGAGATCATGAGAAGACTGTGGCCAAGTTTGGTGTGGGGTGAGGGTCATGAGAAGACTGTGGCCAAGTTTGGTGTGAGGGGTGAGTGAGTGCATAATTAGGGAAAGAATCAGTCTGCAGTGAATACCAGATGAGTTCTGAGTGGTCTAAATAGTTTGGTATTTTTTTTGAAATTGTGTTAGAGATGACAAAGGAGCCAGAATCAATTATCATCATCATGAGAGACCTATATAAGCATTGCTGTTTGTTGTGAAGGAATTCTTTGGGGGGCCATTTGGGTTGGGTCAGAAATTAAATGATTCAATTCCAAGATGGCTGACCATGCAGGTTTGTTGACATGATTCTGTGACCAGCATACTATTATGTAGGTGGATGGGTGGATATTGATTAGGAAAGATTTAATTATATGACCTCTGTCTATTGTTAGTGTGAGAGGTTGCTAGTCTTTCTTGATCTTGATGTAAAAGTACAGATAAAACATGTCTTGTTCAAAAAAGGCCTTTGGCTTTTCAGACCAAATTTTCTCAAGATCACTGTTATGGATTATGTCATGTTACACAAGTTGTGACCAGGTTCCCCATGACCCCAGTGACAGCTTGATTACTTTTTTGGTTCATAGTGTAAAAAGAACTTATCCTAGTGGAAAATCCATTTGAAGCTATTTCCTTTACAGGTGTCTTCCAGCCTGAACTCAAGCGCTGGTGTGACAAGCAACTCGTCTTGATCCATAACCGGTGTGTGGAGGGAGGGGATGGTTGCCTCTTGTGGACGGGGGCAGCAAGCGGCAAAGGTAAAGACAATAGATACGGCGTGAAGGCTGTTACTACCTAGGTTCCGGCGGGATGAAAACTCGGTCCGGACCCAGCTCCCGGAGGTGTGGAGCATATAGCTAGGAGCCGAAAGAGACCCCGGCCGGAAATCTTTCCGGTTTTACTATTCCCGGAGGTCCCCGAAAGTTAGTTGACGGACACAGGTGTAGAGAAACACATTCTTAACCGCGATTTTTGTCAGTGAATGAAATTTTGTTTTGCAGAATGAAAGAATGAGTGCATCTGAAGTTTGTTGTAACCTTTGTGTACGTCTATTTGTAGGTGGCCAAGATGTCGGCCTACGACGAGGCCTACCTGGAGGGTGACCTTGAGGCGGAGGAGACGCTGGAGGAGAGCCTGTTTGAGGTCATCTTTAGGAACGACCTGGAGGCGGCCACGTTGCTGGTGACACAGAGTGACGTGGACGTGAGTCGGCCTAACGGGCGTGGTAAGACCATGCTGGGGCTGGCCGTGGAGCACGAGCACGTGCCCATGGTGCGGATGTTGATGGAGAACGGGGCAGACATCAACCAGCCCAGTTTCTGCAGCAACGACTACAGCTTCCAGACCCCCGTGGTGACGGCCGCCCGCATCCAGCACGAGGAGCTGCTCACCATGTTCCTCACCCAGAAGTGTGAGCTGGACCAGGGGGCCGGCAAGGATGGCAAGTCGGCCCTCCAGTGGGCCGCGAGTCATGGTAACCTGGGCATGATGAAGGTGCTGTATGCGGCCGGGGCCGACGTCAACTGGACCGGTCCCTTCTGCAACACGGCCCTGCACTACGCCACTATAGCCGACAAGCCCGACATCGTCCAGTGGTTGCTGGAGAAGGGGGCGGAGGTGACGGTGAACGGGGAGGGGCGGTCTGCACTGCACATCGCGTGTGTCAAGGGCTACTCTGACATCATGAAGCAGCTGCTGCTGGCACGCTGCGAGGTGGACAGCTACGACTCGTTCGGCTTCAGCCCGTTCAGCCTGGCCTGTCTGCGCGGCCACCTGGACATGGTGCGGGACCTGATGCAGCACGCCCGGCCCGGCACCAAGTACAACATGGAGGACGCCCTGCACCGCGCCGCCGAGTGCGGCCATCTCGAGGTGCTCGAGTTCCTCATCCACAAAGGGGCCGACGTCAACTCTGTCAACAGCAGCGGGGAGTCGGCCTTGTCCATCGCGGCGCGTGGCCAGCCCGTGTCAGTCAAACTGCTGCTGGAGAACAAGGCGGTAATCAACGTGGTGGACAAACGGGGCTACAGCCCCTTACAACACGCCATCCTGCGGGAGCAGATCGACGTGGCCGTGTGCCTCATCAAGCACGGCTCCAACCTGCACACCACCTCCTCCCTCATAGACTCTCCCCTACAGAGCAGCTACTCCACCTCCAACCCCCTGCTCATCAAGTGCCTCATCGACGCCGGCGTCACCCTCAGCACAGAGAAGTGGTTCACCGTCTACGCCTGTCAGACCAAGCTGCGGGAGCTGGACTTTCAGTACAACTCCCTGCGCTACCGCCACACCATCGACGCCCAGCGCGACGTGTGGCAGTGGGTGATGGGTAAGATCGGCAAGCCCCGCTCCCTGCTCGAGTCCTGCCGCACCGCCGCCCGCACCCAGCTCGTCACCTCCTCGGGCGGCAGGAGCATCCTGGCCAACATAGACCAACTCCCCCTGCCTACCGCCCTCAAGAAATATCTTGCCCTCGAGGATTATTTCCGGATCTGAGGAATGCATCAGGAAGAACGCTCTGTGGTTGAGACGTTTGGCTAAGACAAAAAGACGCTGTATGAGGTGAAGTGGATCTCCTTTACCTGAAACAGCTCTTATTAGTTTTGGTCTGAAGTTTGTTGGTTTGGAAAATGACAGGATGTGTTGTTGTACGATTGATGAAGCCTGTAAAATGTCTGAATACTGCCTTTGTGATGTGTAAGAGGTAGGTATAATGTTAGCACTTCATGAGCACCATGCCATCCTGAAGAGTTAAATAGATTTCAGTAGCAGGGCATTACATTGAACATATTTAACATTTTAAGAACTAAAATATGTTCATATATAAACAACTCAGGACGTATTTCTATCCAATGTACGTTCACACAATGTAGTCACACAATGTAAGCCAAAAGTATTTGATCTGGTCATCAATTTTGTCAGATGACTAAGCTATAGTAAACACGTCTGTCCATTTGTATCTTATTTTCACCACAACATCATTATTACAGTGGCAAACCGTGTATGCTTAAACTTGTGATAACGTGCCGCAGGTCAGATATTACAGAATACTAATCTAATTCACCATGACTTCATTCAACAGGCTGCACACATAGGGACTTACAAATACCAGAAATGACCTGGGTACCTTTTCTTATCAGTGCCATGGGAAGTTACCAGAGACTTATTGCCATATATCCAGGTGCACTTCTGATTCCTAGTGGGAATCTGCAATTTGATGCTTGTATGAAATCTCAAAAAGGGGACATGTAAATCACAGGATGACGATGACCCCTGGCCATACCACACGACTGTCATGTCAGCTCATGTCAATATGCGCTTTCCTGTGATATGTCAAATCTGAAAGATGTGATTCATGTCGCTTTGCTTTACATCTAACAAGAGTATAGAAATATAACCAATTCATAGCATCTAGAATACTGCAAAAGTGGACAAATCAGTCAGAAAAAGAATTATCATGCTATGATATGGAACATTTACTGCATTAAGTTTATGGAAGATGGCTATGTTATTTGTATGTATACTGGTGAGGTTATCATGAGGTACGCTTGTTCAGGAAGGCATGACAAGCCTTGGGGTGGAGAGTTCTGTAAAGACTATTCAATATGCATATTATCAAAGGGTACTCATAAAAGAACAGTATTCATTGAAAGTTCAACTTTCTTTAGATGTAAGGTTTTAAAGATTTAATATGTCCGGATGTTCCTTTGTTCATATTTGAGCAGCTAGACAGAAAGGATGAGCCATGCCAACATCTTTATAATTTGACTTTAGAAAAAGCAAACAGCCATCCAGTGGAGATCCTTTCTGCTCGGCGGATACACATATTCAGCTTGCTGAATTATGATAAGGTGTAAGGTGGGTTAAGATGTCTTATGTTTTCTGGGATATGTGGATGGTGAGAGACTAGGATATTGAGTTTTATTTATAAATGCCTGTATTATAGTGTATATATCAAGTGAGTAGTATACCAGTAAGGTATAGGATGCACTAAGTCTTTTAGAAGCTGATAAGACACAAACTAACTTGCTAGTACTGTGTTGATGGATCATACTGGCCCTTCGGCTGTAGCGCCGCAATAACACATGAATCGGAGCACACCAGGATACACAATATTTGTCACAAAATATAATGAAGACCTCATGATTTAACAGTGATAAAAACAAAACGAGTAAGTAAAATGCATTTTTTACATGTACCATGAAAAGATCAATTGAATAGAAAAATGTATATATTTCTAAAAAGAAAGTGACACGAGAAGACTATGGAACCACCCTTTATTGTTTGATTCAGACTAAGGCTTAATGTACAGATACCATTAGCTAGAGACAACAGAGATTTTGTCACCACTGTACAATAAACATCATTACCAGGCTTGCTGTTTCTTTTGTCCGTAAATGATTATTTAAAAAATAGTCTGGAGATCTCTTAAGTGGAGTAAGAAGTTCACCCCATAGCCCAGTATACAGAAACATTATTACTTTGATACAAATGTTGTATGTAGATATACCAATAAGAAGACCACACAATGCACTACAAGATAAGTTTCTGATCCGTATGAAAGATTTGATCAATCCATGGTTATCATTTCTATAAGATAATTTGAACACCTTCACAAAGTAGTTTTGTTATTATTCAGTCAATATACGTACCTGAAATGAACACATCTTTTCTAAATCACTCAGTTTATTCATATTCATGATACAGCATGGAAGCCAGCATCATCTCAGTAACATCTCATCACAGTTTTTCTAAAGCCTGGTGCATAGTGTGGCAATGAATTCTTTTCATATACAGTGTATATTAAAGCCATGAGATGTGTTAAATATCACTCCAAGTTATCAAATAATACATAGCGGAATGTAATATGACTCGGTCTGTTCAAGCGATACTGATGGCTCCCGATTCAATATAACAAAGACACACCAAAAAAGAAAAATTTTGAAAAAATGATGTAATTAGTAAAGTCTTTCACATATACAAGAGTTTCTAATTCTGATTTGACCAATGTGCTCTGAGGTCACATGCATAAGAAATGGCATGGTATATTTTCCAGGTCAATGTTAGTTAATGCAAACCTACATTTACCAGCATATACGCAAGTGTAGTTCTCGTGGCCTACCCGGCAAAGCTCCTACGGTGCTACATCACAATATTGAATCTGACCCAAATTCGTTTACCCTATATTGCCCTGTTTTGCAGTACTCTATTAAGGTGACATGTAGTAAACTCATTGTGATTTGGTAAGTTAAATATTAAAAGGGGTAGACACACATTCATGGTGTGTGATCGCCCACAGAGATGTCTGCAAGAAATAATAGTAATGTCATATACAGGTGAGGAGACGAAACCGAAGGAACCAGATTCTGTCATTATACACATGCATGATAGCAGTTAAATCTTTTAGTTGGGACAAATTGCATAATTTAAGCCTGCAATATGATACAGGCTAGGATAGCTTCTTCACATAGTTTGTCTCAAAAGAGTAGGACTTGTGAGGTCCCGTGACCGTCCAGCAGATAGAGAACCCAGCCCGGTCCTGTATAGAGAACTCTCCCTCGTACACGTCAGGGTCACAGTAATGGGTGCACTGAGAGCGCACTGTGCCCAGCTCCCCCTGGCCACCCTCGTCTACATCCGGGAACCTCAGGTCATGGAAGTGCTGCCCGGGGCTGAAGCAGCAGCTGAGGGAGCTGCCCAGCACTGTGTACGGATCCAGCACCGCTGCTGACCGGTCCTTAGCGCTGCAGTGGTACACGCTGATCTCCGTAGCCAGCCACTGGTCAGCGCCTGTCCCTGGGAAGCAGTAGAGGTACTGGCGGTTAACGAGTGTTGCGGGGCTCAGGTCTGACTCATGGTTGTTCAACATGCCCTGTTCTCGGTACAACAAAGATGGCTGCTTCACCTGCTGCTGTTGTTGCCTGCTGGGCGACTCCCTCACTGCTGCAGTGCCCTCCTCTGATGTCTGCGTCTTACGCACCCCTGCCGGACTGGTCCATTCAGCCTCACCACCCTCCTCTGATGTCTGCCTCTTACGCACCCCTGTCGGACTGGTCCAATCAGGCTCGGGGGTGTCAGGAGTGCAGACCCAGGGGGTGAAGGAGGCCTGCCTGCTGCTGATGGAGGCCAGGAGGCGGTGTGGGGGCTGCAGCGTGCACACCTGTCGCTTGAACGTCCACAGGCCGTGGAAGTACGCCCACAGCCTGCCCCCCGCCATGCTCTCCATGCTGAAAGGTACAAAGCAATGTATATCTTTGTGTGGTTTGTTTTAGCAATATTTGACATTTTAGGCAAGCCAAAACAAAGTGAAAGTTTTCATAATGTTTAGCTGTACACACCTAAACAAATTTAGGGCATTGGGCATGGCAAAATTGCCAACTTGGGTCAACTCATGATACAAATAAGGGTATAACACATTCAAGCATTATATGCAGCCCTTTAAGGGTTAATAAAATTCGGTATAGTTGTTGCCTTCATTGTCTGTCTCCCTAATTTTGTCACATTACTGACTGGGGGTAGATGTTTGACAATGTATCTATAGACGTGAAAGTAATCATGGTAGTGGCTACTCTGTCATGTGGATACCCATGGTATTAGTGCTGCCCCCTCCCCTGGACCGTGCCAGCCCCACAAAGGGTGTGACTATTTCTTGACAACAAGGGGGGCCCATGTATCCTAACAACAGGGTGTAGTGCATTAGTTAATGCACTATGCAGCCCTTAAGAGGTTAAAGCAGCACTATCAACTACACTACATGTGGTTGTGTAAGGCGTTGATTACACGCTTAATGTACATTTACCATTAGTTAGAGACAGAAGAGATTTTGTTACCACTGTACAATAAACACCATTACCAAGCTTGCTGTTCATTTTGTCTTTACTTTATGATACTATGCTGGATGAACAATATAAAGACATGTTCTGCTCCAGGTGAGATTGTGGTGCCATCTAGAGGGATAGAGCCCAGATAGAGCAGTGAGACTGTGGTGGGGGATATGCTTGCATTGGTGCAGCACGCTGTGCTTAAAGGGTTAACTAGTTAAATAACCACTCCCTGAATTTGTCAAACTGGATAAAATAAAAATAAAAACATGTTTCTTACAGAACTGTCATTTGCTCAGCTGTTTACCAAGGGATTTTCAAAATTCAAAGTTCCATGAAAAGAGGAGATACGGGGCTACAATGGCAAATGCAGACACAGTATCTAAAGGCGATAATAAGGCCGGGGAGGCGCAAATACGCAAATTTTCGGCACTCGGAAATTGTGAAAAAAAGCTCTAATGTAGGCTAGAGAAGGCATCCATCTATCCTGGCAGATGACAGCAGCCAAAGACAAAGTGCCGTGACTTACTGTTAGTTAGGAGTGGTGTGTGAAGAGGGGCAAGTGTGTTTTGGATTGTTTGTTGCTGTGGGAGATCATGAGAAGACTGTGGCCAAGTTTGGTGTGGGGTGAGGGTCATGAGAAGACTGTGGCCAAGTTTGGTGTGAGGGGTGAGTGAGTGCATAATTAGGGAAAGAATCAGTCTGCAGTGAATACCAGATGAGTTCTGAGTGGTCTAAATAGTTTGGTATTTTTTTTGAAATTGTGTTAGAGATGACAAAGGAGCCAGAATCAATTATCATCATCATGAGAGACCTATATAAGCATTGCTGTTTGTTGTGAAGGAATTCTTTGGGGGGCCATTTGGGTTGGGTCAGAAATTAAATGATTCAATTCCAAGATGGCTGACCATGCAGGTTTGTTGACATGATTCTGTGACCAGCATACTATTATGTAGGTGGATGGGTGGATATTGATTAGGAAAGATTTAATTATATGACCTCTGTCTATTGTTAGTGTGAGAGGTTGCTAGTCTTTCTTGATCTTGATGTAAAAGTACAGATAAAACATGTCTTGTTCAAAAAAGGCCTTTGGCTTTTCAGACCAAATTTTCTCAAGATCACTGTTATGGATTATGTCATGTTACACAAGTTGTGACCAGGTTCCCCATGACCCCAGTGACAGCTTGATCACTTTTTTGGTTCATAGTGTAAAAAGAACTTATCCTAGTGGAAAACCCATTTGAAGCTATTTCCTTTACAGGTGTCTTCCAGCCTGAACTCAAGCGCTGGTGTGACAAGCAACTCGTCTTGATCCATAACCGGTGTGTGGAGGGAGGGGGTGGTTGCCTCTTGTGGACGGGGGCAGCAAGCGGCAAAGGTAAAGACAATAGATACGGCGTGAAGGCTGTTACTACCTAGGTTCCGGCGGGATGAAAACTCGGTCCGGACCCAGCTCCCGGAGGTGTGGAGCATATAGCTAGGAGCCGAAAGAGACCCCGGCCGGAAATCTTTCCGGTTTTACTATTCCCGGAGGTCCCCGAAAGTTAGTTGACGGACACAGGTGTAGAGAAACACATTCTTAACCGCAATTTTCGTCAGTGAATGAAATTTTGTTTTGCAGAATGAAAGAATGAGTGCATCTGAAGTTTGTTGTAACCTTTGTGTACGTCTATTTGTAGGTGGCCAAGATGTCGGCCTACGACGAGGCCTACCTGGAGGGTGACCTTGAGGCAGAGGAGACGCTGGAGGAGAGCCTGTTTGAGGTCATCTTTAGGAACGACCTGGAGGCGGCCACGTTGCTGGTGACACAGAGTGACGTGGACGTGAGTCGGCCTAACGGGCGTGGTAAGACCATGCTGGGGCTGGCCGTGGAACACGAGCACGTGCCCATGGTGCGGATGTTGATGGAGAACGGGGCAGACATCAACCAGCCCAGTTTCTGCAGCAACGACTACAGCTTCCAGACCCCCGTGGTGACGGCCGCCCGCATCCAGCACGAGGAGCTGCTCACCATGTTCCTAACCCAGAAGTGTGAGCTGGACCGGGGGGCCGGCAAGGACGGCAAGTCTGCCCTCCAGTGGGCCGCCAGTCACGGTAACCTGGGCATGATGAAGGTGCTGTACGCGGCCGGGGCCGACGTCAACTGGACCGGTCCCTTCTGCAACACGGCCCTGCACTACGCCACTATAGCCAACAAGCCCGACATCGTCCAGTGGTTGCTGGAGAAGGGGGCGGAGGTGACGGTGAACGGGGAGGGGCGGTCTGCACTGCACATCGCGTGTGTCAAGGGCTACTCTGACATCATGAAGCAGCTGCTGCTGGCACGCTGCGAGGTGGACAGCTACGACTCGTTCGGCTTCAGCCCGTTCAGCCTGGCCTGTCTGCGCGGCCACCTGGACATGGTGCGGGACCTGATGCAGCACGTGCGGCCCGGCACCAAGTACAACATGGAGGACGCCCTGCACCGCGCCGCCGAGTGCGGCCATCTCGAGGTGCTCGAGTTCCTCATCCACAAAGGGGCCGACGTCAACTCTGTCAACAGCAGCGGGGAGTCGGCCTTGTCCATCGCGGCGCGCGGCCAGCCCGTGTCGGTCAAGCTGCTGCTGGAGAACAAGGCGGTGATCAACGTGGTGGACAAACGGGGCTACAGCCCCTTACAACACGCCATCCTGCGGGAGCAGATCGACGTGGCCGTGTGCCTCATCAAGCACGGCTCCAACCTGCACACCACCTCCTCCCTCATAGACTCTCCCCTACAGAGCGGCTACTCCACCTCCAACCCCCTGCTCATCAAGTGCCTCATCGACGCCGGCGTCACCCTCAGCACAGAGAAGTGGTTCACCGTCTACGCCTGTCAGACCAAGCTGCGGGAGCTGGACTTTCAGTACAACTCCCTGCGCTACCGCCACACCATCGACGCCCAGCGCGACGTGTGGCAGTGGGTGATGGGTAAGATCGGCAAGCCCCGCTCCCTGCTCGAGTCCTGCCGCACCGCCGCCCGCACCCAGCTCGTCACCTCCTCGGGCGGCAGGAGCATCCTGGCCAACATAGACCAACTCCCCCTGCCTACCGCCCTCAAGAAATATCTTGCCCTCGAGGATTATTTCCGGATCTGAGGAATGCATCAGGAAGAACGCTCTGTGGTTGAGACGTTTGGCCAAGACAAAAAGACGCTGTATGAGGTGAAGTGGATCTCCTTTACCTGAAACAGCTCTTATTAGTTTTGGTCTGAAGTTTGTTGGTTTGGAAAATGACAGAATGTGTTGTTGTACGATTGATGAAGCCTGTAAAATGTTTGAATACTGCCTTTGTGATGTGTAAGAGGTAGGTATAATGTTAGCACTTCATGAGCACCATGCCATCCTGAAGAGTTAAATAGATTTCAGTAGCAGGGCATTACATTGAACATATTTAACATTTTAAGAACTAAAATATGTTCATATATAAACAACTCAGGACGTATTTCTATCCAATGTACGTTCACACAATGTAAGCCAAAAGTATTTGATCTGGTCATCAATTTTGCCAGATGACTAAGCTATAGTAAACAGGTCTGTCCATTTGTATCTTATTTTCACCACAACATCATTATTACAGTGACAAACCGTGTATGCTTAAACTTGTGATAATGTGCCGCAGGTCAGATATTACAGAATACTTTGTGCATGTCATCTAATTCACTATGACTTCATTCAACAGGCTGCACACATAGGGACTTACAAATACCAGAAATGACCTGGGTACCTTTTCTTGTCAGTGCCATGGGAAGTTACCAGAGCCTTATTGCCATATATCCAGGTGCACTTCAGATTCCTAGTGGGAATCTGCAATTTGATGCTTGTATGAAATCTCAAAAAAGGGACATGTAAATCACAGGATGACGATGACCCCTGGCCATACCACACGACTGTCATGTCCGCTCATGTCAATATGCGCTTTCCTGTGATATGTCAAATCTGAAAGATGTGATTCATGTCGCTTTGCTTTACATCTAACAAGAGTATAGAAATATAACCAATTCATAGCATCTAGAATACTGCAAAAGTGGACAAATCAGTCAGAAAAAGAATTATCATGCTATGATATGGAACATTTACTGCATTAAGTTTATGGAAGATGGCTATGTTATTTGTATGTATACTGGTGAGGTTATCATGAGGTACCCTTGTTCAGGAAGGCATGACAAGCCTTGGGGTGGAGAGTTCTGTAAAGACTATTCAATATGCGTATTATCAAAGGGTACTCATAAAAGAACAGTATTCATTGAATGTTCAACTTTCTTTAGATGTAAGGTTTTCAAGATTTTATATATCCAGATGTTCATATTTGAACAGCTAGACAGAAAGGATGAGCCGTGCCAACATCTTTATAATTTGACTTTAGATAAAGCACACAGGTATCCAGTGGAGATCCTTTCTGCTCGGCGGATGCACATATTCAGCTTGCTGAATTATGAAAAGGTGTAAGGCGGGTTAAGATGTCTTATGTTTTCTGGGATATGTGGATGGTGAGAGACTAGGATATTGAGTTTTATTTATAAATGCCTGTATCATTGTATTATAGTGTATATATCATGTGAGTAGTCTACCAGTAAGGTATAGGATGCACTAAGTCTTTAGAAGCTGATGATGGTTGATCTTACTCTTTAAGACACAGACTAACTTGCTAGTACTGTGTTGATGGATCATACTGGCCCTTCGGCTGTAGCGCCGCAATAACACATGAATCAGAGCACACCAGGATACACAATGTTTGTCACAAAATATAATGAAGACCTCATGATTTAACAGTGATGAAAACAAAACGAGTAAGTGAAATGCATTTTTTACATGTACCATGAAAAGATCAATTGAATAGAAAAATGTATATATTTCTAAAAAGAAAGTGACACGAGAAGACTATGGAATCACCCTTTATTGTGTGATTCAGAATAAGGCTTAATGTACATATACCATTAGCTAGAGACAACAGAGATTTTGTTACCACTGTACAATAAACATCATTACCAGGCTTGCTGTTTCTTTTGTCCGTAAATGATTATCTAAAAAATAGTATGGAGATCTCTTAAGTGGAGTAAGAAGATCACCCCATAGCACAGAATACAGAAGCACTATTACTTTGATACAAATTTTGTATGTAGATATACCAATAAGAAGACCACACAGTGCACTGCGAGGTAAGTTTCTGATCCGTATGAAAGATTTGATCAATCCATGGTTATTTTTTCTATAATATATTTTGAACATCTTCACAAGGTGATTTTGGTATTATATACCAGTAGTTCTGTTATCAATCAGTCAATATACGTACCTGAAATGAACACATCTTTTCTAAATCACTCAGTTTATTCATATATATGATACAGTATGGAAGCAACCATCATCTCAGTAACATCTCATCACATTTTTTCTAAAGCCTGGTGCATAGTGTGGCAATGAATTCTTTTCATATACAGTGTATATTATAGACATGAGATGTGTTAAATATCACTATAAGTTATCAAATAATACACAGCGGAATGTAATATAACTTGGTCTGTTCAAGCGATACTGATGGCTCCCAATTCAATATAACAAAGACACACCAAAAAAGAAAGATTTTGAAAAAAATGATGGGCATGAGCAAAAATCCATCTGGCAAGAAAGCATAATTTAATCTCAAACTCCTGTAATTAGTAAAGTCTTTCACATAAAATGTGAAAGGCAAATGTACACCATAAGGACGACATAGCTATATATATAAGAAGACCGTCATAATAGTGTTGTATAGATAGGGGTGCTGGCGGCAGAAGGGCAATGCGCCCAAGCTAGTTTTCATCCGCAAGGATGATTAGATCCAATAAATCCACGTCAAAAAAATATACAAGAGTTTCTAATACTGATTTGACCAATGTGCTCTGAGGTCACATGCATAAGAAATGGCATGGTATGTTTTCCAGGTCAATGTTAGTTCACACACACCTACATTTACCAGTATATATGCAAGTCTAGTTCTGGGGGCAAATTGCATAATTTAAGCCTGCAATAGGATACAGGCTAGGATAGCTTCTTCACATAGTTTGTCTCAATAGAGTAAGACTTGTGAGGTCCCGTGACCGTCCAGCAGATAGAGAACACAGCCTGGTCCTGTATAGAGAACTCTCCCTCGTACACGTCAGGGTCACAGTAATGGGTGCACTGAGAGCGCACTGTGCCCAGCTCCCCCTGGCCACCCTCGTCTACATCCGGGAACCTCAGGTCATGGAAGTGCTGCCCGGGGCTGAAGCAGCAGCTGAGGGGGCTGCCCGGCACTGTGTACGGATCCAGCACCGCTGCTGACCGGTCCTTAGCGCTGCAGTGGTACACACTGATCTCCGTAGCCAGCGACTGGTCAGCGCCTGCCCCTGGGAAGCAGTAGAGGTACTGGCGGTTAACGAGTGTTGCGGGGCTCAGGTCTGACTCGTGGTTGTTCAACATGCCCTGTTCTCGGTACAACAAAGATGGCTGCTTCACCTGCTGATGTTGTTGCCTGCTGGGCGACTCCCTCACTGATGCACCGCCCTCCTCCGATGTCTGTCTCTTACACACCCCTGCCGGACTGGTCCATTCAGCCTCACCACCCTCCTCTGACGCCTGCCTCTTACGCACCCCTGCCGGACTGGTCCGATCAGGCTCGGGGGTGTCAGGAGTGCAGACCCAGGGGGTGAAGGAGGCCTGCCCGCTGCTGATGGAGGCCAGGAGGCGGTGTGGGGGCTGCAGCGTGCACACCTGTCGCTTGAACGTCCACAGGCCGTGGAAGTACGCCCACAGCCTACCCCCCGCCATGTTCTCCATGCTGAAAGGTACAAAGCAATGTATATGTTTGTGTGGTTTGTTTTAGCAATATTTGATAAGTCATTTCAATCAGGTTCATACATGAGCTCTACCAAAGCCAGCTTATTTGCCTCTCCCTGGAGATAAATCTCCCTGGATATATATGTACAGGGAGAAGCAAATTAGCTGGCTGAGCCTGCTTCTGTGACATGGCATGGTGCTGCCACCTAGCCCTGGTGGCGGTGCTGTGTACTACTAGTGTCCACCTAGTCTAACAGGTGGCACCACCCCTGGTGGGTGGGTTTAGGCTTGTTAAAAATCACCCCCAATCAATATTTTTACAAAACATTATAGTTGGAAACTAGGATTCAAGGACTGTCTAACACTTTTTAAATCAAAGTGTGCCACAGTTTTAAGTGAGACAAAATAAATATCTCCAGCGTCATTCCCAGAGAAGAATTGGAAGGAAATAAAAATTCAGAATGGCAACAAAAAACTCTGTCCTAATGTGGTTCAAAATTTGATAGCATGCATAAATGACGCCTTAAACAAAAGCTGACACCATTTCCGATCTTTTTAAAATGTCTGTCAATATCGTAGTCAGATTATATTTTGCGGTAGTTGCCATGGAAAAAGCATAGTCTAAACATGATCAATTTTTCAAGTGCCCCACTGAATTGTGACCTTGACTTTCACCTCCAAGCATGACCCCTTGGTTACCATGGATACCATAAACTTTTAAAAAAACTTTTTTAAACTAAGCATTGCCCATCTTCTCCCAGTAAAAAATAAGGTCTCCTAGCACTGATTATATCCACTAGAAGTCTGTTTTTAGTCGGGACTATTTGGCTGTCCTAGGTTTTCTGGGCGGATTAGTACCATGACACCATAAAAAAGGGCTTTCTGAATCTTTTTGAATTGCGTTGATATTCTGAATATTCTGAAATTCTGAAAGGCAAAGAGCAACTCTCCCCCACGGGTCGATGAGGGTGGTGGGATTGGGGGTGGAATCCCACTCAAGACTTCGATCCCACTCGAGGGGGGGGATATAAAAAGTTTAGTCCCTATTCAGAAAAAAAAGCCTACACGTTACTCTTGTTCAAAGGGGGCGATGAAAATTTTCACTTTGGCGAGGTGGGCGTGAATTATTTTGCGCACTCTAGGAAGGGTGGGGGGGAGGGTAAAAAAAATGTCCACCTCCCATACAGCGATAAAACGCCAGGTACTCTTCACTTTGACTGGGCTGTTAGCCACACTGGACACCCTATGTTAAAAATAAATACTCACTAGTGAGGACTTTGGGGTGATCATTTTGATTGTGTTGAGGGGTAGCACCCTGGTAATCTTTAGAGTGACAGGTCATCAATATGATCCCCGTTTTGATCCAACTATAGAGCATGCTAGGTTGTCAATAGTAAGACTCTTTGATGACTGCCTTAAGTTTTCTTGTTATAAAGTGCTATCTACCAATATTATTGTAATTGACTCCCTGTCAATCATCAACTTCAACTATTCAGCCTTTTTCAAGATTTTACTCCTCATAATAAGCAGAGTAAAGCAGATATATGTTTAACAGATGACTGTCAATCCTAACACTTCTAACTTTGGTTTCAGACACATAAAAGGTGTCTTTGTGTATAGATATCAATAGTTTAGAAAATTCTGACCTAATTTTCTTTCAAATCACTTGAATTTGAACTGTGATAATTGTCTTCAATCATATATCTTCCAAATTGTAAGAATATATGACCAATATTACTATAGGTTTTAATCAACAGATCACCTGGTGTGGGGGCTATATATTACATTGTTGTGGGCCCTATAGTAGGTCCCCCTAGTGGCAAAGTTATGTCCTCAAAAAGATTGAACGTGTGATTAACATCACAAATGACTCAGGGTCAGGGTGATTAAGTGATAGAATTGTTTGACTGAAAGATTGGATCTGCATTTCAGGAACAGTGAATTATTTGTCAATTCTGAGAGCAGAAACATATTCCTAGGTCAAAACTACCCTCAAATCATGTGTCACACTTATACGTTATCATATTTCAGCCAAGCAATTGGGTATGGGCAAGGAGATAGGTGTGGGCAAGTATGTGGGTGTGGGCAAGCAGGTTGGTGTGGGCAGGGAGGTGGGTGTGAGCGAGATCGCTACGCCACAAGTGCCCTCCGGTTTGCATCCAGATTGCACATCAGAAATTGAGTCAATTGATGCATAACAGTCGTCAGAGTTTCTATCACCACCCACACAATGGCCGCCATGTGACCAAGCTCAGAAAGAGTGAGGCCCAATTTGGCCCATGCAGATATCTGCCCCATGTAGATATCCCATGTGGACACCCCATGCAGATACCCAAAGCGAATGCAAGTCTGTTGATGAACAGTTAAAAATGTTGGCAGACACTGCAATATGCTGGTTCTAGTTCCGCGCCTTTGTCCACACTCTCAGCGTTCACAAGCATCTGACGTTAAGTGTTTCACAACTTTTTGAGAATTTTGTCCCATTGGATTAACACTAAAACGACATAGTAGACGAAGCGTCCACGCTAGTACTGTCTAGTTGGTCCACTGAATTCAAGAATTATGGTTTCTTTGGAACATGAACTTTAAACCGGTTTTAATAATATTGAAACTGCCTCAATCTTTCTGTTTCTTGAAGCAACATACATGTACATGAACATTTCGTCTATGGGCTGAATATGAATATATTTTGCTGAGCGAAATTGACTTTATTTGATGCCTAATGAGCCGGACATACAGTGATGGTACATTTTGAACAGTCCGTCCGGCACATAAGACTCTGATCACATTAGGTGATCAATCAGGCAAGTCCTCTGTAGTGAGTACCATCATATTTGAGCCTGGCCCAGCTAACAGAAAAACGTTATTTCACGTCAAAATAAAACTTTATATATAAAACTTTATATATATATAACGTTATGCCATAGCAAGGAGCCTTGCTACGTAGGCAATGTACTAGAAAAAGTTACCTTTTTGCAATTTTCTCTTCAAATATTGATACTAGAATATTGAATATCTTTCAGGTTTTGCAATGCATTTTGTTGTACGTTAACTAGATCTCTTGCGATAAGGATTTTAACACCTTTTTCCAGTACATTGCCTATGTATCTATACCCCTTTGGGGAGGTGTTATCTTTGGGGAGATAAGCCTGATAAGGGCCACGCTGAACTGTGTGACATATGTTCTGCTCCCGAGAATATATAGGGCTGAGTACCTGTCCTGACTGCACTCTAACTGTTACTGGACGTGCAGTAAGATCTGTGGGTTTAAAGCCCCAGCGCCCCTATATATAGGGCTGAGTACCTGTCCCGACTGCACTCTGACTGTTACTGGACGTGCAGTAAGATCTGCGGGTTTAAAGGCCCAGCGCCCCTATATATAGGGCTGAGTACCTGTCCTGACTGCACTCCGACTGTTACTGGACGTGCAGTAAGATCTGCAGGTTTAAGGAAGGAGGGCCAGATACGCCGGCTAGCAGACACTGGGCTTTACTCACTTAGGCGGGGGGGGGGGGGGGGGCATTACATTACCCGCCTCTCTATAGGGTTCGAATTTGTTTCCTTATGAAGGGCCACGCGCATGCATACGGCTGGATATGGTCACTCGTGGTGCTTGGTTATTACGCCGGCGCTCATTCAAAACAGGCGCTTTACCGTGACGATACGGTAGGTAGATTACTTGGGTTACTGGAGCAAGCCATGGGGCCATCCATTAATTACATACGCACCAAGGGAGGGGGGGGGGGTGGGGTCAGGCTAAATGCGTACAGGGGTTTTGGCATACACATTGTGTACGCATAAGGGCCGATTTTCTGGTCATTTTGGACTAAAATCGGTCCTTTTTTGGGTCCAAACGTCATTTAGAAAATTTTCTTTGAGAATACTTTAATAAGTTAAAAGTATAAGCTAAACGTCATGCTGGCCGAGTCTTTTATTACTACGACATGTATCTGGGGGAAGGTGTAGGTGAATTTTCCCAAAATGGCATGGGCCTATGTTTTTGTGACCCCCCTCCAAAAAAAATTAAAAAATTAATACATATATATAGGCCCTATATAGGCCTATATTGCATACGCTGGTGGAATAATGCATGGTCGTGAGTACTTGAATATTATGGTTTTGCCCCTGCCATCGTGGAGTTTTATCTTATTTTGTCCCCCCCCCCTCTCCCCCGCCAAGGGCCCTTTTTTCATTATAAAAATCGGGTAGGGGTTAAGGTGGATCGCTACCCTTGGATTTCTCCAAATTCTTATATCTATCAGAAGGGGCTAATGTTGCATAGCCAGATACATATATACATTTTCTAAGCTGTGTTAAAAGTTTAGATCATTTCAAGCAAAATTGTCCATTTTGTAATACTTTGAATATTTGATATAATATTATTGGTAATTGATAATATTTCCTTTTTTTAAACATGAGCTAGTACATTGCAGATATTTACCATCTAGAACACTATAAATGCTATGATATTACTCAAAATAACCAAGGGTATTAATCAAGACAATTCTATTCATCGATTTTTGCCATTTTACCCATCATGCAATGCCATACATATTTAATTTAGTCATTTTTTAGCATTATTTTTCATTTTCAAACAGCCAAAACCCTAAAAATATGCCCGGGACCCCCTATCAAAATTACTTTAATATGTTAGCAAATGATCTGAACTATTTTCTGAGAGAGTTTAAAAAAATTCTGTTAATACTGAGTACTATTTTTAGCCACTAAGGCTACAAATAATGACGATTTCTTTGTACTCTATCCCAAAACCTCATATTTTTACCCAGAGTGCCATGGCGTAAAATTGTAAAATCATTTTTACAGTAAAGGGGAAACTATAGGTGTTTCACATGTGATGTTTTAAGGTGAAAACAAACAGGACGCGTTTTCTACGCGCGGACGATAGTTGCTATGACGACGGCCTCATAGAGCGTAAGAAATGCCCTTTGAGGACGTTTAGGCGCCCTGTATGTTTCCGCCTTTACATTTCTGGGCATAATGGTTGATATGAAAAAAATTCATGGAAGTTTTCTAATTTTTTCTAATTTTCAGAAAAAAAATTAAATACTTTAATTTTTCAAAATTCTATATTTCAAAAAGTAGTTCGGGACCCCCTGTTTTTATTTTTTTGAAATACAAGCTTTACTATGCTTAAGTACTAGAATGGCCGTATTCAATGCCCCCCATTGAATACAATGTGGCCGTATTCAATGGCCTAAGAAAAAGGTGGTTTTCCTTCATTAAATGGCTTAAAATGAAAAATAAACACAAATGCCAACTACATTGATACTCGTGGGGGCTGGGGCGCATCCCACTCAGCCTGCGGCTTCGTGGGATACTGCCCCAGCCCCCACTCGTGAAATACAACAGAGACAGTATCAATGGGTGTTGGCATTTGTCTATTTCTTTGCATTTTCCGATTTTATATAATTTAAACTGTCTGTAAAAAAAATTTGGTGAGATTCTGTTAACTTTCAGTGACTTTGACCCAAGGGTAGCGACCCACCTTAACGTAAAAGGAGTATGTGGGGGGGGGGGGGGTAGTCCAAATGCGTACATGGTGCAACAGGGGTCCATTTTGGGCAAAAATGTGCGTAGGCCTATTCCCCCCATGGGACTGTGGCCAGTCTATTCGTGGCGGGAATCTGGGGCTGGGGACTCGCGCCGCGTGGTGTGTGCGTCCGGTACTAGCGGGTTCCCTGTGGTTTCTCTGCTCCCCGTGGCACAGTGTCCGTGGTTAGCGATCACGGGCAGGGACCAGTGTAGGGCCAGTGTAGGGGCAACAATGTCAATGAATGAATGGGAGATGGATCACCACGAGCCACCAACACAGGTCGTATGCTCTTAGTATATTCATTTAGTCGGCTTCTTGTGCAACTATACCGTCTTTAGCTTCTCTAGGACTAGAATTCTGACTTCTAGCTTAGATGGAGATTTGGAATATGCAGACTTTGGACTCACGGTTTGGCTGTGGCCTCGTTGGTGAAAGTAGGTCAGCAAGTGACGTTTTCTGATGGCGTGTGGGTTCGGGTATTGTACGGGCGCCGGCAGCTCTAGCAGATTCCGTCTCTGGTCGTTGTTTTTGGTTGTTGGCAGTTGTCGCAACATAGACCAACAGTTACACTTTTGGTCTTGTGTCGTTTTAGGCTGTGTTCCGGGCAGCCTTCCTACCGTTCAATGAGGTTGAAAAGTTGGGGAAAGTTCCTGTTGTCAATGACGTCACGTTTACTTACTATGAACAGCAGTCTCAGAGCAGTCTCAGAGTGTCCTAGGCTGGGATGTGTATTGTGACACCCAGAGCGCCTGTGGTGACTTAGATTAAGTATCAATCTCTCACGGGCTGCGCTCACTGGCTGCTGTGATCGACTTTGGTAAGACTTTATTCTATGCAATAAGCACAAAATGTATGCAGTAATGTATGTTCCCTTTGTGATCGAGCACTTAGTCCACTTTTGAATGGGGGGTTCCAAGCAGCTCTGTTCGGGAGAGGATCGGACGAGTACACAGAGCTGCTTATAGAGGCTAGTGGTGACTGGGACACAGAAAAAGAGAGGTACAGGGCCCCAGTTTATTCTACCTACAACAGCAAAGCGTACAGAAGACCTATAGGTTAAGCACTGAATGAAACGGCGGCATATGCGTGGCGTACGACGGTGGTACGCCACGCTGGTTTGAGCGGGGCGTACCACAGTCATCCTGTCCAGCTACATTCCACAAATTTAGCTATAAAATCTTTATTTCTGGGCGGATTTTCATAATTTAAAAAACAATGGGATCTAGAATGTTTGTTGGTAGAATAAATCTTATAAAGCCACTTGTGGATCCGTGGTGTACAAATCGCGTGGCGTTTTACGTTAGTAGGTTATATAACAGGCTGACGTAAGAGATGGGAAAGATAGGCTGCTGCTGTGCTCTGGACTGCCTATGTTATGTAAATGGCATTCTGAATAGGTATTACCATAACACCGTGCCTATAATTAAAGATCTATATATACCGTATTCGACGTAATAAGCGCCCTCCACCCTAATAAGCGCCCCCTCCCCTTTTTGAGGCATTTCTAGACTAGCACAACGGCTCAAATTTCCTGATTTTGGAGACAATTAAACTCTTAAAGTACCGCTATTTAAACTGTCATAAAAATATTTTATAAGCGCCCAGGGCGCTTATTACATCGAATACGGTACAGCAATTTAATGAACACTCCCACAAGTCCTCAAACCCACTTTCCGCTGAGAAAGGGGTTTAGCTGACGATTTTCTGAATCTGCAGAACTTTTCACTTTCAAGTTTGTCTAGAACATTGTGACTATACGTGAGTAAAGGGCCTGTTACACTAGCGGCACTTGCTGCGCGGCATCTGCCGCAACAGATTGCCGCAGGAAAGCTAACCCTGGTAGCTTTTGCTGCAGCAAGTAGTTGCGGCAAGTTTACTTTTGAATATATGTATTGTTAATCGAGATCAATGATAGGGGACCTAGCGGAAGTAAGGCAATGCGCCTAAGCTAGGATGATGCATCTACTTTTGTATTTGTTATCTTTTACCCAATAAAACACTTTAAAAAAAAAAAAGTTTTTACCCTGTTACACTGGCGTGCCGCACAGAATGTTCTGCGGCAGATGCCGCCATTGATACAGGCCCTTAAAAATCAACACGGCTGTTTTAAAAATTGACGGACACAAAGATAAAGAGCAGAATGTATCAGATAAAAATCGACAACACTTTTCTCAAAATTGACACGGTCAAAAAATGGGCACCCATGTATAGTCACAACATTGTGTGGCATCCCACTTTGGGCTTAGACTTTGCCGATTCATGAGGATGTCAGTTTGTCACGTACAGCCTGGTCCATGTACCGGTAGGTCTGCGGGAATTTACATTCACCTGCACATTTCTTACCTCTCGCAGGCCCACAACTAGCCCTCTTCTCGGGGTGGTTCGTTTTTGGATATGGTGGAACTTGACATGATTATTTCAATGGTGGAACTGGACTTTTCTTATATGAGGTGGAACTTCGTGTAATATATTTTATAATAATAATAATAATAGCTTTTATTGACAACAAAAGGGAGGTCATTACAGACCTATGTGTCATACAGTAAGTCCACTACAATACACTACAAAACTATGTTCTACAAAACTAAAGAGTATGCAATCTACAGATACTGATGTTTAGCACACAGAGACAAATTCATTCACACATCTACACACACACACACACACATACAGGCAGACATACTTACATAGTCAACTACCGTAAAACCTCGCCTATAAGTCGACCCCACTTATAGGTCGAATTGGAATTTTGAGGGAAAAAATCGACCTATAGCAAAATACATTGAACTTTAGGAAAACCCCACTTATAGGTCGAATTGGAGTTTGAGATTTTTTGGGGGGCAAACCCCACCCTAAACCCCCCTAGAGAAGCTTTTCCCAAGGCCAAAATGACTATTATTTCTGGTATCTTGCCCTAAAGACAACCCCCTACCAAGAGATTTGGGTTTACAGGGATAATAATCTAAGAAAAAAAGGCATGTTTTTTAGTATTTTTTTTGGCTCTTTAAATGGTTTACCATTTTTCAAAACCCCACCTATAGGTCGAATTGGACTTTTGGCAAGAAAAATCGACCTATAGCAAAAATTAATTCCAAATAAAAATCGACCTATAAGCGAGGTTTTACGGTAAGATGTCGATCTACAGTCTACACACATGGCATACAAAACCCCGGACAAGACCAAGGCGGGTCACTCACATCTCTAATACATACATTTAAATACACGCTACGTACAGCACATGTGTCTCAAAATAATGTTAAACTGTATATGTTAGATTTGCTGCCATAGGTTAAAGCTGCTGCTGCCTTTGTTTGAAGGCAGAGTATACAAATTTGGCAAGAGCATTCATGATACCATGGTCAGTTTCCTTCATAAATGCAGTGAACTTGTCTAATGCTGTCTTGTCCTGGTAATTAGCAATTTTTCGATCTAAATATTTTTCAAAAGTTGTTCGAAGTGTATCATGCATTTCGCACATTGTTAGAAAAAGAATTTCATCATCACAGCACCAGTAGAGCAATAGAAGGCTGAGTTTCGTGTATCTATTAAATCTTTCATAGTTTTCTCTCTAGAATCCTTAATAATTGTCCAATCGACAAGCCGTAAATAATGAGATGGAGACAACTATTTCCTCTTTCCATTCAGCTAGGGTGGGACACTGTTCCTGCTTCAGGGAGGTGGATTGGTTCGTTCGAAACAACGAAGCCCCCCTAGTTACAGGCCTGCTCTCAGCACCCATGACTCTATGGCTTTAGAGGGTCCACTTTTTAGGGTTAACCAGAACTTTTTCCCTTAATAGCAGTTGGGGTTCCCTTTTACCAAAATATTCTGTGTACTTTTGTATCACAGTATCATAATGATTTGGGTCCTCAGCTCATATGGGGTGGGGGGGGGGGGTGTTGACCCTGGATTGGATTGGGATGTGGGAGAAACACAAAAATGTCATATTTGTCTTTTCCATCATCCCCAGTGTGATTTAGTAGGAGCCCAACTTTTTCATTCGGCCCAGTACTGGAGCCTGTGGCTTTTAGATAGATTTCAAATCTTCTTTTCCAAAGAGACCAAGAATGTGAAGGATTCCCTCTCTCAATCTTAAGGTGTTCTGCTGGTTTGGCAGCCATTTCAGTATTGCTAGTCACTAACCATGTTCAAAAATGTCACTGCTTTTATGTATTTGATAGTCATTGCTTTTATGTATTTGACAGTGAATATTTATCACACAGCAGTCTGGGCCTTGATAAGATCAGCTATACATTTTATTTTTATAATCAAAGGTTTTTACTCACAGGTTCTTGAGTCATCAATTGTTTCCACCTTCAAACTTGAGTGTCACACTTCAAACTTGGATTCTTTGCTCCTGTAGACATGGATGAAGACCTGTTCTGACACCCTGTGGCATCCTGCTTGGATGTCTCGGATGTCTTAAATACTTTGTAAGCTTTAGATTAATTCATTACAAGACTGCAGGTATGATTGGAGCCTACCCCTGCAGCTACTGCGTTATATGACACATTGTGGTGCACATCTTCTGCCCACATATAGGGGTCTATATATTGAATACAACAGGATTATTCAGTGTTGCCGAAATAACGCTGGCACGCTGGCGTAGAATCTCAATGGCCAGCGTACGGCCTTAGGACGCAGGCCACGATGGCCTGCCTCAGCTTCCTAATGGGGAAAGAATTTTTCAAATTGGCCAATTAGAAGCGAAGATGGGGCCATATTTGTAAAATTGAATATTGTTTTTAATTTCTTTTAAGTTTTGCATTGTATAAAACAAGTCATGATGAAGTTTATACAGGTACCTTGAAATATCAAAATTCATATGGCCTGCGTGAGAATGAAATGGCCTGCGTAAGATGCCAAGACGCAGGCCACCTTGGCCTGTGTTGAGGCCCATTAGCATCAAACACGGAGAGTTTGTAATTTTGATTACTTGGCAAGCAGACTGTCTTAGATTTCCAAAACTGTCTTAAGTTCTGAGTGACGAGTGCGCCTGGATAAATCAAACAATTCATTAAACAAATCAATCAAGCCTCTGTTCCTGCTGTGTCCTGATCTGTTTTAATTAAATGAATGGATGTTGAGATGAGAAATCTTTATCCCTCTGCTGTCTGTGCACTCTCATTTACTGTTGACAAGAACCTCTCTGACACTGTCCTGAGTCCATGTCCACTTGCCCTACAGGTGATTAAGAGAAGAAAGCCACCAACTTCTTTAATTATGTTATACATATCATACTTATCGTTGAGAATCAGCAGGTTGTTGTGTACATTCAAGCCCTCACCTACCTATACCTGATGTACAATATGGGTATGAGGCTCAGATTAACTAAAATTGTTGGGTGGTTAATAGAGAAACACAGCTAACAATGCCTTCAGTGTTAGTCTACTAACCTCCCTCGCTTTGAGGATGTTGTAATGTTTTGTCATCATTGTGACATTCCTGGCTCTGATCCTTGAGACGATCTCCCTCTCTATCCATATCATCAACTTCTCGCGGCCAAGTGCCTACATACAAACCTTGTTTCAAATTGATTGAAAGTCAATTGATAGTTAACCATGTGCGAACACACTCATACACACAATCTAGATGAGAAAAAGAAAGAACCGAATATCAGATTAAACTTAAGTAAGTCCCAGGCGTCATTGTACACTTGGACGTTAAACAAATGAATAAATCAATGTCATATTGGTGTGACATTTCCTCATCATGGCAACATTCCTGGCTCTGATCCTTGAGACCATCTCCTTCTCTATCCGTCCCATCCACTTTTCAAGGTCATGTGCCTATTAACAAATGAGACTTGTTTATGTCAAATTACAAATACTTACTTGTTGAAGTCAAATTTAACACACTGTGTATATTGTAATGAATACTTAAGGTCCTTTTACAGAATAGACTGAGCCTACATGTCAGTGACTCGGGTGCTATTTACTTAGCTTATAAAAATCTGTCAGTTGGTTATTGTACACATGCATTCAAATACTTATTAAAGTCATATGAGACAAAACTAGAACAACAGAACATTTATCTCCATTGGCATTTATTACCACATTTCAGCCTATTTCAGCTTCATCACGAATACTTACTTGTTAAAGTCAAATTTAACCAACACTCAAAGAGTACTGGGAGGCGTTGAATAAATAACAGGCCCATACAGGCTTGACCAAGATTACACACACATCACGTTTTTAGCAGGAAACATCTTTCATCACATTACATTCTGTTTCCTTAACTCAAGTAGGAGGCGTCCCACCCTCCTCAAGGTCTGTCTGATGTGGTTTTGCTGGTCCACATCATGACCATGACTCTGATACTGGCGCTGTGCAAGTTCAACCAGGAGACTATCAAGTCTGATTGTCCTGCCAATTTCATCATTTAATGAGAAAAGTAGTCGATGAACGAATGGGTTGATCCCCTGTGGTGTTGGTATCAACAGCTTACTCGTCAAAGCTAATCATTTCCACTTACCAGTTCTTCCATGGGTTTCAGCTCTCTAAGAGGACATTAATGCTTCCATATATCAGGGCTGACCAAGTAAAAGTAACATGATTCACATGGTTCATAGTCAGCAGCAGAGGCAAGCCCACTTAATGTGTAACCAACTATCAACTGGCCTTTAAGATTCCGGAAAACATCGCAATTGTGTTAGTGGTGTCCCTCTGCTACAAGTAGACTCATAAACACATGCACGCGCACACGCACTCACACACTTAAACGCGCAACCTAGATGAAAAAAGAGCGGACCGAGAGTCCGATAAACTCATGAGTAAGTCCCAGGCGTCAAAGCACACTTGGACGTAAAACAATCCAATCAATCAATCAATTCCCATGTTGTGGAGCTTTGAAAGTTGCTGCTAATTAGTGTGGTAAATCAGTAGTATGTCTTTAGAATATTTCTGCTTTAATTCCTTCTTTTCTTCCTCATGAAAACGTGCTGTACTTACCTGTGACACTCAGCAGGTTGTTGTATACATACAACCCCTCTCCTACCTATACCTCATGTACAATGTTTGTGAAGCAGAATATAGTTCCAGGCGTCATAGCACACTTCGACGTAAAACAATCTTACAATGTTTGCGAAGCAGATTATAGTTCCAGTAGAGTTACTCGCCCAGCTTGATGGCTCTCTTTGTAAAGAACCCGAGATGCCTATGCGCAACTTTAAGATGAGAAAAGAAAGGACCTAGTATCCAAACAAACCTGAGGAAGTCCCATAGGGTATTATGTACACTTGGACATTAAACAAATCAACCAATCAATCAACGACACTCGATGTCCTGAGTCCATTTCCACTAGCCCTATAGGTGATTACAAGAAGAAAGAACCACTATTTTTAATTCTGTTCCACATATCATACTTACCATTGAGAATCAGCAGGTTGTTGTGTACACACAACCCCTCTCCTACCTATACCTGATCTACAAGGTATAAGGCTCGCTTTGAGGTTGTTGTCGTAATGTTTTGTCATCATTGTGACATTCCTAGCTCTGATCCTTGAGACCATCTCCCTCTCTATCCATATCATCAACTTTTCGAGGTCATGTGCCTACATACACACCTTGTTTCAAATTGATAAGTCAATTGATAGTTAACCATGTGCGAACACACTCATACACACAATCCAAATGAGTAAAAGAAAGGACCAAAGGTCAGAATAAATTCAAGTAAGTCCCAGGCGTCATTGTACACTTGTACGTTAAACAAATCAATGAATCACTGCTCATATTGATGTGCCATTTCCTCATCATGGCGACATTCCTGGCTCTGATCCTTGAGATCTCCTTCTCTCTCTGTCTCATCCACTTCTCAAGGTCACGTGCCTATTCACAAATGAGACTTGTTTATGTCAAATTGCAAAAACCTACTTGTTGAAGTGAAATTCAACACACTGTAGCCATCATAAGGTGTCTATATGGACCTATCACAGCATAGACTAAGCCTACATGTCAGTGACTCGGGTGCTATTTACTTAGCTTCTAAAAACCTCTCAGTTGGTTATTGTATACATGCATTCAAATACTTATTAAAATCACATGAGACAAAACTAGAACAACAGAACAATTATCTCAAGTGGCTTTTATTACCACATTTCAGCCTATTTCGCCTTCATCACAAATACTTACTTGTTAAAGTCAAATTTAACCAACACTCAAAGAGTACTGGGAGGCGTTGTATAAATAACACGAACATACAGGCTTGACCAAGATTACACACACATCACATTTTTAGCAGGAAACATCTTTCATTACATTACATTCTGTTTCCTTAACTCAAGTAGGAGGCGTCCCACCCTCCTCAAGGTCTGTCTGATGTGGTTATGCTGGTCCACATCATGACCATGACTCTGATACTGGCTCTCTGCAAGTTCAACCAGGAGACTATCAAATTTGATTGGTACTCTGTTCATTTGGACATTAAACAAATCAATCAATAACACTGGACAGCCTGAGTCCATGTCCACTAGCCCTTCAGGTGATTATGAGCACCAAATTCTTTAATTCTGTAACGCATGTCAAACTTACCATTGAGAATCTGCGGGTTGTTGTGCAACCCGTCACCAACCTATACCTGATGTACAATGTGGGTATAAGGCTCAGATTAACTAAAATTGTTGGGTGGTTGATAGAGAAACACAGCTAATAATGCTTTCAGTGTTGTGTACTTCCTTTCCTCACTTTGAGGCTGTTGTAATGTTTTGTCATGATTGTGACATTCCTGGCTCTCATCCTTGAGACCATCTCCATCTCTATCCATCTCATCAACTTCTGAGCAAATAAAAGACCAGGTCAGATTAAACTTAAGTAAGTCCCGGGCCTGATTGTACACTTGGACGTTAAACAAATCAATCAATCACCGCTCATATTGGTGTGACATTTCCTCATCATGGCGACATTCCTGGCTCTTATCCTTGAGACCATCTCCTTCTCTATCCATCCCATCCACTTCTCAAGGTCATGTGCCTATTCACAAATGAGACTTGTTTATGTCAAATTACAAATACTTACTCGTTGAAGTCAAATTTAACACACTGTGTACAGCACTATGTATCTGTATGGGCCTTTTACAGCATAGACTGAGCCTACATGTCAGTGACTCGGGTGCTATTTACTTAGCTTCTAAAAGCCTGTCAGTTGGTTATTGTATACATGCATTCAAATACTTATTATCATATGAGACAAAACAAGAACAACAGAACATTTATCTCAATTGGCTTTTATTACCACAACATTTCAGCCTAATTGGCCTTCATCACAAATGCTTACTTGTTAGTCAAATTTGACCAACTGTCGATACACACTGGCAGCCCGTGAAAAACACGACCATACAGGATTGACCAAGATTACACGCACATCACGTTTTTAGCAGGAAACATCTTTCATTACATTACATTCTGTTGCCTTAACTCAAGTAGGAGGCGTCCCACCCTCCTCAAGGTCTGTCTGATGTGGTTTCGCTGGTTCACATCATGACCATGACTCTGATACTCGCACTGTGCAAGCTCAACCAGGAGACTATCAAGTCTGATTGTCCTGCCAATTTCATCATTCAATGAGAAAAGTAGTCGATGAACGAATGGGTTGATCCCCTGTGGTGTTGGTATCAACAGCTTACTCGTCAAAGCTAATCGTTTCCGCTTACCAGTTTCTCTAACAGGACATTTATGTTTCCATAGATCAGTGCTGACCAAGTAAAAGTAACATGATTCACATGGTTCATAGTCAGCAGCAGGGGCAACCCCAATTGATCTGTAACCAACTATCAACTCACCTCTAATATTACGGAAAATATCGCAATTGTGTTAGTGGTTTCCCATGTTGTGGAGCTTTGAAAATTGCTGCTAATTAGTGTGGTAAATCAGTAGTATGTCTTCAGACTATTTCTGCTTCAATTCCTTTTTTTCTTCCTCATGAAAATCTGCCATACTTACCTTTGAGAATCAGCAGGTTGTTGTACACATACAACCCCTCACCAACTTATACCTGATGTACAATATTTGCGAAGAAGATTATAGTTCCAGTAGAGTTCCTCGCCCAGCTTGATGGCTCTGCTGGTGATGAACCCGAGATGCTTATACAAAACTTTAAGATGAGAAAAGAAAGGACCTAGTAGCCGATCAAACCTGAGGAAGTCCCATAGGGTATTATGTACACTTGGACATTAAACAAATCAACCAATCAATCAATGACACTCGATGTCCTGAGTCCATGTCCACTAGCCCTATAGGTTATTACGAGAGAAATGCACCAACTTCTTTAATTATGTTATACATATCATACTTACCATTGAGAATCAGCAGGTTGTTGTGTACATTCAACCCCTCTCCTATCTATACCTGATGTACAATGTGGGTATAAGGCTCAGATTAACTAAAGTTGTTGGGTGGTTGATAGAGAAACACAGCTAACAATGCCTGCAGTGTTGTCTACTTCATCCAAAGTAGGCCTTTGGCCTACCTTTTAACTTGTGAAAAAAAAAGAAACTCGATTATGTCTCACCTGCATAGTCAGTGGGACGTTAAACTACACAAACAAACAAACAAATCACTTTGAGGTAGTTGTAGTGTTTTGCATCATTGTGACATTCCTGGCTTTGAGGACATTTCCTCATGGCGACATTCCTGGCTCTGATCCTTGAGGCTATCTCCTTCTCTATCCGTCCTATCCACTTCTCAGGGTCACATGCCTATACACGAATGAGACTTGTTTATTTCAAATTGCAAAAACCTACTTGTTGAAGTCAAATTCAACACACTGTAGCCATCATAAGGTGTCTATATGGACCTTTTACAGCAAAGACTGGGCCTACATGTCGGTGACTCGAGTGCTAATTACTTAGCTTATAAAAGCCTGTCAGTTGGTTATAGTATACATGCATTCAAATACTTAATAAAATCATATGAGACAAAACTAGAACAACAGAACATTTATCTCGATTGGCATTTATTACCACATTTCAGCCTATTTCGCCTTCATCACAAATACTTACTTGTTAAAGTCAAATTTAACCAACACTCAAAGAGTACTGGGAGGCTCGGATAAATAACAGGCCCATACAGGCTTGACCAAGATTACACACACATCACGTTTTTAGCAGGAATCATCTTTCATTACATTACATTCTGTTTCCTTAACTCAAGTAGGAGGCGTCCCACCCTCCTCAAGGTCTGTCTGATGTGGTTTTGCTGGTCCACATCATGACCATGACTCTGATACTCGCGCTGTGCAAGTTCAACCAGGAGACAATCAAGTCTGATTGTCCTGCCAATTTCATCATTTAATGAGAAAAGTAGTCGATGAACGAATGGGTTGATCCCCTGTGGTGTTGGTTTCAACAGCTTACTCATCAAAGCTAATCGTTTCCGCTTACCAGTTCTTCCATGGGTCTCAGCTCTCTAACAGGACATTTATGCTTCCATAGATCAGTGCTGACCAAGTAAAAGTAACATGATTCACATGGTTCATAGTCAGCAGCAGGGGCAACCCCAATTGATCTGTAACCAACTTTCAACTCACCTTTAAGATTCCGGAAAACATCGCAATTGTGTTTGTGGTTGCCCATGTTGCGCAGCTTTGAAAGTTGCTGCTAATTAGTGTGACGAATCAGTAGTATGTCTTCAGACTATTTCTGCTTTATAGTTCCTCGCCCTGCTTGATGGCTCTCTTTGCAAAGAATCTGAGATGCTTATGCGCAATTTTAAATTGAGAAAAGAAAGGACCTATTATCCAATCAAACCTGAGGAAGTCCCATATATAATAGGGTATTATGTACACTTGGACATTAGACAAATCAACCAATCAATCAATGTCGATGGACGTCCTGAGTCCATGTCCACTAGCCCTATAGGTGATTACGAGAGGAGAGCACCACCATACTTACCATTGAGAATCAGCTGGTTGTTGTGTACATACAACCCCTCTCCAACGTATACCTGATGTACAATGGTTGTGAAGCAGGTTGTAGTTCCAGTAGAGTTCCTCGCCCAGCTAGATGGCTCTCTTTGCAAAGAACCCGAGATGCTTATGCGCAACTTTAAATTGAGAAAAGAAAGGACCTATTATCCAATCAAACCTGAGGAAATCCCATATATAATAGGGTATTATGTACACTTGGACATTAAACAAATCAACCAATCAATCAATGTCGATGGACGTCCTGAGTCCATGTCCACTAGCCCTATAGGTTATTATGAGAGAAAAGCACCAACTTCTTTAATTATGTTATACATATCATACTTACCATTGAGAATCAGCAGGTTGTTGTGTACATTCAACCCCTCTCCTACCTATACCTGATGTACAATATGGGTATAAGGCTCAGATTAACTAAAGTTGTTGGGTGGTTAATAGAGAAACACAGCTAACAATGCCTGCAGTGTTGTCTACTTCATCCAAGGTAGGCCTCGGCCTACCTTTTAACTTGTGAAAAAAAAAAGAAACTCGAGTATGTCTCACCTGCATAGTCAGTGGGACGTTGAAGTACACAAACAAACAAACAAATCACTTTGAGGTTGTTGTAGTGTTTTGCATCATTGTGACATTCCTGGCTTGGAGGACATTTCCTCATCATGGCGACATTCCTGGCTCTGATCCTTGAGGCTATCTCCTTCTCTATCCGTCCTATCCACTTCTCAGGGTCACATGCCTATACACAAATGAGACTTGTTTATGTCAAATTGCAAAAACCTACTTGTTGAAGTCAGATTCTACACACTGTAGCCATCATAAGGTGTCTATATGGGCCTTTTACAGCATAGACTGAGCCTACATGTCAGTGACTCGGGTGCTATTTACTTAGCTTATAAAAATCTGTCAGTTGGTTATTATACACATGCATTCAAATACTTATTAAAGTCATATGCGACAAAACAAGAACAACAGAACGTCTATCTCGATTGACATTTATTACCACAACATTTCAGCCTAATTGGCCTTCATCACAAATGCTTACTTGTTAGTCAAATTTAACCAACTGTCGATACACACTGGCAGCCCGTGAAAAACACGACCATACAGGCTTGACCAAGATTACACACACATCACGTTTTTAGCAGGAATCATCTTTCATTACATTACATTCTGTTTCCTTAACTCAAGTAGGAGGCGTCCCATCCTCCTCAAGGTCTGTCTGATGTGGTTTCGCTGGTCCACATCATGACCATGACTCTGATACTCGCACTGTGCAAGTTCAACCAGGAGACTATCAAGTCTGATTGTGCTGCCAATTTCATCATTTAATGAGAAAAGTAGTCGATGAACGAATGGGTTGATCCCCTGTGGTGTTGGTATCAACAGCTTACTCGTCAAAGCTAATCGTTTCCACTTACCAGTTTCTCTAACAGGACATTTATGCTTCCATATATCAGGGCTGACCATGTAAAAGTAACATGATTCACATGGTTCATAGTCAGCAGCAGAGGCAAGCCTACTTGATCTGTAACCAACTATCAACTCACCTTTAAGATTCCGGAAAACATCGCAATTGTGTTTGTGGTTGCCTATGTTGCGCAGCTTTAAAAGCTGCTGCTTATTATTGTGACGAATCAGTAGTATGTCTTCAGACTATTTCTGCTTTAATTTGTGCGAACACACTCATACACACAATCTAGATGAGAAAAAGAAAAGACCAAAGGTCAGTTCAAACTTAAGTAAGTCCCAGGCGTCATTGTACACTTGGACGTTAAACAAATCAATCAATCACCGCTCATATTGGTGTGCCATTTCCTCATCATGGCGACATTCCTGGCTCTGATCCTTGAGACCATCTCCTTCTCAATCCGCCCCATCCACTTCTCAAGGTCATGTGCCTATTCACAAATGAGACTTGTTTATGTCAAATTACAAATACTTACTTGTTGAAGTCAAATTTAACACACTGTGTATATTGTAATGAATACTTGTGGTCCTTTTACAGCATAGACTGAGCCTACATGTCAGTGACTCGGGTGCTATTTACTTAGCTTATAAAAATCTGTCAGTTTGTTATTGTACACATGCATTCAAATACTTATTAAAGTCACATGAGACAAAACTAGAACAACAGAACATTTATCTCTATTGGCTTTTATTACCACATTTCAGCCTATTTCAGCTTCATCACAAATACTTACTTGTTAAAGTCAAATTTAACCAACTCAAAGAGTACTGGGAGGCTTTGTTTAAATAACACGACCATACAGTCTTGACCAAGATTACACACACATCACGTTTTTAGCAGGAAACATCTTTCATTACATTACATTTGCTTAACTCAAGTAGGAGGTGTCCCATCCTCCTCAAGGTCTGTCTGATGTGGTTTTGCTGGTCCACATCATGACCATGACTCTAATACTCGCGCTTGCAAGTTCAACCAGGAGACAATCAAGTCTGATTGTCCTGCCAATTTCATCATTTAATGAGAAAAATAGTCGATGAACCAATGGGTTGATCCCCTGTGGTGTCGGTATCAACAGCTTACTCGTCAAAGCTAATCGTTTCCGCTTACCAGTTTCTCTAACAGGACATTTATGCTTCCATAGATCAGGGCTGACCAAGTAAAAGTAACATGATTCACATGGTTCATAGTCAGCAGCAGAGGCAAGCCCACTTGATCTGTCACCAACTATCAACTCGCCTTTAAGATTCCGGAAAACATCGCAATTGTGTTTGTGATTTCCCCTGTTGTGGAGCTTTGAAAGTTGCTGCTTATTAGTGTGACGAATCAGTAGTATGTCTTCAGACTATTTCTGCTTTATAGTTCCTCGCCCTGCTTGATGGCTCTCTTTGCAAAGAATCTGAGATGCTTATGCGCAATTTTAAATTGAGAAAAGAAAGGACCTATTATCCAATCAAACCTGAGGAAGTCCCATATATAATAGGGTATTATGTACACTTGGACATTAAACAAATCAATCAATGTTGATGGACGTCCTGAGTCCATGTCCACTAGCCCTATAGGTTATTACGAGAGGGGAGCACCACCATACTTACCATTGAGAATCAGCTGGTTGTTGTATACATACAACCCCTCACCAACGTACACCTGATGTACAATGGTTGTGAAGCAGGTTGTAGTTCCAGTAGAGTTCCTCGCCCAGCTTGATGGCTCTCTTTGCAAAGAACCCGAGATGCCTATGCGCAACTTTAAGATGAGAAAAGAAAAAAAAGGACCTAGTGTCCGATCAAAGCTGAGGAAGTCCCATAGGGTATTATGTACACTTGGACATTAAACAAATGAACCATCCTGAGTCCATGTCCACTAGCCCTATAGGTTATTACGACCACTGTTCACAAGAACCTCTCTGACACCGTCCTGAGTTCATGTCTACTAGCCCTGTAGAGAGCTCACCTTTAAGATTCTGGAAAACATTGCAATTGTGTTTGTGGTTTCCCATGTTGTGGAGCTTTGAAAGTTGCTGCTAATTAGTGTGGTAAATGCTGATCCCCCAGAATGCACCTTCAAACCCAAGTTCCCAAGTGCCTCACCAGGTGAAGCCAAAGGCTATATTATTAGTTACTGTTTATACCAATTGGTGGGGTGGCTATCACTACATCCCCCTTATTGCAGAAAGATGTTATGAAATCAATTCGTCAAATTGTCTTAGGCATTGAAGATTTTATGAAATCGTGCGTTAAGGGTAGATGCCCTGTTTGTAGGGATTATTTTGCCCTAGTTGTCAAATGTCAACTTTAATCTCATAGATGCGGTCATTCATTTCATAGATTCGATCATCCATAGATGCGGTCACTGCTGTATTGGGCAAGCAGCATATAAATATCTGTCCTACTACTGCAAGGCAGACTACCACTATTTGTGGATGACTCCTTGCCAACTTGAGATGTCCCGTGAGGTACTTGATGTACGTCTGGACGTTAAACAAATCAATCAATCAATCAATCAATTTAATCTTAATATCTGCGCGGTTTTATTGACACCCGTCCACTCCGGGTAGTTGTTCCCGCATGACTGGCTGGTGCATGTCACAGCCTCGATGGTGGTTTTGGCAGAGGTGGATGCTTCGGAGCCAGTTGTGGTGACGGTGGTCGTTGCAGCCTTGGAGACGTGTCTGAGGCAGGCGGATGTGACGGCCTTGGAGACACAGGAGGATGTGATGGCCTTATAGGTGTTGTCAGCTGCTGAATCTCCAATGGTCTTCCTTCTGGTCTCTCTTGTAGATGGACTTGATTATGCCTAACCAGACTTCCTCTCTGGTTCTCCACCATATGAGGTGCTGCTTCACTTGTCTCAATGACCTGCCCTGGACACCAAGCATGTGTTGACTTGTCAAACACACTGACCCGCTGCCCAAGGTATAGTGGTGGTAAGTCTTTGGCTCCTCTATCATGGTAAGCCTTGCTCTTGGTCTGCTGTTCCATCATTCTTTCTTTCACAGGTCTGCTTGCAGTTTCTTCGCTGCGGAATGGAAGACTCACTGTTAGTTTTCTCTTCATCAGAAGCCTCCCCGGTGACTAAATGACATTGTGTATGGGCGTTGCTCTGATGTTTAGTAGAACCTTCTAGATGTTTTGTCCAGACTTCATGGCCTTCTTTAATATTGGCTTGATTCATTTCATCTGTCGCTCTATAAATCGATTGGATTGTGGGAATTCAGGCGAGGATGTTACATGCTGGATCTCCCACTCTCTGCAGGTTTTTCTGGAAGGCTTCTCCTGTGTACTGGGGTCCTTGTCACATCGGATGGTGTTAGGCTTCCCGAGCACACTGCATATACCTTCTACATAGCTTGTTACGGAGGCAGAGGTTGCTGAGGAAAGTTCCTTCACAAATGGGAATTACGAATAATAGTCAGACACAATGATAAACATCTTGCCTTTTATCTCGAACAGATCAGTACCTATTACCTTCCAGGGTCCATCAGGAACCTCTGTGGGTAACATTGGTTCTTTCCTGTTTGCTTCCTGGAACTCCTGGCAAAGGGGGCAGGTCTTAATCATTTTGCTGTATCATCGTTTATCCCAGGCCAGTAGATGGTTTCTCTTGTTAACAATCATGTTTTCTCGATACCCTTGTGTCCTACATGTAGTTGCTTCAGTAGCTCAGGCTGCATCGATGGTGGTATCACAACTTGCTTTCCCTTGAAGATCGCACCATCCTTTATTCCTAGCGTGTCACGGAAGCTCCAGTAAGGCCGCATGTCAGTAGGAAGCTCTTTGATGCTTTCCGGCCATCCGGTATAGATGACTTCTGCGAGTGCGTTCAACACTGAGCACTCCCTGGTCTTGGTTCTCAGATGGTGTTGTTTCTCGGGACTGAAGTGTATTAGATCCAGGGTGATATCATCGACTCTTACATCAACCGTGACATTTCCTGTATCTTTCGGGTTAGGTAACCAGGATAGTGTATCAGAAATGACCATTTGGCTCCCTGGACGGTACAAAACACTGAAGTCGTAACCTTGTATAGGCACTGTCAACTCTCAATGGTTCCTCCTCCTGGTGTGGTACCATCGGCATTGTAGAAGATTTCCTACTTACAGTTTTTGGTGTAACCTGATGTTGGTGTTGCTCCAAACAAACTTCAATTCATCACTTACTTTACCACTGCCACCATGTAATGATAATGTAACCATAAAAGTAGTTGGTAAGGCTGATGGTGCTAGATTTATTCCTGAGATGACTGGCATGTTGACATCTTCAAATATGACTCCATGATGCTGATCCCCCAGAATGCACCTTGAGTTTGAATTTGTCTTTATTTGCTGAATAAGCATTTTACACAGTTGTACATTTTCATCTTATGGCTCTATCAAAAGACGGGTCGCATCTTAGCCTATTTAAAGGCTAATATTGCGGTCAGCGACCTTTAATAGATAGTTCATAGCAATGTTAAGAAAATATTGGCGGGCCATGTTGCATTGTATATCAATAACATGTAACTTCAGAGTATATTTATAGGTTTATATTAACTTGGAAACCCAATATATCCGAGATTTTATATAATTAAGGTCTCTACCTTCACATATATGTCTAGATAGCTGCATTGTGCAAAACGCAGACTTCTAGAAACTTGAGACTAGGGTTAGTAGAGTCTGGTTTTTGCTCCAAAAGATAAGCCTAGTTGGGGGTGAGGGGGGGGGGGTGAAGGAGGGTGGGAAGCACAGGCTGATTCTAAACGGTTTCTTCCTCAGGGATATTGTTAAATAGGAATTTTTTAACATCTTTTTTGAATAAAGTAAAAGTTGGAATATTTCTGTCTTCAGGCTCAAGGTTGTTCCATGCAAAAGCTAGGGTCCACTCTATACCTTCATACCCAAGTTCCCAAGTCCCTCACCAGGTGAAGCCAAAGGCTCTATTATTAGTTACTGTTTATACCACTTGGTGGGGTGGCTATCAGTACAGTAAACAGAGAAACATACAACTTCTCACCAACGTATACCTGATGTACAATATGGGTATAAGGCTCAGATTAAAGTTAGTATATCCGATGAGTGGGACAAAAAAATAGATTTCCCAAAAATGAGTCAGAATGTTCACAAATAATGTATTTGACTTCGTATCTGTTCCATTCCCTCTAATTCTCTCCAATTTGGCTATAATTAGATTTTATTGCCCAAAATATGGTCATTTTGGAATAAAAGCGTGCACACATTTATTCCCGCCATTGAATATACACTAGAAAAGCCCAGGATCTGGGGACATTGGATCCCTTTGCGACCTATTAACACCCATTGATGATATTTAATTGACCTCTATCCTCTAAATATTATACTTTTACAGTGTTTGGAATACATTTAAGTCAAATTTAGATTTTGAAGAAAAATCGGATATACCCACTTTAACTAAAGTTGTTGGGTGGTTGATAGAGAAACACAGCTAATAATGCCTTCAGTGTTGTATACTTCCCTTCCTCACTTTGAGGTTGTTGTAATGTTTTGTCATCATTGTGACATTCTTGGCTCTGATCCTTGAGACCATCTCCCTCTCTATTAGTGCAGGGCCTCATGTATTTTCGTGGGAATCGCATGTTAAAGTTTACCCATCATACATAAATATGTTCCCAGATTGTCCAGGTGTAGATAAAACTGATGGGAATTTTTTCGATAATTTCTAGTTGTTATGGCAGCCATTTTCCTTGAAAACACTATAAAATAGATAGATACCCTGGCTCTCAAAGAGAAAAAGAGCTCTTAAATAAAACCACCTCCTAGGGGTGTATATATATGAGATCCTCCATCTATTTACATAAGGGAGTGATACTTTTTTAACAGCAGGGGGTGGTGGGTTTTCGCATGGAGGGTGTGAAACTTTTTACACCCCCAGGTCAAGGGGTCAAAATATTTTACCCCCCCTTTGGGGTCCAAAATCGGCTTTTGAAGCATGTAACGCGCAGGCTTTTTGGCTCAAAACAGGTTAAATTTTTTCGACCCCCCCCCCCCCCAAGAGGGCTCCAAATTCCCCCCCCCCCCCCCCCCCAGTCAAGGGGTCCAATTTTTTTTGCCCCCCCCGTTGTTAAAAAATTATCACTCCCTAAGATTGTAAAGGTTTTACCTGTTGACTTGACTGTTTAGAGGCTGCATGATGCATTAATGCTGTATGCCCATTGAAGTCATAATGCACAAATGCAGCCCTGGAAAGTAACTCGCCAGTGCTTCATTCAAACATCATGCCGGCATTTCGGGACTGATAGATGGAGGTCGTCATGATGCTTGAATGCTACCCTGGCGAACTGTTCATGTATTATGGTGACCACAGGGATAACATGTCAAAGTAGTGGGCATCCCTTAAGGGCTCTCAACAGGTTGATTACAATTAAGACATATGCGTGCATAATTTGACACAGATATGTTGAGACTATTCATATTATACCCCAAATTGATCATATTTAATGTTTCTACAGACTAGTTCCATTTTGGAGTTTTTTTTAGAAGCCATGGAATGCAAATGGACCAAAAAACTTCTTTTTTCTTTGATCCATGGAGGGTGGCATTCAAGCATCATGATGACCTTTATCTATCAGTCTAAAGGTCGGCATGATGCTTGAATGCAGCACTGGCGTATCTCCACTTTGATCTCGCTCATCAGACACATGTATAGAGTTAACATAGCTGTGTCAAATTACGCATGTATATGGGTCAGAATTTTGCAAAATGTCACTTTCTGGGGCCAAAAGTGAATAACAATAAAAATTCAAAAAACTCAATTCATCTTTGTACAAGTTTACTACATTGAAAGACATACATCTCGGGTGTCTAAAACAAAAATTACATGATTTAACTCCTAGGGGTGTAGTTTTTATTGATCGCTGAACACATCGTAGAGTAAAAGTGTCGGCAGTTATGCCCAAAACAACAGATATATGTTAATTTTAACCAACCTATTGAGAGCCCTTAAAGGACCAATGCACAGGGATGTAAGTCTTCCTGGAATTCCAGGAATTCCTGGAATTTCACCTGGAAGGAACTTTTCTATATTTCTGTACAGTCCTTTATTCTACCAATGTTAAAAATCCCATACTATCACAAATGACCCTCTCTGCAGTGTTCCCGGCCAGCAGAAGACCCTAGAACGACCTCCTGTCCCCTCCTGGAATCTTCCCAGTGACTGAGTGGGAAGATTCCAGGAGGGTCAAAGAGACCGTCCAGGGGCGTTCTGCTGGCCGGGAGGCACTGCAGGGGAGGCGGGGAGGGCCTCAGGAGGGTGGGGAGGTCGTTCTAGGGTCTTCTGCTGGCCGGGAACACTGCAGGGAGGGCCTGATCCGACTTCCTGTTTTTTCGCCTCTCCTGACTTACATCCCTGAATGCATGTGTTTGCAGGGGGCATCATCTTATAGATAAATTAATCTGAATTGTTTGGTTCCACTATTATCTTCATCTGGCCTAAGATGATTAGAATTGGTTTATATGAAGGTCAAGATATTGCACCTGGTCAAATACTTTCAACGTGGCCCGATTTCGTGAGACGTAGCCATAAATGAACACTGTCAGTGAGGAGGTTTGTCTTCTGATACATGTAGAAACATGGACGGACAGAAATATGTTTAAAATTGGGGGGGAAATTGAAATGTTTAAATAAAAGGTCTGTCTGTCGTCGGTTTTTCCATCCATGGAGTTGAACGACTCCTGAGGGGTTGGCATGATGCACTGGCAAGTTGTAAACCGGCTAGTCACAAACTGGGGCTGCATCCGTGCATCATGACAACAACATTTAGCATCATGCCGTCCTTAAAGTGGGGATGATTTGGGGTCAAAATAGATTTTGTTAAAAATGAACCAGAATGTTCAGTATGGTCATACTTCATGTTCTACCTACTTTATTGAACATTATTCCCCAGAACTTACCTTGGATTTCAGCTAATTATCAGTTTCATACTCTAACTAAGACTTTGGAGTGCACGCTATGATTACTTTCATGGAAAATACACTGTAAAGGGCTATATCTGTGTTCACGAGAGTCAATTTCAACTCTGAATTGCCTCTAATTGCCGATCAATCATATTTTGTTGTATCCCATCCTCCAAATATGATACTGTAATGACACTTTAAACAGATTTTAGGTAGAATTGAAAATATCGGAAAATTGGAGCATGCACTATCAAGGGTTAAGTTTCATAGACAAACACAGGAGGGCTGGTTGTTAAGGGGGTTTTATTGTTAAAACTACACCTCCAGATATTCATGAAGACAACAAGAAAAATAGTTCATGTCAGATTACTCCGCAGTTCAAGCTACACAAACAGTTCTGACGTCACTCCGTTTGCATCTTTAGCACATTATATTTGTACAGTTACTGTAAATGTAGATATTTTCGCTGGTATAAATTTTCGCGGATTTGATCAAATGTACCATTTCACTGCGATTTAAATTCGCGGATTTTGGCATATGGTATACCTACAACTATATAGGTTAAATTTTCGCTCTGTACATATTTTCGCGGATTTTAAAATCCGCAAAAATATGTACAGCGCGAAATAAAATATGTTTACAGTAGTAAATCTGTAAGGGCTGCTAACTGTTAATGTAGCTATTTTCGCGATTTGTCTATGAAGTATGATTTTGCATGGACTTAAATTCGCAGATTATGGATTGTAGCAGTCATATGACTACACTAAATAAATATTCACACTGTACATATTTTCGCGGATTTTCATTTCTGCGAAAATTGTGAATGTATATGTACAGCACAAAATAAAGTATGTTTACAGTAGGCCCTTAGTCAGCATGATGCAATCCTTGTGAGTTCACTCCGTGCGGAAGCCTTCAGGCTTCATGCCAGCCATGCTGGAATGTCTAAGTCCAATAGTGTAGCCATGATGCATGAATGCAGCACACCAGGGCTGCATCCATGCATTGATGTAAGGAAGGACACACTGCATCCAAGCATGATGCCATCCTTAACCCTTTAAGGATGGCATGATACCTTAATGCATTATGCCCTTGTTCGTCATGATACATGAATGCAGCCCTGGCGAGTAACTTGGCAGTGCTGCATTCAAGCATCATGGCGACCCTATGGGTTTGAGTCAGCCCCAAAGGGTCAGCAGGATGCACCAATGCAGCACCGGCGAGTTACTCACCGGGGCTGCATTGGTGCATCATGACAGCAAATGTCATCTTTTAGCGACATCCGTCCTTGAAGGGTTAATGGATTAACAGTAATAAGTAGTTTGAACATGTGATACACCAATTGTTTTAATGTCATGTCAATGGTCCTTCTATATTCCACACCGATATCTGGACACAGTCCTGGTTCCCTGCTGACTGAAGCAGAACAAGGTATCAACACCATGATAATGAGCCCTGGGGGTATAAAAATATGGGGTCACTCTACATTTACAGGCAGTAAGTAGGTAGTTACTTGGCGGTAACTAGGCAATAACTAGGTGCATAACTAGGCAGTAACAAGGTGGTAACTAGGCAGTAACTAGGCAATAGCTAGGCGGTAAATAGGTGGTACTGAGGTAGTAACGAGGCAATCGTTACACAGTAACTAGGTAGTAAAACTGGGCCCACAAGTATAACATGTACAATGTGTTGAACGAGGTGACAGTTCTCTCACTGCCCACCCAACTATTCCCAGAGAGCTAATGCTATTTAATCTTTGGTGATGTAACAATCACTGCGCTTAATTACTGGAATTGCCATATTCAATGCCGGCCCCACCAATTAAACACGTATTTAAATGTAGATCAATACACTATTTTTTCATCTAGAATAAGACCATGGGACTATCATACCGGAGATCTGTGATCGAGAGCAATTAGGTCTTCTTTCCTACTTACAATTATTTATCTAGCTCAGAAGAGATATTTACACACCAATATCACATGACTCGCAATGTACTACGCTAACAGGCTCACCGTCATAAATTATACTTTCATAGATGTCTCACCAGATCTGGCCAATGCGAACGTTTTTAAACAGGTTCCACCTTTTACTGGGTGTCATCTATGACCTCCTGACAAAAAAAGGTTTATTCAGAGCAGGTGAAGATATATTTTCTTTATTTTACCCCTAACATATAAAAGAAGAATTTGTTTTAAATTTTTTTTTCTATTGCGGCCAGTGAAAGATGGCACCCGGTGAAAGATGGCACCCGGTCAAAGACATTCACACTGGCTCGATCTGGTGAAACACAGCCAGATACATTCACTTATCTACTAAGTAGTCTAATGACCAATGCAGGAAGAAAGGGTAACTTTTTTTAAATAAAGTTAATGTTGGTTTAAGCAGAATCCTGATAACATTGTCTGTACAGGCTATGTTTGTAAACATCTCATATCGGGAGATTCACAAGACAATTATCTTTCAAATGGTATGCATCACAATGTGGGATTTTGAGGTTATATTTATGTATTTGTAGGTCATGCTTCAGAAAAATTTATCAACAACTTTTCTGAAAAAACACCCTTTCTTGCTGCATTGGTCTATAATGAGGACGTGAACTAATGGCCATGACTTGTTCAGATAACATCATGACTATGTATTTAACACAGGACCCTCTCTCTAGTCTTCAGCCCTACACACTATTAGTATGGTTAGCTACTGATAATCAAATGTATATGTATTTATATATATATATATATATATATATATATATATATATATATATATATATATATATATATATATATATATATATATTAATAACATGGATGATAGTTTACATATATACATACTATTAGTATATTGCTAGCTACTGATAAATATATAATAATTTATATCATATCATACGTATATTGATAGCATGAATATTGAAGATATCTGCATGCTATTAGTATGCTGTTATTTATAGATAAATATATCATTACTTATATCATACTCTATGTATATTAATAGCATGAAAATACTAGTAGTAGATATATACATACTACTTGTATGCCGTTAGTTATATGGATAAATAAATATATAATTATATATATATATATGTATATCACTAACATGAATCTAGCTTCTAGCACTATGTTGATCTATATTCCATAATGCGGCTACAAGTTTTCTACCATCACCTTCTGCAGAGAATATCTGCCCCACATAACAATGATAATACATGACCGTCCACATTGACACATGGGAAACCTTAACACGTAGATCGGTGCTACTTAAAGTTAAAGAAACTTTAATATCCATGTCAATATGTACACATATACCTTGGGGAGTGTTCATATATTAATTACAGGGGGGATGGTGAGATTTTGCGAAAAATGTCTATTCCCCCCTTGGGCTCGCATACAATATGTTGTGCCCCTCCTCGGCAAATGTACCGGAAAATTTGGGCCCCCTCTTTGAACTATAATAGCCTATGAACTTTTTGCTAAAAAGGGGCATAATTTCTTACGCCCCCCCCCTCAGGAGGGGTCAAAAAAATGTTTACGCCTCACCCCACTGTAACTTATAAATGAACACTCCCCTAACATGTCGGTCTGCTGCATGACTGTTAGCATTTAAGCAAGCTTTTGATTGTTTAATGTCACTATTTAAGCACTTTTAAGTGAAGTAAATGCCACATAAATGTTATGGAATGGTCATATGACATTCAAGTTGGTTTAAGTGGCATTGAATGGAACTAAAAATGCTAAAAGTGTAACTTTAAGCATTTCAGTCTCACCTTAAATGCTAACATTTATGCGGTCAGCCCTATGCAGGCCGCATAATGCTTTAATGCATCATGCACTTTGTCATGCATCATGCCCTGAATAGCAGCCCGCCAGTGGTGCATTTAAACATCATACCAACCTATCATGAATGCATCAACCCTGTGTAGGCATCATGGTGCTTGAGTGCACTACTTGGCAGTTAAGGCGGTGATCCACTGCCGTGACTTTGCTGCGAATGATCATGTGCGAGAGGGACTTGCGAGTAGACTCGTAAAAATCAAAACTTTTAGATTTCTGCAAATTTACTCGCAGCCACACGCCTATCGCGACAACATTGTTGCAGGAACTCGCAGCAGCTGATGCACTGCTGGAACGTTCTGTCCGTGTGTATTCGCAAAAGTAGAATTCGCAGCAAAAACATTTCGTGGCAGTGGATCACCGTCTTTACTCGCCAGACTTGCCAGGGCTGCATATACTATAATGACCAAGGGCATAGCATTAAGGTCCAATACAGCCCTAAATATTTTAGAGAACATCACAATACTGGCCCCATTATGGGTGTGGTATCAGTTTTATATAATGTTTATATATTCATCACATAAGTAGCAGTTCAGGGAGCATGTAATTATAAAGTATATCATTATTGTAAATACCATATTCCTCATGATATGCAGATAGTGTGCTTAGCAAATATCTTAAACATATTTCTGTACACACAGTACCGTAACACCTCAAGTATTGGCCACGGCTAATACGCGAGTCAGCTCACCAGTGCGGTTTCTAAGAACACCCTAAAGTCCGGGCACAGCTTATAAGTGAGATAGGTTTATACCCGAGGTTTTACGGTACTTTAATTGCACCGAAAAACTGGGAAATTCTGTGTCATTTTAGGGAGTGCTGATTTTTTAACAACAGGGGGGGTCGAAATTTTTTATCCCCCCCCCCGGCAGGCCAAAAATTGCGCGTGTTCGCGCCCCTTTGTAGCATAGTAACGCGCGGGCTTTTTCCCTCAAAACAGGTTGAATTTTTTTGCCCCCCCCCCAAGAGGGGTCCAAATATTTTACCCCCCCCCCGGTCAAGGGGTCCAAATTTTTTATCCCCCCCCAAATCCACCACCCCCCCCCTGTTGTTAAAAAATGAGCACTCCCTAATAGCAATTTGGCCAGGAATAGATGGATACAGGTTAGCATGTGTGGTTATCAGGTTGGACTGTGGTAATCACATATATATCTTACATACAAATGTATTCACACTTTGGTTTGTTTGGAGCTCCAACATCGAGAGCCGGGAGAGGGGTCCAACATCAATAATCCACCATCTTCTAATACAGACTAACACCTTTTTGCAACACACGCCATGCACATTAAAAGCAAAAGGAGGAGACAATTTCAGAGACTGCTAATCAAATATGTATAGGATTGAAAGGAAAAAGTTTATGATGTTGAGAAAAAATGATTGCAAATTATACTCGACTATACGCGAGTAGTCTGGCAAAAAGAGCTCAGTTTTGAAACATGACAGAGATCAATGCAGTGCACTGCTGATGTTTTAATTTGAAAAGCGAGATTAGGGATGATCACTCCAACTAGCCCAATTTGGCTTTTGCTCCAATTGAAAACCAACTTTTCATCATGTTCAAGCAATGTGATATTGGTGTAATTTAGAAATGTGCCATAATCCTTTAACTATAACCATCTGCAGGGGAGGTGGTATGCAGCTGCTGATAAACAAAGAAAAGCGAAATAAAAAGAAAAGAAGGTTATATAAAATATCATTATCCATAAAGATTTTATTTGATTTTATCTGATACATATATTGCACAAGTTTGCAATTGATTTTCACAAATGTACTATTATTATTGTGTTCTTAATTTACCTGCGCTACGCTTGTCACATTTTCACCTATGTACACATTATAAATAAGTAGTCCAAGAATGGAGTCGTCCATACTGCATACCTGCATGAAGCACCCGATTTAAACTAGCTTTAAGCACAGACTAAAATTGATAAAAATGCCATCTCTGTGCAGCTTGAAACAACTTTAACCTAAAAGTTTCTCCAAGCAGCTGAAAAAATAGTATTTATCATCTTTAACTGATATTTAATGCTGCTTAAATTGGGTGGTCCATACAGCGGTGCTTTATGGGAAGGCTATATGCACCACACTACTATTACCCTACAGAATATACAGGGAAAGCGCTCTGAATCTCGGCGGCAGTTCCATAATCCAAGTTTTCAAAATATAACGGCCTTAGTGCTGGACATACTAATGAAGAGAAGAGACTAATGAGAATTAGTCTTACTAGAAACAGACAAGTGTCCCGGTTGTTCTAGAATCAGTCCGGTCTCCCGGTTGTTTTAGAATCAGTCCGGTCTCCCGGCCGTTCTAGAATCAGTCCGGTCTCCCGGTTGTTTTAGAATCAGTCCGGTCAGTCTGAAATGAGGTGGACATTTTGGTGCAAACTGGTTTGACAAATTCAAGTGAGTTAAATAGAATCTCTGTTGGTGTAAAAGGTTAAGGTTCTGTGTGTTGTCCATCCCTACAGGACCGCATGGTGCATTAATGTATCATGCCCTTGGTCGTCATGATGCACGAATGCAGCCTTGGCTGGTGAGACCAGTGCTGAACTCAAGCAACGTACCGACCCTTATCTAGGGTTGCTAACCACTGACGCAGGGTTGGCACGATGCATAAATGCAGCCCTGGTGTGTAGACCAGGGCTGCATTTATGCATCATGACGCGACCAATGACATGATGCATTAAAGCACTATGTGACCTTCAAATGGTTGGCCAGGTATCCCTGTGTACAGGGTGAGGGGTGAGTGTCATAAACCTCAAGGTCACACCCAAATCAGGAAGCCTTTTGTGCAGCAGCATTTGGCAAAATACTATTTTCTGGAAAAGGTTCTCTTCCATCTCCATGGCAACCAAAATACTAATACCAAATTATGCCTCTTTGCCCATTTTTTGGGGAAAATAACAGTGATCACAAAATGCATGTTAAATGCCAATATGAAGTTACTCTGTATCTTCCTATAGTATTTCTATTCTGTTATATCTATAGTATGGCTGAACATGGAAAACAAGAATAAGTTTATAATTGCAAGGCTTCATCATAATAAGTGAATTTATTGCAATCTCCCTGTCTTTACTCGTTTGTACAGACACATAAATGTTTACATATATATATAGATATATTTATGTTTATATATATATATCATACCTAAATATATTACTGTATTCAGATTCTAATCACACTTATCACATGTTCATTTAACAATAATACCAGAATGGGTCTAGCAACCTCAGCCTCACGATATCCGCTCTGCTACTCTCATGGTGTTACCATGGGGACGAATCACACGTATGTACGCGCGGCAATCTACGACCCTATGACAGTTGTTGTCATAGCAACCAGCCATCTTCGGGCAGACAGAAGAATTCAATAACTTTAGTGAATGGATGCTCTCCCAATAATATGCTGACTGCTCTGTTTCACTTCTCGGGTGCTTTACCCCGGCTGCAGCAACCCCGTCCACCACTGTAGATAATGCTTGTATGTGGAGGTCGCATGGCAAGTACACCCCGGGAAATATCAGCATCAACCTGACGCTGGCTGTGTCGTATAAAGCACTCATATACCAATGTCAAACACTGCTGGACTATAATACATGGGTAAAGGGCCAATCTAGTGAGGGTCAGGCTATGCTGGACCTTCATCTAGAGCCTCTACTCAGCCAGAATTGTTTGAGAGTCTGGCAATGCTGGATCCTCATGCTAGAGTCTGACAATGCTGGACTCTTGCAGGCTGAAAGAGACTCTCCTCAGAGTCCAGCATTGTCATGAATGGCCCATGACCCACCTATTATAGCCCAGCAGTGCCTGACCCTTGTATGAGGGTGCTATTGGCGACATTGGCTGACGCTGATATTTCCCTGAAAGTTTCATAATCAAGGAGCAGTCAAGGAGATATACAACCCTAAGGGAGTGTTCATATATTATTTACAGGGAGGGTGGTGAAATCTTTACATTTTTTACCCCCCCCCCCACTTTAAACTATAGTAACGCACAGGCTTTTTCACAAAAAAGAGCCATACTTTTTACACCCCCCCTCCCTCCTCAGAGCGGTCAAATTCCAACCCCTTAATCTTTTTTACACCCACTGTAAATAATAAATGAACACCCCCTGATGGTATCAGGGGGAGGGCTACATCACACACTCTGACAGCCTCTCACTGTAGCAGGATATCCAGTCATAAATACATAAATATTAAATAGATGAGCTTAAAGTTGTTGATTTGGTGTGTGTTTGAGGAGGTCAGCCCCAACTGGAGGAACATTCACCAAGTTTAACCCTTTAAGGGCAACATAGTGTTTTAATGTAGTCATGATGCATGAATGTAGCCTGACGAGGAACTCAATGCGGCTGCATTCATGCATCATGCCAGCCCTATGGGAGTGTATCAGCCCCGTAGGGTCAGCATAATGCATGAATGCAGCCCTGGTGCATTACTCTCCAGTAGCGAGGGCCTATTGCACTAACGCACTACTCGGTCCTTAAAGTGACATGGTCTGATGAATAGGGATCAAAGATCAATTTAGTTAAAAATGGACCAGACTGTTTCTTAGTTCACCCTGCTTCATTTAATCTCATTCCGTAGAATTCAGCTTAGAATTTAAATCACCAGATTATGGCTCAATTTACTGATTTTGGAGTGCACACTATAAATCCCTCGTTGAAAATACACTGTAAAATGCTATACTTTGGCCACATCTGATTAAAAATTGGAAAAAATCGGACCATGTCACTTTAAATGGTTGACCTTCAGGACTGACATATAGGACACTAGGTATAAGGCTATGTCTCACGACCTTGAGCCAATGTTTTTGTCTCTGACCGGGTGCCGTCTCTGACCGGCTTGGCTTGATAGGGTCAAAATACCAACAGCAGGGGGCTGATTATAATTATATAACAACCGCCATAACGTTTTTATAAATCCTTATATATATGAGTATAATTCTTTTTAAAACACCTTTTTCTGACACTTGGTCAGAGATGGCACCTGGTCAGAGACGGCACCTGGTCAGAGACGGCACCCGGTCAGAGACGGCACCCGGTCAGAGACAAAAACATTGGCCCAAGGTCATGAGACACAGCCATAAGCAGTAAATTCCCACTTTCTGTGAGACGCACGCCCCAAATTCTTGACCAGCAAGTCTGGGACCAACAGTTGAATCTTACTCTAAGTAACATCACCAATAATAATCCTGATTCAAAACACAAGCAATAATAATGATAACAATATATTCTATTCTCTCCTCTCAACAAAATATAACCAGAGCGGGGAGTTATGTTGCCTCAAGTCTTGTAGGCCAACGGTGTAGTGCAAACCTATATGGTCAGACCAGCGTGAGTGCCTACTCTAACGATATACATGTAAGTGCCTGTTCAGAGTCTTTGCGAGCATAACGACTCTTGGTCAGAGGAGTGGAACAGTGATGTATTCAAACTGTCTCTGTGTTGGTGCTGCTGGTCGTTGTCCCTGTGTACCTCCTCTGTATGATTGTATAAAGCCACATTATGCATCATCTTATATGTAATCCTGAACAAACTGCGACGTCAGACTCCAGCCTGGGCGGCGGCCATGTTGGAGAGGCTTCTTACAGGGCGGCGGCCATGTTGGAGAGGCACCTTACAGGGCGGCGGCCATGTTGGAGAGGCTTCTTCCAGGGCGGCGGCCATGTTGGAGAGGCACCTTACAGGGCGGCGGCCATGTTGGAGAGGCATCTTACAGGGCGGCGGCCATGTTGGAGAGGCACCTTACAGGGCGGCGGCCATGTTGGAGAGGCATCTTACAGGGCGGCGGCCATGTTGGAGAGGCACCTTACAGGGCGGCGGCCATGTTGGAGAGGCATCTTACAGGGCGGCGGCCATGTTGGAGAGGCTTCTTACAGGGTGGCGGCCATGTTGGAGAGGCTTCTTACAGGGCGGCGGCCATGTTGGAGAGGCATCTTACAGGGCGGCGGCCATGTTGGAGAGGCATCTTACGGGTTCCGCGTCCATGTGACCTTCTGTGCCCTTCCCTGACGCACATCACATCATTAAAGCTTGGTTTATACATTATTTATAAAGCAGCAGCAGGCTTCCCAGCAGGCATCAGCCCACTTCCTGCCGGGGTGACTTGGCTGGTTCCGGCGCGTACTGTACACTCCCACAGCAACCAGCGAAGAGGCTGTTGTCATGGTGACCATGCAGCATCCAAGATGGCTTCTGTCCCTGACTACGGGTTGTGCCCCCTGGTGTGCATGTCACGTACCCCACGTCTGGACTATTTACTATGGGCACCCGACGGGGTTAGCGCAAATATTGCGTCCGTGAAAACTTTGAAATAGTTCATATGCTGCAAAATATAAAAGTGACATTGACATAAGAACATGCATAATCATTCACTAGTATACATTTGATTTAAGGACAAGTATGTTTCACATCAAACTGATGCTGCTTTAGATTCCGCTTTTTGCTTTTCATTAGAATTAACTATTAAAATATGTATGAGATACTACTTAAAATAGACATATATCTAACTTAGACTTGATGGTCAAAGAAATTGAAATGTATGTATGTAGTTGCACATCTATTCCCATGCAGAACTCTTAAACCCTAGAGACCATGTTTTACGACCGTGTTAATTTCAGGCTTGTTAGTAGACTTAACGGTTAGTCATGCTACATGTTGAGAAGCGTTTTTTCCCCTGCTGTTTTTCTTATACATCTATTACTTTGTTAAAGTACTAAAAATTCCCCCACTGAATACAGTGACTAATACACAGGTGGGTGACAATGTTGATTCTTCTTATTTCATATTGTAAAAACCAAAAACCAAAAAAAATACAACAGCCTGCTCCATGGGTTTCATTTTCATTGTTCCTCACCCGTTGGACCCAAGGTCGTATCACACTCGGTCTACAGCCTCGTGTGATACGACCCTAGTCAATCTCGTGAAGAATGATGAAAAGGGAACCCATGGTCGTAACCCTTTTCTATGTATTTTTTCCCAACCCACACCAGTCTATGGTGGACTTTTTTGGTCAAGGCAACATGTTGTGATGTGCCAAGTCCTTTGCCGCCATGATTCACAATTCATGAATGCTGCCCCGGCAAGTAGACTCAAAGCATATTGCCAAACCAACTGGTTGATTCACTCCAAAGCATCACCCATCAATGTAAGCACGGGCGAGTTACTCGCCAGGGCTGCATGACATGCAATACCACCCCACCATTTAGCCTAATTATACATGGTTCAAAACCACTGGACCACTAACAAGTCCCCTATGTTACTGATGGTATTATGTAGTTTAAGCCAAGCTGTGTTAGTCTGTGGTAAGGATTAGTTGCTACTATTGCAATCTACAATGTGTTAATTTACTGTGATACCAGGCAATGGTTACTTATTTATTTCAACTTTGCACATTAGTATCGATATCATCAGAGACAATCATTCGAGATTTGTTCGACTCAAACGACCGGATTGCCGCTCTTGTGATGCAATCCTCAAAATTGAAATGGTTTTCTTTTGGTGCTGCTTCAGTGGACCATTGGGCCATATTATTCTGATAGTTTTTTTTAGTTTTCCTCAGTTCTCGGTACGGCCGAAACCTTTTTTCTGCTAGGTGCTAAGTGATAGATGCTGTTTAAGCCAAAAGCTGCCATGGACGGTACTACTAGGGCACTAGAAACTATTGATATGCCATGCAGAGGTTTGATTTGATCTCTGCCATTGCTTAACCATAACCAATTTTGTTAGTGAGTTCATTAGGCCACTCAAAAAAACACTTTCTCATCACCATGTGCCCATATGGGAGTTTTCTTTTCTTGCAGATTTTTTGTGGAAAACATGATAAATATTGGCACATTTGGTATCAGATAAAAGTTTTACTGGTACTTTGAGCTAAAGATAACTTACATATACATAACTTTTGCAGAAAATTTTGCCCGAAGCAAATAAAAAAGCTCCCTCATCATATGTTTCAGTGCTTGCTAATAAGAAACATCTTTTTCCTTTTTGAGTGACCTTAGTGGAGTTAGTCGGGAGTTAGTTTGTGTTTTTCGAAACATTTCCAAATAACTCACTTTACGTTACACCTATGTCACTTTGGTTGCATGGCTGAGACTGAACTTTTTAGAAAATTCATTGTCTGAAAAAGTGAAACCAAACAAATGATTTACAAGGCTGTTACCTAGGAAGCCTCGATGGTACCTCATTGAATAGGGTATAAAATAATGCAAAGTCATCCATATTGATACTTCAAATTAACATTTGTCAGTAGCTATCCCTGCGTATCACCAATAGTATATGTTACACACAATTTAAAGGCGCACTTAACCCAGGACCTAACCCTACCGAGTTTTGTACGCAAATGACGTCGTGGGTTCAGTGCGCCTTTAATCATTTATAAATTCATAGAAAGCAAAATTTTCCCTGTTTTTTTACTGTATAAACTGCTTGAACAGTTGTAATTTGATTAAATGAATAATATTGAATTCAACTTGTTTTTATTTAATGCTGAGTTGCTGGAACCCCAATCTGACTGGAGGCTGTGTCTCACCAGATAAGGCCAATGTGAACGTCTTTGAACGGGTGCCATCTTTGACTGGGTGCCATCTTTAACTGGGAGCTATGTTTAACTAGGAGCTATCTTTGACTGGGAGCTATCTTTGACTGGGTGCCATCTTTGACCGGCCACCATAAAAAAGAAAGATTTTCTTCTTTGATATGTAAGGGATAAAATAAACTTGAAAAAAACATTTTCTGTCAGGTGGTCAAATATGGCATCCAGTCCAAGATGGCACTCGGATTTTGACATTGGTCCAATGTGGTGAGACACAGCCTGGAGTGTACGAGGATGAATCTGGTTACAAGCCTCAACAGCAGCAGTAAGTTGGAGATTAACACCTTAAGGACGGTGGTCTGATTCAGCAGCGTTGGTCGTCACGGTAAATGAAAGCAGTGCTGGGTTTTTACTCACCAGGGCTGCATGAATGCATCATGACAACCCACCAGGGCTGCATGAATGCATCATGACAACCCACCAGGGCTGCATGAATGCATCATGACATCCCACCAGGGCTGCATGAATGCATCATGACAACCCTTTGGGAGTGTAGCAGCCCTGTGGTATCAGCATGGTGCATTCATGTGTCTTCATGATGCACCAAGCTTGTGCCGGCGAGTTACTCGCCACCGTTCTGTGAGTGCATCATACTGATACACTCCTTGTGCCTCTCTGAAGCATATACCTTCAAAGCGGCATAGTGCATTATCTTCTCCATTTCTTTTTTCATTATACCCCCCTCCTATATCGAACAAGCACCACCCTAGCTGGTAATAAATAGACAAAACTCCACGCCATTGACATACATGCACATCATACTTCACGAGTTGAAGCTGGGTCATATCACACAATGCCGAATGATGTGCATTTATGTTAATAAGTGGGGTTTTGAGTTTATTACATGTCCTTACTGTCCTAAAATGAAGAAAATCAACAAATTTAGAGGCCATGGAATATGGCTACACTGTACTCCAGGGAGGCATGGAGTATGGAGGTCCCATAGGCTTAGCATAGAGAAGGCCGTACCACCATGTAATAAATGACAGCCCTCCGAACAGCACCCGGGAATCAAATGTTGGTGACTACACTAAAAATCCATAAGTTGAAAGGGCCAGTCAGTACAGACTATCCTAGGTTCGTCATATTTGTGTTAGTCACAATAGCAAAGTTATATTCAAAAATGACTGAGGGGTCAGTCAATAGTGGCTAACCTAGGTTCATCATTGGTGTGTTGTATTTGTATACCACTAGTTGGTGCCACCTGTAATGACCACTCAGTGGCTCCCCCTGGAAATTAAGAGACTAAGGTGGGTTGGTCAGTACTGACCAACCTGACAATAATAACTTACCTAGGTTGGTCGTATAGGGAGCCAAAAAATGATTAACTAGGTTAGGCACTAGTGACTGAGAGGTTGGGCGTATAGGGAGCCTAGGAATATCAGTGTAGGGCAAACCTGGGGATGTCACAAGTTTTACGGTATGACACAAGTCTGTTTAAGATCATGATAGGTAATAACCTGTAACGAGTCTACTCACCATTTTATGGAACATACACACCGTCCTGTTCTCGTCCTCTGCGTTAGGACAGTCGATGACGTCATTACATAGCGCTCGCACGTCTATACACTCGTACCGGCCGTACGCGTCCGGGCTGGGGCACGCAAACATGTGCATGTCTGTGTCTGAGACCGGGCACTCTGAAAGGTACAAAGGGGCCGTCCGTTAGTCTAGTGTTTATAGTAGGGGACGACACGTTAGTCTAATATACAGGAAGGAATGGTGCGTTAGTCTAGCATACAGCACTGTCAAAGTGACAAGGAATTCTAATGTACGGCACTGTCAAAATCTGCAAAGTCAAATACACGCAAAATAGTACTTTAGAGGCAAATCGCAAAAATATATAAGTTTACAGTAGTCTAATGTATAAAATACACAGCCAAAAATAATTTTCCTCATTCCATGAAAATAAGATAAATCATCTTGTCTGGAAAAAAAAATCTTAAAATTAGTTCACCAGGCGAATCTATTTTATTTGCTTGAAATGAGAAAATCATTTTTGGCTGTGTAGTCAAAAATAATTTTTCTCATTACATGAAAATAAGCTGAATCATCTTGTCTGACAGACATAGTCAAATGGCTAGTTTTAAGAAAATTTCTAAATTCTTTTTTTTTTCTTAAAACTAGTCATTTGTCCACCAGGTGGATTTATCTATCTTATTTTCTTGAGATGAGATAATTATTTTTGGCTGTGTAATATACATTAGTCTAGTGTAAAATAAAGAATGACCCGTTATTCTCATGTACAGGGATGAACAATGAATTAGTCTGATGTACAAACAAGGGACGATGCGTAAGTCTAATATACAGGAAGGATCAATGCGTTAGTCTAAAATACATGAAAGAATGATGTGTTAGTCTAATGTTCAAAGAGAGAATGACATGTTACTCTGATATACAAGGAGGAATGATGCATTAATTATTAGAAATACAAGATTCACTATGCTTTAGTATAGAAATGGCCATATACTATGCACCCCATTGAATACAATGTGGCCGTATTCAATGGGCTGAGAAAAAGTTGTCTTTCCTGCATTAAATGGCTTCAAATGAAAAAATAAGTACAAATATCAACTACATTGATATCTCTCTGATGTTTTTCAGAAGCGGGGTCTGGGGCCCCACTCCCACTCAGCCTGTGACTTCCAGAGATATGGCCCCAGACCATGAAAAATATCTCAGAAATGGGAACACTGGGTGCCTATATCTTCCCAAAGATAAGCCTGACAAACCGATTCAAATGGTGTATATTCACGTTAGAAGCTGGATTTATTTCTACCAAGATGGCTGCCGATAGTAGGAGGCTGCACTGGGTCTCAGTGAGGGTAATCCCGCACAAAACTGAGAGTCATATACGATTCTGGTCAGAAGTGAATACTGCAGGGGCACTGAATGGTCCATAATTAAGTTGGAAATGATGCCAATATTATGAAAACTTGTACACATGCTGCTGAATGTCTGCCAATTTCAATCAAATAATAGGAAAGGGATTCTCAGTGAGTTTACATTTTTTTCAAAGGCTAGATTGGGGATCAGTGAAAATGCAAATTATTCAGTGCAAATTCAGGCGGAATTCAGGTGGTTTTACGCTACAGACCAGTGCTCAAATTTTCCGTGGTGAGTAGCTAATTTTGGTTGGAAATGTTTTGTAGGAAAGATGTATCTTTTAGGTCAAGGGTGATTTTCAGAAATTGTAAATGTCCTGGTAGCTGTTATTGCGTTTTCCGCTATATTAAAATATATAGTAAAAGGATTTCCTTCGCTGAGACCACTGGGGGTCACTGGGAAGTAAATGGCGCCATCTACCGAGTCAGACGGTATTCTGGTCTGCATTGAAGGGAGTTCTGGCTGCTGATTGGGTTACATTTCTAATGCAACAAAATTATGAAAAAATCACAGTTGTTCCCAAAAGCATTCTGGATAGATTAGCACAAACCTTGTGGATGGCTGATTTTGTGCATTATGCTACATAGAAACATAGAGGAATACTAATAACTTCCACGTGACCTAGGGGACGCTATAACTATAAGGTATTCTTCCTGCGTGTGACCCCTGACTGTGGAGCCACCTGGTGGTCCCGGCCGGAAGCTCGTAAACAGGTCTTATTGGCTGGTGGAGCCGCCACGGGGCCCAAACAGGCGGAGCACAAAGAAAAGAACCCACCCAACCTCCCAATAACCCCCCCCCCCTGCCCTGCCATGAGGCCGTGCTACAATATGCAGCACACAGCACTCCAACCCTCTGAGGCCTGCATGCTGCTTTAATGCACCCCCAGGCTGTGTCTCACGAACTTGGGCCAATGTGTTTGTCTATGACCGGGTCCCATCTATGACCGGCTGCTGTCTATGACCGGCTGCTGTCTATGACCGGCTGCCGTCTATGACCGGCTATCTAAAAAAGTTGTTTGGAGGAATAAAAAAGTTTTTTTAAACATTTAAAAAAAAAATTATAAATAAAAATTGTAAAAAATTCTTTAAAAAAAAAGTTTATCCCTCCAAACAACTTTTTTAGATAGCCGGTCATAGACGGCACCCGGTCATAGACAAACACATTGGCGCAAGTTCGTGAGACACAGCCATCAGTCAGCATTGGTCCCTGGGGCCCATATGTGTTTTACTTGGGCCAGCTGGGCTTGCCCATTTCTGGGTTACGGTCCTTTTTGTCCAGGGCTACCAGTGGGAGCCCAGATGTGTCAGCCCACGAAAACGTGTTTTTTTTTCATATTTCAAAGCATACTGACATCTAATTTCCCTCAAGAAATTACCATTTATTGTACATTTTTATAGTGTATGCTAAATCTGGGCTATGGTTGGGCACTTTGAATATGGGCTGACCCATCTGGGCTCCCACTGGTAGTCCTAGACAAATTGTCTCCTATTGTCTTCATGATGTAGGAATGCAGCCCTGGCGAGTAACTCACCAGTGCTGCATTGATGCTCTGTGCCGACCCGACGGGGTTGATACACTCCTGGAGGGTCGTCATGATGCATGAATGCAGCCCTGGCGAGTAACTCACCAGTGCTGCATTCATGCATCATGCCGACCCGACGGGGTTGATACACTCCTGGCGGGTCGGCATGATGCATGAATGCAGCCCTGGTGATACACTCCCCTGGTGGCATACAGCTTGACAACAAAGGGCTTAGCACATTAATCCTTTAAGGATGCCATGTCAGTAAAAGGTGACTTTTGTCAGCATGATGCACCAATGAAGCCCTGGCTAGTGACTCACCGGTGCTGCATTGGTGCATCATGCTGACCCTTCGGGAGTGTCTCAACCTGTTATGTCGGCATGATGCTTACTCACCAGGGCTGCATTAATGCATCATAGTGACCACGGGCATGATGCATTAATGCATCATGCCGGCCTTAAAGGGTTGAAGAGCTGTGAGCAGCCTTTTAATCGCTTATTGAGATTGAGTACCAATACCTGGACCCATGCTGCCCCCACAGCGGGCCCCGGCTATTTTCAGATTGCTGCGGTTATTTTGGGAAAGGCCGAATCTCAGCTAGTTGCCGTCTGAACCTGCAGGGGGCACCACCGAGCAAAACAAGTCCGGATGTCGTTTCTCACTTCGGCCACTAGGTGGTGCATAATGAGAATGAGGCTGCTTTGTGGTTGCAGAATGTGGCAGTAGGGGGCAGCAGGGGGCCGCATGCCGCTACTCCATCACCAGCATGCCTTTAAGGTCTGCATGCTGCATTAATGCATTATGACCTTGGTTGTCATGATGCATGAATGCAGCCCTGGTGGTGAGTAACTCACCAGGGCTGCATTCATACATCATGCTGACTCTTTGAGGGTCAACATGATGCTAGAATGCAGCGCTGATGAGTTACTTGCCATGGCTGCATTCCAGCTTCATGATGATCGAGGGGATAACACATCATGCGTTATGCGGCCCTTAGGGAGTGCCCATTTTTTAACAACAGGGGGGTGTTGGATTTGGGGGGGGTAAAAAATTTAGACCCCTCTTGGGGGAGTCAAAAAAATTCAACCTCTTTTGAGGGAAAAAGCCCCCGCGTTACTATGCTACAAAGGGACGCGAACGCCGGGGGGGGGGTAAAAAATTCGGGCGGGGGTGAAAAAATTAGGGGGGTGAAAAATTTCACACGCTCCACGCAAAAACTCACCACCCACCGCCCCCCGGTTGTTATAAAATGAGCACTCCCTTAGAGGGATAACTGGTTGAGTATGGCTGCTGAGACAGGCATCGCAGTGCGTGGGAGGGGAATGCACCGAGCGCCTTACCAGCAGAACTATCTTCTGGTGGAGGTGGGCCGCAGAGGCGTAGGATGAACATCTTCATCAGTGGTGAGGGGGGGGGGGGGGGGAGGGGGGGGCACACCGACCAAATTTAAGCACCAACCTTTATGCATGGTGGCACATGAATTTATGTTGGAATTGTAAATAAAAGTAGTGTTTGAGGTGGCACTATCTGAGGTTGAAAGATGATGGTGGACTAGGCAGTTTGAAGAGTGTAACCTATGCTACTTATGGATGTGTTCATGTGATTGTAACAATTGAAACGTCTTTGACCAGGTGTAGTCTTTGACCGGGTGTAGTCTTTGACCGGGTGTAGTCTTTGACCGGGTGTAGTCTTTGACCAGGTGTAGTCTTTGACCAGGTGTAGTCTTTGACCAGGTGTAGTCTTTGACCGGGTGTAGTCTTTGACCAGCAAGCTTCAAAACGGCTAAAATGGGAGCTACCCAGTGGGCACAAAATACAGTTCAAAGTTGAATCAATGTTGCATGAGGTGAGAATAGCATAGGTCCTCAGTACCAAGGCCTACCCACTGTAGGGCCAAGTCCTGGAAACCACTTCAGACAGCAGCAATAGTGGCCTGCCCTCTCATGTCACAACCCCCAGTTAGCTGCTCTACCTAGTGGCCAAGGGCCTATACTGAAGGTTCTCAACTTAGCACAATCAATGACCAGGTGCCCTATAGAGGTGTATGTATCCTGCCATGCTCAGCTGCAGCGTTCAGATCAACAAGATCAAGCCATTTTAGTTCATTATTCTGACACCAGAGGGGAGTGTCACTGTTGTGGTCTCTGCTGCCTACAGGTCTCATATACGATTCTGGTCAGAAGTGAATACTGCAGGGGCACTGATTGGTCCATAATTAAGTTGGAAATGATGCCAATATTATGAAAGGATTTCCTTCGCTGAGACCTACAACCGTAGAGGTGCCTGAGCCCAGTGGAGAGCGTTGCTGGTGGCCATGTCTCATGAAATTGATACAAGTTGAAAGTCTATGACTTGGTGCAATCTATGAGTGGGTGCAATCTATGACTGGGGGAAGTCTATGACTGGCAGGAAAGACAGCTTATTTAGGGCAGATGTACATAGAAATGGTCAGGAAAAGTTAAGACTTTGTGATACTAATTTCATTTTTATTTAGTAGTTATAGGATGTGTACCAATCTGTATGCGAAATACAGTGAAGGAGCCTTATAAATAGGCACTGAATACCCCTACAGATTGGTACTATAACTACTTCATACCACTAGCTGTATGCAGTATACAAGAGGTGTGAAATGCTTTGTTCTCCGTGCCCGCATTGTTATAATTTTCAATAATGATATCTCTGTTTTAACACACATAAATTTTACCTCTTAGTGATAGTGTCCCACTTTAAATACCTGCATTGTTGACATAACGATGGTCATTCACTTTAATTTATGCATTACATATTGTAGAACATTTAAAATAAATTTCCATGCATATCTGTGCTATATTAGCCGTTTTCTTTCATGCCGGTCATAGATTACATCCAGTCATACATTGCAACTGGTTATAGACTTTTCGACTTGTATTGATTTGGTGAGACATGTTGCTGGTATACATGTATGAGGCTGAGTTTCATGAAATCGGGCCAATGATGTCTTTGACCATATGCCATCTTTGACCAGATGCCATCTTTGACCATATGCCATCTTTGACAGGGTGCCATCTTTGACTGGGTGCCATCTTTGGCAGGGTGCCATCTTTGACTGGGTGCCATCTTTGACTGGGTGCCATCTTTGACCGGGTGCCATCTTTGACCGGCCACCATAAAGAAGAAGATTTAAGAAAAGTTTTTTTCTTCTTTGATATGTAAGCAATAAAAAAAAAGAAATGGCAGCGGTTATATCTCCATATATAACTTTACCTTCCCTAAATAAACCGTTTTCTGTCAGGAGGTCAATGATGGCACCCGGTCAAAGATGGCACCCAGTCAAAGACGTTCACATTGGCCCGATCGCATGAGCCACAGCCACAGCCCTATACAGAGGTACACCATAGAACTGCCCCCGCGGTGTCACATGTCAATTAGGCATTGACACCTATATATATAGCATTATGTGACACCAATGTGACAGCGTCAATTAGCTGGTGACTCCTATATTTAACACCAAGAGGTGACGCGGGTGTGACAGCCAGATGGGTTATTTGCCGTTGCTGTGCCCACATACCTCTATACATAGAGATATAGACAATCTGCCGGCCAATATGGCCACCTTCACCTGACACGTTGTGTCTATAATAAAACCGTGTCGTGTAGAGCCTCTGTTGACCACTGTTATAACAACAGGGGGGGAGTGGATTTGTGAGCGAAATTGCCCTCCTCCAGTCAAGGGGGCCCTTGATGGGGGGTGGGGGGGCGGTTAAAAAACATGCCCATGTCCCGCACACATGAGTTAGCTCTCCCCAGTGAGAGGACAGACGTTTAGAGCATCATCTTAATAAGACTATTAAGACTGTCTTAATTGTCTTAAAGTTAGTTCCTTGAGTGGCCACCTTACCATCCACATAATCCTCTAGATGGCACCACTGTAACAGTCTAGCGTCTAGCGATTGAGAGTGGATAAATTTTATCCTCTTGTAAACTGATCAAATAGTGGCCGCCGGCCGAGGATCGCCGGTCCCTCGTCAGCCTGAATCCTGACTGGTAAGTTTGTAACATTGCTGTATATATCGGGGGCTCTGCCCCCGCACCCCCTTCTTCTTTCTCTCTTTTTTTCTTTCTTTTTCTCCCCTACTGCCCTTACCACAGTCCCACCCCTCTAGTTCATCTAAACTGAACTCGTCGATAGGTGGGCCGATCTGATGGGGCCCTGTCTATAGGCGTCTAGCCGGTTGCATTATCAACCCATGAGAAAATTCCCTGGCCTTCACTGCAGAATTCTTAGGGGGCATTATGTAACAGCCTGTACCCATTGTGATTGCCGTATCAGTGATTATCTCGCTGGTTACCAGATCAAGCAATGGTGCCCCCTACTAAGGAACCTGCAACCTTGGTATAACACAGCCCCACTGCTGTTGATGGCTAGCGTAAGATACTGAATTAAGACTTTAAGACTTAAGATTAAGATAACGCTCTAAACGTCTGTCCTCTCACCTGGGAGAGCTATCCAGTATTTGCCCATGTCCCTAAATCGATTTTGAGAAATGGCCCATATCCCATGTCACTATCTAGTTATTCCTCATGTCCCATGTCACTAAGCCCCAGTGCCCAATACAGGGATGGATATTGTATACTTTATTATACCACCAGTATATATATTTACATATATATATATATATATATATATATATATATATATATATATATATACATATATATATATATGGTCGATTCTCACGAAAATGGATCACAAGGCTGATATAGCCCGGTATGTTATAACATTATACAGATAATACAGATGTGTTCCATCCTGTCTTTTCCACATAGGTATTGAATGCACCTATCCATGGGTACCTCCCCTAGTTCTTTAGCTTATATATTACGATTTTTAGGGTTAGATACATATCTTTTAATACAATTTTCAAACAGAAAAAATAAAATAATTATATCCCAGAAAAATATTTCAGGTAAAATGATTATGTAAAGTGTAATTTATTTATACAACTATGTTCAATATTGGGTGGAGGATGCCTTAGGACATTTGATGTATACTGTGTGCAATTATTTCATCAAAATAGCAACAAATATGCAGTGGGATAGCTTTAGCATCACCATGCGTAGGTACACACTTAGATTAGCCTCAGAGACAGAAAAATAATCACTATGAACAATAAAGGGTGATAATACTTAGCCCCAAATGTGACTTTTCATATAAAAATTAAAAAAACTTCTCAACTCAATCTGGTACCATTCTCTCTGTTGATAACTACTGTGGGGTAGGTACCCCCATCACCGTGCGTAGGTACATGATATAGGCAATAAAAGAGGTACCCTCTACATTAAAGAAAACATATTTATATATCTTATACCCCAATTGCCAATGAATAAGGATACCATTTTTATAAGACTTTTATCGAATTTATTTCAGTTTTATGGTCAGAAAAGCTTTGATAGTGACCGTGCGTAGGTACATCACCGTGCGTAGGTACACCATCATATTTCTTGAAAAAAATAGTTATGAATAGCCAAAAGCATCAATATTTGTCAATACATACGTTTGGAAATGGATGTCGAATCCTTAGGAATCTTTAAACTAATAATAAAGCTGTCAATATCAGATAAAGTAATGTTCATAGATCCCGTCACCGTGCATAGGTACCGTCACCGTGCGTAGGTCCGTCACCGTGCGTAGGTCCATTACAAAAAGGTTTATTTATGGGAAGAATGTTAGTTATACAATTTGATCGTATTTCTATCTAATATTATGCCGTAGTTTGACCTAAAAACTAATAAATAAGCATTATTTAGGCTTGATATAGCATATAATTACCGTCACCATGCATAGGTCCCGTCACCGTGCGTAGGTCCATTCTTAAATGGCCATAAGTAATTGAGTTAATGGATTTAATGTTCCCAATTTTATCAGTCTACTCCCTAATATGGTATACATGGCCTGATACAAAATATAAGCGATATATGCAATGCTTGATTTTGACCCTCTTGAGACCATGTGATCCATTTTCGTGGGAATCGACCATATATATATATATATATATATATATATATATATATATATATATATATATATACATATATATATATATATAAATATATATATATATAAATATATATATATATATATATATATATATATATATATATAATTCCCTGACTTTGCAAATGTCCAAAAGGTAAACAAACTGCAGTGTGTTGTGAAAATACGTGATAGCTCTCCCGGGTGTGCAGACAAACGTTCTGAGCACAATCTTAATCTATAATCTTAATATATAATCTGAAAGCTCCTCTTGTCCCTGCCACCTAGTGTCACATACCCACACTATGCTTCCTAACGTTTGCCCTTATAGTATATGCCCTATGCCCAGATGAGATAAAATAAAGATCGAAAAGAAAAGAAAAAATGGGGGTTGTAGGGCAGAGGCCCCCTCCCCTTTAATACATACTAGTAAACAAGGCTATCCTATGATGCACTGTATAGCCTAGGCTTACCACTATATTATTGATGTCATCTTCATTTGGTGAGTAAGGCTTTTAAGATTGTCTAATATTATTTACTCAGGATTACGATTATGCTCTGAATGTTTGTCCGCGCAGCTAGGAGAGCTATGACTGACGTGCGTGTGTTGTGGGGAGGTAGAGAGGGCCACCTACCACCACGGTGGTCCCTCCACGGGTGAGGCTTCAATCCGCCCCCCCCCCCCCCAGCACCCCCCCCCCCCCCAGCACCCCCCCCCCCCCCAGCACCCCCCCCCCCCCCCTCCACCAGACTTGGTATCAGAGATGAAGGGGGACGCAGGCAGGAGGACTGCGGGGTGCATGTAGTTACCTTTACATCCACCGGGGGGCGCCACCATCAGGGGTCTGTGATCGTTTTTTTAACAACGGAGGGGGGGGGGGATTTCCACCCCTTGAGCTGGGAGCGGGCGGCAAAATAATTTCACTTGTTTTTTGAAGAAAAAAAAGCCTGCGCGTTACTATGCTTCAACTCAAGTTATGTAGTTGTTATAGGATGTGTACCAATCTGTACGCGAAATAAAGTGAAGGAGCCTTATACCCCTACAGATTGGTACTAGTCCTATAACTACTTTATGCCACTAGCTGTATACAGTATACAAGAGGTGTGAAATGCTTTGTTCTCCGTGCCTGCTGTGGTATAAATATACATAAATATCAAAAGCCATAAATGTATCATTATCACATACATTTAATGGAATATGTTTTATAGTGACACTCTAACCATGAGATTTAAAATCTAAGAGTTTAATGTAATGACCCTGGTATAGGCTTTGCTTGTCCACACTGACATTGCAGAGCCCCATAGGCCAATGAAAAAAATAATCCGTGTTCAGGTAACATCGACAAAAAATCTAGGGTAGGTCTGTCGATTTATATTTTTTTTTAGGATTTATTTTTAGGGTCTTGAGATGAGTTGTACGGGAGAATCACATTTTATAGAGTGGTTATTTGATAGTGTAGAACCAATATCTGTCCAATTAAGCCATTATCAGTTCTGTTTTTTGTCATACAAAGGATTTCCTCCCTTTTTATCTTTCAAAGGATGCGAATTATGATAGCTGAAGGTCATTAGGTACGTCCTTTCCCGTTTGGTGGTAACCTAGATTAGGAAAGAATCTAAAAAGACAAGGGTCGGGCCAAAATGATAGGGTCGGTCAGGTCATCTGAACACAACTTTGCTTTTTGTTTGGCCTTATGTTCCCTATTGGTGAGACTTTGCTGTGGTGATTGGTGAATGAAGTGCCCCCCCCCCCCCCCACTCCCTGACTCTGCTAGTGGCGCCCCCCTGTGCTGATACCGCTGACACTGCAGGTATAGCAGTACCGTAAAACTTCCTGTGTACCGTATCCACATCATAAGTGCCCTCCCCCATTTCAGTATTTTTGTGTTCCTTTTTATTCATTTTGCTACTGTTTTTCATACCTGTGGCATGAAGCACTTCACACCCGTGCAGGTGTTAAGGCTTGGCCAGGTGTGAAGGTATAGGTGTGAGTAGAAGCCTTCTAGTCTGTATAAGACAGCCATTGGGATGGGTGTGGACCACCAAATTCGACATGGCGACATGGCTATTTCTTAAAATCGACAATCGACATGAGGCCTAGTGACATTCGCCATGAGGCTAAAAGAACAGAGTGACAGGCGACATGAGCAATTCTTGAAATCGACATGGGACATGGGCATTATTAAACAACATCGACATGTGACATAGCAATTTTTTTTAATCAACAATCGGCATGGGGACCCCCATCCAGACCGCCATCGGGGCGCTTATCAAGATCAATATTTGAAGCCTTTTTTTCCTTTCAAAATAATTTTTTAAGTGCTAATACGTCAAATATGGTAACTCACGTATTGCCCGCACTCCTAACTTTGGAGCTAATTAAACTTACAGAGGGGGTCTGATTATGGCAACTTTAGTACTTCAGTAAACATCTAAAAACTATAGCATATAAGGCCAAAAAAAAAAAAGGTGTGTTTCAGGCAACATGGCCCAAAAGTTTAGGGTAGGTAGGTCGGATGTTGTTTTTTTTTGTGTTTTTTTTAATGTTGGAGGTACCTGGAATGAGTCGCGGACTGCCATATCGACTCACGGGTCATCAAGACGACTCACCGATTCTTACTATAACTAGGAATATCATGAAATTATTGGACATTCTTGTTAATAAGCAATTTCCTGAGGCTGGACAGTTTATTAGGCATGTCATGTGTTCTTCCTCACCAAAAAATTGCTAAAATTTCCGAAAAAATATGAATATTTTGCAAAAAAAAAGAAGAAATTCTCCAAAATCGGAAAAAATGCTAGGGTCGGCCCTTTTTTAAAACTAGGGTCGGGTTGCCTGAAACACACCTTTTATTTTTTTTGGCCTAAGCAGAGTAACCCTAGCGCGATCCTATAAGCCACACTGGCGATCTGACTTGTGTACTTTAATATAACCAGATCTACCCCCCCTTATTATTATCATTATTATTATTTACTGTGCATGCATGTATTTACTCCAGGTATGGATGATTAGTTGGTGTGTTTGTGTGGTGTACCTCTGTACCACCCTTCCCTCCTCCAGGTTCTTGGAATTAGCTCCAGACAAGAGGATGGGAGGGTGGTAGTGGTCTGATGAGGGTGACAGGGGGTGATTAGTGAGTGGCTATGATTTGGGGTTGGACCAATCAGGCCAGAGGTACCACCATTTTGGGGCCTGAGGTGGGGGCTGTGCATGCTAGGCCCCTCCCTCTGGGCTGGAGGTAGGGCCAATATGGTGAGATGCTCAGAGCTAGGACAGCAGAGAAGAAGGAGAGCAGGCCCTGTGTAAACATCTTGAACAATTGGAGGTAGTGCCAGTGGGAAACCACTGACATTGGTGTTGGACTTGGTAAAAAAAAAATATCCTGGATATTACATTTATTTCTAAGTGTTGTTAGGGAGTGATCATGTTTTAACAACAGGGGACGTGGTGGGTTTCCGCGCAGAGCGCGCGAAATTTTTTACACCGCCCCCGGTCGAGGGGTCAACATTTTTTACCCCCCCCCCTTACGGCTGAAAATCGGCTCGCGCGCGGGCCCTTTGAAGCATAGTAACGAGCGGGCTTTTTGGCTCAAAACAGGTTAAATCATTTTGACCCCCCCCCAAGAGGGGTCCAAATTTATTTTGCCCCCCCCCCGGTCAAGGGGTCCAAATTATTTTGCCCCCCCCCTGTTGTTAAAAAATGATCACTCCCTTATGTTACAGTTCTAGCTGTGTGCCCCTACATGGGTCCCCTCAGTATTGACCGTGTCGCCGTGTCGATTTTTAGCAAAAGGGCCGTGTCCCTGTGTCGATTTTTATGTGTATAGCATATACAAGGGCATTATAATGATGACCATGTCCGTCGATTTTTAAAAGGGCCGTGTCGCCCATGTCGATTTTTAAAAGGGCCGTGTCGCCGTGTCGCCCGTGTCGATTTTTACCCATGTAGAGGCACAGCTGTGGCTTGTACGCGAGGCTTTATGGTACAGGGTGGGCTACAACCGGGCCAATGGCTACTATATTACTCCAAGAATAGGCTCTACCTGCCCCGGTGTGTAACGTTAATAAACTGGTAGTTCTCTCCAGCCGTGCCATGGTCTGAAAATATCCAGACTTTCTGATGTGTGGATCAACGTAATGCTCTGGTAGGCTGTGTCTCACGAAATAGGACCAAGTTGAAAGTCTTAAGTCACCAATCTTTGACTGGATGTAGTCTTTGACTGGATGTAGTCTTTGACGGGATGTGGTCTTTGAACTGGTGCAGTCTTTGACCGGATGCAGTCTTTGACAGGATGCAGTCTTTGACAGTATGCAGTCTTTGACAGGATGCAGTCTTTGACTGGATGCAGTCTTTGAGCGAAAACTCAGGTATAAGCTGCACCCTGTCAAAGACTGCATCCTGTCAAAGACTGCATACTGTCAAAGACTGCATCCTGTCAAAGACTGCATCCTGTCAAAGACTGCATCCTGTCAAAGACTGCATCCTGTCAAAAATGTCATCTTTTAGCGACATCCGTCCTTAAAGGGTTAATGAACAAATAATTTCCCAGTGTTGACAAATTACCTGACACAGATAAAAAGAGGAGTAGTTATGTTCCCCCCATTAGTGTCCTGGCGTGCTGTCATAAGATGTACCGTAAAACCTCGCGTAGAAGCCGCGGCTAGTACGCGAGTCAGATTGCTAGTGCGGCTTATAGGATCAGGGTGAGTCAGGGTGAGGCTTATACGTAGGTTTTCCAAATGTTGATTTTAAAAATGGCCTTAATCTGACCCCAGGTAGCACCCCCCCCCCCCCACCTTGGCTGGCAGGACCAGTAGTAGTGGTAGCTTGTAGCTAGAGTTAGGGGTGCGGCTAATACGCAGGTTTTTGCCTAGGCTCATTTTGAAGCCCTCTGCAGCTTATAGGATCAGCCCAAAGTCAAGGTGCGGCTTTTACGCGAGTTAGGCTTATACGCGAGGTTTTAGGGTAGATGTAATGAGTTCACCCTGGCTGCACAAGGAGGTCGTCACGAGGTGCGGGTATCACGCCGACTGACACACTTAGACCTCTGTCACCAGGGTCCTCAGCATGTCTTACCTTTTAACCCTTTAAGGACGCATGTCGCTAAAAGATGACATTTGTCAACATGATGCACCAATGCAGCCATGGTAAGTTACTCAATGGTGCTGCATTGGTGCATCATGCCGACCCTACGGGAGTGTCTCAACCGTGTAGGGTCAGCATTATGCTTGAATGCAGCACTGGTGAGTATTGCATCATGAGGACATTTAACAGTAGATGTATCAAGCCACTATGCAGCGCTGAAAACAGGTTATGGCTTTATCTCATGAACATGGGCCAATGTTTTCGTCTGTGACTGGGTGCAATCTATGACCGGGTGCAATCTATGACCGGGTGCAATCTATGACCGGATGCAATCCATGACCGGGTGCAATCTATGACCGGGTGCAATCTATGACCGGGTGTAATCTATGACTGGCTGCAATCTATGACTGGCTTATGTGGATATAAATTGAAATAAAATGAGTGATATAGTCTTAACACACCCATTAACAATTTCCACCATTTATATCATCATCTGCCCTAAATAAAGCGTTTATCTCCAAGCCGGTCATAGATTGCACCCAGTCATAGATTGCACCCGATCATAGACGACAACAATGGCCAGATCTCATGAAACACAGCCATGTATTGTTTGCACGTTGATACTCCCCCGAAAGGTTGTCTTGATGCACCAGTCCACATGCAGCACCGGCGAGTTACTCGCCAGGGTTGCATTGGGGCATCATGTCAACAAATGCCATCTTTTAGAGACATGCCGTCCTTTAAGGGGTAAATGCTAGCTAGTTGCATCACGTTACTAAAATATAATTGCCGTCATGAGTTATAATGTACGTAACATCATGTCAAGCCGAGCAAAAACCACATGTCACACAGTTTGTTTTGACAGGGTTCCATGTACTGTTAATATCAAATAAAGGCTGCGGATAGTACGCGTGTCAGATCGCAACAGCGTCAGGGTGCGCCTTATACACGGGATTTTACTTCTATAGTATAGTACTAAATTCACCATAATCAGATCGCCACTGTGACCAAAATGGGTGGGTAAATTTGGATCTTTGGCAAGCTACACTCATATTTCAGCAATCAATATATTATGGATTAGCAAACGTTGTAAATATGCTCATTGGATCAGGAACACTGTAAGCTTTCATTTGATACCAAATATGTCCATAGTTTCCCATTTATAATCAGTTTTCAACTGAAAATTGCAAAAAGAAAAAGAAAATCTCCGAAGGACGATTTTGGAGACGCGCGCGGTGATGAGAAACAAGTATATTATTTGGAGTGGCCTAAGTGATGGAAAGATGACAAATTAGCCTGGTGGCCTTAATGATGGCGACTTAGTTGCTAAACTTATTAAAAATAGCTGCAGATATATGTATGTGCACTGGTTAAATAGAAGGATATAAAACCATGGTATATATCATCACTACTACGGATGAGCATTGGTCATAGAAGGTCGGATGAGACCAATGTATTCTGAGAAGGAAGTAAAAGTACCCTTTACTGACACTATAAATGTATATCTAGACATCTTTTGTAGAAAAGAATGTGATACGTCGTTTAGTAATAAACACTTAGCGTATTCTGAGAAGGGAGTGAAGAGATTTGGGGAACCAGAGAGTTCTGGAGACAGGTCATGTCTTAAGGAAGTTAAACTTTTTAAGGGCCCGAGTTCGGAGTCGTAGCATCATGAGGTTCCCGATTATTTTCTCGCGGATATAGCTTCCAACACTGAAAAAGTAAACTTGTCTCCAGACTCGTCGAAGTGACTATCATAAATAAACGAGTCAAAAGTTGTCTAACCTATCAGGTTACCATCCCGCAAATACAATCTGAAGCTGGCAAATGTTGGGTTTTGGACTGGCACATGCCAAGTGGTTCTTCTATCTCCAGCTAGAAGACCCGCTTGCGTGTCACTTAGACAAGTTTTTGACTCGTTTATTTTATGACCGTCACTTTTAAGAGTCTGGAGACAAGTTTATTTTTTCAGTGAAGTCCTAGGTTGCCCCCAGAATGACTAGGGAAGCCCAGTTCATTATGTGACTCCTTTATGTGAGTCATGGGAGCTACGAGACTCTCCCAGGTGACTCCTCTACACTGAAAATCCATAGGTTAAAAGGGTTAGTCAGTACAGACTAACCTAGGTTGGTCATATGAGTGTTAGTCACAATGGCAAAGTTATATTCAAAAATGACCGAGGGGTCAGTCAGTTGTGGCTAACCTAGGTTCATCATTGGTGTGTTGTATTTGTATACCGCTAGAGGGTGCCACCTGTGATGACCACTCAGTGGCTCCCCCTGGAAATAAAAAGACTAAGGTGGGTTGGTCAGTAGTGACCAACCTGACAATAATAACTAATCTATGTTGGGCGTATAGGGATCCAAAAAATGACTAACTAGGTTAGGCACTAGTGACTAAGAGGTTGGGCGTATAGGGATCCTAGGAATATCAGTGTAGGTCAGCTAAGGTCTCCCTTGGGCAGCCATGTCTTCCCTAAAAAGGGGAGACATGTCGCTTATAGCTGAAATTTGCACCAATGCAGCCTCTCTGAGTAACTCGCTGGTGTTGCATTGGCGCATCATGCTGACCCTTTGCGGTTGTGCAGGGTCGGCATGATGCACCAATGCAACACTGACAAGTCACTTACAAGGGCTGCATTTATGCATCATGACGACCAAGGGCATCATGCATTGATGCACTATACCGCCCTTAAAGGGGGGCTAGCACGGGCGCTAGCAAAGATCGGTACCTGCCCCATAGAAGCGCAGCAAAACGCTCGGGAACAAGCGGACCAATAGCGGCGCCCTGATTGGTCAATCGGTGGTCACGTGACTTGCTAAGGCGGGTAGTCTTAGCGGTGCTAGTCCCCCTTTAAAGGGTTAAGCGTCAAGGGCTACATCATGTTAAAGTTTTTAAGGGCCAATTGTTGTATCAAGTCGACGACCTGACACCCAGCTGTGAGGGGAGAGGGTGCCTGGGGATCAGGGGGGGGGGTGGAGGGGGGGGGGGGGTGACAAGAAGATGTGTGTGTGTGGGGGGGGGGCAAGAAGATGGGTGTGTGTGTGGGTGGGGGGGGGGGGTGCGGCAGGGGGTGACAAGAGGTAATGTCCCGTGTAAACGACATGTCTCATGTGGCGCCCTCACACCGAGATACACCCCCCCACACACACACACACACATCACTCACACACAGACACTCACACACACACTCACATACGTGTGATACGACCCAAGGTATCATGAGTGGAGAAACCTCTCTGTATTTATTTCATGTGAATATTGATTATTTCCATTCAAATGTGACTATTAAAGATTGAAGATGGGGAAGTTGTTTCTCCACTTGAAATAAATCCCCTCCTCCATGAGTCCCCCCCCCCGATCACCCCCCCCCCCCCCCCTGTAACGCCAATATGTCCGTGTGACGGCGGCAGTGTTTGATACCGTTACACACTACGGGGTTCACTCATTGTGCCGCACGGACCGTGACGACCACCTCACGGCGTCTGGGATTGCCGACATTGGGACGGAATTGTCGTAAAAAGCAACAAAAGGGGTTAAATAAAGTATGTCTGAGGAGAGCAGTTCTGGGTGAGGTTCGACTCTTGGCAAAACGACCCTGCAGGCCTTGGGAAAAGATCACCAGTTAGGTCAGTGGTGGATTTAGAGGGAATTCCAGGGCGGCAATTTGTTAGATTTCTGTGAAATTCTGCCCGAAACCCCCCTCCCTTCGGGCCTTCCCCCTCCTCTTTTTAAAAGTCCAAGATGGACCAAGATCCGCCAATGCCATTAGATTATTTGAAATCCTTTTTTACTCCTGTTGCTCAGTTTTTCTGAGCTCATTGCGTGTTTTAACATTGGCTTTGATGGTAACTGCGGCCGTTCCAGCACTTGCCATGTTAAGACACGGATGTTAGAAGGCCTTGTGCGGCTTATCTGATGAAGAGGACATGAGCATATATACCACAGCTAGGGGCATCCCCTTTAACTAGTGAAAGGGCACCAGGAACTTTAATGTATCATACCCTTTGTCGTTATGATGCATCGATGCAGCCCTGGCGAGTAACTCGCCAGTGCTGCATTCATTCATGCATCATGCCATCCCTACCGGCTTGATACACTCCTGAAGGGTTGGCATGATGCATGAATGCATTACTCGCTGGGGCTGCATGAATGCATCATGCCGACCAAGTGCATGATGCATTAAAGCACTACGCGGCCGTACAGGGTTATCAGAACTAAGTGAGCCGTGTAAAGTCTCCTCATACCCCCCACTAAGACTCCCCTTACATACAGGTCTGATACATCAGGAAACCACCCCCCCCCCCGGCCACCAAAGGTCGGCACGAGTTATAGTTCTCATTTAAACCATTTAAGGAAGGCATAATGTATTAAAGCATCATGCCCTTGGTGCCATGATGCATGAATGCAGCCCAGGTGAGTACCCAGACAGTGCTGCATTTAAGCATCACTACGGGGTTGATACACTCTCAAAGGTCAGCATGATGCACTAATGCAGCACCCGTGAGTTACTCGCCGGGGCTGCATTGGTGCATCATCACGACGAATGTCACCATTTAGCGACATCCGTGCTTAAATAGTTAACCCATCCTAAGAACAACTATACCATCTATAGCTGAGTCATCTATAAAAGGGAAAGTTAGAATAGAGTGATGTAAATACACGTTACACCACACAGGATTGGCTTCATAACTCAGGTATTACATCAAAGGTACATCCCCCCCCCCACTTATACTTAGACTTATACCATATATCAACTTTTTAAGGACCGGTGTCGCTAAAAGATGACATTAGCAGCCCCGGTGGGTAACTCGCCGGTGCTACATTGATGCATCATGCCGACCCTTCAGGAGTGTCTCAACCCTGGAGAGTCGGCATGATGCTTGAATGCAGCACTGGGGAGTTACTCGCCAGCGCTGCATTCAAGCATCATGACGACCAAGGGCATGATGCATTTAGGCTTGATGCCGTCCTTAAAGGGTTTACTCACAACCACACAGAACGGGGAAGGAGGAGGCTTTGATCAGCCTTTCCTGTTCCTAAATCTGGCCGTGTGGTGGTGGTATGTGTGTGTGGGGGGGGGGGGGGGGGGGGGGGGTTCATGTGCTGAGGATGGGAACATTCACAAATGACGTCACCTATATGCCTCTACATGGGCTAAAATTCGACCCGTGCGACACACTGACACGGCCCTTTTAAATTCCGACACGGGCGACACGGCACTTTTAAAAATCGACGGACACAGGCATTTTTATAAGGGCTTAGTATATTCCATATATATATATATATATATATATATAAATCGAAACGGCGATACGACCCTCTGGCTAAAAAAAAAAGGGTACCGATGTAGAGGCACACCTATTTTGAGGCATTTTATCAGACCCCCCTCCCCCTTACACACACACCACTCCCTACACATACACCAGTCCCCAATATAGAGTTGATAAGGGCCCCATAAGGTTGGTTAGGCCCAAAAAAAAAGGTTTGTTTCAGGTAACATGGCATGAAAATGTAGGGTCGGTAGGTCGGATTTTATTTTTTTTTACTTTTAATTTTTACATGAAAGTACTACCCGGCCTCTCCGAAGACCCGAAAATTGACCCAAAAAGGCTAAAAATAAGGAAATTTCTTCAAAATTGCATAAAAAAATGTAGGGTCGGCCCTCTTTTGTTAGGGTCGGTCGGGTTACCTGAAACAAACCTTTTTTTTTTTGGGGGGGGGGGGGGGGGGGGGGCCTTAATGCAATATGACCAGGAAGTCCTTGCATGCTATCTTCATCTATACTCAGGTTTTTGTCACCAATGCTCATTCCTCACATGAGATTTATATCGACTTGGATTTCAAAGATGGCAGGCGTCTATTCATCCTTTTTCCTCGCATCGATAATCTGAAATTGGCTTGGTTTGATGTATATAATTATATATCTATAGAAGGCTATCCATCTGATCTGAGCCGCTATACCGGACCCGGCAATCTGCATTTAACACATGAATTCTACAGATATAATTCTACTTCTCTATACGAATGTACCAAAAACCGTTATGCACTTATTTGTAAAGTAATATAAGCCTAGTGATTTTCGAACGTAGAATTTTCATGAATTTGCATAAAAAAAAGCATGATTTTGTGTGTATCTTAATTTGCAAATGCAGAATATGGTAGTTATATAACTATACATGTTTCCGATAAAAAATACGCGAAAATCATACACATTTCCATTAAATTCGTGAATGTACAAGTCGAAATACAGTACATTTACAGTAGCGATTTAATGTATATAACTCGAGCCTCAGTAGTCCGACATTCAAAGGAGTTCATGTTCTGGTTGGGACGGTCTTGTACATATGCACAACTCCCCTTTACATATGGCCGGATATCAAACCTGAATACAGAGCTATAGAGTGAGATCCAACGGGGTGCAGTTTGTGGTTAGAGATGTCTTATCTTATTGTCAGGTTAGTCCACAAGAGTCACCAATTCGCTTACATTATTGTACCAGGTCACTTTTGACCCCTCTGGAACGACATGTATGCAGCACCGTTGAGCAAATAAGCGCATATCACTCTTATTGGCAAAAAAAATGACCGAGCACACTTGAATTACGAGGAATGTGTTTGAGTCCCTTTTTGACAGCTGTTTAAAGAGCATATGCCTTAAAGTAGCAAATGTCTAATATGTAAATGGAGAGGCCTATCTAATTAAGCCCTGCATAGATAATCTATATGCTCCGGCCCTTAGTCTGTAGTGGCTATCCCAGGTTAGTCATAAGGACATTGGTCAGGCATGACCATGTGCTATTCGAAAATGACTGAGGCAAAACACCATATGACTGATGCCTTACTCAAAAGAACTTAGTCTGATACTCATTGAAATGAAGACTAAGGTGAGTTGGTCAGTACTGATCAGCCTGACATTATTAACTAACCTAGCTTGGTTATATAGGGAGCCAACAAGTAACTATAGTTAAGGAAGTTGGTCAGTACTGACTAAGATTTCTAGCATAAAGAATATCAGTGCCCCCCCCCCTAACCCCCTGCCTCCCATGTAAGCCCTCCTATCGCCATCTTACCCATACTCTGATACCTTAATCCTTTAAGGTCGCCATGTCGCTAAAAGATGACCTTTGTGGTCATGATGCACCAATACAGTTCTTGTGAGTAACTCGCTGGGGCTGCATCCATGCATCATTCCGACCTTTCTGGGGTGTGTCATGCCGATAGGGTCAGTATGATGCATTAATGCAGCACTGGCGAGTTACTCACAAGGGCTGCATTCATGTATCATAACGATGCATAATTATGCATATTAATGCCGTCCTTAAAGGTTTAAATGACTTCCTTTTCAGTCCATTGCTATTCAGGGTCTATTTTTAGCTCAGGGGCCGGAAATTGTGGGCGCCATTTTGCGCATGGGTATCAGCAGAACCGGAAGTGGCTTCAAACGGCGCCATTCCCCAGCATGCCTCCCTGGGCGTCCTGCTGGACTGCCCCACCCCCTAGTGGTGCCTCCAGGAACTGCTGCAAGCTGCAAGGTCAAGGTGGTAACCCTTTAAGGACGGCATGTCGCTGAGTAGCTTGGACTACACTCGGGCCGTACATGTAGGCTACCTGCGAAATGTCGCATTCTTTTCTATCCTTTAACTGTCTCTGACCGGGTGCCATCTCTGACCAGGTGCCGTCTCTGACCGGGTGCCATCTCTGACCGGGTGCCATCTCTGACTGTGTGGCATCTCTGACCGGGTGCCATCTCTGACCGGGTGCTGTCTCTGACCAGGTGCCGTCTCTGACGGGGTGCCATCTCTGACCCGGTGCCATCTCTGACCGGGTGCCGTCTCTGACCGGGTGCCGTCTCTGACTGGTCTGGCATGATGAGGTCAACAGCAGGAGGCCAATTATGATTATAATTATATAACAACCGCCTTGAAGTTTTTACAAATCATTATATATTTGAGTATAATTTCTTTTAAAACTTCTTTTTGCTGACACCCGGTCAGAGACAGCACCTGGTCAGAGACGGCACCCGGTCAGAGACGGCACCCGGTCATAAACAAAACATTGGCCCAAGTTGTTGAGACACAGCCTTATACGGAAATCGTCTTATTCTTACGTCAAAACGTGGCTGCACCTGCCTTCAAACTTGAGGTACACGTGTTTCATTTCAGCTGCAACTTTCAAGTTATTCTGAAGGCAGATGACGTCACAATGATTGACGTCAGATGACGTCCGTGTAACCAGGCCTTTAGCTATTGCATTATGGGTAAAATAATGGCTGTACGATATATATGGCGCGGTCCCTGGTTGGGGAGAAAGGCGAACAGTGTGTTGTGGGAACATGCATAAGGAGTTACACACACATATTTGCAACACACCTTTGAGATCAACACACTTTTGTCAAAGAGTGTGCAGTGGGTACCCAGCTAACAAAAAAACCCGTTATTTTACGTCAAAATAACGTTTTAAACTTTACATAACCTTATGCCGTACTAATGAGCCTTAGAAAAATGTTGACATATAACGTTATATAACATTATGAAATGGTTTATAACGTTATTTGTTTACTAGGTAGAATGTCACATTAAAATGTGTGTTAAAAGTGGCTGCAGAAAAGCGTGTTGATAAGTGTTTAAACTGTTCTTAGAGTGTAGCTATTGCATTATGGGTAAAGTAGACGCTGTACGTCATCTATGACGCGGTCCCTGATTGGGGGAGAAAGGCGGCAGAAAGGAGCGATATATATAGCCTTGTTTTACTGTGCACTGCTGACGTCATGACGTAACGTCTTGATATAGACGTAAGGCGCCACTAACCCTCTATAGACGGCACAGTGCATTAGCGCATCACGCCCTCTGTTGTCATGATGCATTCATGCGGCTGTAACTCGACAGGGATGCATTCATGCAGCCCACCCAGTTAACAAAAAAACGTTATTTTAGCATTTTATCATGTTTATAACATTATATAACGTTTCTCTAAGGCTCTTTAGTATGGCAAAACCTTATATAAAGTTTAAAACGTTATTTTGACATAAAGTGTTAGCTGGGCTGGCGAGTAACCTGCCAGGGGTGTGTTGATGCGTCATGCCGACCCTACAGGGTTGATACACTCCTGGCTGTATTAATCCTTTAAGGATGGATATCGCTAAAAGATGCCATTTGCCATCATGATACACCAATGCAGCCCCGGCGAGTAACTCACAGGTGCTGCATTGGTGCATCATGCATTCACTAGTGCTGCATTGGTGCATTAATGCATTAATGCATCATGCCATCCTTACAGGGTTAATGCACCGTGTGCATCACATCAGCCATTACAGGGTTGTTACAACTGAATGGGGCACTAATAGTCATTGATGCTACATTTAGTAGCTGCACCCTGTGCGCATGCGTGCATGCATAAGTGAGTGGGTGGAGTCTATATTTAGATACAAGACATTGGTGGTCTCATGTGCGCAGGTGTCATATCAATATCTGCATTCATAGTTAACCCTATGAGGCCCGCCGTCTGCTTTAATGTGTTATATCCTTCATGAAGGCAGCCCTGGCGAGTTACTCACCTGGGCTGCATTCCTGCATCATGACAACAATCCAGGAGTGCATCAATCCTGTAAGGTCAGCATGATGCCTGATGATGCGAGTTACTCGCCAGGGATGCATTCATGCATCATGGCACCAAAGGGTATCCTGCATTAACTCACTATGGCCTTTACAGGGTTGGTAATCATGATATAACTACCACTAAGTGAGTGGGTGGTCTCTATATATAGACACAAGACATGGGGAGTCTTGTGTATGCATGTTACATATCAATGGTTGACTGACGCGAGATGTGTCGCTTTATGCGCCGCTATCAATACCCGCTATATATACGGGTCTCTGTGATTCAACTCATGCCACCTTAACCCTTTAGGGACGCATGTCGATTAAAGGTGACGTTTGCTGTCATGATGTACCGATGCAGCCTAGGCGAGTAACTCGCCGGTGATGCATTGGTGCATCATCCTGACCCTTTGGGGGTGTCTTAAATGGGGAGGGTCGGCATGACGCTTGACTGTAGCACTGGTGAATGGCTCATGAATCATGACGACTAACAGTGGCCCAAGGTCGTGAGACACAGCCCTAAGGACATGATGTCGGATGCATGAGTGGATTATGCCGTCCTTTAATAAAGCCCTATACAACTGTTACACGGCATGTTACACGCAGAGGGCACCACCGTCTGCGGCCAGGACAACAGATGCATTGTGGGTAGAGACAAGGGGCAGCAGGGCTGATAAACTCAGACACCAGGCAAACCCAGGACACACAACTCTGAGAAACTCAAGCAAACCCTATGATAGGGGCATGTTACCCAAAAGTGGTGCAGAACTCATAACATGGACACCAGAGCGGCATATTACATTTTATCCCACTCGATGTAGGTTTTGAATCAAATATCAAGGGATCAAATATCAGATTGATATTTGATGTTGTCAAGTGATATTTGATGTTGTCAAGCAGCTTTACTATGTTGTCAAGGTGGTAAAAACAGGGCGTGCTGATTGGCTGTTGCAGGATCAATGAAATTTTTATCTTCGCTGAAATTTGTCAAAACGGCCTTTATCAAATGCATATTTTCAGAAGAGTTCTTCCAATCTAGGAGTTTTAAACATCACCCCTGGGGTTATATGACATGTAGTCTTCGAATTCCAAGTCAGATTAAAGCTGTAAACCCCTAAACATGAAGTAAAGTGGACATTTACCCCCGGGGGGGTACTCAATTTTTTTTTGACACGGGTGTGCGGCTGGCCCTTTGACAACCCTTACCCTTGGTGAGGGGGATTTTGGTCAGAAGTGACCCTTGCTGAGGGGGATTTTAGTCAAAAGTGACCCTTGCTGAGGGGGATTTTGGACAAAAGTGCCTAGGTTTTAGCAATTTTCCCCGAGGAGTCGGCCTTGGTGTACAAACTTTGGTCAAAAGTGACCCTTGTTGCAAAGAATTTTGGCAATATGTGACCCTTTTTGGGGGGATTTTGTTGAAATCTCTGAAAAGTGACCCTTGGTGAGGGGGATTTTGGTGAAAATTGACCCTTGGTGAGGGGGATTTTGGTGAAAAGCAGACCCTTGGTGAGGGGGATTTTGCTCAAAAAGTGCCCTTCCCAGCCACACATCTGTGTATACAAAATATATGAAGTGCCCCCCCCGGGCATTTACCATCCGAACCGACATCGGCGACATCAACAACTCCCGATTCCCCTTAGTTACATGACCCAGTTCCGTCTCTAAGAGCTGCGTGTAATGGGGCCCTGAAGGGGGATCCTCAGAGGCCCTAGATACTTACATTATCTCATCATTTGATACCCTAATTTACTTTAAAACATTTAGATACTTTACATCCTTGACCCATGTCCCTTTTTCTCGCGGGATATCTCGAGCCCCCTGCGGGGCCTCTCGAGGTGCCGCGGCCCACAGCAAATATCGGCTCGAGGACCCGCCAACAACCAAATTCTATCAATGTATTATCTCCATCACACATACGCATGTCATAAGATATTTTTGAATCATGTCGTACATGTATTTTGAAATTCAATTGATTGCAATAGACCTCCACAAATTCAACACCCCATATGGGATTCGGTACTTAGAGAAACCAATTAATTTTTTTGAGTGGCCTAATATATAGAAAACTGATGTACATTTGTGATCTGAATGTTGGCAGCACATAGAAACAACCCTATGCTCATACTTAAGGTGTCCTAATTGGCCAATCAATGCTCCTAATTGCTGAAATGTATTTCCAGCTACTCATAACGTTGTTGGAAGGCTTGGCGCATGATACCCATGAATGACCGGCAAGCCCATATATGGGTTAGCCCTTTTTAAGGGTGGCATAGCGCTATAATACACTATGCCTGTTTGAGGTGTGAATGTACACCCCCAAGGAGTAACTCGCCAGTGCTGCATGCATGCGAGTTACTCGCCAGTGCTGCACATGTGCGAGTTACTCGCTAGTGCTGCATACATGCATGTTACTCGCCAGTGCTGCATGCATGCGAGTTACTCGCCAGTGTTGCACACATGCGAGTTACTCGCCAGTGCTGCATGCATGCGAGTTACTCGCCAGTGTTGCACACATGCGAGTTACTCGCCAGTGCTGCATACATGCAGAAGGCAGTATCTACTTCTTAAATCAATAGAGACTGAAAGAATGCTGATCAACAATTTGTTTTCTGACCCACAATAAAGGTATTCTTCAGAATTCTCTCACAGGGTGTTATTGTTAGAAGCAGTAACTTGATAGGTTTGCCCTAATATCAATACAAATAAGATGCTTATATATATCACAGATGATAATATGAACCAAGTGTGATAATGTGAATCCCCCTCCCCCCAATTCTTATATGACAACCATTGGCTAAAGCATGTATCACGAGTGCAAGCATCAACTTACAATTTTGCACGCCCGGCTTCTTGTCATGATTTCGGAAGCTGTTGTGAAAGACCTTCCTGGAGAGTCTTTCAGAACAACTGACGTGGTCGTAGGGAACTGGTGACGTTACGAAACCTGTTTGACGACCACTAGTTAAATTTCTCTCACAAAAATTCCTATACAGGTATATAGAACATTAATGTAAATACCACATTTAGCCAGCTACAAATACCCTCGTCGATTGCAAATGTTGCAATATTGACGAAAATAGCGATATGACGACTGACGAGTCTGTTCTGAAAGAGCCTCCTTGCTGTGGACTATACCTGTAGACATTGCTTCTGCCACTTAACACTCCGCCCACACCCCCCGCGCGGCAGCCATTGTTGTCCAACATGCACCAATTGGCGTTCTACAGGACCACATTAATGTTCACCGACATGGCAGCGGGGGAAATATTACATCAACTGTAAGCCTGTTACAAATGGTGTGTATCCTTCCTGAAACTTACTTCCATCCTGACCTCAAATAATTTTACTTTTCAGGCCAAAGTATAGAAAGAAAAAAAGAAACCAACCCACCTACCCTAGATTTTCAGACCATGTAACCCTAAACACCTCTTGTATTTTTGTTTGGCCTAATACACCTGTAGATGTGGGGGGTGTCTCTTATTGCCTTGTTGCTCCTTACACCCACACAGCGTCCATTGTTGTCACTCATGCACTGAGTGGCCTTCTGCAGAGGCCACTTACCGGGACACGCGACTCCCCCCGCTACTGGACCTTCTCAGCTGGCGGCCATCTTGGATTTTGTAAGAGTATTTATTTCATAAATGATTTTACAATACAATTATGATATTATATTCACCTGATGAAGGCTAAACCCAGCCGAAACGTTGTGATCATATAATTTCAACATGGTTTATAAAAAGCCAATTAAAACCAAAGTTTCTGTCGTTTTAGTTGTGTCTGTTATATAATTATAATATACAATTATAATACATCAAGTGTAAAATATGGATTTGCCGTGCATTTCAGCATTCACCATTTGCACAATAGTTGATGCTAATGTATGTAGATTTCAAGAATAAAGCTACATCATAAAGGAAACAAATAATAATAGTAATAATCTAATAATATAGTAATCATTATGTAAAATAAAGTGTGTCAAAGGTATGTTCCGAAAATTGCAATGGATGGATATGGACATGGGGTTTCATTTCAACATATATTGGTGTCACTATAGTTATAGCATTAAGAGCACGAGTTGTCAGGTGTATATTATAGTATAATACATTATTATATGTGTAAACCACATCAGTCAATTATTAAAGGCATTACAAGTACAGTTGTAATCTAATACTGGTGGTATGTACACTCCATACAATACATAGACAAAGGTTCACGTGTTTTGGTCTGTTGATGGGGTTATTTCACGAGGGTCAACAAGTGAAATAACCCTTCAACAGACCGAAATGAGTGCACCTTTGTGTTTATTTTTTATGGTTTTCGATTAAAAATGCTAAAATTATACAAATTATGATAGGGGGAGCCTAAAATAGCTTTTTTCTATGCCGTACAAATATAAACAAACCGCCATTTGTGATGACGTCACAGTCTGTGAAATACGGCCATGGGTTATTTTACGGAGGTATGAAATACGGGAGTCCTTGGTTAAAGAAATGGGGCTGCCGTATTCCATAAAAAATAACAACATGGATGGGACTGCATGCTCAAGCCTGAGCAGACTGGCAGCTACCAGCACTGTCCAGTCCTATCCAGTCCTGTCCAGTCCTATCTGGTCTCAGCCACTTTAGGGTTGGACCATAACCTCCCGGTTCTGTCCGGTTCCATCCAGCCTCATCCACCTTCTGAGTGGAATGGACGGGATGGATCAGGATATATCCAGATATACTTATCCATATATATAATATCCTACAACATTGCTTAGGGATTCCATTCCCAGGCAGCCATGGTGCTACTAGGACATAAGTATGAATTGATGTGACCACAACAGGTACAGTAAAACCTCGCGTAAAAGCCGCAGCTAGTACGCGAGTCAGATTGGCCGTGCGGCTTATATGATCGGCCCATGGTCAGGGTGCGGCTTATACGGGAGTTTTTGCTGCTATGGTACAGCACTAAAAGGCGCCATAATCAGATCTCTGGTGCGGCTTATAGGCTCGACCCAAACTCGGGGTGCGGCTTATACGCGAGTTAGGCTTATACGCGAGGTTTTACGGTATCTATAGTTTCCCATAGAAATGGTGTTGTTTAGAAAACTTGTATGCATAATGTATCTTTTGCTATCATAGAAATACTCAACTCTCATTGTATTATTATTGTATTCATTTCATGATTTATTATGTGCCAATTGTAATAAATATATTATCATCATAATCAAATGGAGTCTTCCGTTCATTTTATCTATGTCAGTCACCTGACAAGAACAATGGGCACGGAGCTATAATCTGGGATCGATTTTTATTTTTCAGTTACGCATTGAATTTGTGTTCATAATGCCTATATATATAAATATGTGGGTAAACATTTAATCCATTAAATACTTATAAATGCATACATTCTAGGTCAAAGTGCCTATTTTTGTAATAGAGTGGGGTTGCCTGACCTATTCAGACCATGGCTATGCCCAGAGCCAGAGTAAATTTCCTCCCCCCAGCCCCAAAGAAATTTTGGAAATGCTAATGAATTATATCCATTGCTAGTAGACTATTCCTGTATAGTTATTTTAAAGATATCCATAAATTGACCTCAAAATGCATCAAATTATATCAAGATTTTCTAAATTTTCTTTCGGGGCGCTGCCCTCAGACTCCCTTCTAATCTTTCGTCCGCAACATTTGATGTGCAGAATCGTGCGCCCTTCTGAACTTCATTTTGTTTGGCTGTGTCCCCCCCCCCGCAAAGTCTAGTTGCTTCTTCCACCCCAGAGGTCCTGTGTAACAAATAAATGCTACTCAGAATATAAACTTTAACCATCAAAGGTTGGTTTTTACTTGTTGGCGGCCATTCCAGTATGACGTCATTGTATAGCCCAATGTACAGGCCCCTGGTCCTAGAAGAACTTTTATACTAATTTGCAGGGCCTGATGTTTGATAATAATTTTTGGCCTGCCCCCCCCCCCGGGCCCCTAAAATACAAGTTTACCCCCACCGGCTGCTGCAGGTATAACTAATATTACCGAGTCGGTGATGAATGGAAGTAAATCTGCTGAGTCATCATTACCCATTATAGGGCAGCAGAGGGCTTTAATACACCATACCCTTTGTTGCCATGATGCATAAATGAATCAATTGACTGAACAGTGCTGCATTCATGCTGACCCCTGGTTGATACACTCCTAAAGCCCTGGCATGATGCAGCAATGCAGTGTTGGCAACAAATGCTGTCCTGATGCATTAAAGGGTTACTCTGTATGTATGTGGACATTAGGTGATTAGTTAAGAGGCATTATGTGTAATAGGATTAGTTATAATAGCACAAATACAATCCCCGCCTACACATACGCCCCGCATCCTAACCCGCTCAGGGGCTAAGTACCGCTTTAATGAATCATGCCCTTTGTCGTCATGATGCGTGAATGCAGCCCTGGCGAGTAACTCGCCAGTGCTGCATTCATGCATCATGCCGACCATACACGGTTGATGCACTCACAACGGGATGGCATGATACATGAATACAGTCCAGGTGAATTAATCACAAGGGCTGTATTCATGCATCATAATGACCAATGGTATAGCATATTAAAGCGCTATGCGACCATTAACGGAGTAATACCGCCCCCGCCTGCTCAAATATTGCTCGCCAAAATCTGCACATGCAGGCCCCGAGGGTAGGCTGGGGGACGGCCGCAGTGGCCGCCATCAACGAACAAACTGCAGTTTGTCATGTTTTATCAAACTAAGTTTGGTTGAGTTGACGGCTAAGCTACATGCCATCAGGCGCTCATTAAAAGTTTAACAAGTTGTGACGTAGCACTGTGAGGGGCCATATATGGATGAATAAAGCGCTCAACATGGTCTGCTGGAAACTTGCAGCAGAGGGGCTTAATTGTAATTAAACTAACATTGTTTCATGCCGCCACTGTATGGTGCTTAAATCCTTTAAGGACGGCATAATGTAATAATGCATCATCGATGCAGCCCTGGCGAGTAACTCGCCAGTCCTGCATTCAAGCAACATGCCAACCCTATGGGGTCGAGACATCCCCAAAATATTGGCATTATGCACCAATGCAGTATCGGCGAGTTTCTCGCCAGGGCTGCATTGGTGCATCATGACAACAAATGTCATCTTTTTTGGACATGCATCCTTTAATAAGGGTTAATGAATTTGTCCTCACATGCCATGAATGCAGCCCTGGTAAGTTTCATGCATTCATGCATCATGCCAACTCTTTAGGAGTGTATCAGTCTTCCAGCGTTCATTCACACATGCATGTATCATGATAACGCACTGTACTGGAACATTTGGAGTGGCTTCTTTCCTTTCTCCCTTTCTGCAGTCCCTTACATCAGTCCAATTCCATCCAGACTCCCCCAGGTGCCTAGAGAGGTTCTCCTAAGATGGGCACAGCCTATAGAAGGCGTTGTGTATTTGTCACCTGCTATTCAGGGGGCGTTAAAACAATTCATTTCATACAGTATAGTCCTAAATATTATAGCTGTGAGTCTTGCGTAAAGTTTCATTTCTAGTTTGGGGGAGGTTTTAACTTAAATCTCCATGGTGTAATTACAAACCGCAATCGGAGTTGGTTGTGAACTCTCGTTCACATACAGCACGGTATGATACACTTTGAGGCCTATAAAAAAAAATTGTTCATGCTTTTTTTTTTGGGGGGGGGGGGGGGGAGAAATGTTAATTATTGGTAAAATGTACTAAATTTACCAATTCATCCTCAAATAATTCTTTTTTTTTGGGAGGGGGGGCGGGGGCTATGATGGCTCAACACAATCTTCAATATTGTCTTTAGTTTTTTTGTTTTTTTAATCTTTAATATTGTCTTTAGTATAATGTAGAGGTTTCTACCCATGCTTTTCTCTTTTCCCTTTTGTAAATAAGCCCAGCTTTACCCAGTTTAGAATAGCCCCACCTTGAGTCGCTGGCAATCAGCAAAAAGGTCTCAGCGTTCATGTTGGTCAGATGCGACACGGTGCATCTCCCAGCTTTCTTTCTTCGGTATGTGTCAAATTGTCCATTTAATTTTGTTCATTAGGAGAAGGGAAGGGATGAGTAAAGAGCTAATCCCGCGCCGCCCTCGCGTCGCCCCCGCGCCGGGTTGTCACGGGGTGTTTGGTTATAGAGGTGGGTATTTTGTCTGATTACATCGACTGTCTGCTTGTGTTAAAGCTTTAACCCTTTAAGGACTGCATGTCGCTAAAAGACGACATTTGTCATCATGATGCACTGATGCAGCCCCGGCGAGTAACTCACCAGTGCTGCATCAGTGCATGATGCCGACCCTTCGGGAGTGTCACCACCGCATAGGGTCGGCATGATGCATGAATGCAGCAGTGGTGAGTTACTCATGCATCCTGATGACCAAGGGCATGATGCATTAAGGCATTATGCTGTCCTTAAAGGGTTAAGGGCAATGTAGTGCTTTAATGCATCATGCCCTTGGTCACCATGATGCATGGATGCAGCTATGGTGCTTAACTCGCCAGTGCAGCATTCAAGCATCATGCTGACCCTAGGTGGTTGTTGTACTCAGGTAGGGTCGGCATAACCCCACGGATAAGTCATCGGGGCTGCATTGGTGCATCATGACGACAAATATCACATTTTAGCAACATTAGCTGTAGGGTTAAGGTCCGCAAAGTGCTTTAATACAACGTCTCATCAAGACGGTATGAATGCTACTCCCCAGCGCTGCACTCAAGCATTATGCTAATCCTAGGTGGCTGATGCACTCCTGAGGGGGCAATAATATAGATGAATGCAGCACTGGTACCTAGACTTCTTGGCGCAGACATCTCGACGACAAATGACATGGCACATTGACGCACTCTGTGGCCCTCAGAGGGTTAAGTAGCTCACTGAGAGGGAGCCTTTTAATGGAGACAGGAGAAGGGGACTTCTTTTTATAGAACATGAATGTTTTGATTAATTGGAGCAAGCAGGCTGTAGGCATGTATATATATATATATATATATATATATATATATATATATATATATATATATATATATATAATATTATATATGTGTGTAAATTCACACTCTCATATATAGAAATGTCTTGAAATGTAGTATTTATAAATACTGTCTATTTATATATGCCATGTTTAGACCTAAGAAAGCTTTATGACAGTTCCAAAGAGCATTAAACTCATGTCTATTTGGACCTTCTCATTAATCAGGGTGAACAGCATGTACACATTAACCCTTTAAGGGCAGCATGATGCATTAATGCATCATGCCCTTTGTCGTCATGATGCATGAAAGCTACATTAAAGCATCATGCCGACCCTACAGGGTTGATACACTCTCGAAGGGTCGGCATGATGCACCAATGCAGCACTGGTGAGTTACTCGCTGGGGCTGTATGGGTGCATCATGATGACAAATATAGCCTTTTAGTGACATACCGTCCTTATAGGGTTAAGTATGTGGGTACTTGTGGAATGGTTTGTCATCTGTGAAAAGTCCTGGCCACAGGCAAGTCTCATAGCTCTATTGATATCTATAAATGATACATAAATAGTTGACATCAGTTAATCAGTTTCTATGTATACATACATACCGAGTCTGCATTCTTCCAGCCCCATCTTAAGGTAATTACTAGCTCCTGGGCTCTGGTTAATCTTCCTCCAAAGCTTCATCCAGAATTATTAATTTGCCTCGAGACACATAACTGGAGTCAACGACTGCGGATTTAAGAAATAGGAGGGTCTACTAATAAGGTGGTATATCTCAACCCTCTAAGGACGGATTTCGCTAAAAGATGACGTTTGTCATCATGATGCACCAATGCAGCCCCGGCAAGTAACTCGCTGGAGCTGCATTGGTGCATCATGCCGACCTTTCGGGAGTGTCTCAACCCTGGAGGGTCGGCATGATGCATGAATGCAGCCCTGGCGAGTTACTCGCTGGGGCTGCATTCATGCGTCATGACAGCAAGGGTATGATGCATTAAGGCATGATGCCGTCCTTAAAGGGTTAACAGAATGGGAGTACTATGGCACCTTGCCTGCAGGTTGGCAATCTGTGAGTGTTGCGTGGGCAGCTGACCGAGCAGATACCGAAGAAAGGTGTCATTTGTCAATAACAAGGGAGGGGGGGCGGGGGGTTGGTGGATTCAGACGCAAAGATCCACCGCAAGAGGGGTCTAATTTTAGATATAGTAACTTGTTGTTCCATATTTAAAGAAAAATATTATTGCCACTGCAAGAATGGTGTTTTTCCATCCTTCCTCTGTCGGGCGGGGGTCTACTTGCACCGTTTTCTGTTACTGACAGGAACCAGTTACAACGCCCTGTGTGGGGCAGGGGTCTACTTGCACCGTTTTCTGTTACTGACAGGAACCAGTTACAACGCCTGGTGTCGGGCGGGGGTCTACTTGCACCATTTTCTGTTACTGACAGGAACCAGTTACAACGCCCGGTGTGGGGTGGGGGTCTACTTGCACCATTTTCTGTTACACCAACAGGAACCAGTTACAACGCCCGGTGTGGGGCGGGAGTCTACTTGCACCGTTTTCTGTTACTGACAGGAACCAGTAACAACGCCTGGTGTGGGGCGGGGGTCTACTTGCACCGTTTTCTGTTACTGACAGAAACCAGTTACAACGCCCGGTGTGGGGCGGGGGTCTACTTGCACCATTTTCTGTTACTGACAGGCACCAGTTACAACGCCCGGTGTGGGGGGGGGTCTACTTGCACCATTTTCTGTTACTGACACCAACAGGAACCAGTTACAACGCCCGGTGTGGGGCGGGGGTCTACTTGCACCATTTTCTGTTATTGACAGGAACCAGTTACAACGCCCGGTGTGGGGCGGGGGTCTACTTGCACTGTTTTCTGTTACTGACAGGCACCAGTTACAACGCCCGGTGTGGGGGGGAGTCTACTTGCACCATATTCTGTTAATGACAGGAACCAGTTACAACGCCCGGTGTGGGGCGGGAGTCTACTTGCACCATTTTCTGTTACTGACACCAACAGGAACCAGTTACAACGCCCAGTGTGGGGCGGGGGTCTACTTGCACCATTTTCTGTTACTGACAGGAACCAGTTACAACGCCCGGTGTGGGGGGGGGTCTACTTGCACCGTTTTCCCTGTGTGTTTCCCGTGCTGCCCCCTGGTGTTTGAGGGAGGAGTATGACGCACGGAGTACTATCAGTTGGACCCTAAGAACCCTGCGTTATGATCCGCCATGTTGACAAAAGCTGCCTGATATTAGCCATACAACACCAACGGCTGATCCAGCTAGCCATCAGGCTGTGTCTTATGACCTCGAGCCAATGTTTTTGTCTCTTTTGTTTTTTAATTTTTAACATATACTCATATATATTATGATTTGTAAAAACGTTATGGCAGTTGTTATGTAACTATAATTAGCCTCCTGCTCTTGGTAGAAGATGACTTAACTCCCAAATGACATCCAGTCAGAGACGGCACCCAGTCAGAGACGGCACCCGATCAGAAACGGCATCCGGTCAGAGACAAAAACATTGGACCAAGGTCGTGAGACACAGCCATCAGGTGCATGCTGGAGCAAGCAGGCTGGGTTAACTGCCGTATAGAAGGCAGTTTAATAATACAGGAGGCTTCCCTCCCCCTGCCGGTGGGGGAGGGGGGGGATACACACTAACTGACCGTGTTGCCTGGATATTACTTATATTTGCCATAAAACCTTGGGTATGAGCCGCGGCTAGTATGCGAATCAGATCGGCGGTGCGGCTTACACTATAAGTTATAGTATCTTTTCACACTTGAACATCAAAATCATAGTACAAGTGTTGACTATGATGATTTGCCATAGACCTACATGTATTTGGCTACTTTGCACCTCACCATGCATGCCCCCATAACACTATCTCCATTACCCCCCCCCCCTACACCCCCCCCTCCCCACTCTACACCCCTACATGAAGTCTGGGCAGCCCAGGGGGGGGGTACTTGAATTTGTTCTGATATGGGTGTGCGGCTGGACCTATGACAACTCTTACCCTTGCTAGGGAGCTCTTGTGTCCAAAATGTACCCTTGCTAGAGCACTTTAGGCCCAAAAGTCCTTGTTTTGCCGGAAAAAAAATGCACAAAATATATATTTAATCGGTTATTTCACAGAAAAACTTTACTGATGTCCGGGAAATTTTGGGAAAAAATGGGGAAAAGTGGTACATTTTGGTGAAAAACATGTCATTTTGGTGAAAAAAGGGAGATTTTTTTGAAAAAGTACCCTTGCCAGCCGCGCACATGTGCATACAAAATATACCTAGTGCCCCCCCCCAACCCCCGGCTGGGCAGTCGCTATCTGTAGCGTCAGACGGCCTGTGATAGACACGAGGACCCCCCGTGTGGACCTAACCAGGGCAATCACCGCTTACACCGCTACCCTGCACCGCCCGCACCGCGCCTCCCTGTCAGCATGATGCACCAATGCAGCACCACCCAGCAACTCACCACGACTGTGCATCGGTGCATCATGACGACCCTTTGGGAGTGTATCAAACCAATAGGGTCAGCATAAAGCATGAATGAATCCCTGTTGAGTTACTCGCCAGAGCTGCATTCATGCATCATTTCGACTAACGGAGTATCGCATTAAAGCGCTGTGCGGCCGTTGGCAGGTTAACACACCCGCGTCTATCTGCCAACCAGATAGCAGCGATCCCTGTTTACCACACATCATAACTCACACACAGATTCATGCTGCCTGTGAGAACCCAGGAAGTGGTTTATAAACCCAGGGACGTGTGGGCGTGCGCACCGTTCAGAAGTGGTTTGCGTGCTGGTATTCAAGTCAGCATATCAATGCATGGATTCAACTTCACACACAGCTGGACGACCAATGATCTATCAGAAACTGTTTAACTATTCGCACAGTCTTACTATGCAGTCCTTAACCAATCAGAATCTCCCTAAGTTTGCCGCCCTGTACTCCTTAACCAATCAGAGGCTGTCTAAGCCTGCAGCCCTTTACTCCTTAACCAATCAAATGCCGTCTAAGTCTGCCGCCCTTTACTCCTTAACCAATCAGATGCCGTCTAGGCCTGCAGCCCTTTACTCCTTAACCAATCAAATGCCGTCTAAGTCTGCAGCCCTTTACTCCTTAACCAATCAGAAGCTGTCTAAGTCTGCAGCCCTTTACCCCTTAACCAATCAGAAGCTGTCTAAGTCTGCAGCCCTTTACTCCTTAACCAATCAGAAGCCGTCTAAGTCTGCCGCCCTTTACTCCTTAACCAATCAGAGGCCGTCTAAGCCTGCAGCCCTATACTCCTTAACCAATCAGAAGCTGTCTAAGCCTGCAGCCCTATACTCCTTAACCAATCAGAAGCTGTCTAAGCCTGCAGCCCTTTACTCCTTAACCAATCAGAAGCTGTCTAAGCCTGCAGCCCTATACTCCTTAACCAATCAGAAGCCGTCTAAGCCTGCAGCCCTTTACTCCTTAACCAATCAGAGGCCGTCTAAGCCTGCAGCCCTTCACTCCTTAACCAATCAGAGGCTGTCTAAGTCTGCAGCCCTTTACTCCTTAACCAATCAGAGGCCGTCTAAGTCTGCAGCCCTTTACTCCTTAACCAATCAGAGGCCGTCTAAGTCTGCAGCCCTTTACTCCTTAACCAATCAGAGGCCGTCTAAGTCTGCAGCCCTTTACTCCTTAACCAATCAGAGGCCTTCTAAGTCTGCAGCCCTTTACTCCTTAACCAATCAGAGGCCGTCTAAGCCTGCAGCCCTTTACTCCTTAACCAATCAGATGCCTTCTAAGCCTGCAGCCCCTGTCTAAGTCCATAGCTCTTTACCCTCTTTAACCAATCAGAGACTGTGTATTTACAAGCTATAAAGACTAACTTTATGGGAGCTTAAGGGCTCGGTCACACTGGTCGTGAAATTCATAAAAGCATTAACAATTGTTATTGGTTTTGCTGTAGAACGTTTTTCTCGGAACAACAGTCACACCTTTCTTGGTATCAAAAACATTAGTTGTACAACCATTGCCTTAGCTTTACAAAACGTTTGTTCTTGATTTCATGACCAGTGTGACCAGACCTTTACAATAATCGAAAACATACTTCATAATAATGTCCTCGATGTAAATCTGATAGCTCATGTGCATAAATAGATCAATAAGAGATAAATCAACCTCAAAAATCAACCTCAAAAATACTGTGGCTAGGGCCAAATAATGTTTCAGGTTACCCGACCCTACCTAGCAAAACAGGGCCGACCCTAGAAAATTTTATGCAATTTTGAAAAAAAAGAATTTAGGTCATTTTTGAGCTATTTAAGGGTCTATATGATACTTTGTGAGTCGAGGCGGTCGTCGGCGAGTCGTCATTGAAGTTTGTGAGTCTGGGTACTTTCCAGGCCAAAGTTTTAAAAAAAATTAAGAAAAAAAACAAAATCCGACCTACCTACCCTAGATTTTCAGACCATGTAACCTGAAACACACCTATTTTTTTGGCCTAGTAATGACCAGATGACCCCGGGTTCCCACGCTCTGACCCCAGGTTCCCACGGCCTGACCCAGTGACCAGGGTTATCCCTACCTCAGGTCAAGCACTGCTAACTGAAATTAAAGTGTGTGTTAGGGCTGGGATGTGGTGTGAAGGTGAGGGGGTGTGAGGGAGGGGTGTGAGGGTGAGTGGGCTGTGAGGGGGGGTATAGACTGGCCTCCCTGTGTGGGTCCCACGCCCCAGGATGTCTGATAGCTCCCAGTGAGCTGTCTGACTCTGAGACTTACACTGAGCTGCTCCCCCTACAGGCTGCTTATAGGAGGTCTGTGAGTCCTACTGTAGGTACCTGAGCTGTTGGTGAGGCTGACAGAGGCTGCCTGTAGTAGGTCTGTGAGCTGTTGGTGAGGCTGACACAGGCTGCCTATTGTAGGTACCTGAGCTGTTGGTGAGGCTGACACAGGCTGCCTACAGTAGGTCTGTGAGCTGTTGGTGAGGCTGACAGAGGCTGCCTGTAGTAGGTCTGTGAGCTGTTGGTGAGGCTGACACAGGCTGCCTACAGTAGGTCTGTGAGCTGTTGGTGAGGCTGACAGAGGCTGCCTGTAGTAGGTCTGTGAGCTGTTGGTGAGGCTGACACAGGCTGCCTACAGTAGGTCTGTGAGCTGTTGGTGAGGCTGACACAGGCTGCCTACAGTAGGTCTGTGAGCTGTTGGTGAGGCTGACACAGGCTGCCTACAGTAGGTCTGTAAGCTGTTGGTGAGGCTGACAGAGGCTGCCTGTAGTAGGTCTGTGAGCTGTTGGTGAGGCTGACAGAGGCTGCCTGTAGTAGGTCTGTGAGCTGTTGGTGAGGCTGACAGAGGCTGCCTGTAGTAGGTCTGTGAGCTGTCGGTGAGGCTGACAGAGGCTGCCTAAAGCAGGTATGTGAGCTGTAGGTGAGACTGACACAGGCTGCCTACAGTAGGTCTGTGAGCTGTTGGTGAGGCTGACAGAGGCTGCCTGTAGCAGGTCTGTGAGCTGTAGGTGAGGCTGACACAGGCTGCCTGTAGTAGGTCTGTGAGCTGTTGGTGAGGCTGACACAGGCTGCCTACAGTAGGTCTGTGAGCTGTTGTTGAGGCTGACACAGGCTGCCTGTAGTAGGTCTGTGAGCTGTTGGTGAGGCTGACAGAGGCTGCCTGTAGTAGGTCTGTGAGCTGTAGGCGAGGCTGACACAGGCTGCCTACAGTAGGTCTGTTAGCTGTTGGTGAAGCTGACACAGGCTGCCTACAGTAGGTCTGTGAGCTGTTGGTGAGGCTGACACAGGCTGCCTACAGTAGGTCTGTGAGCTGTAGGTGAGGCTGACACAGGCTGCTTACAGAAGGTCTGTGAGCTGTTGGTGAGGCTGACACAGGCTGCCTATAGTAGGTTTCTGAGCTGTTGGTGAGGCTGACAGAGGCTGCCTACAGTAGGTCTGTGAGCTGTTGGTGAGGCTGACAGAGGCTGCCTACAGTAGGTCTGTGAGCTGTTGATGAGGCTGACAGAGGCTGCCTACAGTAGGTCTGAGAGCTGTAGGTGAGGCTGACAGAGGCTGCCTATAGTAGGTCTATGAGCTGTTGGTTAGGCTAACACAGGCTGCCTATAGTAGGTATCTGAGCTGTTGGTGAGGCTGACAGAGGCTGCCTGTAGTAGGTCTAGTACTTTTAATTCACATGGAGAAACAAAGTTGCTATTCTTTAGTACTAGAATGGCCGTTCTCCACATCCCTGTGGAGAAAGTGATGCTCATTGTCAATGGGGTGTTTCTCCATGATAACATCACTAAAATATTTATGAAATCAATCTTTAAATGTTGTTTTAGAGTATAATTTATCAACAATTACGTGGAATGAACACAGAGATCAGTCTGAATTCCGAATTTCTCCACTTGTGGCACCTTTGATCATATCGCACTTGTGATATGATCCAAGGTACCACTCGTGGAGAAACCTGTCATTCAGACAGATCATCGTGGACCTCTGTCTATATCCCATATTACCAGATTTACACCCCTGGTGGATGGACTATACACTATAAGGCCGTATATACTTATCCCATATTACCAGATTTACACCCCTGGTGGATGGACTATGCACTATAAGGCCCTATATACTTATCCCATATTACCAGATTTACACCCCTGGTGGATGGACTATACACTATAAGGCGCTATATACTGATCCCATATTACCAGATTTACACCCCTGGTGGATGGACTATACACTATAAGGCAGTATATACTTATCCCATATTACCAGCATAGATAGACTTGTAATGACTACCCCTCCTTATCACTTCCCTTCACCCCACGTGACCCTAGCCCTCATCCAATCAGCTTCCAGCTTACAGCCGCCGTGGGCCGGCAGACGGGCCCAGCGGGAGGTGTTGCCAGGTACCAGCTGGTTACTGGGCTGGTTACCGGCGACCACTGTAGTGTGTTAGTAGGGGCCTGCTGAGTACCAGGGGCCGTATCACCATGGTGACGTGCGCGCCGCCTGGTGGGGGGTGGCGGTACTAGTGTCTGTGTCAGGGAGCAGTCATTATTACAGTCCTGCCTGCAGCCTCTCTCACTAACCTGATATGTATACCCCTGACCTACCGGGTAGAGAACAGGCTATGCTCCCTAAGTCCCCTTGTGTCCTCTTACCCTTCTGGGGCCCATGTCCCATGTCGATCTTAAGAATTGCTCATGTCCCATGTCGATCTTAAGAATTGCTCATGTCCCATGTCGATCTTAAGAATGGCTCATGTCGCCATGTCGATCTTAAGAATTGCTCATTTCGCCATGTTGATCTTAAGAATTACTCATGTCCCATGTCGATCTTAAGAATTGCTCATGTTGCCATGTCAATCTTAAGAAATGCTCATGTCGCCATGTCAATCTTAAGAAATGGCCATGTCGCCATGTCAATCCTAAGAAATCGCCATGTCGCCATGTCGATTTAAAAAAAATGGCCCATGTCCCATGTCACTATCTATTTATTCATCATGTCCCATGTCACTAAGCCCCAAAAAGGCCCATGTCGCTGTGTCGAATTTAGGCCTCTTCCTGTATATATGCCTGATTTTCTCCTCCCCTCTCTCCCTACACCGGCTTGTTCTCCCCTCCCCCTTTGCCAGGCTGCCTTTTCTCCTTCATAACGCTCACCTTGCCTTCCCCCTCCTCATGTCCCTGCCTTCTCCAGGGGAAGATGAGTCCAAAATAGGAAAAAGGTCGAACTAATTACATGGTTTATTGAATTTGAAGTGTGCACTTGTTGAGATTAGTACATATCCTGAGAGAAACAGGGGCATGTTTATCAATATATATGACAGTGTATATATATGTTATAGTACATGACAGTGTATGTGCTGTGAGAGTGTAGTACAGGTATATATGTGACAGTGAATGTGCTGGGAGAGTGTAGTACAGGTATACATGTTATAGTATATGACAGTGTATGTGCTGGGAGAGTGTAGTACAGGTATATATGTGACAGTGTATGTGATAGGAGAGTGTAGTACAGGTATATATGTGTTATAGTTTATGACAGTGTATGTGCTGGGAGAGTGTAGTACAGGTATATATGTGTTATAGTACATGACAGTGTATGTGATAGGAGAGTGTAGTACAGGTATATATGTGACAGTGTATGTCCTGGGAGAGTGTAGTACAGGTATATATGTGACAGTGTATGTGTTGTGAGAGTGTAGTACAGGTATATATATATATATATATATATATATATATATATATATATGTTATAGTATATGACAGTGTATGTGCTGGGAGAGTGTGGTACAGGTATATATGTGACAGTGTATGTGATAGGAGAGTGTAGTACAGGTATATATATGTTATAGTACATGACAGTGTATGTGCTGGGAGAGTGTAGTACATGTATATATGTGACAGTGTATGTGATAGGAGAGTGTCGTACAGGTATATGTGTTATAGTATATGACAGTGTATGTGCTGGGAGAGTGTAGTACAGGTATATATATATGTGACAGTGTATGTGCTGGGAGAGTGTAGTACAGGTATATATATATATATATATATATATATATATATATATATATGTGTGTTATAGTTTATGACAGTGTATGTGCTGGGAGAGTGTAGTACAGGTATATATATGTGACAGTGTATGTGCTGGGAGAGTGTAGTTCAGGTATATATGTGTTATAGTTTATGACAGTGTATGTCCTGGGAGAGTGTAGTACAGGTATATATGTGACAGGGTATGTGCTGGGAGAGTGTAGTATAGGTATATATGTGACAGTGTATGTGCTGGGAGAGTGTAGTACAGGTATATATGTGACAGTGTATGTGCTGGGAGAGTGTAGTACAGGTATATATGTGACAGTGTATGTGATAGGAGACTGTAGTACAGGTATATATATGTTATAGTACATGACAGTGTATGTGCTGGGAGAGTGTGGTACAGGTATATATATATATATATGTTATAGTACATGACAGTGTATGTGCTGTGAGAGTGTAGTACAGGTATATATGTGACAGTGTATATGCTGGGAGAGTGTAGTACAGGTATATATGTGACAGTGTATGTGCTGGGAGAGTGTAGTACAGGTATATATGTGACAGTGTATATGCTGGGAGAGTGTAGTACAGGTATATATGTGACAGTGTATGTGATAGGAGAGTGTAGTACAGGTATATATGTGACAGTGTATGTGCTGTGAGAGTGTAGTACAGGTATATATGTGACAGTGTATATGCTGGGAGAGTGTAGTACAGGTATATATGTGACAGTGTATGTGCTGGGAGAGTGTAGTACAGGTATATATGTGACAGTGTATGTGCTGGGAGAGTGTAGTACAGGTATATATGTGACAGTGTATGTGCTGGGAGAGTGTAGTACAGGTATATATGTGACAGTGTATGTGCTGGGAGAGTGTAGTACAGGTATATATGTGACAGTGTATATGCTGGGAGAGTGTAGTACAGGTATATATGTGTTATAGTACATGACAGTGTATGTGCTGGGAGAGTGTAGTACAGGTATATATGTGCCGTGGGGTGACAGGTCTCCGAGGGTCGTGGCGGGGACGTTGCAGGGACGGTGTTACCGGTGTTTTGTATATTAGTCGGGGGTATCCGCAGTAAATCAGAGTAATAAGTCATCCGTCAGTAACCAGACCCTCACTCTGTCTGTGCGGGACATGAGCGGATAAACACATCTACAGCTGACGGAGAAACAACACGGAGACAGACAGGGAGAGGGAGAGGGAGGGAAGGCAGGGTGAGAGGGAAGTACAGAAAGGAAAGGGAGAACAAGGGGGAGAGGCAGAGGGAAGGGAGGAAGTGAGAAGGGAGGCAGATAAAAGGGAGAAGGTAAGCAAGACGAGAAGGAAGTAAAGAAAGAGGGAAGCAAGGAGAAGGCAGGAAAACAGGAGAAACAACATGGAGGAAATAGACAGGGAGAGGGAGAGGGAAGGAAGGCAGGATGAGAGGGAAGTTGGGAGAGGTAGAAGAAGGCAAGAAAGAAGGAATAGCGATAGAAAGAAAGAGGGAAGCAGAGAGAGATGGAGGGAGAGAGAAGGAGCTGAGCGAAGGTGAAATCCAGCAAGGCAGGGGGAGAGGGGAGATGCTGGAAGGAGAAAGAAAGGACAGATAAAAGTTTTTTTGAGGGGGATAAATGAACAAAATTAAATGGACAATTTGACACATACAGAAGAAAGAAAGCTGGGAGATGCACTGTGTCGCGTCTGACCGTTATGAACGCATGATACATGATGTGTACTTGTGACTCAGTTGTCTTCTATGCTGCAGTCTGAGGGTGGTATCTGACCTTGGACTTTTGTTTTAGACGTTTGTAATGTGTGTGAGGGGAGTTGGATGTGATGTGTGTGGGGGCTGGGGGGGGGGGGGGTAGAATGTGTGTGTAGATGAGTGGTGGCTGTTTCACCAATTCGATACAAGTTAAAAGTCTATGACCGGGGACAATCTGTGACCAGGGACAATCTATGACCAGCATGAAAGAAAACGGCTTACGCCTTATTTAGGGCAGATGTATATGAATGTTAGGAAATAATTAAAGCATCTCTTAAAAAGTTATAAACTTTGTTTTCCCATTTCCATGGACATCCGCCTTAAATAATGCATTTTCTTGCATGCCGGTCATAGATTATTCCCTGTCATAGATTATTCCCTGTCATAGATTATTCCTGGTTATAGATTATTCCCGGTCATAGAATATTCCCGGTCATAGATTATTCCTAGTCATAGATTATTCCTGGTCATAGATTATTCCCGGTCATAGATTATTCCCAGTCATAGATTATTCCCGGTCATAGATTATTCCCGGTCATAGATTATTCCCGGTCATAGACTGTTCCCAGTCATAGATTATTCCCGGTCATAGATTGTTCCCGCTCATAGACTGTTCCCGGTCATAGACTGTTCCCGGTCATGGACTGTTCCCAGTCATAGACTGTTCCCGGTCATAGACTGTTCCCGGTCATAGACTGTTCCCGGTCATAGACTGTTCCCAGTCATAGATTGTCGCCGGTCATAGATTGTCGCCGGTCATAGACTTTCAACTTATCGATTTGGAGACACAGCCTGAGGTGGGGGTATAAGGGCATGTGTGTGTGGTGGAGGGGAGGGGGCAGTAGAATTGGTGTGGTGATACAGGGGTAGACACTAACGCTGCCCCGGGAGCCAATGGCCCGTAATTTTGAGTGCGGGCCCATAATTTTCTCAGAAATTACCTTCCTATGGGCCTGGGTGGCCCACTGGAATGGCTGGAGAAATTGCTAGGGAAATAGCCGTGTCATATGTCGTTAAAAAGAGAAAATTACTCTCTTTAGAAAAAGTGAAATAATTATTGCTGGCCCACAGTTTTAGGTGCGGGCCCGTAGAGTTCTGAAGCTCCGGGCCCGGGTGGCCCATGGTTGAAAAAGTTAGTGTCTACCCCTGGTGATATATGTGTAGTGGGGTGTGTAGGGGGCAGTATGTGGGACGGGGGGGGAGACAGGAGAGTGGAAGGTGTCACTACCTGCTGTGAATGTGCCACTTAATATGAAGATGTCTGCGGTGTGATGCGCCTCGTGTTTTATACCCCGCGGGGGTCCTACTATACACTCCTCCAACCACCCTACCTTACACTGAAAAAGTAAACTTGTCTCCAGACTCTTATAAGTGACTGTCACAAAATAAATGACACATAAAAACCACGTAGGGTTGGCCCTATTTTGATAGGGTCGGTCGGGTGACCTGAAACAAACCGTCTTTTTTTTGGCCTAATCATAGGAGGCTGGTAGTGGCTGCCTTTTGTTCTGTTTTATTATAACCAGACACGAACACAACTCGACATGTACATATACAGGCAGATCTAACTTCACTTTACCCTTCAAGGACAAGTGTCGCTAAAAAACGGCAAGATGAGTAACTCGTCTCAGCTGCATCGATGCATCATGCAGACCCTTGAGGGATGTCTCACCCTGTAGGATCGGCATGATGCTTGAATGCGTGAATGCAGCCCTGCTGAGTTACTCACCAGGGCTGCATTGATACATCATGACGACCCAGGGCATGATGCATCAATATTGTAGATTCACAGTTATACGGTCAAACTACAGAAACATATGGCAAGAGGGGGAGCATTGTCAGACTGTCCCAAAAGTTGCCGATGATTCACCGTCATTTTGACAACATTTTTTTTACAGTGTGGTAAACAGTTGTTTTCCGTTTCTGGGCTATATGCAGTGGCGTAGGAAAAGGGGGGTCCAGGGGGGCCCGGGCCCCCCAATAACTGTGGAGGGGGGGCCTGAATATGTTTGGGCCCCCCCAAAATTTGTTAACACCTGTAATTTAATACACACAATTTCCAATCCTTACCTCTCCCGCATCGGGAAAAGTGGGGGTAAAGGGGGCTGGGCCCCTTAATCAGAACTAAAGGGGGCTCAAATACTACTTTTCCATACAATCCATTATAAGTGTGTATATGATACATCATGCATAAAAACCGATACTTAAGGTTGGTGGGACTGGGGCCCCCCCTTGGGCCCTCCCAATGAAGATTTGCTTCCTACGCCTCTGATATGGTTGCACTGTGTAGCTAAGGCCAAGAAAAAAGTCGATGTTTTTTTAAACATGCATGTACTAGCCAGCCTCTCCGAAGACCCTAATATTGACCGAAAAAGTGTAGAAATACCGAAATTTCTTCAGAATTACATTTAAAAAAAACGTAGGGTCGGCCCTGTTTTGATAGGGTCGGTCGGGTGACCTGAAACAACCCTTTTTTTTTTTTTTTCTTTGGGCCTAGCTACATTTCCCAGCCAACAAAAATACACGCCTCCACTAATTGTTTACGGCGCGGTGAGGACTCCCCACTTCCTGAACTTTATGAACTTGGCCACCATAATACAAATATATCATATTAAAGTGAGTTAGTAGGCCGACTGTGGTATTCTCACTACTCCTAGCTCTTTAAGGACCGCATAGTGCTTTACTGCGGCATGCCCTTTGTCGTCATGATGCATGAATGCAGCCCTGGTGAGTAACTCGCCATGGCTGCATTCAAGCATCATGCCGACCCACAAATTTTTTACGTCCCCCCTTGAGAGCGTGTGTAACGTTTTGCGCCCCCCCTCGCCGAAGGCGCCGAAAATATTTTGCCCCCCCCCTTTGACCTATAGTAACGCGCTGGCTCTTTTTGCTAAAAAGGGGCTTTAATTTTTTACGCCCCCCCCCTCAAGAGGGGTCAGAAATTTTTACGCCCCCCCCCCCCTCAGGAGGGATCGGTAATTTTTACGCCCCCCCCCCAAACCCACCAACCCCCCTGTAAATAATAAATGAACACTCCCTAAAATATGACGCTTTTTATCGTCATGATTCATGCATCATGTCGACCCTTTGGGTGTATGAAGTAACTATGGTCGGCATGATGCATTCATGCATCCCCAGCGAGTAACTCACCAGGGCTGCATTGATGCATCAGGACACAAAGAGCGTAGCACATTAGAGTGTTTGGGGTCATACCTGGGACGTCACAACGTAAAACGTGGTGGGGGACGCGGTTTACTGGGTACTAGTGACGTCACAAACCGCCTAATTAATGTAATAGATATAATAATTACATCTCAGCCAATGTAACTTCTCAAAATATAAAGATGTGATTTGATTTGAAGAAAAGAATTGATCACACAGAAGTTCAAATCCGATTAAATATGAATAGATTGACTGGGAAGCCAATACGTGACATATATATGTTTAAAGTAAATTGGACGCACATTTATCGTTAACGTAACTCTTTACAGAGATTGAAATAGATAGCCGTTTGCTGTTTCTATAACCGTTAGTTAGGTTGTAACTTTAGCGGAAAATCTAACAATAAATACTTCCTTCTCGTAAAAAAAAACTGTTTAGTTCGCGCTTTTTCCAGTGCACAGGAGTAGGTTGTATTGCAGATTTAACCCTTTTAGGACAGCATAGTTCACTAATGCATCATGACGACCCTACAGGTCTGATGCATTCCTGAAGGGTCGTCATGATGCATGAATGTAGCCCTGGCGAGTTACTCACCAGGGTGGGGTTATTGCAGCACTGGCGAGTTACTTACTCATCAGAGCTACATGCATGAATCATGACGACAGATGTTGCCTTTTAGCAACATGCCGTCCTTAAAGTGTTAGTAAATGGGTTCAAGAAGTTCATATTACCGTAGGGGCTTGAATAAGCGCAGAGGTCTCAAATAAGCGCAGGTCTTGAATAAGCTCAGGGTAAGTGAGAGTATTGAAATGACAATTTTGGCCATTTTTGTACCTTGAATAAGCGCAGGTCTTGTATAAGCGCAAGGTAAATGGTACCATTGAAATTAATAAGCTTATTCAAGCCACTGCGGTACATAAATCCCCAACCTCATCTCTCCTATTCAGGGCGTCAGATGTGCACACATATTACAAACAATAATGATCTGATCATGGCCTAACTCACATCTCTCACTCATACGTCAGGCTTACCGTCATAATTGGACCATACTAATGACTCTATGCTTACGTCTTAAAACGCATGGCATAGTATGAGTTTGTATGTTATGAGAAATCAATAAAAAAAAAAAAGCAGACACATAGGCCTATAACCCGGGCATATCACAGACATGAGGGTATCAAGTTACTAAACGGGTCTCACCGCAAGTAGGAGACACCAGTTTATACTTCAACACCGTCCATGAATAATGACTTTTCATGACAAAAACTCATTAAGTTTCCTCAATTCAGCAACAGAATTCACTTCCCTATCCGGTATGCTCACGCACCCAGACGGGTGTCAGTATACCACCCCCTGCACCCTGATATGCAGAAGTATAAAGGACGGAATTACTGAGGTGAGACCTCAAGTCACACCGCGCCAAATTTCATGACGTCAGGTGACGCAGCGTCCAACTTCATGACGTTGTCAGCAGTTTATTTCAAGTACAATTTTTAATTTCCACCGTATTAGACTTCCTCGGTGTTTCCTCATGTGGGGGGTCACGGGTCGGGGGGAAGGGTGAGGCTTAAAAAAAGGGTTGTTTCAGGTAACATGGGTAGAAAATGTAGGGTCGGTAGGTCAGATTTTTTTTTTTTTTTTTTAACATGAAAGTACTAGCCGGCCGTTCCGAAGACCCTAAAATTGACCAAAAAAGGGTAAAAGTAAGAAAATTACATAAAAACGTAGGGTCGGCCCTGTTTTGATAGGGTCGGTCAGGTGACCTGAAACAAACCTTCACTTTTTTTTGGCCTGAGTATGAGTGATGTGTAATGTTTTATAGACTATACACTATAATAGAGTCATACACAGTGGATAACTATTAGTTGTTGCCCCAGTTCACGATATGTGTGAATCCCCGCTCTTACTGAAGTACAGCATATCTCCATGACTAGTGGGTAGTACTGTATACCGGCTGGTAGTTACGGCTGTAACTCTCAGATTGGGCCGGGGGCTGTCTGAGAGTTACGGAGAGAAGGTCTTACCAATCATGTAGATTTCTACACCCAATCAAGACACTATAAGTGGCCGTTTATGCTACTAAAAGCCTTAATTGGGTGAGGGGAGTTGTACAAACTGATAATTATAGGCATGTCTAGACCAATTGAAGGTGGCATCAATGCAGTAAAAGGCTTTCTGCTTTCAACAACTACGCTCTTCAAAGTCCTCTAATGTGTAGAAATGATTGATAAACTAAAAAATGTAAAAACATACAAAGGTGGGGAATATGCTTAAGATGGTCACTATGCAGTATCATCTCTCTAAATATGATATCAAGCACAGGGGAATGCGAGGAAAAAAGTCCTCGCAAAACCAGAGCTTTTGCTCCACCAAGATAAGGTAACCTGAAACACACCCCTTTTCCTATTTGACCTAAGCATGCACATTGTATTGTACAGGGTGTACCTTGTCTCTCCTGTAAGTGTCAAACAGAGGTTAGGGGCACCTTGTATTGTACAGGGTGTACCTTGTCTCTCCTGTAGGTGTCAAACAGAGGTTAGGGGCACCTTGTGTTGTACAGTCTACCTTGTCCCCCCTGTAGGTGTCAAACAGAGGTTAGGGGCACCTTGTGTTGTACAGTCTACCTTGTCCACCCTGTAGGTGTCAAACAGAGGTTAGGGGCACCTTGTGTTGTACAGTCTACCTTGTCCACCCTGTAGGTGTCAAACAGAGGTTAGGGGCACCTTGTGTTGTACCTTGTCTCTCCTGTAGGTGTCAAACAGAGGTTAGGGGCACCTTGTGTTGTACAGTCTACCTTGTCCACCCTGTAGGTGTCAAACAGAGGTTAGGGGCACCTTGTGTTGTACAGTCTACCTTGTCCACCCTGTAGGTGTCAAACAGAGGTTAGGGGCACCTTGTGTTGTACAGTCTACCTTGTCCCCCCTGTAGGTGTCAAACAGAGGTTAGGGGCACCTTGTGTTGTACAGTCTACCTTGTCCACCCTGTAGGTGTCAAACAGAGGTTAGGGGCACCTTGTGTTGTACAGCCTACCTTGTCTCCTGTAGGTGTCAAACAGAGGTTAGGGGCACCTTGTATTGTACAGTCTGCCTTGTCCACCCTGTAGGTGTCAAACAGAGGTTAGGGGCACCTTGTGTTGTACAGTCTACCTTGTCCACCCTGTAGGTGTCAAACAGAGGTTAGGGGCACCTTGTGTTGTACAGTCTACCTTGTCCACCCTGTAGGTGTCAAACAGAGGTTAGGGGCACCTTGTGTTGTACAGTCTACCTTGTCCACCCTGTAGGTGTCAAACAGAGGTTAGGGGCACCTTGTGTTGTACAGCCTACCTTGTCTCCTGTAGGTGTCAAACAGAGGTTAGGGGCACCTTGTGTTGTACAGTCTACCTTGTCCACCCTGTAGGTGTCAAACAGAGGTTAGGGGCACCTTGTGTTGTACCTTGTCTCTCCTGTAGGTGTCAAACAGAGGTTAGGGGCACCTTGTGTTGTACAGTCTACCTTGTCCACCCTGTAGGTGTCAAACAGAGGTTAGGGGCACCTTGTGTTGTACAGTCTACCTTGTCCACCCTGTAGGTGTCAAACAGAGGTTAGGGGCACCTTGTGTTGTACAGTCTACCTTGTCTCTCTGTAGGTGTCAAACAGAGGTTAGGGGCACCTTGTGTTGTACAGTCTACCTTGTCCACCCTGTAGGTGTCAAACAGAGGTTAGGGGCACCTTGTGTTGTACAGTCTTCCTTGTCCACCCTGTAGGTGTCAAACAGAGGTTAGGGGCACCTTGTGTTGTACAGTCTACCTTGTCCACCCTGTAGGTGTCAAACAGAGGTTAGGGGCACCTTGTATTGTACAGTCTGCCTTGTCTCCCCTGTAGGTGTCAAACAGAGGTTAGGGGCACCTTGTGTTGTACAGTCTACCTTGTCCACCCTGTAGGTGTCAAACAGAGGTTAGGGGCACCTTTTTTTTTTGACGTGGATTTATTGGATCTAATCATCCTTGCGGATGAAAACTAGCTTGGGCGCATTGCCCTTCTGCCGCCAGCACCCCTATCTATACAACAATATTATGACGGTCTTTTTATATATAAAGCTATGTCGTCCTTATAGCATACATTTTGCCTCTTGTAATATGATTCAAAATAAATTGCTGCTTACACAGTTATTCATTTTAGTTAATGATGAGATGAGATGAGATGATACAGTGTTTATGTCATGATGAGATAGCTAATGGTACATTCATGAAACAGTGCGGATAATCTTTTTCAATGGCCACTTTAAACTTCCAAAGGGTGCCAATGACAGTATATTTCGGCTTTAAATCGTTCCAACGCATAATACCCCTGTACAGTGTGCTTCTGATTACTATAGGCTTTAACGAGTGCGGAACTAATAGCCTTTTACCTTGGTTTCTACGAGTTGGGAGATTTCTCCTGTCCACATACTGAGCATTTTCACTTAGAGAGAAAGCATAATACAATAAATGCTTGTCGCGTCTCTCTGCTAGTTTACAACATCCACTTTTAATATGTAATTGGTCAGTAGTAACTTAACTTTATACACAACCCTTAATCCCTTGTTTTGAATACGCTGTAATTCCAGGTTTTCCCCTTTATTATCCCTATCCCAAATAAAATCGGCATAATTGAAAGTAGGTAAAACCATGGACTTATATATAGTTAAGGAGGTGTCTTCATCCGTATGATCTCTCACTTTACGTAACTGACAAATCTTATTTCTTAGGTTTGCAACAACACAGGCACGATGCTCAACAAATTTTAACTCAGGGTCCAGGGTTAGACCTAAGTATTGGAAAGTTGTTACTCTTTCCAATATTACATTGTTCAACTTTAAAATAGGCGAAACATTATGTATATTATTATAAAACATCCATTTGGTCTTTTTTTCATTAACTGTCAGGCTATTTACTTTACACCATACGCCTAGTTTATCTAAACATGATTGCGTTTGTACAGGGTTATTTACAGAAATTACGGCGTCATCTGCATATAAGCATATCTCAAAATTATCTATGTCCGGAAGTGAATTTATATAAATTGAAAATAATACAGGGCCAAGTACGGAACCCTGGGGTACACCATACACAACTTCTTTCATACTAGAGACATAATCATTAGCAATGGTACACTGTCTCCTATTTACAAGATAGCTATTAAACCAACTGCAAGTTTTTTCGTCAAGTCCAAATCCGGATAATTTTTTTAACATAATTAAATGTGATACAGTATCAAAAGCTTTTTTATAATCTAGGTATAGGGAGAGGGTGGGTTTATTATTAATTATACTAGATATAATATTGTTAAGGTGTGAGGTGATTGCCGTAAGTGTCGAATGACCAGCTCTGTATCCGTGCTGGTAGGGGGTCAAAAGTTTATGTTCATTCATATAAGCTTGCAATCGGGTACAGATAATCCTCTCCAGCATCTTACCTGGGAGGGGGAGTAAACTTATAGGCCGTAGGTCATTGACATCCAATGAGTTGCTTTTCTTAGGTATAGGTACAACAGTGGCAGTCTTCCATTCTGTGGGAAAGACGCTATGCTCCATACATCTATTAAACAGGCACATTATTACTTCAGGTATAATCATAAAGGCATCTTTTAATACATAAGACTTAATATGTTTGACGCTAGAAGGCTTATTATTTTTTATCTTCTTAATAACTTTAATAATGTCCTGATAGCTAACAGGCTGTAACAGACTCGATTTGTAAGCTGGTGCATTACCGGGTACCGTATAGTTCTGCTCAGGATCGATAGGTGGCAGCAGGTTAGCTAGGTCCGCTCCCACATTCGCAAAGAACGAATTAATAAACCCAGAACATTCATTAGGTGGTATCATATCTTGTGTAACATTATTTCTTAATTTCAAAAAGGTAGATTTAGTCTTAACCGGTAATAGCTTTCTTATGCCTTGCCAGAATTTTACAGGGTCATTTTTCCTATGTTCAAGTAGTGAATCAATCTTATCTTTACGACTGTAATATATCATAGATTCAACCCTATTTCTGTAAAAATCAGCAATTCTCCAATCATCCATATCACCAGTTTTCCTAGCGTCAGAATAAAGTGCATCTCTATACTGCATAGCATTAACAATGTCAGGCGTTAACCATTCAGGTGTATATACCGGTAAAACCATGGTCCTGATAGGACATATTGTATCAAGACAGGCTCTAATGACTTTAATAATTTTATCCCACAGTAAATTTGGATCCTGAATGCTCACAATATCGTCCCATTTAATTTCAAGTAACATGTTTTTAAATTTCAATATATCATATTTTTTATATGAACGTGCCTTGATAACCTTCTTTTTAATCTTAGTGCGCTCACATTTTATTAATAGGAACACAGGAGTGTGGTCAGCAATATGAAAGTCGATTGTCCCAAATTCACAAACATTATGTATCCTGTCATTGATGTAAATATGGTCTAACAGGGTACCAGACCTAGGTCTCGTTATTTCATTAATTAGTTGGCACATGTCATTGTCCGTACAAAAACCTTCAACATTTGACTCCTCAATATCTTTACGGGTTAACAAATCTACATTAAAATCCCCCATGATAATTATTTTCCTATTTTTTGTAACACCTTTTAATAACTCAGATAGTTTCTTATATAAAGACTGAAGGCTCTCTATGTCCCTCTTAGGAGGGCGGTAACATGTATATATTTTGTATTTAATCTTACCAATTTCTACATCAACACATAATATTTCATAATTAACATGTATACAGCTAGAGTCATTGTCCAATGTGGCAGTGTATGTGTCTCTCAAATAGAGCATTAACCCCCCTGCTGTTTTATCGAGTATAGGGTACCTATCCAGCCTGAAGAACTGGTAGCCTACAAGATGCATCATAGTGTCGGTTATTGTTGGATTTAACCAGGACTCACAGACCCCAGTAATGTCTGTGTTAGAGATGAACGTCTTAATATTAACCCTTTTTGGATAGGCTGATCTAGCATTAATACAGGTAAAAAGCAGCCCTTTTTCTTTAGAAATTCTACTAAGAATAACCATTGCGTATCCACAGACGCGTGACTGAGTAACAATCAATGAGGTGAAATGAATGATAAATGAAAACGATCTTGTTGCATGGGTCGGTATGGGCTACGGCTATCATTGAAGGCAATGCGCCCAGGTATATCAAAGGGCCTAAAATTAAAAATATGTCATATTGACATGTATGTGTGTACAGGTATGAAAAGGGTAATTAGTGTAAAATATTTATTAATTTGTTTTAGGGTTATTTAATATGCTTTAAAAAGAAACCGCTATCCTCTTATTACATGTATACACGCTATGTACGGCTATGCTCAGCTGATCCATTACGTTACATCATATATGGGTCACTCTCACTGCGGGTGCCCTCTGTGACTAGGTTAAATATATTCAGTCAATGGCTATAGCAATTATACACACTTAGGGGGACTGTATCCCGTTACCCTAATAGGCTGTGATGTAATATTATATTTGGCGGATATGTACTTAGCATTAGACAGTTTAGCCTGAGCGTTTACATTTGTAGAAATATACCGGTAGTATATACATTGTATATGCACGTTTTACAGACATTTTACAGTGTGTAATATATATTACTAACATATTCCTCGCATATTACCTATGCATTTTCACACAATTTACACTTTTGGCGGTGTCTTCTTGCCAGCAACCTTGTGTTGTACAGTCTACCTTGTCCACCCTGTAGGTGTCAAACAGAGGTTAGGGGCACCTTGTGTTGTACAGTCTACCTTGTCCACCCTGTAGGTGTCAAACAGAGGTTAGGGGCACCTTGTGTTGTACAGTCTACCTTGTCCACCCTGTAGGTGTCAAACAGAGGTTAGGGGCACCTTGTGTTGTACAGTCTACCTTGTCTCTCTGTAGGTGTCAAACAGAGGTTAGGGGCACCTTGTGTTGTACAGTCTACCTTGTCCCCCCTGTAGGTGTCAAACAGAGGTTAGGGGCACCTTGTGTTGTACAGTCTACCTTGTCCACCCTGTAGGTGTCAAACAGAGGTTAGGGGCACCTTGTGTTGTACAGTCTACCTTGTCCACCCTGTAGGTGTCAAACAGAGGTTAGGGGCACCTTGTGTTGTACAGTCTACCTTGTCCACCCTGTAGGTGTCAAACAGAGGTTAGGGGCACCTTGTGTTGTACAGTCTACCTTGTCCACCCTGTAGGTGTCAAACAGAGGTTAGGGGCACCTTGTGTTGTACAGTCTACCTTGTCCCCCCTGTAGGTGTCAAACAGAGGTTAGGGGCACCTTGTGTTGTACAGTCTACCTTGTCCACCCTGTAGGTGTCAAACAGAGGTTAGGGGCACCTTGTGTTGTACAGTCTACCTTGTCCACCCTGTAGGTGTCAAACAGAGGTTAGGGGCACCTTGTATTGTACAGTCTACCTTGTCCACCCTGTAGGTGTCAAACAGAGGTTAGGGGCACCTTGTGTTGTACAGCCTACCTTGTCTCCTGTAGGTGTCAAACAGAGGTTAGGGGCACCTTGTATTGTACAGGGCCTACCTTGTCTCTCTGTAGGTGTCAAACAGAGGTTAGGGGCACCTTGTGTTGTACAGGGCCTACCTTGTCTCTCTGTAGGTGTCAAACAGAGGTTAGGGGCACCTTGTGTTGTACAGGGGCTACCTTGTCTCTCTGTAGGTGTCAAACAGAGGTTAGGGGCACCTTGTGTTGTACAGGGCCTACCTTGTCTCTCTGTAGGTGTCAAACAGAGGTTAGGGGCACCTTGTGTTGTACAGTCTACCTTGTCTCTCTGTAGGTGTCAAACAGAGGTTAGGGGCACCTTGTGTTGTACAGTCTACCTTGTCTCCCCTGTAGGTGTCAAACAGAGGTTAGGGGCACCTTGTGTTGTACAGTCTACCTTGTCTCTCTGTAGGTGTCAAACAGAGGTTAGGGGCACCTTGTGTTGTACAGGGCCTACCTTGTCTCCTGTAGGTGTCAAACAGAGGTTAGGGGCACCTTGTGTTGTACAGGGCCTACCTTGTCTCTCTGTAGGTGTCAAACAGAGGTTAGGGGCACCTTGTGTTGTACAGTCTACCTTGTCTCCCCTGTAGGTGTCAAACAGAGGTTAGGGGCACCTTGTGTTGTACAGGGCCTACCTTGTCTCTCTGTAGGTGTCAAATAGAGGTTAGGGGCACCTTGTGTTGTACAGGGGCTACCTTGTCTCTCTGTAGGTGTCAAACAGAGGTTAGGGGCACCTTGTGTTGTACAGTCTACCTTGTCTCTCTGTAGGTGTCAAACAGAGGTTAGGGGCACCTTGTATTGTACAGGGCCTACCTTGTCTCCTGTAGGTGTCAAACAGAGGTTAGGGGCACCTTGTGTTGTACAGGGCCTACCTTGTCTCTCTGTAGGTGTCAAACAGAGGTTAGGGGCACCTTGTGTTGTACAGTCTACCCTGTCTCTCTGTAGGTGTCAAACAGAGGTTAGGGGCACCTTGTATTGTACAGGGCCTACCTTGTCTCCTGTAGGTGTCAAACAGAGGTTAGGGGCACCTTGTGTTGTACAGTCTACCTTGTCTCCCCTGTAGGTGTCAAACAGAGGTTAGGGGCACCTTGTGTTGTACAGTCTACCTTGTCTCCCCTGTAGGTGTCAAACAGAGGTTAGGGGCACCTTGTATTGTACAGTCTACCTTGTCTCCCCTGTAGGTGTCAAACAGAGGTTAGGGGCACCTTGTATTGTACAGGGGCTACCTTGTCTCTCTGTAGGTGTCAAACAGAGGTTAGGGGCACCTTGTGTTGTACCTTGTCTCTCTGTAGGTGTCAAACAGAGGTTAGGGGCACCTTGTGTTGTACAGAGTGTACCTTGTCTCTCTGTAGGTGTCAAACAGAGGTTAGGGGCACCTTGTGTTACCAAGGTGACACAAGTGCCACCGTGCGGCAACTGTATCACACACCGCATTAACGTAATCTGGGGTATTACCTCCCATACCCGTGGGGGTCAACCTTTTAAGGGCCGCACAGTGCTTCAATGCATTTTGCCCTATACACTGAAAATTCATAGCTTGAAAGGGTTAGTCAGTACAGACTGACCTAGATTGGTCATATGAGTGTTTGTCACAATGGCAAAGTTATATTCAAAAATGACCGAAGGGTCAGTCAGTAGTGGCTAACTTAGGTTCATCATTGGTGTGTTGTATTTATACTAGTTGGTGCCACCTGTCATGACCACTCAGTGGCTCCCCCTGGAAATAAAAAGACTAAGATGGGTTGGTCAGTAGTGACCAACCTGACAATAATAACTAATCTAGGTTGGTCGTATGGGAGCCAAAAAATGACTAACTACCGTAAAACCTCGCGTATAAGCCTAACTCGCGTATAAGCCGCACCCCGACTTTGGGCCGATCCTATAGGCCGCACCAGGGATCTGATTCTGGTGACTTTTATACTGTACTATAGGAGCAAAAACTGGCGTATAAGCCGCACCCTGACTCTGTGCCGATCCTATAAGCCGCACTGGCGATCTGATTCGCGTACAAGCCGCGACTTATACGCGAGGTTTTACTGTAGGTTAGCCACTAGTGACTGAGAGATTGGTCGTATAGGGAGCCTAGGAATATCAGTGTAGGCTGTAGTATAAACTATCACAGGCTGAAGTTCAAATTGTCTGCATTAACCTTATCTTTGGTATTAACCATGGCCACTCTAAACCCTTTCAGGGCGGTGCAGTTCTTTAATACATTGTACAGTATATCGTAAGGTCATGATGCATGAATGCAGCAAGTCGATCCTGCATTCATGCATCATGCTTTAAGTATCATGCTGCATGCTTGGACCCTTGTTATATTATATGATGACTGATATCTAGACGAGAGACCTGCCTGCTGTTCATTGAGAGACATTTACCTACCTTATTACCTGTTGTACATTGTATTACATTTACCCTTCAGTCGGTTTATTGATTACAAGGTTCATAATACCATTGTCTGATGTGGCCCTTGACATCTATTTGAAAGACTCTACTTGTAGATGTAATTTTTGCAAAATAAAAATTTGTAAAAATTAAACTCAAACTCATGTCAACAGTCAATATGATTCGTGCGCAAAGGTCGCAGAGAAAGTATCCCACAGATATGTAAGTTTTCACCTTGGCACACTGACTTTCAAGTAGCAATTAAAGTTATAAAAATCTTCACCAGTTCACAGTATAAACCCTCTAAGGACAGCATGTTCCTAAAAAGATGACATTTGCCGTCATGATGCACCAATGCATCGGTGCATCAGGAGAACCCTTTAGGAGGGTCTAAATACTAAAGGGTTCACCCTCAGAAAATTGAGCCAAAAGCACCCTCACCTGAAAGTCAGGCACGGCTCGGCTTTCAGGTGAGCGTGCTTTCTGTGACGGTGACGCTAACTTTCCTGAGAGTGTTGGCAAGATGCTTGAATGCAGCCCTGGCGAGTTACTCGCCAGTTGCCAAAAGCACGGTCACCTTAAAGTCAGGCACTGACTAGATTTCAGGGGAGAGTGCTTTTGGCGATGGTGATACCCACTTTTCTAAGAGTGTTGGCAAGATGCTTGAATGCAGCACTGGCGAGTAACTCGCCAGATCTGCATTCATGCATCATGACGACCAAGGGCCTGATGCATCAATGCATCATGCCGTTCCTAAAGTGTAAAAGTCAGAGTGTGTCCCCATACGAGGCCAGCCCGCACCGTGACAGACCGCGACAGACGGACCGTGACAAAGCATGACGGCTGACAGTGACAGTTGGCACCGTTGTCTGTCACGATGCAGTCGTGACACCCATGTCACAAAATGCACAAACACGCTAACCCTGTAAGGATGGCATCATGCCTTAAGGTTTATGTTAATTGATGATGTCATGGTGTCATGATGCACCAATGCAGTGCTGGTGAGTAAAGCATCATGCAGTCCTTAACCATTTAAGGGCCGCACTGGGTATAAATGAATTATGTCCACGTGTCTTTTGTCGCCCTGGCGAGTAACTCGCCAGTGCTGTATCCATGCATCATGGCGACCCTACCGGGTTGATACACTCCCAGAGGGTTGGCCTGATGCAGCAGCGGCGAGTTACTCACCGGAGCTGCATTGGTGCATCGTGACGAGAAATGTTGTGTTTTAGCGCCATGCGGTGCTAAGAGGGCTAATTGGCGGGTGTGATAATGTGAGTGTGAGGCCCATTACATCCCCCTGCTGTCGGCGGGGTGGTTATTACCCCCCAGTTACCACCGTTACCACCGTTACCTGATGGTTCTTGGCATCTCCCCGTTCCCCTCCTGGCATTGTGACAGACAGCGTCTTCAGAACACTCTCATTTTCATCAAAATGCGTCACGAGTGACATCTATTCCTCTTCTTTTATTATTTTTTTTTTCATGGTTCATTTTATATATATGTATAGATTATATATATACGGCCGAAAACCAGGCCGAAAACAGCATCAAAACAGGCCTAAAACAGCATCAAAACAGGCCTAAAACAGCATCAAATCAGCCTAAAACAGCATCAAATCAGCCTAAAACAGCCTCAAAACAGGCCTAATATTTACTTAATTTGCCTACGAATTGGTGACTGATACTACAAGTGCGGCACACGCAGGCCTGATACAGGCCTGATTTAGGCCTGATTTAGGCCTAATTTAGGCTTGAATCAGCCTCACAAGCCGCTTCATAATGCATGAGTCTGAGCCAGCACAAGACGACAGCGACAACAATGGCCGCCAGTCGGAGACACGACATGCGCCTCCCACAACGAGAAAAGTTAAACTGGACATGTTTGGGTACCAATCTGCACGCTACGTCAACTACCATAACTCCTCATGGCAATACGCCCACTCAGTCTGAGCTATGGACTTTTGTATTGCAAAAGGAGTATCTTCAGAATAAAATGATTCTAAAATTGACGATCACCAATGCTCATAGCTTTAAAAGTAATCGACATAAAAGCATTCCCCAGGCTCAGTCGGGTGACCTGAAGCAATCCTTCTTTTTTTTGGCCTCATGACGTTTTTTCTTTGGATTTTTTTTTGGATTTTTTTTATTTTACGAAAATTAGGTTCTCACAAGTTTGTCACCTGCTTGTGATCAGCACTCAGATGCCGCCAGAAACGGCACCAAGTCTATTCCCGATCGCGAGTTTTCAGAACTTGTCTAGGTGTGAGATATAACTTCATGTTTGGCTTCCTTAAAGTCTAAGGTCTCTGCTGCGTCTCTCCCACTTCATGGAATATCGTCTAGATATAGAATGATGAAACTCCTTCTCAGCCGCTCCACATGGATAGAATGTCGCCTTAGAGAAATACTTGTTGTCATGATGCACCAATGCACCGCCCGCGAGTAACCCACAAGTGCTGCATTAGTGCATCAGACCCTGTTGGAGTGTATCAACCCGATGATGGAGTGCACGTGTGCATCATGACGACAACGGATACTTACCGTAAAACCTCGCGTATAAGCCTAACTCGCGTATAAGCCGCACCCCTAACTTTGACAGATTATATAAGCCGCAGAGGGGGTCTGAAAATTGTTGATTTGGTACTGTAGTATACTTATAAAAACTCTCGTATAAGCCGCACCCCATATAGGCATGTTTGGTATCAAAAGAAAGCTGAGTCTGACTCACGTACAAGCCGCGGCTTATACGCGAGGTTTTACGGTATGTGGAAATTAATATCTCTAGGCCCTATTCATTTTATCCATTTTACGTGAGTCTTATGGTTAGAAAGTCATGGTTAGATCACTGAAGATAACTTGGTCCATTTGCTACATTTGAGGATTTATTTTGATACTAAATATAGAAGTACCCATATTTATTTATGACTTGTGAAATATGACAAATCTAAAGGAGCAATGTTATTCCTACCCTAATATTGCATTCATCCCACTTTTCCCTGACTTTGTCTGACTGACATCTATTCCGTTTGGCGACAGTATGACGTACTGTGGTCCTCAGTATAGGTCGTGACTCCCATGGTTACCGTCACGACACCCAGCGTAACTACAGCAACAAGCCGCGTGACGTGTGTGTGACGTAGGTGTGACGTAGGTGTGACGTTAGGCCGATAAAAGAAACTGTTTCTCATCACTTAGCGCATCATGAAAATCTTTTTTCTTTCTTAGTCAAAAATCTATTTAAAAGTGCATATTTGGTAACAAATTAAAGCTTACACGCTCAGTAATGCAGTTGTTGGGGGGCGCATCGGACGTGCGACACCAGAATCCAAGATGGCGGACTTGAGCGCACATGGCAGACAGTGTCGCAACATGTATTGATGTAGATCTACTGGTAACTCAACTGATAATAAAGAAGTCTAACATCACTCTGACTCACAGCTTGTATGCTCCAACTCAGTGGCCCGGTGCAGTGGGCTAGGAACATAATTTTTAATGACAACTTCTGCGGAAAGAAGTCTTAATTTCCCTATGTATTTAAGCTTCCAGTAAGAAAATTAAAAAATGAATTATAAAAAACGCCTCAATTTTCACTGCGGTATGAGGAGGAAGGACCTTCTTGAATCGCGATTAACTCTCCGGTAACCGGTGTAAGTTAGTGGACAATGTAAACTGTGCCTCTCACGACGTATGCGTAGGTGGTAACTACGGTAACTACGGTAAGTGAGTAGATAACGTAAACTACACGTCACGACGTCAAGAACTGGGTCACGTGGTCTGACAATCTGAGGCCAACATAGAGAGTTAGGCCACTCAGAAGAAAAGTTGTTTCTCATCACCGCGCGCATCAGAAAAATCATGATTTGGGGAAAAATATGCTAAAACTGGAGAATTATTGGCAAATTTGGTATCAAATTAAAGCTTATGTTGTCAGTAATGCAGTCACCTAGGAATAACTTGCATTATAATAACCTTTGCTGATCAATAAACTCTGAATCACGAAAATATAGAAATTGATCGCGAAAAGTCTAAATTTCCCTATGTATTCAAGCCTTGAGTAAAAAAACACCCTCATCATATTTTTCACTACTTGGTGATGAGAAACAATTTTTTTTAAAGTGGCCTTTTTTATATATCCCGGCTTTATAAACCTTATATGAACTATGTGCTGCCCCTTGGTTGCCTGACAAGTAAATCTGCGGGGTTGATACTCTGCCAAAGGGTCTGTGCGATGCATCAATGCAGCGGCTTACTTGTTGGCGATGCGTTAATGCATCATGAACATCCGAATGCCTTGAGGCATCTCACTGTCCTTAAGGAATTGCTATAGATTAAGTAAGGAATTGCTATAGATTAAGTTGAATCATTCGATATTACATAGATTGTGTTTCTTTCCCTATTCATTTTGACTCGGGAAGAATACGCGTCAGTTTCTTTGCAGTTAATCCATAAATGTTACTCGCTAGCGCTATATTTATGCCTCATGCAAACCCTACCAGGCTAATGCACTCCCAGGGGATCGGCCTGATGCATAAATGCAGCCCTAGAGAATTACTCATCAATGCATCATGCTATAACTAAGGATATCATTTATGCTACAGTTGGCTTGGAGAGCAAAATAAAATTGTCTGTCTGTATGATATGTACAAAGCAAGGCCAACAGGTAACATGGGCAGAAAATGTAGGGTCGGTAGGTCAGTTTCTTTTTTTTTCAACTTATTTTTTTAACATGAATATACTAGCCGGCTGGTCCAAAGAACCTAAAATTGACCAAAAAAGGGTAAAAATACGGAAATTTCTTCAAAATTGCATAAAAAAAAGTAGGGTCGGCCTTGTTTTGATAGGGTCGGTCGGGTGACCTGAAACAAACCTCTTTTTTTGGCCCAATCATAACTCAATCACTTGGTGTAAGTAATCTGTGGCTGGGGCCTTGGACAATTACCCTGTCCTTGGCTTACAACTCTTATACAGTGACTCACGTGTACCATATCTCTCACTTGCAGGCAGGAGGCATGAGGTACCTTGGTGGACCTTGTTACAGGACTCATCAAATAGCCATGGAGTACCGGCTATAACTGCTGAGTGTGCACTTTGTGCCCCACCCCTGTGTACCTGACGCCTGCTGCAGGGTCATGTTTTAACAACTAGCATGGGGTTGGGGGGGATATAAATTTCACCCCTTTTTTAGCTCCCCCCTAACTGAGTTCAAATTGATTGTGTTCTTGTGATTTTTCGCTATAAAAAGGGCATCCTCTCGCCGCAATGAATTTGAACCCAGCTGGGGCAAGTACAAAAAGGATTTCACCCGGGATTTCACCCCCCCCCCAGCAACATCGTTGTTGATAATGACCACTCCCTTACATAGTAGCATGCTATAGCATGTTACATTGAATGCATGCTAAGGTGCAATGCTCGTAAAGTGAACTCTCCACGGTCCACACCCCCGCATAGCAACACCCACACCGCGCCCCCGGGCATCACACGCAACAACTCTCAGCTTCACACATACCTTAAAGCATACTTCTCATTGGGGAACTTTTCTTTTTTTGAATCATCCTCTGCATAGTAATTTACAAGACGAGTTCTTTTGTATAACATTTTTTAACCTTTTTTGGTCAATTTTAGGGTCTTCCGACCGGCCAGCTAGTACTTTCATTTTTGAAAAAAAATCAGTAAAAAATCAGAAAAAAAAAACGACCTACCGACCCTACATTTTCCGCCCATGTTATCTGCAACAAACCTTCTCTTTTTTTTGGCCTTAACTATGGTTCTGATGGGTCGACTTAACAATGGCTGTGATTGGTATTTAAGGATAGTTTTGGATGGTTGGCTCAAGGATGGCTCTGATTGGTAGACTTATTAAAGGAAGGCTCTGATTGGTAGACTTATTAAATGATGGCTCTGATTGGTAGACTTATTAAAGGAAGGCTCTGATTGGTAGACTTAAGGATGGCTCTGATTGGTAGGCTTATGAAAGGATGGCTCTGACTGGTAGACTTAAGGATGGCTCTGATTGGTAGACTTAAGGATGGCTCTGATTGGTATCCTTAAAGGATGGCCCTGATTGGTAGATTTAAGGTTGGCTCTGATTGGTAGATTTACGGATGGCTCTGATTGGTAGACTTATTAAAGGAAGGCTCTGATTGGTAGACTTAAGGATGGCTCTGATTGGTAGGCTTATGAAAGGATGGCTCTGATTGGTAGGCTTATGAAAGGATGGCTCTGATTGGTAGACTTAAGGATGGCTCTGATTGGTAGACTTAAGGATGGCTCTGATTGGTAGACGTAAGGATGGCTCTGATTGGTAGACTTAAAGGATGGCTCTGATTGGTAGACTTAAGGATGGCTCTGATTGGTAGACTTAAGGATGGCTCTGATTGGTAGACTTATTAAAGGAAGGCTCTGATTGGTAGACTTATTAAAGGAAGGCTCTGATTGGTAGACTTAAGGATGGCTCTGATTGGCTGATACCTGGGGAAGCCCTTCTAAAGTAAAGGGGTGTCTATATCGACCAATGGTATTAGGTGTGGCATATATATATATACATATATATATATATATATATATATATGTATATATATATATATATATATATATATATATATATATATATATCCCCTTGTCACTATCTAACACAATAACACTTGAAGGGGGCAGAATGCCTTAATGCATCATCATGAATGAATGCAGCCCTGGTTGCATTCAAGCATCATGCCGATCCTACTGGGTTGAGACACCCTCGAAGGGTCAGCATAATACACCGATACAGCCCCGGCGAGTTACTCGCTAGATGACAACACCTGTCACCTTTTAGTGGCATGTCGTCCTTAAAGGGTTACAGAGTGATATCATGGACACCAGGTAGGAAGCCCCGGCTAGTCCAGTCCCATCTCAGCCGGTCGTCAAGGCAACCAGATGACTTAGAGAGGCAGCATGATCTGGTTTCAACGATATTTTTGGGTAGCCGGAGTCAAAAAGTACTCCCCAAAAATAGTTAACAAAATTTCCCAGCGGAGAGATGCAATAATGTAGTAATAAGTGCCATTGCAAAACAATATTTCGTGAGAAATCTCACTAAGGAGCATTCAAACATATTGTGGTTCAGATTTAAACAGGAATATGTAAAAGACCCCCCACTGGTGGCATGATGCGGCTGGTGACCACCAGGTGGCTCCGTGCTTCATGCTACATGCAGGATGGTTGCAGCCTGGTTTAACTGTGGTAATTAACCATGTTAACCATTTAAGGACCACATGTCGCTAAAACTATTAAAGCGTCACATTTGCGGTCACGATGCACCAATGCAGCCCTGGTGTATTATTGACAGGTGCTGAGTCAGTCCTGTAGGGTCGGCAAGATGCATGAATGCAGCCCTTGCGAATACCTCGCCCGTGCTGAGTCAACCCTGTAGGGTCGCCATGATGCATGCATGCAGCACTGGCGAGTTACTCACCAGTGGTGCATTCATGCATCATGACGACCAAGGTCGTAATGCACTGATACACTCTGTGATCATTAAAGAGTGAAAGCATTCACTAGTGGGTTTTTTCTCGGGTAACACCACCTAAGTTTATAAGTTGACAACAGCACAAACAGTGGATCTGATTTGAGACAAACACGAGTCGAGAAAATGCTCACGAGGCAATTCCTATAGCCCCGGGTTCTGGGAAGAGGTCGGGAAATCCCTCAAGTCACTCGTGTTGTGAGGTAAACATATCATGACAACCGTGTAGCGTGTTAATACGACATGTCACACAGCCGCACACCAGTTAGTTGTCATAATGAATAGCACTGTTAACTTATTCATGTTAACGAGTGGGAAATTTGTCATATATTATCAATGCAAGGCCAATCACATCTAAACATGGTTAATGCTTTATGGACGGCTTGTCGCTAAAAGATGACATTAGTCGTCAAGATGTGCCAATGCAGCCCCGGTGAGTAACTCGCTGGTGATGCATTGGTGCATCATGCCAACCCTTCGGGAGTGTCGCAACCTAGTAGTGTCGGCATGATGCTTGAATGCAGCATTGGAAGCTACTCAGCAGGGCTGCATTCCTGCATCATGACAACCAATGGCATGATTAATGCATTATGTCTTCCTTAGGGAGTGATCTTTTTTTAACAACAGGGGGGGTGGTGGATTTCCGCAAAGAGCGCACGAAATTTTTTACACCCCCCCCTGTCGAGGGGTCAATATTTTTTACCCCCCCCCCTTACGGCTGAAAATCGGCTCGCGCGCGGGCCCTTTGAAGCATAGTAATGCGCGGGCTTTTTGGCTCAAAACAGGTTAAATTATTTTGACCCCCCCCCAAGAGGGGTCCAATTTCTTTGCCCCCACCCCCGGTCAAGGGGTCCAAATTTTTTTGCCCCCCCCCAAACCCACCATCCCCCCTGTTGTTAAAAAATGTGCACTCCCTTAAAGGATTAAGGTAAAAGAAAAGAAAATTTAAACCTGTTTTTCACCATGAAGCCCTAATCATATGTTTATACAAAAAGATAAATGTAGAGGGAATAAGCACAAGATGCTTTCTGAGATATTTCACTTAGAGTTTTGAGTGACTTGTATCATATGATTATAGTGCTGGTCACAAATATGCATCAAATGATATCCCAGAGGAAATATCTATATTCATTGATGCATTCATGCATCATGACGACAATAGCTAAACACATTCCAGTGTGCTGCGGCCGTTATGGGGTTAAATACAGCCCTATTGGGGTGAGGGGGAACTACAATACCAGACATGCCGGACTGCGGCAGCGGGAAAGTCATTAGTTGGTAAATCTTAAATTTAGTTCCTCATTATGTTACATGCATGAAAAAGGAGGACAATTAAACAGTCGTAATCCACGCCCCGGTGCCCGCGTTACTATGTTTATAGACGCCGGGTCCGTCTCTACCGAACAACTTGGCCCCAATACAGGAAGGGTTGGCTAACCTTTTAAAGTGACATGGTCCGATGATTCGGGCTCAAAAATTAATTTTATTTAAAATGACCCAGAATTTTCCCTATGGCCATACTTGACTTGCTACCTACTTAATATAATCTCATTCCCTAGGATTGAGCTTACAATTGAACTTTTTATCAGATTAAGGCTCAATTTACTAATTGTGGAGTGCATGCTATAATTCCACCCATTGAAAATACACTGTAGAAATTATATCTGGACCACATATGACCCTCCATTTAGTGTCCAATTGCCTATAGAGGACATTTTAGTGTGCTCTATCCTTAGAATATCATATTGTACTAGCATTTGGAACACATTTGAATAGGATTTAAAATATGGAAAAATATCGGACCATGTCACTTTAAGGACGGCATAATTCATTAATGCATCATGCCCTTGGTTGTCATGATGCATGAATGCAGCCCTGGCGAGTCACTCAATCAACAGTGCTGCATTCGAGCATCATGCCGACAATACAAGGCTGAGATACTCGCAAAGGATCAGCATGATGCACCAATGCAGCTCTGACAAGTTACTCACCAGGGCTGCATTGGTGCATCATGACGACAAATGTCATCTTTTAGCAACATGCTTACTGATTGGCTTTACAACCAATATATACACAGCCAAAAATAGTTGTCTCATTGCAAGAGAATAACATGAAGAAACCCGCCTGGCGTACAAATGACTAGTTTTAATAAAAATAATTTTCTTAAAATTCTCATAAAACTAGTCATTTGTCCGTCAGACAAGATGATTTATCTTATATTCTTGGAATGAGAAAAAATATTTTTGGCCGTGTAGTCATACAAGGAAGGGCCGCTAACTGTTACTACTCATTAACTTATGGTAGACAGGGAAGTGTAGGACGGGCAGGGCGGATTCTAGCTACACTTTGTCCTAATCAAGTTTTCCTGGTTTAACTAATCTAAAACTTAATTAGTCATGGTGTTTCAGCACTTGTAGTCATGACGCATGGCGTTATTTCTCTTTCCCTTAATGTGACTATTGAGCTATTAGTTTCTCCAACATTTTCATTAAACAGGTAAATCATATACACCCTCAGAAAAGTGAGTGTCACTGTCGCCGAAAGCACTCTCATCTGAAAGCCAAGCAGTGCCTGACTTTCAGGTGAGAGTGCTTTTGGCGACAGTGACGCTCACTTTTCTGGGGGTGTATAGCACAGGGGCGTGGCAAGCAGTTTCAAAGTAGGGGGGACTGAGGGGTATTTTGACCCTTTTTGACCCCTTTTTACCTGACCTTATTGGTTTGACCTTTTGTGGTGTTGGTCAAAAGTGGGAGGGGGGACATGCCCCCCCCCCCCCGGTTGCCACGCCCCTGTAGCAGAAACATTACCTATACTTGTCCTGTACTTATTCTGTAACTACAAGAAAACACCAGAGCTTACTTGCTCTATGTCTATCGTGTATCCGACACCAACGGCTCAACATTATCCCAGTGAAACATAAAAATCACAGGGAGTCCAAATCATTACACAATAGTTCAGAAGAACTATCCCAATAGAATTTGGTACTTTCCCCCCTTCAACCGGAATATGTTTCAAGCTCTTTCGCTTTTGTGTCTGGCTGTTTGGCTGCACAGTGCACTGGCGAGTTACTCGCCATGGCTGCATTTATGCACCATGACGACCAAGGCATGATGCGTTAATGCATCATGTCGTCCTTAGAGGGCTACTAGGGTTGATGTGGTCCATGGGAGGTCCATACCAACAGGTGGTGGTCACGGTAACTAGGCAGCCATTACCTAGTTACTGTCACACACAATAGTCTCCCCTCACACCTTTAGTAAATAGGTAGCTGTTAGTATAAACCGTAGTGTGTGCCACTGGTAATGACGTTACGTCACTAAGGTACGTCATACACCACCTGTGACGTCACAGCTGGAGCCCCGGATGTGTTACTAGGGGCGGACAGCACCATAGAACACCTGTTTTATCCTGACTTAGTCTGATACACTAAACACATTAAACACAATGTCTGATTGAGAAAGAGGTGTGCCATGGAGATACCTATATATATGTGAGTCCATCCCGCCGGCCACAAAAGTGTTTTAAAGGGGCACTCTCACCACTCGCACTTAACCACATAGTAGACTAGAACAGTACTAGAATTGTGAGTGGGAAGCGCTCGGTGATTATGCCATCAATGACCCTATATTACTTATAGTAACGTAGTGGTATACAGGGTCTTTGATGCCACTTTAAGTCACAGCACCCCCATGAGATGTATTCACTACTATACGCGTCCCATGCACAACTGGTTTCACCAGATTCATTTATGAATGCATGGTAAATCATCAACCTCGCCTTGCGAGCTCCGCTCATCATAAATCATTCACCCACAAGAGTCTCCCACGCTCAGACTCCAACACTACACCTCGGGCCTCGGAAGTTACACAAGTTATCCATATTTTATCCCAAATGTGGAAACAAAACTGACTTATGATGCTTAAATGGGTACCAAGTACTTAGTTTAATCAAATATATTCTATCTCAGTATTGACCGGTATTTCTAAATTATGTAAAATCCCCCCCCCCCCCACCGTCTCCTGCCTTCTTCCCAACAATACGATGGTTATATACCATAGCGCTAATTCTGGCGGTTCCATATGCAGAGCCATTTGTTAGTTCTGTTTTTGGAATTTCATAACCCAGTATAAGGTCGGCGTGGTGCTTGAATGCAGCCCTGGTGGGTTAATCGCCATGGCTGCCTTCAAGCATCATGACGATCAAGGGCATGATGCATTAAGGTATCATGTTGTCTTAAAAAGGTTAAAGTGTCCATGTTGTATAAGTGATGCATAATAACAGGTGTTCCTCCAAAATTAAAAGGTAATAAAACAGCAATTAAAAACCAGGTTCTAAGTCGGATAGATCCCATTAACTCGGGGACTATGTCATTTAGACAGCCTCCCTACGGTCGGTGTCTAAATGCCATAGACCCCTCGTACAGGGATCTATCCTTTCCATTTCTACCTTCAGTGGCCATATCATAATAGTACATTGTATTGACAGATTGCTACAAAACTGGATATTGTATTACTTTTTTGGTGAAAATTTCTGACTTTCCCAAGCCTAACGTCTAAGGTCCCCCCCCCCCCATGGTCTCAAGTACCGAGGTATATGCATCTAGCCTGGAGAGAAGTGGCTTTCCATAGGTGTGGGTGTTGGTGGTTGGTGGTAAATGGTGGGTGGCCAAGGGTTATGCATGGTAAATTATAATGATCTTACTCCTATTAGAAACACGTACTCAGCAGTTATTCAAAAGATAATAATTTCACTTTTCATATCGCTTTCTTATTCTATTTTCGTATCAGAGTGGGTGGCGGTTTCATGTGTAATATGCATCATTAATTATAATGATGTGACTCCTACGACAACTTATACTATACAATTGTTTATAAATATATATGATTTCATTTTTCCGTGTTATGCAACATTGATTATAATGATCTTACTCCCACGAGAACATATACTAGGCAGTTATTTCAATAATTATAATTTCACTTTTCATATCGCTTTCTGTTTCTGCTTCCGTATGTTTTATGCAAAATTGGTACATTTAGGTCCTGCTTTAAACATTCATGGAAACGAGCAGACCGTGAAACGTAGGACGGAAGTCTGAGAATGTGGAATCATCGTAAATTAAGTATACTTTTCTACCCACAGACTCCAAAACAAAAAGCAAAACCAGCTTGTGGCTCGTGCGGTTGCTCAGTAAGATAGAACAATTAAGTGCTGAATCCATGTCTGAGCGATAAGTATATATATAGACCAGTTTTATATATAAAAGAAACCATAATGAGATACGGCTCTTCCAATAGAAATATTTAGCTGTTCACAGAGAAAAGAAGCAAAGACAAAAGGGAATCCAGGTTGCCTCCAGAATGATTCCCCTCTCTAGGGGAGCCCAGGTTCTTATGTGACTCCCTTAGGTGAGTCAGGGAGCTATTGACTCCCTTGTTCGTCAAGATGCATGAATGCAGCCCTGGCGAGTAACTCGCCATAGCTGCATTTAAGCATCCTGCCAACCCTCCAGGGTTAAGACACTCCCGAAGGGTCGGCATGATGCACCAATGCAGCACAGGTGAGTTACTCGCTTGGGCTGCATTGTTGCATCACAATGACATTTGTCATCTTTTAGCGACATCCGTCCTTAAAGGGATAAGTTCTGACTTTGATGAAAGTGCCTCATACAGGAGGAAGTCAGACTAAAAGGTACCAAGTTGTAGATGCCTTGACTGTGGGAAGAATTCCCTTTAGATCGGGTACTGGCCCTATATGATCTGCAACAGAAGGCACAGCAGGCCTGCACCAGACCTCTTCATCGGGGGTGGAAATGGGGCTTAAATGTGGACTTTGGCAGAGTGAAAAGCCTTAACATTGGCTAGAAAGTCAATATGTTTCCAAAAGGTGGATCTTAATTCGGGTCTGGTAAACTGGTACGCTTTAGCGCCAGGTATTGAATAAGCGCCAGTTTTGTATAAGCGCCAGGAGGTAAACAGCCCTGCAAAATAATAAGCGCCGGGGCACTTATAGACAATGGTACAATAATCGAGGGTGCGAGATGGGATAATGAGACGTGTGTACGTACCGACTTTGTTGATGAGTGTGGTGTGGGGGCTGATGTTACGGCCCCCCATGCTGCTGCCGTACTGCCCTCCCCCGGTCACCGGCCCGTAGCGACTGCCGCCGTAGCCATAGCCGTAGCCCCCGTCCCCGTAGTCGTTACCCTTCTTGGCCCGCACCAGCTGCATCATATCATCCGGCGTCAACTTCTTGAACAACTTCTGCAACATCCGCAACCGCCGCCCCGACGGGCGCGACCGCCGCCCGCCGCCATTGTTGTTGTCATCGTTATCATTGTTGTTGTTGACGCCTTTGCTGCCGCTGCCACTGCCTCCTCGTTGTTGTTGTTGCCGGTTGGCCCTCTGTGGCCGGGCTAGGACCGAGGTGGTCAGGCATAGCAGGGCTATTTGTAAAGTCAACAGTAAACTGGGCATATTCATCTTGGAAGTTTGATGAGAGAGTCCCTACTAGGTCACTCAATGTCACCCAAGGTCACACAAGGTCACACAAGGTCACTCAAGGTCACACAAGGTTAACCACCTTTATAACACTACCAGTTAGGTAGCAGAATCAGCAAGTCTTCAAGGTGGGCTTCTAGCGGTCTGGGTAAGTGCTGTGGGTGTGTAGGAGCCTTACACCTGTCAGAGTGGAAGGTAAAGGTGTGTAATGCTGTTTGTATAGACCACCTTCCGTGTTGTCAAACTGACAGATGAGTCTCCTTAAGTCACCAATGAGGATGTCTCCTGATGTGGAGATGTAGAGATGCTGCAGATACCGACACCTCACACAGCACCTTTAACACTGAGAGGTGGCTCCCCCTTATAAGTGGTAGTCCGCAGTGTGCGTCCCACTCCCCACAGTCTGCCACTGGTAGCCTCCAGCAGGCAGACCCCCCTGGTGGCGCTGAGGAGAACAAAAGGTGTCTTAATGTGAGATGTATGAGGGTTGGTGCTGCTGACCTCTGACCCCGCCGTGTGAGGACGGATTGATCTGGGACTCAGCCACCCGCCCGTGTAACTAGCTATACTGCAGTACACGCGGTTTTATACCTCCTGGGGATTCAGCCTCCTGGGGCTTCTCCTCCAATCTCTCCTGTCTCTCCTGTCCCTCCTGTCTCTCCTGTCTCTCCTGTCTCACCTGTCTCTCCTGTCTCTCCTGTCTCTCCTGTGTCTCCTGTGTCTCCTGTCTCTCCTGTGTCTCCTGTCTCTCCTGTCTCCCCTCCTCCAGGCACTGAGGGTTCACCCCTGGGCCTCCTCCTCCTTCTTATTTAGGGTTTGTGTGTGTGTGTGTGTGGGGGGGGGGGGGGTAGAGCAGCTGGTGGGGGGGGGGGGGGGGTGGTGAGGGGTTTTATATATCAGTCGTCACAGAGAGGGGTGTAAGATGACGGGAACTCGTCACAGCAGGTTACGGTGACGGGGTCAGTCTCTATCTATCTAGTACACTGTACATGCTACTACAGGACGGAGCAATAATCATGGACACTGAGATATGTGTGTATCCAATATGTGTCCAATATGTGTCCAATAGGTGTCCAATATGTGTAGCGGCCTGCTCTTATATCCTCTCCTTTACCTCTCACGAGGATGTGAATAAGCAAAAGTTGAAAATTGAAATTGAAATTGAAATACAGTGTTAGAATGAGGTTCCAGTCTCCCTGCGTTCAGTCACAGTAGGCGTATTGCTTTGTCCTGTGACTGATATATTATGTTAAAAAGCCTCCAATATGGAGTATCAACTCGGGAAAGGCTTATTTCTTCAGAATAGTTACTTCCTAGCTCCCAATAAGTGGAGTTTGCAGCTCTGTTAGAGCTCGTGTTGAGGCTTCAATGCCGGTGTATGTAGACCTGTAGTGTAGTCTGTAATACAACATGTAGTGTGGTGCGTGTCGGACTCGTTCCTGGAGATGGAACGCTGCTGAGACGCTAGTGAGACGCAGGGCGCGCTGTGCTGGGACGGACGCCGCTGGGACCCTGCCAGACGTGAACAGCTGATCGGGACGCGGCGTTATGACGTTATGACGTTATGTGTAAAGTAGAAGGTGTCTTAAGGACGTTATGTGTCTCTGTATACGGTGTAACGGTGCTTTAAGGACGGACACTGACTGTGTGTGTCCTGCAGTAGGCAATGCTGGACACTGGGAGTGTCAGGTGTAAGTGGAGCCGTCCTATACTGGAGTAATAAGTCCAACAGGTAGCCGTACCCTCTAACACTGCCGGTATCCACTGTACGTATATAATGATGAGTCCTGGTCCTGGTACTTTCTTTAAGTCTCCTGTGGCTCTTGTTAAGTTGTGGCTTTGTAAGTTTCTGTTTGGGCAGCAGAAGTAACCTCCTCTCACTTGATATTAAGTCGATTGCTTGTCTGTATAAGTTAATGTAAAAGGGCTCTCTCTCTCCCTCTCTCTTGCTGTAAGTGTATAATAATAATAACTACACAGATTTCCTTCTGTATGTTGTAGTTGGGATCTGTAGGTGAGTAGTTCTAGGGTAGCTATCCTCCTGTGTGTTAGGGTATAAGGACGTTCTCTGTAAGTCTCAGTGGTATAATGACTATTAAGATGCGGTTGTCTGTATGTTAAGGTGTAAAGTGTCCTTCTGTCTGTAGTATACTCAATGTGTGCTCCTGTGTAAAGGCCGCTTGTCTCCTGTAAGTACCTCTACTCTATGTGTCCTCCTGTGTGGAGGCCGGCCTCTGTCCTCCAGTAAGTCTGAGTAATTCTCCTCCAGGTGCCCTGCTGTATAATGCAGCTTTCCTCCAGGGTCTGTAAGTGTAAGGTAGAGTATGAAGCCTTCTGTATCCTCCTGTAAGTATACTGTAGCTGTCCTCAGGGTTTAAATATGTTCTCTGTAATAGTCAGTGGTATAATGACTACACGATATTATGATGCCTAAGGAGTCCCAGTCAGGGTATGAAGCCTTTCTCTCTGTAAGTATGGGTAGTTATCATGTATATCTGTCCTCCTTTGTGGTTACATAAGGGTGTAAGGAGGTTCTCTGCCCTGTACTTATACTACAAGTCTATCGTCCAGCATAGGGTGGTATCAGGCAGGTCCTGTACTTATAATGAAGGTGTATCCTCCAGCATTGCCTCCTGGTACCCGGTCCTGCTGCTGCTGCTGGTGTTGGACGCTCAGGTAGGTAGGTAGTGGTGGGCCCCACACCTGACTTATATACCTCCTCCTCCTGCCTCTCCTCCCACCTCCTGGGTGCTACTACTACTGCTGCTGCTGCTGCCACCACCGGGACTGCCGGCAACTACTACTGCTGGATGTGTGGGGGAGACCAGGCTGGGACGGGCTGTGGGGTATAGGGCTCCTAGGGGTTAGGTCGTGGGCGCAGCCATGTTTGGGGGTTAGAATTTCAACCAGGTAAATGGGGATTGATGGCTAAATTCGACACGGCGACATGGCCATTTCTTAAAATCGACATACGACATGGAGCTTAGTGACATGCGACATAATGTCTGAAAAGATAGTGACAGGGGACATGAGCAATTATTAAAATCGACATGGGACATGGGGATTATTAAGCGACATTGACATGAGACTAAGGACTGACTCACTCAGTACTGACTGAACCCCCGAAGAGTAACCCCCTCTTCTGGGTGTATGTAGAACTTAAGGTTCTTCAATTTGCCGCCTGACTAAAAGTGGGGGCGTGTGGGTGACACTTAGGTGCCCTATAAGAGGCTGCCACATTGGGCTACGGAAGCCCGGGGGGCACTCAGATCTGAAATGACTACCCACCTCCAAACGCCCCACGGAAGCAGTAGCGGTGGATGTAAAACCTAGGGGCCGGTGACTCTTTGTACCCTCAAAAATAGGGGGCGGTAACTCTAGAGGAGGGGCCAGTCATTGGGTCTCAGTAACATATTAATGATAAAATGTAAAGAAAACAATTATTATCCATGGCTACTGCACTGTTTGCATCAGGAAATACAGGTAGTTTTACAAAGGTACCTGTAATAACAGGAGCGGTGACTAATATGTAGGAATCAGGGGGAGGTCCTTTGTATTTAAGAGGGGCGGTGGTTTGGCAGCTCCAGTTTTTAGGCAGGCCGTAGTTTGGCAGTCGGCGGGTACTGTTATAGAGTGAGTGCCCCCCCCAGGTACGGAATCCGTCATCTTGACTCAAAGCAATGCATTGTGGTAAGGCCCCCGACTCCAGAGCAGTGCATTATGGGTGAATTTCTTATCAGTCATTTTGTTCTAGGTGTGAAAGGAGGGGATTATCTTGATTGGGAGATAGGGGTGTAGCCCTTGACTTAGTACCTGAGGTACCAGGATATACTAGTGCCAAATATGGCTTGGACACATTGGGGTATGGGGGCCGCCATATTGGGGCAGAACACCCCCAACGGCCATATTGGATTTGACAGAGGACTATGTATCTGCCCCCTCCACACCCCAGAACGATGGGCACTACTGCTACTACCTCAAATTTGATACCCTTATAACGGGAAAGGAAATTTATTTCAAACTTGGTTATGTTTAAATGTAGACCCTATTACGTAAATCATAGCGTTTTTCCTCTGCCCGGTCAAAGACGTCACTTTCTATATAAAAGGGTGTTTGAAGAGCTGCACTGTGCAAAGTATTATGAAATAAACATCCGCATATACCTTTTCCTGTAGTAGAGAAATGGAAGAACACAAAAAAAAGAAATTTGCCTTTTCTAGCTACCCGGTCAAAGACGTCACCCGGTCAAAGACGTCAGCCGGTCAAAGACGTCACCCGGTCAAAGAGGTCACCCGGTCAAAGATGTCACCCGGTCAAAGACGTCAGCCGGTCAAAGACGATCCAATTGTTACAAAGTCGTGAGACTAAGTCACCCCTGTCCATGGCCCTAGCGGTTCCCTGCATAGGGCCGAAAGGCGGACCCGTTCCCGGGGGGGGGGGGTGAGGAGGACAGCAGGCTGGGAGATACTCTCGTTCCCAAATCCTTCCGAAGGAAGGCTCTGGTAACAGCCAAATGACCTTGAACTTTGGATTTTGCTGGGTCTGGGCAACCCCTGCTGGTAGGCTGGAACCAGTGGGCAGGAACCAGAATGTATGATGGTAGTTTTAGGTAGTTTTACCATCAGCCTTTCTGGTTCCATTTCCTGTTCCTGTTCGCTGGTTCCAAGCTACCAGTAGGGGTTGCCCAGACCCAGCAAAATCCCAACATTTGGCAGTTACCAGAGCCTTCCTTCGGAAGGATTTGGGAATGAGAGTATCTGGGAGAAGGTGTGGGATGGTGGGGAATATAGGGGTCAAACTGATTGCCCTATGGCCGCGGCCATTGCTTTATCTGGTACGGGCAAGATAAGCACTAATAACAGAATTCTGCAGTGAAGGCCAAGGAATTATTTCATTCTTCTAAAATGTATTCTGCTCAGAGGTCTGATTCACAAAAGTGAAAGAGCAAGAATTAAGAAAAGAAAAAGAAAGATTGAGAATTGTACTTCACACCAAAGAGAGGCTGAAAGGTGAAACTCATGATTTAATCCTCAATTATTCTCCTTTACAACTTCCTGTTGCATTTTTAAAATATTTTTGAGGATGACTCAGCATATCTCCCTAATGGAGGAATACCATCAATCTGTAAGAAATACTGTAGACTAAATGGGAGTGTCCATTGATAAACCTTTAGTCCACTCAGCGTCATCAACCCTGCCTACCGTAAAACCTCGCGTATAAGCCGCGGCTAGTACGCGAGTCAGATCGCTGGTGCGGCTTATAGGATCGGCCCAGAGTCGGGGTGTGGCTTATACGAGAGTTTTGCTACTATGATACAGTACTAAAGTCGCCATATTCACACCCCTTGTGCGGCTTGTAGGATCGCCCCATACTCGGGATGCAGCTTATACGCGAGTTAGGCTTATACGCGAGGTTTTACGGTATCTATGTTTGGTAATCCGCCCTGAGAAGTGATAATCCCTGAATTGGCCCCAGAGAAGAGTGTATTTATTAATTACAATGACTTAACTAGGCCTCCTAACTGTCAAGTTAGGGTTTCAATATCTATACATCGGACCCCTCCGTTTTGGATGAAAAACGGCCGGTTACTAAAACGGCCGGATATCTAAAACAATATTACATATAGACAGAATGGGTGTTATCAGAATTATTGCGCTATATTTATAACCGATTTTCGAGACAAACGACTTATCAAAGACCGATTTATCAAGGTCTCACAGTAGTTGGTTTGGGAATGAGGAGGGGGTTTCTGTTTTCACTCTGAGGTATCATGCTTCCAGGAATCCCCCCTCAACCATTACAGGTAGGCTGTACGTGTTGGTACTGTGGGAAACCCCAGATAGCAGAGAGATGTGTCTAACCAAATCGATACAAGTTGAATGTGTGAAACTCTATGACTGGTTGCAATCTATCATCGGGTGCAATCTCAGAGGCGTAGGAAGCAAATCTTCATTGGGGGGGCCCAGGGGGGCCCACTGCAACCAACTTTAAGTATCGGCTTTTATGCATGGTGTACCATATACACACTTATATCAGAGGGTATGGAAAAATATTATCTGAGCCCCCTTTAGCTCTGATATGGGGGCCCAGCGCCCTCTGGGCCCATATTTCCCTATGTGGGAGAGGTGGGGATTGAAAATTGTGTGTATTATATTCCAGGTCATGATGAATTTTGGGGGGGCCCAAACATATTCAGGCCCCCCCTCCTCAGTGATTGGGGGGGGCCCGGGCCCCCCTGGCCCCCCCTTTTCCTACGCCACTGAATCTATGACTGGCATGAGAGAAAGCGGCTATATGGGGCAGATGTACATAGAAATGGCCGGAAAACGTTAATGGATGTTTTTAAACTTTATGATACTAATTTTATTTATTTTTGATTCAAAAAGAATTCACCTTCATGCTTACCCGTCATAAATTGCACCTGGTTATATATTGTATCAGGTCATAGATTGCACCCAGTCATAGATTGCACCAGGTCATAGATTGCACCTCGTCATAGATTGCACGAGGTCATAGATTTTACTTGGTTAAAGACTGCCCTTAGTCACAGATTGCACCCAGTCATAGATTGCACCCAGTCATAGATTGCACCTGGTCATAGATTGCACCTGGTCATAGATTGCACCCAGTCATAGATTGCACCCAGTCATAGATTGCACCCGGTCATAGATTGCACCTGGTTATAGATTGCACCCGGTCATAGATTGCACCCGGTCATAGATCGCACCAGGTCATAGATTGCACCCGGTCATAGATTGCACCCAGTCATAGATTGTACCCAGTCATAGATTGCACTTGGTTATAGACTGCCCCCAGTCATAGATTGCACCCAGTCACAGATTGCACTCGGTCATAGATTGCACCCAGTCACAGATTGCACCCAGTCACAGATTGCACCCAGTCATAGATTGTACCAGGTCATAGATTGCACCCAGTCATAGATTGCACCCAGTCATAGATTGCCTGGTTTTAGATTGCACCCAGTCACAGATTGCACCCAGTCATAGATTGCACCAGTTATAGATTACATCCAGTCACAGATTGCATCCAGTCATAGATTGTACCAGGTCATAGATTGCCTGGTTTTAGATTGCCGTTAGTCATAGACTTTCCCCTTGTATTGATTTGGTGAGACACAGCCATTGGGTGTAGGAGGAGTGTGGTCAGTTTTATGACACGTTTTGTCCCGGTGGCATTCCTGCCGTTTTTGCTGCTGCCAGTGACAATATTAATGATGAAAACTGTTATCGTCATTATAATCGAGCCGCTCATGCGACCCGCTATCATTAGTGATCAAATATTAATTTCTTTACAAGGAGGCTTCCGGGCTGGTGGAGGAGGGAGGGGGTGGGAGGAGTGGCCACCCTGGAGGACAGAGTGGTGCAGCATGAGATGGGTGGGTGCTGGTGAGGGTCCTCCTGGCAGTACCGAGTCCTGCACAGACTGCTGCTGCAACTAGGTGAGGGTCCTGGTGGTGCCGAGTCCTGTACAGACTCCTGCCACAACTAGGTGAGGGTCCTGGTGGTACCTGACTCCTGCCACAACTAGGTAAGGGTCCTGGTGGTACCTAGTCCTGTACAGACTCCTGCCACAACTAGGTAAGGGGCCTTGTGGTACCTAGTCCTACCCAGACTCCTGTCACAACTAGGTGAGGGTCCTGGTGGTACCTAGTCCTGTACAGACTACTGCCACAACTAGGTAAGGGTCCTGGTGGTACCTGGTCCTGTACAGACTGCTGCCACAACTAGGTGAGGGTCCTGGTGGTACTTAGTCCTGTACAGACTCCTGCCACAACTAGGTAAGGGGCCTGGTGGTACCTAGTCCTGTACAGACTCCTGACACAACTAGGTAAGGGGCCTGGTGGTACCTAGTCCTGTATAGACTCCTGCCACAACTAGGTAAGGGTCCTGGTGGTACCTAGTCCTGTACAGACTCCTGCCACAACTAGGTAAGGGGCCTGGTGGTACCTAGTCCTGTACAGACTCCTGCCACAGCTAGGTGGGGGTCCTGATGGTACCTAGTCCTGTACAGACTGCTGCCACACCTAGGTGGGGGTCCTGGTGGTACCTAGTCCTGTACAGACTGCTGCCACAACTAGGTGAGGGTCCTGGCGGTACCTAGTCCTGTACAGACTCCTGCCACAATTAGGTGGGGGTCCTGGTGGTACCTAGTCCTGTACAGACTGCTGCTGCAACTAGGTAAGGGTCCTGATGGTACCTAGTCCTACCCAGACCCCTGCCACAACTAGGTGAGGGTCCTGGTGGTACCTAGTCCTGTACAGACTGCTGCCACAACTAGGTGAGGGTCCTGGCGGTACCTAGTCCTGTACAGACTGCTGCCACAACTAGGTGAGGGTGCTGGTGGTACCAGACTCCTGCCACAACTAGGTGAGGGTCCTGGTGGTACCTAGTCCTGTACAGACTGCTGCCACAACTAGGTGAGGGTGCTAGTGGTACCAGACTCCTGCCACAACTAGGTGAGGGTCCTGGTGGTACCTAGTCCTGTACAGACTGCTGCCACAACTAGGTGAGGGTGCTGGTGGTACCAGACTCCTGCCACAACTAGGTGAGGGTCCTGGCGGTACCTAGTCCTGTACAGACTGCTGCCACAACTAGGTGAGGGTGCTGGTGGTACCAGACTCCTGCCACAACTAGGTGAGGGTCCTGGTGGTACCTAGTCCTGTACAGACTGCTGCCACAACTAGGTAAGGGTCCTGGTGGTACCTGGTCCTGTACAGACTACTGCCACAACTAGGTGAGGGTCCTGGTGGTACCTAGTCCTGTACAGACTGCTGCCACAACTAGGTAAGGGTCCTGGTGGTACCTAGTCCCGTAAAGACTGCTGCCACAACTAGGTAAGGGTCTTGGTGGTACCTAGTCCTGTATAGACTGCTGCCACAACTAGGTAAGGGTCCTGGTGGTACCTAGTCCTGTATAGACTCCTGTCACAACTAGGTGAGGGTCCTGGTGGTACCTAGTCCTACCCAGACCTCTGCCGCAACTAGGTAAGGGTCCTTGTGGTACCTAGTCCTGTATAGACTCCTGCCACAACTAGTTAAGGGTCCTTGTGGTACCTAGTCCTATACAGACTGCTGCCACAACTAGGTAAGGGTACTGGTGGTACCAGACTCCTGCCACAACTAGGTGAGGGTCCTGGTGGTACCTAGTCCTGTACAGACTGCTGCCGCAACTAGGTAAGGGTCCTGGTGGTACCTAGTCCTGTATAGACTCCTGCCACAACTAGGTGAGGGTCCTGGTGGTACCTAGTCCTGTACAGACTACTGCCACAACTAGGTGAGGGTCCTGGTGGTACCTAGTCCTGTACAGACTGCTGCCACAACTAGGTAAGGGTCCTGGTGGTACCTAGTCCCGTAAAGACTGCTGCCACAACTAGGTGAGGGTCCTGGTGGTACCTAGTCCTGTATAGACTGCTGCCACAACTAGGTAAGGGTCCTGGTGGTACCTAGTCCTGTATAGACTCCTGTCAAAACTAGGTGAGGGTCCTGGTGGTACCTAGTCCTACCCAGACCTCTGCCGCAACTAGGTAAGGGCCCTGATGGTACCTAGTCCGACCCAGATCGCTGCCACAAGTAGGTTAGCATCCTGGTGGTGCCTAGTCCTGTACAGAGTTAATGGTCCTAATTACCCGTAGCCACTATCTCTGGTACCAATATGTTGGGATATAACCAATCACACATTATGAGTACACTCACCAATAGCCTGATGTGTCTCACAAGATGGCAGTGGTGTCTGTTAGACCCTGACACACACATTAGGGCCCCCCCCCCTGTGCCTGTACGTCACACATCCAGGAAGTACTAGTAAGGGGGAGTGGGTGGGGGGAGTGGTTGTGTAGTGGAAGAGGTGGTTAGTTCTCACCTATTTTCTGTTATGACACGCATGAAGTGGAATTAATAGATTACAATTTGAGAATGGTGTTAACTGCAGCAGTAGTCACGTCTCTCTGTCCAGGCTGGTTAACCCAAATGTGAGAGGAAGGAAATCTTTATCTATTTGAATAACTGTTTATAGAGAATAACAATCTGATTTAATTGTCACTGCATGGTAACTAAGGACCTAAACACTCCCTGTGTGGTAACTAAGGACCTTAACACTCCCTGTGTGGTAACTAAGGATCTAAACCCTCCTTGTGTGGTAACTAAGGACCTAAACACTCCCTGTGTGGTAACTAAGGACCTTAACACTCCCTGTATGGTAACTAAGGACCTTAACACTCCCTGTATGGTAACTAAGGACCTTAACACTCCCTGTATGGTAACTAAGGACCTTAACACTCCCTGTATGGTAACTAAGGACCTATACACTCCCTGTGTGGTAACTAAGGACCTAAACACTCCCTGTGTGGTAACTAAGGACCTATACACTACCTGTGTGGTAACTAAGGACATAAACACTGTATGTGTGGTAACTAAGGACCTAAACACTCCCTGTGTGGTAACTAAGGACATATACACTCCCTGTGTGGTAACTAAGGACCTAAACACTCCCTATGTGGTAACTAAGGACCTACACATTCCCTGTGTGGTAACTAAGGACCTAAACACTCCCTGTGTGGTAACTAAGGACCTATACACTCCCTGTGTGGTAACTAAGGACCTATACACTCCCTATGTGGTAGCTAAGGACCCATACACTCCCTGTGTGGTAACTAAGGACCTATACACTCTCTGTGTGGTAACTAAGGACCTAAACATTCCCTGTGTGGTAACTAAGGACCTATACACTCCCTGTGTGGTAACTAAGGACATATACACTCCCTGTGTGGTAACTAAGGACCTATACACTCCCTATGTGGTAACTAAGGACCTAAACACTCCCTGTGTGGTAACTAAGGACCTATACACTCCCTATGTGGTAACTAAGGACCTATACACTCCCTGTGTGGTAACTAAGGACCTATACACTCCCTATGTGGTAACTAAGGACCTATACACTCCCTGTGTGGTAACTAAGGACCTAAACACTCCCTGTGTGGTAACTAAGGACATAAACACTGTATATGTGGTAACGAAGGACCTAAACACTCCCTGTGTGGTAACTAAGGACCTATACACTCCCTGTGTGGTAACTAAGGACCTAAACACTCCTTGTGTGGTAACTAAGGACCTATACACTCCCTGTGTGGTAACTAAGGACCTAAACACTCCCTGTGTGGTAACTAAGGACCTATACACTCCCTGTGTGGTAACTAAGGACCTATACACTCCCTGTGTGGTAACTAAGGACCTATACACTCCCTGTGTGGTAACTAAGGACCTATACACTCCCTGTGTGGTAACTAAGGACCTAAACACTCCTTGTGTGGTAACTAAGGACCTAAACACTCCCTATGTGGTAACTAAGGACCTATACACTCCCTATGTGGTAACTAAGGACCTATACACTCCCTATGTGGTAACTAAGGACCTAAACACTCCTTGTGTGGTAACTAAGGACCTAAACACTCCCTATGTGGTAACTAAGGACCTATACACTCCCTGTGTGGTAACTAAGGACCTTAACACTCCCTGTGTGGTAACTAAGGACCTATACACTCCCTATGTGGTAACTAAGGACCTATACACTCCCTGTGCGGTAACTAAGGACCTAAACACTCCCTGTGTGGTAACTAAGGACATAAACACTGTATGTGTGGTAACTAAGGACCTATACACTCCCTATGTGGTAACTAAAGACCTATACACTCCCTGTGTGGTAACTAAGGACCTAAACACTCCCTGTATGGTAACTAAGGACCTTAACACTCCCTGTGTGGTAACTAAGGACCTGATTACTGAGGACCTAGACTTGCAGTGTAAAGCTGCTAAGTACCTAAACATTGTCCTTGGATCATTCTCAGCAGAGTAATACATCTTACCTAAAACACTGTCACTGAACCCATCGTTTCTCCCTGACTGAAGTTCTCTACACCTGACCCATTCTCCCAGCACAGTCTTAGGTTTGTGTATCTCATTCTCCCAGCTGAGTGGTTGCTGTGAGCGGGTTAGTGATGAGGTAGTGTAGGGACACAGCGGGGGGCAGCAGTAGCTTATATATGCTACATGACACCCCAGGCTGCTGCCTCCCTGACTGTCTTCACCCAGGGCCCTACCCCATATACCACACACAGGAGTTATGCCATATACTCCATTTCTCACTTTTGTCTTCCCTCGGTCTTTCTGTCTTCTGTCTTTATCTCTTCTGCGGCATCCTATTCTCTCTTTTGCTTCGCAAACCACCTTAGCTTCTCTTCCTTCATGGTTTCTCTTTCTTAACTCCCTCCTGTCCCCTTTCCTGCCTCCCTTCCTGCCTCCCTTCCTCCTCCCTCCCTCCCTCCCCCCTTGCTTCCTCCCTTCCTCCGTCCTTCCCTCCCCTCCCTCCCTTCCCCCCTCCCTCCCTCCCTCCCTCCCTCCCTCCCTTCCTCCTTCCCTCACTCCCTCCCTCCCCTCTCTCCCCCTCCTCCCTCCCTCCCTACCTGGGTTGTTCTCCCTTTAATACCTTGTCTCCCACCTGTCCACCCTTGTGCCTCTACATGGGTACCCACAATTTTGACCATGTCGCCATGTCGAATTTAAGCAAAAGGACCATGTCGCTGTGTCGATTTTTATCCCCATACATAGCTATACCTCCTGTTCAATTTGTTTATGTCCGTCGATTTTTAAAAGGGCCGTGTCGCCCGTGTCCATTTTTAAAAGGGCCGTGTCGCCGTGTCGCCCGTGTCCATTTTTACCCATGTAGAGGCACACCCTTCCCTGTGGTACCACCTGCCAGACTGTGGTTGCAAGTACATGTAGTAGTTATAAGATGTGTACCAATCTTTACGTGAAATACAGTGAAGGAGCCTTATAGGAGCCCAGATTGGTACTAGTCCTATAACTACTTTATGCCACTAGCTGTATACAGTATACAAGAGGTGTGACATGCTTTGTTCTCCGTGCCCGCTGTGGTATAAAGGTGTTAAAGTCACCAGACAGACGTCAACCGGGAGACGAGCCCGCTCAGGTGCGGAAACAGGGCCATCACACCGGAGCGGGGGGGGGGGGGGGGGTTCCGGTAAGCTGCACACTGGGGGGGGGGGTGATGTGGTTACCTCCGTGATGAGACTTTAAGGGGTTTATTTAGTTCCTGTTTTAGGGGGATCATGTAGTGTGGTGGTTGTCAGCAGTCTGTACGGAGGTGTGGAGGTGTGTGTGGGGGGGGGGGGAGGGAGGGGGGTACACAGGGAGACAGGTGGGACAGGATATAAAGGTTCATTACTACTGTAAAACCCCCGGGGGTCCACCCCTTGATTTTTGGGCCAAAAAAAAAGAAGGTGTGTTTCAGGTTAACCGACCCTACCTAGCAAAACGGGGCCGACCCTAGAAATTTTTATCCAATTTTGAAAAAAAATATGTTCATGACTACTGTAAACGTATTAATTTTCGCTCAGTATATATTTTCGCGTTTTTCGCGCACATGCTTAAGTGTGCGAAATTATGATGTGCGCGAAAATTATGCCCTGGAAATTAGCTTTCCAATGATGTGTAATACTATATATTTTTACATGTACTTGTATCTATAATGCCAATAGATGACTCAATAAGCAGCATGGATAACGTTATTTTTTCTTTTCCTTCCTTGGTGATATCACCCACCACGGTCATAAGTATAATATATAGGATCAAACTCTTTTGGCTCTAATATCCTTAATAATTGTCCGATTTAAAAACCATAAAAAATGACATGTAGCTGAATATATGATGCTTACAGATGCGCGAAAATATGATTGCGCGAATATGTCTTTCTATTGAATGCGCGAAAATATATACGTTTACAGTACCCTAAAACCTCGCGGCATACAGGTGCTGCCCTGGGCTAGTGGACAACCCCACCAGGCCGTAATGCATCATGCCCGTGGTCCTCATGATGCATGAATGCAGACCTGGTTAGTACTCACCAGTGATGCATTCATGCATCATGACAATGATATATGCGGGTTGATGTATAAACTTCCAAAGGGTATGCATGATGCGTGAATGCAGCCTTGGTGAGTAACTCGCCAGGCATGCATTTATGCATACATTATGTGTGTTTTTTTTAAATCACACACACTAGTCATATAATCAGGTAAAGCTGTATCTTACACCCCTGGTAACTATTTAAGGACGGATGTCGCTAAAAGATGACATTTGTTGTCATGATGCCAAGTAGCTCAACCCTGTAGGGGCGGCAGCTAAGTAATCCTGCCAGGATCTTGCTGCCATGGAAGTACATGGAAGTAACTCCAAAGAGCAAAAAGTAGTATTATTATGGGGGTGGATGGCTAAATTCGACACGGCGACATGGCCATTTCTTAAAATCGACATGCGACATGGAGCTTAGTGACATGCGACATGAGGTTTGAAAAGATAGTGACAGGGGACATGAGCAATTCTTAAAATCGACATGGGACATGGGGATTATCAAGCGACATTGACATGCGACATGGCCATTTTTTTAAATCGACATGCGACATGGGGACCCCCCCATCTATATACCCCCATTATTTGCACTTTGGACGACATGTTTCTTATACACAGAGAGAGGAAACAGCGTCAAAAGGGAGTCTAGGTGACTCTCTGGCTGACCTGAGGGAGGCACCTGGGAGAGTCATATAGCTCTCTTGGTCATATGACTCCCCCAGGTGACTCCCTTAGGTCAGCCAGAGAGTCACCTAGGGACCCTTAGGCAACCTTGACTCCCTAGAGAGGGGAGTCATTCTGGAGGCAACCTGGACTCCCTTTTGACGCTGTTTCTTTTCTCTGTGTAGGCAACGTTTGGCATCATGAATGATGCATCAACGCATCGGTGCATCATGACGACACCTCGGGAGGGTATCAGCCGCATCAGGTGGAGGAATGATACATAATGATGATGCATGATGCATAAGGCCAAATAAAAAAAAGTTGTTTCAGGTAACATGGGAAAAAAATCTAGGGTCGGTAGGTCGGATTTTTTTTTTTTTTTTGATTTTTTTTTTTTACTTTCCCTCTAAAATTGACCCAAAAAAGTGTAAAAATGGGGAGATTTTTTTTTTCCATAATTTTGTAAACCTAAAATTGACCCAAAATAATAAAAATTAAAAAAAATCTTCAAAATTGCATGAAAAAACATAGGGTCGGCCCTGTTTAAATAGGGTAGGTCGGGTGACCTGAAACAAACCTTTTTTTTTTGGTCTAACGGTACATAATGCATCATCAGATAATGCAGCGTTGGTGCCAGGCCGGGGTGCCAGGGCTGCATTCATGCACCACTTTCCATAAATTAGGGAGTGTTCATTTATTAGTTACAGGGGGGGGGGTAAAAATTTCTGACCCCTCCTGAGGGGGGGGGGGCGTAGAAAAGTCTGCCCCCTCTTGAGGGGGGGCGTAAAAATTTAAGCGCCTTTTTTGCAAAAAAGCCCGCGCGTTACTATAGTTCAAAGGGGGGGTGACAAATTTTCGGCGAGGGGGGGCGCAAAAACGTTTCCACGCGCTGTCGAGGGGGGGGGGGGCGTAAAAAGTTTTCGCCCCTACGCGCGAAATCTCACCACCCCCCCCTGTAATTAATAAATGAACACTCTGGGAGAGGGAGAAAATGGCCGACAGGTGAGGACGCGCACTAGAAGGGGCTCTGCGGGTTAATGCACATACTGAGGGGAAACAGTACAGTTAACACCACAAGACCCACATAATAAGGATTATAAAGGCTTCTAGCACAGGAGGATCCTATTTATTGCCACCAATGGATATAGATATCCCCAGAACTACAAGAAGTATTACCAGAGCGCGTCAGCTCCAGGTTAACACAAAGGACACCGGTGTCGAGCCTATACCTCCAGCCCGCCCCTCCACCACTACTACTACCACCTACACCGTCAACATGGCGCAGTCGGCCTCTCCTGGATCAGCGTCTGTGACTTTAGTCCTCCCACCCACCTCTCAACAAGGTATGCTAAGCTCAGTGATGAATATGTTTCAAACCCCAGAGAAAGGCAAACCACCTATACCTAATCCTACATGTGATACCATAGCAGATCTCGAAATGTCTTTCATGCGTAAAATGGAACATGTCGCCACACAGCTCCAGGGTATTACTACCAACCTGGAAACCAACACAAGAGCAAGCAATAAAAATACCTCAGATTTCGGTAGGCTGATAGGCACAGTACAAGAACACTCTGATAAGATTACCACCTTTGAAGCTAGGCTGAAGGCCCTGGAGGAGAAGTCTGACATTCCGGAGGATTTGGAGCGAAGACTGGAGGAGTTGTCCAAGGGACAGGCCATTACTACCACCAGGATTAACTCCATAGCTGCCCACACGGAACAGATCGATAAAAACTCACGGAAATGTGACATGATTTTCAGAGGACTGAAAGAGACTGATCACCCCAACCCCAGAACAGCCATTCTAACCCTGCTAACGGACTTAGGAACTGGCCTGACCAACACGGACATAGTCAGCGCAATTAGACTTGGTCCTAAACCTAAAAGGGACTCAAAGGTCAATAGGCCTATTAAAGTTAAATTCTCCCAACCCAATGCGAAGGGCACCATATACACCAACATCAGTAAGATGAAGACACTTCCCCAATGGAAATGGGTCCAAATCACAGACGATTACACCGACCAGGAGGCAGCCCAACAGCGAGATCTTAGGGTGGTAACGGCGCGTGCCAAGTCCCTGGAGTATAACGTCAAGATGAAGGGACGCAGTGTGGTGGTGGATGGGGAAGCTTTCTCGTATAGTGACATATACAGACTGCCTGAGGAGATCAGACCAGCGAATGCTAAAACTTTGAAGTTTGAGGGAGGCTACGTATTCCAGAGCCATCATAGCTTTTTAAGCAATATGTTCCCCCACTACTTCATGTATAATAATACCTGGTACCATTGTGCAGAACAGGCGTACATGCACCAAATGTCACTCCTGTGTGATGCCATCCCTGTTGCTGAGCGAGTCATGTTAGCCCCTGATGGGTACGCCTGTAAGGAGATAACAAAGGCCCTTAGCAAGACTCCTAAATGGCTGGAAAACCAAGAGACTGTATTATATAACGTCCAGAAGGCTAAGTTTTCAACACACCCCGTCAAGCAGCAATTGTTTAACACACTTGACCACCCACTCACAGAGGCAGGCCCGGACTTAACTTTCGCGTCAGGTCTTAGCATAACTGAAGGGGCGAAAAACTGCACTGACGACAGGCCTGGAAAGAATGTATGTGGACAGCTATTGGTTAAAATCAGAGGTGAGCTGAGAGGGGACGCACCACTACCCATGCCGCCACTGGAGGGAGAAGACGACCAACCCGCACCACCACCGACAGGCACTCCTACTCCAACACCACCCCAGTCTCCAGCTCGTGCTCAGCCAACAGGATCACCTATAGCAGAACGCCACTAAAGTCACACCAGCCTACAGGTCGTATCACCTTACATTACCCTCACAATGCACGAGGTTCTTTTAATTTCTGATAGTAGAGGCAAGTCTTTACAGGAAAAGATAAATAGACATCTAAGTACTAAAGGCTATGAAGGGTTAATACATGCTAGTGTGGAGCCAAAAGGTGGTCTAACATGTGACCAAGCTATCCCTCGAATAGATGAATTATTAGAAATGAGAACCGTTGACATGCTTGTGATTCTTGTAGGTGTATGCGACCTTTCAACAATCAAATGGCTGAGTAATAATGAGTCCACTGTTACGCCTATATACACAGAGGTGGGGAACATGGTGGAGGTGATCACTGGAAAATTTGAAAAAATCATGAAGCATGTATCATCACTACATCAACCCATGGCATTTGCCAAGCTGGTAGGACTAGACTATGCTCGCTATAATAGCACCATCTCATTTTCCCATTCCCCAGGGGTCCCCCCCCCCCCCGACTGCCCCCAAGTCGCTCCTCTGCTCTCGTCCGTGACTCAGTCTTTTCTCGCGGCGTCTCGTGAGATCACGGAGGTCTGAGATGAATGTCTACCTCCCAGTGCGCAGGCGCGGGTCACGGCAGTGTGGGACGTAAAGTAGGGGTGACGGGAAACACTAGGAAGGTGGTGGCAGTGTCCCGATATAGCTGTATGGTCACTCTACCCTGCTACCCTGCACCCCCCCCCCCATGTTGCTGTATCTATATACCCCGGGAAGTGGGGGGGGGGGGGGGACTTGCTATATTTTGTATACACAAGTGTGCGGCTGGGAAGGGTACTTTTTGAGCAAAACCCCCTCACCAAGCTGCTGCTTTTCATCAAAAGCCCCCTCACCCCGGGGGGGGCACTTGAATTTTTTTTGACAGGGGTGTGCGGCTGGACCTCTGACAACCCTTACCCTTGTTAGGGCGATTTTGATGCCAAAAAGTTACCCTTGTTAGGACATTTTCGGTCAAAAGTGCCTAGGTTTCGGTAAAAAAGCGATAAAAGGTAGATTTTGATGCCAAAAAGTTACCCTTGTTAGGGCATTTTCGACCAAAAGTGCCTAGGTTTCGGTAAAAAAACAATAGAATAACCCATGTTTGTGTAAATCTGCTGAAAAAATTACCCTCTTGCGAAGAATTTTGTTGAAAACTGCGACATTTTTTGTGAAAACAGGCAAATCTTGGCGAAAACCCGGACATTTTTGTGAAAAGTAGACCCTTGTTAGGGCGATTTTCATGAAAGTGGACCCTTGTTAGGGCGATTCTTCTTTGAAAAGTGGACCCTTGTTAGGGCGATTTTGTAGAAAAAGTACCCTTCCCAGCCGCACACATGTGTATACAAAATATACTAAGTGCCCCCCCCGGGCCCCTCACCAAGGGTCACTATGTGAAGATCTTATATATTAACAACATCCCCCCCCCTCCCCCAAAAAAAGGGCCACATTTTGGAGTTTTCACCAAAATGCTTTGCAATGACAATCCCTTTTGACCAAGGTTCCTTTCACCAAGGGCGAAATCTCGGGAAAAATTGCTACTTGCTTTTCCAAATCCCACTCAGCAAGGGTCACTTTTGACCAAAATCCCTCTCACCAAGAGCAAGGGTTGTAGAAGGGGGAGCAGCACACATGTGACAAAAAAGAGTTGAGTCCCCCCCCCCGGCACCCACACACATACAGGGGGCCCTGGATGGATGAGGGGGGGGGGGTGTGCTTTCCCTTAATCATTTTGATCACATTAAATGCATTAATGCCCGTTGTCATGGTCAATAAAATTTACGCAGCCCTGGTGAGTAACTGGACAGTGCTGCATTCAAGCATCATGCTGACCCCATGGGATTGATACATGATGCACCAATGCAGCCCCGCCGAGTTAATTGCTGATGGTGTATTAGTGCATCATGACGACAAATATCATCTTGTAATATGCCCTCAAGTATCCAGGCATGCACACGTTAAGCCATGCCTGCACGGAGATCTTCATTTGGGGAAGGGGGGCATGGTACTCCACTATGACCAGCTTTAGGTATCGGCGTATGCACCATGGCACATACACCTTATGGCCCAGTATCATGACTTTGTGACAATTCAAACGTCTTTGACCGGGTGTAGTCTTTGACCGGGTGTAGTCTTTGACCAGGCAGCATTAAAATGGCAGAAATAAGGCCTGTGTGATAGGAAAAGTGGGGATATAGTGCATCCCGATATTATTATACATTTAAAGCAAACATAAATCAATTTTGTTATATTAATATACTGAGCATACTATGCATAGTAGAACATTTTATTATTGTTTTCCTCTGCCCGGTCAAAGAGGTCACTTTATATATAACTTTGAGTTTAAACAGCTGCACTGTGCATAGCAATTTTAGTCTATGAATATGTAAGATTTTACTTATGTTTCCAATAAACGTCTATTAACATATTATTGCGGTATTTCACCGAGTTCTTTATCACTCCCCGGTCAAAGACTACACCCTGTCAAAGACTACACCCGGTCAAAGACGACACCCGGTCAAAGACGTTTAAATTGTAACACACTCATGAGACTGAGCCTTATATAGGAATTGAATAGAACAGTAGGGTTTGCACCCCTTTATTTCTGATTGCCCTTACCCCACCTATTATATGCAGAAGAGGCATACTTTGGGAATTGTGTGTACATGTATTATATTATTGTGTCTTGGCAAAAGAATTATCAGGGGATAGGGCCAAACATATTCACCCCCCCCCCCCTCTCCTCTGTGACAGGGGAGGGCCAGCCACCGCCCCCCCCCCCCCCGTAAACCTTCCTTTACGCCACTGAGTCCTTCATGGTAAAATTAAAAAAAACTTAAATCAGTTAATGTGAAAAGACGTCATTTGAAGGCGGTCCCTAGAAAAGATATTTTTACTTTGCACTTGGACGCTTGGGTTGTGTGAGGGGAGGGAACATCCATATAAGGGAGTGTTACATTTATCTACAAAGTTAGGGAGTGATCATTTTTTAACAAATGGGGGGGGGGGGAGTCGGTGTTTTTTTACGCAAGCGGGTCGAATTTTGTTGTCCCCCCCCCCCTCAGGAGGAGTTAAAATTGAGCATGACGGACCCCTTTGAGCTATAGTGACGCGCTGGCTTTTTAGCTAAAAAGGGGTGCATTTTTTTGCCCCCCCCCCCCCCTCAAGAGGGGTCCAAATTTTTTTGGGCCCCCCACTTCAAGGGGTCCGATTTTCTTTGCCCCCCTCCCAATCCAGCACCCCCCCCCCCCCCCCCCGTTGTTAAAAAATGACCATTCCCTTCTTTTTAAACACTGTTACAATGAATCATTGCGAGGAGCCTGAGTTCCGAGCCTATGGAGAACGCACGATCGGAAACTATTTTGATGGTGCAAATGAATGCTTTCAGGAAGGTGTTCGGTGAACGTCACTGCTGAAAACTGGGACCTTGAACGTCTAAGTTGTTAATAAGTCTACACCCATTAACGTGTAACTGTAACGTCTTGTTAAGTGGAAACCTGTGTTCATTGTCCCGTGTGGACGAACCTGCGGAGTCACTAGACGCTGCCCATTCTGTGCGTAATCTTAAAGAGCCCACTCTTCACGTAATCTTAATTATGGATGGCGTCTTATGTTGATATGGGGGGCTCTGCCGCCCCACCCCCACCCCCGTATATATATATATATACGTCTTTTCTCTTTTTTTCCCTTCTTTAATAATGGTGAGTACTTTTAAGACTTTAAGATTACAGCAAAAGTGGCGATTCAAGATTACCACAGAAAGGTTGCGTCCCATGTTGTCCCTACACAGAGAAAAGAAACAGCGTCAAAGGGAAGTCCAGGCTTCCTCCAGAATAACTCCCCTCTCTAGGGGAACCCAGGTGCTTATATGACTCCCTTAGGGTCGGCATGGTGTTTGAATGCAGCTCTGGTTAGTTACTCACCAGGGCTGCATTCAGGCATTTTAATGACCAAGGGTATACTGCATAAGTACACTCTGCCGCTTTTAAAGGGTTAACTATAGAGCTATCAGGGTACATGTCATTAAAGCGCTATATATATACATATATGCGGCTCTAAAGCCTTTAACTTAGGCCCAAGAAAAAAAAAGGTGTTTCAGGTATTTTTTTTTTATTTTTTTTTACTTTGGCCTGAAAATTACCCAAAGACTTACTCGCAAAAGTTCTGCAGCGCTGACTCGCCAACACTGGCGTCGACTCGTGGACCATCAAATTGACTCTGAAATAGCCCCAAAATTACTTAAAATATACTTTTTTTTTCAAAATTGAATAAAAATTTCTATGGTCGGCCCTGTTTTGCTAGGTAGGGTCGGGTAACCTGAAACACACCTTTTTTTTGGCCTTACAAGGAAAGCATATTACATTAAGGCATCATGCTCGCCAGTGATGCGGCTCCGAGTCAAGTAACTCGCCAGTGCTGCATTCAAGCATCATATTGACCTTACAGGGTTAAGCATGATGCACCAATGCACCCCCGGCGTGTTACTCGCCGGGGGTGCAGCATTGGTGTATCATGACGACAAATGTCATCTGTAAGCGACATCCATACTTAACTATTTAAGGATGGCATAATACCTTAATGCTTCATGCCTTTGTCTTCATGACGCATGAATGCAGCCCGGGCGAATAACTCGCATTCAAGCATCATGCATGATATTGCATATGGTATGAGATTGATACACTCCCGAAAGGTTAGCATGATACACCAATGCAGCACCGGCGAGTTACTCACTGGGACAAATGTCATCTGCTAGCGACATGCCGTCCTTAAAGGGTTAAGGGGTTAAACTTGGACCCAGCCCAACACACTGTCATGTCGAGACTGTCATTTACGTCACGTCATGTCTTCCCTGTCCCTATCTCTGTCTCGTCATGACGCACGACCTTGGCACGACCTTGGCACGACCTTGGCACGACCTTGGCAGTGCCACCTTCACGTCGTGACCTTCACGTTATCGTGTCTGACTGACTTTACAGTAATTGTCTCCCAGTCCGGCTCTCACCCCCCCCCCCCACCCCCCCCCCCACACACACACCTCAGACTGGGGATGCAAAAAGGTTGCAAAGTCGCTGAAATTAAGCGTAACCTTGGCAGTGATACCTTGACGTCGTGACCTTGACGTTATCGTGTCTTACTGTCCTCACCCCCCCCCCAACCAAACACATGCAGACTCACACTCACACCCTCCCCCTCCCCCTCTCTCCCTCCCCCTCCCCCTCCCCCTCCCCCTCCCCCTCCCCCTCCCCCTCCCCCTCCCCCTCCCCCTCCCCCTCCCCCTCCCCCTCCCCCTCCCCCTCCCCCTCCCCCTCCCCCTCCCCCTCCCCCTCCCCCTCCCCCTCCCCCCTCCCCTCCCCCCATCTCCCCTCCCCCCATCCCCCCTCCCCCCTCCCCTTCTCCCTCCCCTCCCCCCTCCCCCTCCCCCCTCCCCCATCCCCCCTCCCATCCCCCTATTTGCTGTAAAATCCCGTAATCCAAGTTATCAATATGAGGTGGCCTCATCAATGTATTAAACTTAAAGGTGATATTAGGATTTAATTAAATGACATGTTCACTTCTATATTCGACATGCGACATGAGGGGGGGGGCATCTTCAACCTCCCCTCCAGGCCTCCAATGTACAATGGACATAATTTCAGTAAAAAGAAGAAGCAGAGGTAGTTTAGGCTCGTACAGAAAAAAAATCACGTTATTCCAAAAATCCTTTCAGTAGTCTGAGAAAAAAGACAGCTTTATTTTGAGAAAAAGTTACCTTCATTTTCAGTCCAAGGAAATGGAGAATGTTTTATTCCTATTTTCAGAACCCAAATGATGTCCTGTATGGGTATTTTTGAAAACTGAGAACGCATGTGACTACCCTGTCTGGTGCGGGGTGTAGTAGGCATGACATCGATACCTACCAAATCGAGATTTCTGTATTTTTGGATTTCCGATTATCGTATAGACAAAAGGATTATATCGATACACTTTTTGACCTAGTTTTACCCTTGAAATAGCTTCAGTAAAATGTTGAAATAAAGCAGATTATGGCATTTTTGTCTATCTATTTGCATGACGAAATCTGGGCCCTAAAGCTATCATACAAAAAAAAAAGTGCTGCTCTATAATTTAATGTATAACTTGACAATCTAACAACAGGCCTATGATTATATATGAATATGAGTTTATGAATTGCATTTGGGCTTAGAAAACAAGTGAAAACATGCCTCTTCCCAGGTAGAAAAAAATCATGATATATGTCATGATTTATCATGTTTAAAAAATCATAGTTTTTTCACGGAAATCATGATTTTTTAATCATGTTATATCATGATAAAATTATGCTACATCATGATTTTTATCATGATTTATTACGGTAAATAGCCATAATTTCAGGCAAAACGGTGTTGAATTCATCATGATATATCACACTTTAGCATGATTTATTATACTTAATCATGATACATATCATGGTTTAATCATGATAAACATTATGATTTATCATACTTCATAAATCCTGATTTTCGTGAAAAAACTATGATTATTTAAACATGATAGTTATCAGGATTTATTATACTTTATCATGATAGATATCATGATAGATATCATGATTTATCATACTTTTTAAATCATGATTTCTGTGAAAAAAACTATGATTACTTAAAGGGATCCCTTCATGCACAGAAAAGGTCACCAAGGTCTAGGGACCTTCATAGGAGATGGGCAGCTGGAGATGCAATGTTACATAATACCACATGTCTATCACCCCTCCTGGTGTGAGGGCCTGGAGGACTGCCCAAAACTCTAGATAAGAATCTCCAAGCACCATGACACTATATTCTATATCAGATTTCTTGTCATCACATACTTTGATTCTAAAACAAATAGATCTGATATACAATACTCTTATCTAGTGTGGTGGGCAGCCCTCCAGGCCATCACATCAGGAGGGCAAATAGACATGTGGTATTATGTAACATTGCATCGCCAGCTTACTCCCTTCTCTGAAAGTCCCTAAACCTTGGCAGCCCTTTCTGTGCATGAAGGAATCCCTTTAAACATGATAGTTATCATGATTTATCATACTTTTAAAATCATGACTTCCGTGAAAAAATATGTTTATTTAAACATGATAGTTATTATGATTCATTATACTTTATCATGATATACATCATGATAAATATCATGATTTATCATACTTTTAAAATCATGATTTCTGTGAAAAAACTATGATTATTTAAACATGATTGTTATCATGATTCATTATACTTTATCATGATAGATATCATGATTTATCATACTTTTGAAATCATGATTTCCGTGAAAAAACTATGATTATTTAAATATGATTATAATCATGATTCATTATACTTTATCATGATATACATCATGATAGATATCATGATTTATCATACTTTTAAAATCATGATTATTTAAACATATGACTATTTAAACATGACAGTTAACATGATTCATTGTACGCTAGTGTGATATGTATTATGATTTAACTATAATGAAAATACTTTATTTAATTAGCCCATTCTATATATAGACGAGTGAAGGTGCATGACTTTTTGGTTTGTTGGAGGGTTATTTCACTAGTTCACCCTCGGCCCAAATTTCACAAGGCTGTAGGCTCAGTAAAATGCAGCCTAAGGCACAACATGCCATGCATTTCCAGTAGATCTAAGTGGGTAAATCTCCACTGGGTACATCTAAGTGTCTTTCTGTGCACACTGGGCATACATGATAAACATGTGATGTGGGCTGTGTAGACGTCATAGGTACGTGATGTGGGCTGTGTAGACGTCATAGGTACGTGCTGTTGGTTGTGTGAAGACACATACTGAGTATTTTTATGATCTGCAGTTTTAGAAAAAAATACATGACGTCCAAATTCTGAACAGAAGTCCTAATCCTCACACAGCCCCCTCAGGGGGCATCGGTGCCGCGTCCCCCGCCCCCACCCGCTTACACCCTCTCCCCTACCATATGACCAAACACAAAGGTGCCGGGTGGACGAAAAGACAGTACAGCAAAACCTATTACAAACTGTTATAACAATTTTTTTTATAACAAACTGATTCTGAAGATCATGACTTCATGAGCCGGCCACATCACAGAGGGGGGCCCTCACAAATGCTGAGTTTGGTTACTAGACTTGACCAGTCTGTATGCCCAGGCACCTAATGGGGATCAAACAATACACAGGGTAGTTTCAGTATATATAGACCACACACCCATGGGGATCGTTCAAACCAACAGTATTCCCTAGGTGTCCTTGGGGGTAAGGGGATCACTATTAGTCCTCACTGGTAGGTTCTACCTGAATCTACCTATCTGGCCTATCTGCTATGCTTTGTTTGATCCCAATCACCCATAAGTAGCACTTACTGGTAACTAGTATTCCAGTATGGCGAGGCCGCCTATAGTCCCAGCTCGTGCGGCCGAAAAGTCGTTCATGGTGCAAGAAGTGAGCAAATATCCGTTACAACACCCCTCCCCTTGGAGGCGGGGCAAACAAACCACTCGGCTCCCATAAAGAATGCACTGCGGTGCTATACCACACATAATAGAATTCCCTGTATCTCTGTCCCCGAAACACCAAAGGATCCCATCTTTTTATATATATTAGATGCGTTTCATGTGTAGACAAAAACAAAAGGAAACATTTCTATTTTGAGAGTAAATGGTAGATGTCTTATTATTAAATCGGTGCACGAGTGTTCATAGACCCGTCTACGGCACCTGCGGCCCTCATTCAATACAAACTTCACAATAAATCTACCCTTCATAATAAAGATATTGACTATTCAGTTTTAGTTGTGGGCACATGTGATATACATCTTTTAAGTAGACCTAGTGGAATATCAAATTGTTTAGCCAACAGGTTCCGGGAAAAAATGACATTTTCTAGAGTTTGGTAGAGCGTCACAGTGCAGACTGCAGCCGATGCCCCGCCTCGCTGTCAGTAGAGCTGTGTTTGAATGTGGATTCAGCACTAATGCTGCCGCTTATGCCGACTTTTCAGCTGCACAAATTGTATACACCCACCGTAGTGAATGACCATTAGATGACCATGCATACATTTTGAAGTGTGATACACGTGAGTGTGACACCTGCTGCTCACTCTTTCAAAGGGGATGCTTTAATTATAAAGGTCCTTGAAAACGGGACTTCTAATACTCAGCCTAGCATTACCACAGAGTAATTTGGAAATTATTATATTGTTTTAATGAGTATTGATGTGCTATGCCGTTGCTGTGACAAAACTGGTTTAATTTTGTTTCTATCATATCTAGAACCAATGTCATTTAAGATTATTCATCGAAAAAAAGGGGAATCTATTGGAGAAAATGTCCTTTACATAAGCACCTCCCACAAGGACCCCCTAGCTATGAGGTAAGACTGCAGGTCAGCCATGCGCACATTCACAGCTTTCTCTGACGCAGAGACTGGGACATGTGTGTGAGGGGGAGAGGGGGGGGGTGTTGGCAGTAGCCCCGATTGTACCCTGAGGGACCTGGGGTTCAAATCCACCCTGGCCGGCCTTACAAAGTGATAAGAAACACCCTCCAAAATATTTAATATTTTAGATATTAATCTGAGGCTTTGGATATATATCTGTATGTGTGTTGTACACCTGCGGGAACGATTGTCAAACTTTAATTTGAATCTCCAAACTTTTAGGTATAATTTAGTGACTCCCACCCCTTTTTTTACGGGCCAGTTCAGTCTGTGTGTATTGGGAGTGAGTGAGGACACCCCCTCCAAAATATTTAATATTCTAGTTATTAATTCCTAGGTTTGGATATTTATCAGTATAATTATGTGTTTTGTATCTGCAGTAAAAAATTAACAACTGTCACTTGATTTTTCAAGCCCCAAGGCCTATTTCAGTGAACCCCCACCCCTATTTTTACGCACTCCCCCCGTAGCTACGGGAGGGAAGGGGGCAGGGCAGTTATACCCCCTCCCCCCGGCCTTTCCCTCAAGCCTGTCAAGGACATTGGGCTGTGGGGATGTTGGCGGACACCAAATTGTAGCCAAAGGCTTTTTCTTGTTGACTAATCGTTTTTCACAGCTATATGACATAAGGGTATTGCACCAAACACTAAGACTTTGGAGGGCACATCCCAGTGGCATAGACAATCGTGGCCCGTGCCTGCAAGTCTAAACAGTAGGCACAGGAATCCAACTGATAATAGACACTAAGTTCTAACAGACCCAACCCCCCTCCCCCCCGCCAGCCCGGCATCACCACCACAAACGGACCAAGCAGCAAGCTGTGAAATCTGCCCGAGTAGTGGCCCATTACCAAGGAGGTAGCCTCAGTCAATAGCTCCCTGCTATTACCTCCCCCCCCCTCCTCCCTGAGGCTCCTCCCAGTACACTTATAATACAGTAAGGGCCTCCCCCAGTCCCCCTGTAGTCCTGGTTTTATGTAAATCTATTTCAATTCCATGTATATGTACCAACCAAGGCCAGTCTAAAATGAATATATTTTCTTTCTTTAATAAATAATTGTTAACATAATACTGCATTGTTAGAAACACTTACCGTTAGTTGAAATGCTGTTTAACAAATGTAGATATATACATGCACATGTAAACAGGTGCAGCATGTGCAGTCCCTTCTACTGCCTACATCCAAATGTGGGCCAAGCTACAGGTTAGTAGCTGTAGGTCAGGCATTGTCTTAGTGAGGGGTCAGACCTCACACCTGCACATTTAGTAGTAACCATGGGTGGGGATGTAGGGGGAGGGGGTGCTAGGTGGTAGAATGTGTGAAGATAGGGCAGGGAGGGTACAGCTCAAATAATAAATGTCTTCATAATTATAACATAGGGATCAACATTATTATAATCTAAATTAATACATCGTTAGCATTGTGGGCATATTTTTCTTTTCTCGCTGTGATAATTAGAAGCAAAGTAGTGTATAGTACAGTAAGATAAAGTTTGTTGTGAATGAGCTTTCTTGTATTCAGATACTAGTACATATTTACTACCGGGATTTACTACTGTCAGAAAAGCTAAGAAGTGTGTACCTATCCGCTTTCTGTATGTAAGTAAGCAAAGCAGGAGTTTACCAATAATACCTAATTGAAATCTTCACGATTCTGGACATGAAATCAAACATAAATAATATGAGATAGACAATTTCTAGATACAATGATTGTGACCTGTTTCTTCAATAGCCACATAATTTACAATGCACAGGTGATCAGCTGCAGTGTGTGTGTGGGTGGTCGCTGTAAACCCCCCCCCCCCCCCCGCATCTCCTCAAGCGGCCCAACGCATCAGGGAGGTGGGGGAGTCCATTCCATTACAAGGCATCCCATCTCCCCACCCCACCCCTTACCCGGTCAGCTCACTTATACCCGTCTGTATGCCCCTGTATGAGGGGTTTTGTTTGAAGTTTCCTGAAGCTCAATCCCCCACCCCCTGCCCCCACACCGTCTGATCACCTGTACCCTCCCCCAGGCCTTATAAAGGTACATGCCTCTGGATCTGGGGTGGTATTTCAAATACAATTCCACCAAACATCAATACAAACGTTATTACATTTTCAACACACCCCTGAATCCCTTCAAACCCCATAATTAAAGAGAAATTATTACGTTATAGAGAGTCGTCTGCATCCACCATGACTAATGATTGGGCCTTGATTGGAACTTGATTGGCCCTTAAGGGGCCGTCGATCCTCATTGGTTAAAAAAGAATACCAGAAAAACACCACTCTCTGGGTCAGAGCCATCATATATTGTTACTACCACCCCGGGGGGCTGGTATGCCCCTAGCATTGTGTTCTAACCTAGATACGTACCAACACTGGCAGTTGTAAGTTGGAAATATAATAACATGTCATATTGATATAACTGGTAAGAAGCTGGAGATTTGAATCGTTCTAAGTACGATAAAACATGGGTTCTATAAGATATAAAATCTCAAAAAAATGTTTTTCTTCTAGGATTTTGTTGACCCACAAAGTTCCATTTTAGGATTCGGAGCCAAGTACACGATTATGATAAATTATGACATAGTGATTAGATATGATTAGGAAAACATGAAAAAGCATATTTCTGTGTCAACGGTTGAAATCATAGATCATGTTTTCACTCTCATTGGATGAGATCATGATAAATTATGATATATCATGATTAATCAGGGCCAGGTAAAATCATGATTAATCATGTTTTCTCTCTCAATGGATGAGATCATTATAAATCATAATATAATTATGATTAATTATGTTTAGGTACGATCATGATTAATCATGTTTTCTCTCTCAAGGGTGAGATCATGATAAGTCATATATCTCATGATTAATCAGGGTCAGGTAAAATCATGATAAATCATGTTTTCTCTCTCAAGGGTGAGATCATGATAAATCATGATATATCATGATAAATCAGGGTCAGGTAAAATCATGATAAATCATGTTTTCTCTTTCAAGGGTGAGATCATGATAAATCATGATATATCATGATTAATCAGGGTCAGGTAAAATCACGAAAAATCATATTTTCTCTCTCATGGACAGGATCATGATGAATCATGATAAACTTCGATTAATCAGGTATAGGGAAAATCATGATAATTGTGTTTCCCCTCTGAGGATGTTAGACCATAATAAAGTATGATTTATCATAATTTATCACGATATAAGAAAACATGATTTATCATGATTTTACCTCCTGAAAGATGAAATCATGATAAAGTATGATTAATCATGATTAATCATGATTAATTATGGTAGGAGAAAACCTGATTAATCATGATTTACCCTCTCAGCAGGTATTATCAGAAAAAAGTATGATTTATCATGATTAATCACGATATAAGAAAACATGATTTATCATGATTTAATTCCTGAGAGGTGAAATCATGATAAAGTATGATTAATCATGATTAATCATGGCAGGTGAATACATGATTAATCATGATTTCGCACCTCAGGAGGTAATATCATAATAAAGTGTAATTCATCATGATTAATCATGGTAGCAGAAACCATGATTTATCATGATTTTACCTCTCAGGATGAAATATCATATTAAAGTATGATTTATCATGATTAATAGTGGTAGGGAAAAACATGATTAATCATGATTTATCGTGATAGATCATGATATATCATGGTTCAACATGATAAATCATGATATTTATCATGATATTTTTCTACCTGGGTTGAGTGTTATTTATGTGTTATCTATCTGTATCGAAAAATCGAAAAAAAACACGGAATTTCGAGACCAAAATAGTGATAATCGAAATAAATCGGTATAAATTGGATACCAATGACATCCCTAGATTGTAGCCCTGACGGAGCCCTTCCCCCTCCCGGCATGGGGGCGGGTCGTCCCGGTACCGACCTGCTCCAAGAATCCCCGCCACTCGGCTCCCGCCTGTTCTGCTGTTTTACATTGACATGTTGGTGTTTATTTATCATGACTCCCTAGATGTGGTCACCCTGTACGGCTAGGTATGGGAACCCGACACCTGTAACAGTTGCTGATAAGGCCAAACAAAAGATAACCTGTGTTCCGGTAACATGGCCAAAAAAAAAACTATGTTGGTCGATTTTTTTTTTTTTTTTAGGATTTTTTTATAGGACCATGAGATGAGTTGTAAGGGAAAATTTCATTTATCAGTTCATGGAATGGTTTTTTAATAGTGCAAAACCAATATGTGAACAATTGAGCAATGATAAGTTCAGTTTTTGTCCTCCCTTTTAATCTTTAATATGATGACAATTCGTATAGCTGAAGGCCATTAGGTACATTCTATCCCCTTTGGTGATAATCTATATTAGGAAAAACCTTTTATTTAAAAAAAAGCTAAAAAGATTCGGGTCGGGCCAAAACGATAGGGTCGGCCGGGTTACAAGAACACAACTTTTTTTTTTGTTTGGATGAAATCCTTTGATGTTCTAGTATATATAAAATACATAAATAAGGCCTTAAAACGTTGTGTTCTCGTAACATGGTCAAAATAAATAGGCTCGGTAGATCGATTTTTTTTTATATTTCTGTATCTAATGTTTTCTTCAGTAAAAAATACCAATTTCAGCAGTAAAAACGCCAAAAATGTTCTGAATTTTCTCAATTAGAAAAAAAAAGCCAAAAGGATAGGGTTGGCCCCAAAAATGTAAGGACGGTCGGCATATCTGATCACAACATTTTTCGGCATAATATGTCAACTGCATCTCTGATACAAACTGAAATATATTACCATAACAATTGTGAAATAATATTTTTATGGTATGCAAACTGTGTGTATTAATTAGCATACTGCTGTGGGGAATTGATGTAAATTACAGATAGATTATCACTTGATGAACTGCTTATTGTACTGTTAGCAAGTCTATGATGACATTTCGTATCAGATATTACATCATACTAAATACCTGCCAACAGGTGGCCGACAAACACCTTATGCTTGAAGAAGAATATTTCAGGGGTTATTGCACGATCGGGTCACTCATCGTGCTTTTTAGGTGAAATCCCTGTGCTGATATCTTGTGATATAGGCACCCTTTCGGTGGATATAGGGACCCTTCCGGTGGATATAGGCACCCTTCCGGTGTTTCTGAGCAATTCCGACATTTCGTCACCCATAAAATCCTAGGTTCCATGGCGATTTGAACTTGGTACCCCAAGAGTTCAAGTCAGACGCTCTACGTACCACGTGCTGGTGATAGCAGGGGACAAAACCAGGAGGCTATGGGCAGAGTTTAAGCTCTGTAGGGGCATTATTTACCGAGTTACAGAAGAAAAGACATTTTTTGGTATAATTTCTTTGAAACTCCATACTTTTTTTTAATTATTTTTTTATTATCAAGGTAGATGTTGGACTTTACTTACCTATTCAATAAAATAATTCTAGGGCCATTTTTTTACATATATATATATGCACTTTAAAAAAGGTACGTTTTCACCCAGGCTCAAACCGGGGATCTGTGGTGTGTGAGTCGGACGTCCTAGCCGTCAAGCCTTTCTGGCCATGGTAGATGGGGAGGGAAACACTGCCTATATTCAAGTCTACTGGGGAGCAGTTAGTTTTCAAACCAGAAGGTTGTGTGGCGGAGTAGCGTTGTATACTTTAACAATGCGGATAGGTTGGGCGGGAAACTAGTTCAGTCCCTTTTAAAAAATGAATGCTCCCCGCAGAGCTCGACCAATCATAGACCAGTGTTTGTGGGATGTCATAATCAATATGTCGGCTTCCTTGCTGGAGATACTCTTTGTAAATATCCTTCAAAATGGCCAAATTAGGATGATTTTAAGGTAAATAATAGCATTTGAATTGGATAATCATGTAATAAACCTAATATTGAATGGATATTAGGTCACTCGTGCTGTGTATGGACCTATAATGCACTCGTCGCTACGCTTTATAGGTCGATACACGGCACTCATGCCCTGATATCCATTCATTATTGGTTAAATATCTTATTCTTTATCCAAGGACATTGTTTTATATGAATATATGAGATATTCAAACATTCAACGGTTAGGCTTCATTTTAAGATTGGCCGTCATTTCAAACTTGTCCAGGATAGCTGTCTGAGAGCTGTGGAGAATGGAGGATATAAAAATCATCAAATTCCATTTAAATCAGAGAAATAACTCTAAAAAGTGCTCAATTGTTAATTACGCATCTCTACACAAAATTATCTCAGTACGATTCAAACTTGTTTATCTCGATAATCAGTTTTATACTAGCTTTACCGATTCAATGCATCAACAAAACATGAACGTGGCAGCGACTTTTGTCATTAACAGAATCTCTAAGACTCTCCATAAATCAATGAGTGTACGGCTTTATCATGACATCATTAAATACACAATTAGGTCAAAAAAATAAAAGGTGTGTTTCAGGCAACCCTACCCGAGATCCATAAAAGGGCTGACCCTAGCTTTTCTTTCCCAATTTTGGAGATTTATTTATTTTTATTTGTTATTCTTCTCGATTTTTGCAAAATTCTTTTAAGAATAACAAGCTCCCAATGACCTCAGAAGCCTGAATAGTTGATTAACTTCAGGAAAATTTAAACCTTTTTTTTATGTATTTATTTGATCAGATCATTTTCGAAAATACACTCACATTATCAAAGTACATTATTAAGTACACAATTAGGCCCAAAAAAAAGAAAAGATGTGTTTCAGGCAACCCTACCCGAGATTCAAAAGAGGGCTGACCCTAGCATTTCTTTCCCAAATTTGAAGATTTATTTCCCCTTCTTCTTCTCGATTTCTTACAAATTCATTTAAGAATAACAAGCTCCCAATGACCTCAGAAGCCTGAATAGTTGATTAACTTCAGGAAATGGCGTATTAAGACCCTAAAATTCTCACCAGGTTGCCTGAAATACACCTCTTTTCTTTACCTTAGTAACCCTTTGAGGCCTGCAGAGTGTATCAGTGAGCTCGGCCCTTTATGATGCAACTTGTGCACCATTATGCAATTCGTGCATCATGCTGAACAGTCAGAACTCCTTATCTTTAGCATTGGTATATTTTTATTAATGCTAGTTCTTTTTCATTTCATCTTGCCTGCATATTTATGTATCTCTCTCTGCTGATATTTTGGAAAGATTGTAGTAGTATAGTATGTATCGGAACGGGACTATAGTTAAGTACTGTTTATTACTCAATCGACATGCAGCCAATCAGAGGCCTCCATTTGGTCACGTGACCCGTTGCCATGGTAACGTGACCTACTTAGGGCTCTCAGCCAATCAGAAGCCAGCATTCTGGGTGACCTACTGACCTACTTAGAAGCTCTCAGCCAATCAGAGGCCGGCATTCTGGTAACCATGGTAACGTGACCTACTTACGTCACGTGACCTACTTAGGCTCAGCCAATCAGAAGCCGGCATTCTGGTAACTAGGGTAACGTGACCTACTTAGGGTTTGTTTGTAAACAACACCACGTGGCTTTCTTGTTTGTAAACAACACCACGTGACACGTGACTGTTTGTAAACAAACAAACAAAAAAAAGTTATGTAACTTATATATAGAAATAAAAACACAACAAGATAATTTCTTTTCTTTTCATTTTATTCTTTATTTTCATTTCAATCAGAAAAAACACACAAGTTTATGCTTTTTTAGCTTGCTTCTTCGATTTGCAGCAACTCAACAGGCCGCAAAGTCTCACGCCGCCGTCACTCGCACCACCACACCCCGGACGAGTTCTCTCCAATAGACATTGCACGACTTTGGATAAATCCAACACCATTTCGGCAAGGCAGAGAATCTTTGCTTCCATGAAACGGCCGCCATCGCAACAACCCGTCACAACAGCATCATCGATAGCTTCTGACTCACGACCCGGTCGCTCAGCTTTGGGATTCTGCTCATGCGCATGACGCACTTCTTGGGGTTTCTTGTTCGACATGCTTCAATTAGGAAATGAACGCAATGAGGTCCACAGGTGACAGCAGAAGTGTCTTGTAGTTGAATGCGGTTTCTTTGCCACTTGAACGGAGCAGAGCGTTCCACGAAGGACAAGAACTCCGCACTCAGCGGCGGTAAGCCGAAAGAATCAAAGTAGTACACTTCACCCGTGCTCGACACGTAAAACGCCACCCAATGCTGACCTGGTAAATGTTGCGGATCTGTGTTGCTCACGAAACAAGTGTCTTTGATAGGGTGCTTCGGAATAGTGTCACAAGAGAAAACGCCCAGGAAACGATGTTTTGTGTGAACGTTTTCCTGCAACACTCTGCTTATTTCAAGCGTGTTCATACGATACGCCAAGTACCGCCGTCTTGTCTTCAGTTCATGTGGTAGTCGGTGATGGGGTGTCGATCTCGGGTCAGCTCGACGACGTTGTCGTACACCAAGTAGAGCAGCACGGTTGTTGTCGCTACTAGCGCCGAGCGGAAACTGACTTCCACCCTCAGCTGACCCGCTCTTATAAGGTTCACGCGACACCCGTCGTGCGATCTGTCTGGGGTTAAGTCGAGGGGGAACACCGTGTAACCGTTCAGGAATTGATCGTATGAAATACCGCAGGAGCGCGCGCCTTCGTACATCCCCGTTTCCGTGTGTAGCGCCAAGTACTCTCTCACGGCCGCTTTGGTCTTAAAGTCGGGCACATACGCGTCGTTCGGCACTTTCTGATCGTTCACTATCACTTGAAGCGAGCTGATGTCGTAATGCTTCATCTCGAACGGGTTCTTGGTGAAGCTACCGTTGAAGGCGTCGTGGTCCAGGAAGCAAATCATCATCGACTTGGGAAGCTGGCCTGTGTTGGAGTGCGTGTAGCTGTGATCTCTGTTACCTTGAGGGATGGCGTACGTCGTCACTTCCACTCTGTTCACCGGGTAGTCGAAGGGTCCGTGTTCTATCACCGCTCTCTCGTGCGTTTCCGCTACAGCGTCCGCCACCAACACGCGTCGCACGTAGAGCTTTGCTTTGTAGATCTTCAAGCTGTAGCCTGCGTCAGCGGCGCACATCAGATAGAAAGAGGGCGCCGCCTGTTTCAGAGTGAGATTGATTTCCGTCTCTCCAACGATGAGCTTCGGTTGATGAGCCAGGTCAAAGTGCAGTCGCGCCATCAGCGAAAAGCGCTTGTTGGAGATTAGCTTCTTGCGCGCTTTGTACCCCGCATTCGCGTCAGTCAACGTGTCAAACTGACCGGGCGTATCTTCATGCCACCCCTGGGCGCTCATGACGCCGTCCTTCACGTCTTTGTTGTAGTTGAGTAACCCTTCCAAGTAAGCTCGGTAAGGGTAGGTCTCGGTGTTGCCAGACACTTTGAAACCGCCGATGGAGACTTGCACGTCTTTGAAGAGCGAGTGAGCCAAGTTGTTCACCGGAGCTACTGCGTCGGTGTCATCGATCGCCGTTCCGTTCGCTTTCAGCACTTGACATTCCAGATGAAGGTAATTCTCGTTGAGGTCTGTGTACTCTTGCGACTTGTTGATGGTGAAATTTATGTTACCTCCATCCTCTAAAGAGTTTTTTGTTTCTATCCCCAGGAAAGACGACTTTAAGATAGTAGTCTGAGTCGGCGCTACGGTGTGCAGGTCGAGCTCAGAGAGCGCGCACTCGTTACTGCTCTCGTGTACGTAAGCCATTGTGTTCTCTCTTCACGCGGCCGACAGACTGACGCCGACCGCCTCCAGTCTTTTTATTTATACCTGAACGCCTAGGCGCTTACCGGTCGAATACATCCCCTCTACGTCTCTTGCAAGAGCCACCGCCCGTCTGAGGGGAATGCCCACGACGACGTTTCGACCCTTTCTTAGACGCGACAGGCGTCTTTCCTCCCGAGAACGCCGTACTCGCCAGTCTCTTCAGAGCGCCTGCGCCTCGGTCTTTCACGCTGCTCTTTAAAGTCCGACCCGCCAGCACATCTTTAGCTACGCCCACACCGGCGCGGAGCAGCGTTTTTCCCACCGACTTCAATAGCGGGGTAGCCGAGCGCATCAGACCTAACAGAGCGCCGCCCAAACCGTGCCCGCTCTGGAAAGAGCGCCCGCTGTACACGGTCACGCCGTTGCCCAGCTGCGCGTTGTAGTAATCGCTGTACCCTCTGCCGAAGTCGGTGCGCCTGGGTGGAAAGTACGGAACGCGTTGACGCATCATTTTCTTCTCTTTCAGCGCTCAATAGGTCTCAGATGAAGTGTCGCGGTCACCTCGCCTCTACCGAATGGGATGGAATGACCGGATCGGTCTCTTAAATAGATGCCGACCTCGGTAAACCTCTTGGATTTCAAGGGGAAATAATCCAAATGGGGAAAACTGATAGCTTGCACGCCACCTCGACGCTTTCCGCCTCTGTCCACCGCCACGCAGCGCAACAGCGGCACTTGCATGTCGCCCACACGTCTCTCCTGGATCATGTCGGTGTATATGTACACAGAGTGCACGTCCCCGTAAACATCCATCGAGTAGGCGCCGGTAGTCGGCGACGCGAAACACGTCTTCTCTCCGAAGCCTAGAACGCATGCGAGATGCTGACTCAGCAGGACAGCACAGTGTCTCGGCGGTTTGATGGTGACGCGTTTCGTCTTGGCGTCGTACGATAAGATCCGCATCGGTTTGAGCAAGAAGCTGTCGCCCTCTAGTCTGTCATCTCGCAACGTCTCACTCAAGCGCTCGATTAGGGTGTGGTTGCTTCCGGTGAAAATAGGAGGTATCTCGAATATGTTTGGCATGAAACTGCGCACTCCCATGTCCTTCTCCATCTTTTCGATCATCTGTCTTGCTTGATGGCTGATCGTCTTCTTCTTCACCGCCGGGGACAAGAACTGCTTGTATACGGCATTCGTCTGTCTCAAGTCGACCTCTCTCTTGAACCTTTTTGTTTCCGGTTTCAATTGCTGCTCTTCCGACGTGTCTGATATCTCTTCCACCGTTACATAGCTCGCTTCCTTCCAGTTCAGCGGGAATTTTGAGCTGAACGTTAGCTTGCTCAGACCGTTCGCGTTTTTCATTCTCTTCCAGTCTACCTGTGGTTTTTTTCCTTCGGAGAAATTAGTTTCTTTTAAAACCTGGATCGCCTCCTCTAGCGAACCTTTGGTGCGCAGAGGAACAACGATGATCAAGTCGTCGTCGTGCACGTTAGTCCATTCTGTAGGGAGGATGATCTCAGTCAGAGCCGCTTCGTACGCTTCGGGCAGAAGGAGCGGCGAGTCGAAGTGAGTTCGGAAAGACGTCAAGCTGTTGTCAGGATAATACTCCATAGAGCTGTTGCTAGGTAGAGTGATGTTCATTTTGTTACGTTATTTTTTTGACGGGGATCCACTCGTTGAACTTGTCGTCGTAACCTAACCAACGTACGAAAGCTAGCTCTTTACCGTCGACGGTCTTGCGGCGCAACACCTCGTCTATCAGGTAGTTCTTGTCGTAACGACTCTTGTACACCTTCTGAACCTCTTCCGGGTAGAAGACGCCTTTTATCTCCTCGCCCTTGTCGTCTTTCAGCTCGAACCCTCTGCTTCCCAACGTGTTAGCAACGTCCACCACTTCCTCGCGCCAGTTTCCCTCGTACCCTTTGTCGAAGGCGCCTTTGGTTCTCAACATCCTCACTCTGTCACCCGGAGCGATGACGTCGACGGCGGACGTCTTTGTTTTTTTCTTCTTTTTCCATATTTCGTCGATTTGTTTGTTAGTTGGGAGATCTTGTCGGTAGAAAACTGTTTCGCTGTTTTCCGAGCTGACTTGAGCCGGCGCCATTTTCAACGTCTTGTGGTGAGTGCGATTGTAAGAAGACACTACATGGTGCAGCACGTCTACGTAGCGATACGTGCGCTTGTGTGTGAAATAACGCCACAGCTTCTCCTTCAGACTGCGGTTCAAGCGCTCCACTAGACTAGCTTTGATGTCGTCGTTCTCGCCAGTGAAGAACTCTATGCCCTCGCTCTTCAAGTGATCTTGAAAGATCTTGTTCAAAAACTCTTTCCCCTTGTCTGTCTGAACAGTGCGCGGTCGTCTCTCGCCAGGGCCTGTCATCTCTCGGAAGGCCTCGGTGACATCAGCGCCGCTCTTGGATTTAATGGGAACGGCCCACGCGTACCTAGAGAAAACGTCGATCGCCGTCACCACGTACCGGAAGCGGTCGTTGTGAGACGCCAAAGCTTGCATGTCCATCAGATCTATCTGCCACTGCTGATCGATTGCGCCGGTTATAGTCTTGTTCCTTGCGAATTTTCTCCGAATGGGTTTATGTTTAGTGTAGGCGTCCAGCGACACTAAAGCATCTCGGATGACGGCCGGGTTCAGGTGGCGAAAATGCTGTTTCTGGAGTTTAGTCACGCTAGTGAAACTGGAGGGCGCTTTGACGTCGGTATATCTAGCTACTACGCGCTTCTTTTCTTTTTCCTTCTTGGTCAGTCTCTTCACTGGTTTGCCCATCGCGGGTCTCTTGAGGGCGTGAAAGACGAGCTCGCCGCTAGGCGGTTGCGCGCTTTCCTTTTCTTACTACGCGGCGCGCTCCTATAGGAAGTCGGAGTTTGGAAAAGTTCACGGTCGTCCTCCTCGTCGTCAGAGGATTGATCGTCCACCACCTGCAGAGAAGAGTCTGCTGCTGCTACTGCTGCTGCTGCTGCTGCTGCTTCTCCTTCTTCCGATTCGAAGCTCGGTCGTTTCCGACCTCTGTCAGCAAGCCGTGTGTCCAAACTTTGGCCAGGTCCGCTCGCTTTATACAGATGGTTTCCGATCAAGGCGTCTGTGGTGGGAACCGCTTCGCGCAGCGCTTTCGTGAACGGCGAGTAGCCCGCCGGTCTGGGCGCCGTCTTCCTGAACCTGGCGGCGTCGTTCAGTAAGTCCACTATGTTGATGCGATGCTCAGGTGGTATTCTCCGACCCGACATCTCGCGCACCGCCCCGTCCTCGTTCCACTTGATCACTCCGGATTTCTCCAATTGTTTGTACAGCTCCACGGTCCGGCGGCGACTCCTCTTGGGAACTTGGTTCGCCAACCGCTCGAGTAGGGACGCGCTGGCCTCTTCAGCAGACTGACGGAGGTGAGCCGGGGGCGAAGAAGAGTAGGACGAAGAGATGTTGCTGTTGTGGGGATTCGCGAGAAAAAATTGCAATCTATTCAACAACCTTCGGTATTTCAACATTTTCTCGCGCGATTCCAAAGTGGGGTCGTTCAACACTAAATCCAAGTCCCTGTAGATAAACTGTAGCACCTGGTGCAAGGCCGCATCGGGATGAAGGGACTGCTCTGCCTGCTTGTGGTAATAGGCCATGTCGGCGGGTAGGCGGGCGGCGGTGGCAGGAGCGGAACTCTCGTTCTTTTCAGTGCGCTCATCAGGAAGAGGAGGAAGGTTTGGAGCAGTAGAAGTACTAGCAGCAGCGACTGCAGTAGTAGCAGCGCTAGTAGTAGCAGCAGCAGCGGGCACATGATGAAGTAGACCTGCTCGTGATGATTTGTAGAGCGTCTCAGGATCCACGAGCGCTAAACGTTTGTAGTGTTGTTGCTGCTCTGAGTCCGTCATGGGGACGCCGGTGGCAATGACGCTGGTGGTGGCGGTAGTGGTGGTGGTGGTGGTGGTGGTGGTGCTGTCGGCGAGTAGGTGTCGAATGACGTGTCTCATATACGGAGAATGCTCTTTATAAGCGGTAAGGCCATCCCTATGAGAGCCGGAATGAGGAAACCTCCCTCTTGTACCAAGACGCGTCTCTTTTTTTTGATGGGCGTAGATTTTTTGCCGACCTCCCTCAACACGTCAGCCGATTCTCGAAGCTTGTCCAGTTGTTTGTCGCTGAGCGGGATGTTCCCTACCAGTAAATTGTGACAGATCTCACTCAACGCTGCGATCAGCTCGTCGCTTCCAGAGTCTATTAGATGCGAGCAGTCCTTTGGCGAGCACTTAGCTAAGTGCTTGAGAGTACCAAAGTGTCTTTCGAGTAGATGAGAAGACTTTTTTTTTTGCTACTGCTTTCTGTTGTTCTTTTTTTTGTCTAGCGGTACGAACACTAGCTGAGAGTGTATGGCCGTCAAAGAGGAGCGTATTCTCAGATCGTCAGGTGTTGACTGCTTGAAGTCCAGGAGGAGGTATGAGTGAGGTCGCTTGAGTTCATGGGTAAATATACTAGAGAGGGCCGCCGCGTTGGACGGAAACACCTGGCGAGACAGACTAGCTATTTGCCCCATTTCGCGCGGGTTCTTGAAAACGATCATGTAGTGAGCGTTCAGACTCATAGTTCGAAAGTCGGGTGATTTCTGGAAGAGGTTCTGAGTGATGTATATGACGCTCACGTTCCAGTGATGCGAGTATTTAGTAAAGATGTCGGCTACCACTTGCTGATTGGAACTGCTCATCAGATCGTCCAATATCAGTAGAGTGTGGGGTCGTACAGCGTCTTCTGCTACTTCCACGTCTCCCGCTATAGACTCTTTGCTAGGAAGACCTTCTCTGAATTCCACACCGTACCGATTTGCCATTTTTTCAAACAGAGGTTGCCACTCGCCGTAATGGTAAAAAGTCTTTTCCACCGGCGGCGTGACCAAATTGTTCACGTCGCTCAGAAATTGATCCACCAAGCGCGATTTTCCACAACCCGACGGACCGCTAATGATACAACTAAAGGGTCCTTGTAGTCGAGCGTCGAAATGAATTTCTGTGAAGAGTTTGCTTTTACTACTGGACATTTTTTTTTGTTTTTTTTTCAGGACGCGTCAGAGAGCGGTTGTGTGTCTGACTGTCTGCTGTGTTTCTCACTCGAACGGTCGGTGGTGAATGGTTGTGGAGAAAAGTCCGCCGACCTTTTTATTGATTCCGGCCGGTGTCACAGTAGCGGCGGCAGAAGTGACTTTTTTTTGCGATAAAATTCTATTTTCACTCAATAGTCATAAATGTTTGTATCAGACTCCAGAGGAGTCTGATACAAATATTTATTTTTTTTTAAAAAAAGAAGAAGAGGAGGAGGAGGAGGAGGAGGAGGAGGAGGAGGAGGAGGAGGAGGAGGAGGAGGAGATTAGTTTTTTTTTTTTTTGTTTTTTTTTGATCATTTAGGCAAAGCTCGTCGCTTTGCCGTTTTTTTTTTCTATTTCTGTGTTGTGACACGATCGTCTCGAAAAAGCAATAAGGCGTGTGAGCGCGGCGGTGACAAATACATATTGGAGCGTATGGTTTAAAATAGTGCGTCCCTATCTTCTTCAATTCGGCTGCGTTGCAATATGCGGGATAACAAGTGACGACGTCGAAACGTTTAGAGACCGTGTTCACGTCGGCCACAACGCGCGCCCACCGAGTGGGAGCTGCAGTCGCTCCCAAGAAACCGATCGGCTTGTCGAATCGTTTCATAGCACTTATTCTCACTTTATAAGAGGAGGCAGGGTGAGGAGAGTAGCGGCGCTCTTTCTTTTCATGAAACGCCCAACGAGTGGGGGCGCTGAGAGCAGCTGTTATGCAATAGTAGAGTAAATGCTGTTCTGAGAAGACGGCTCTCGGCCATGTCGCTACGTTTTCCTTTTCCGCTCTTGTATAACGACGATGACGCTCAGCTTTGCATTTCTCGAGAATTCGGTACGCCTCAAGAGAAGCGTGAACCTCAACTACGTGACGCTCTCTCCTTTGAGATAAAAAAATAGCCGGGCAGTTGAGGAGAGCGCTTTGTTCGCGCGACCGTCTTTTAGAAACTCGCGCCCTCTGCAGCGCCATATTTCTTTCCTCCGAAACAAAAAAGACTGAGTGAAAATACAAATTTAAGAAAACAAAAAGCTCAAAGAAAAAAAATAAGCAATAAGCAGACTCAGCTCGAAATTCCCTGCTGGCGTGATGGCGGTGACTGCAGGCGGTGGCGGCGGTCTGCTGGCCGGCGGTGGCGGTGTCGGCGGCGATGGTAGAAGGGTGTGTGGAAAGAGAGACGCATCTCAGTCTTTTATAGGAGCGGCGAGTCTGACATTTTCAGCTGTCGCATGCTGACCTGCTGCTAGCATAAGAGAAACAAAAGCCCTAATCACACTTTTCAGCTGGATCCTTCCACCCCGCCAGACATGGATCCCAGATGGGAAGGCGGTTTAAAATTAAATCCGTGTACCGACTGTCATACAATAGGGTAATTAGTTGAACGCGTGTTACCTGTATAAAGGATTAACGGGTCATGGGCTCAGCGTGTGTATAGAAAAACAACTACAGGTAGCGTGAACAAAGCGACCCCCTCCCTTTCTGTCACTCTGTCTGTGACTAGAGGGTGCGCGTGTGGTAAGCGGCTTATATCTAAAGAAAAAAACAAATCACCCTCGCCTGTCATCAGCAGACAGCCGGCTGGCGGCTGGAAAATGCGATTAGAGGGATGATGAGCCACGTAGTAAGCGACTTAAGGCTGATCTAAAGACCTGCCGTGAAGGGGCAGCTGGCCGGTGGCTTGAAAAAAGGCGGGGCGTAAGGGTATATAAGGGGAGTGAAACCACATTCAGCATCGTCATCATCGTTCACGCTACTACTACTACTACTACTACTACTACTACTACTACTACCACCACCAGCACCGCGCCTCAATTTGCAGATCCTCGTGATGGAAAGTTGCTACCGTGACATGAAGCGGAATGACGAAGCGGCGCGCGAATGTGAAGCTGATGCTGTAGCCTCTGCTACTGCTGCTGCTAGTGCTGCTCAGCGTGCTACTGCTGCATTTACTGCGGCTGTTAGTGACGCGGGTCGTGATGACGTTGTTGTTGTTGCCGCTGCGGCTGTGACTGCTGCTGTTGCTGCCGCCGATGCAGCTACTCATGCCACCGATGCCGACGCTGCTGCTGCTGATGCTGTTGCGGCTGCCGATGACGCCGCTGATAACGCTACTAGTGCCCGCTCTGCCGCCCTTGCTACTGTCGCTGCTGCTGTTGTTGCTAATGCTCACGCTACTGCTGCTGCCGCTGCTGCTACTGCTGCTACCGCTGCTGCCGAGGCTGCTGCCGCTGCTGCCGATGCTGCTGCCGATGCTGCCGATGCTGCTGCCGATGCTGATGTTAGCAGTCGCGTCGACAAAGAATCGTCATTTGTCACTCTTAAAGCCGCTCCAGTGGAACGCGCGACGGGTAGTAGGGCTACCAACGCGACGGCCGGATGGTGCAAATGGTGTCGTCGCTTCTGCTCGTGCGCTTGCTTTTCTTCCGGTCCTACCTGCTGCTGCTACGGTATGATAGTGTTATAGTGTTTGAATGAGAACGCGCGTAGTTACACATAGACGCTGTTACAGATGTGCTTTTTTATTCGAAAATATAATTTTAACATAAGATGGAACTTGTTGTGTTTTTTTCTATATATACGTTGTTTGTTTACAAACAGGCACGTGTCACGTGGTGTTGTTTACAAACAAGAGAGCCACGTGGTGTTGTTTACAAACAAACCCTAAGTAGGTCACGTTACCCTAGTTACCAGAATGCCGGCTTCTGATTGGCTGAGCCTAAGTAGGTCACGTGACGTAAGTAGGTCACGTTACCATAGTTACCAGAATGCCAGCCTCTCATTGGCTGAGAGCTTCTAAGTAGGTCAGTAGGTCACCCAGAATGCTGGCTTCTGATTGGCTGAGAGCCCTAAGTAGGTCACGTTACCATGGCAACGGGTCACGTGACCAAATGGAGGCCTCTGATTGGCTGCATGTCGATTGAGTAATAAACAGTACTTAACTATAGTCCCGTTCCGATACATACTATACTACTGATTGTGATGAGATAATGCCGCTACCGTCAAACTCCTAATGGACGCTGACAATTGATCATATGTATTTATATGTTGTTTATATATATATGTACATACTTGGTCTTCAACTTTTGAAAATCGCAGTGAAAACCGTGACTACTGTTTGAATAAAAATCTTAAATCTTAAATCAGAAGTATACACACCAAGAGGAGTAACATTTCAAGTCAATCTGTGGAGGATGAGTCTGAAGGCCACTTTGTTTAACTTGGATTTTACAGCAATTTGTTCGGCGGTAAGAGGCCGAAAATAGCTTTAAAAGCTTGCCCTACCTATAGTCAACGGGAGACCGTATATCATTCTCAACCAAAGAGGAGGAACGTTTCACGTCAAGATAATATTTCAATCCTCGGAGGATAAGTCTAAAGGCCAATTTGTTTTCATAACTTGGATTTTGTCTGGAAGCCGGAGGGGGTGACCTCGTTTCGTCTGTTTAAGTTTTTTCTCTGCTGATTACGCATCTATAGGGTCTAGGTGACAATATCCAGGTGGATGTGAAGCTCTCACCCTTGAGCAATTTGAGCAATCCAAGATGGCCGCCCCAACGTAGCTGAAAACTGGAAAAGTATCTTTGCTTCTAATCAACTTAGAGACTCACATAAGTCAGAAAGTACATTTATGATGCCAAGGAATCTAATCCAGCTATTTTCAAAAAGCTATGTGGCAGCCATTTTGAACTTTTTATGAAATTACCAATCCAAAGGGGCGGAATCGGAGTTGAAACTGGGTCTATCAGTATCCTATCAAGATAGTTGGGTCATAACAGTGCTGTCGGATTCTGGACTAATTTTGGGATTTTACAGCAAATCTTGGGGCGGTAAGCCGCCAAAATGAAAAAGCTGCCCCACCCAATCTTCTGGATACCAAATTAGTTAATGGGCAGAGGATAAAAATACATAAATACAATAATACAAAAATGCTATTTTGGGACGACGCCACCTCTCACCGAATACGTCACTATAGGATGACGTCACAAATAAGTACAATCCCTGAGTTTGAGGTCTGACAAAGGGTATGATACGTCAGAGGCAATCTGCCATACATATTTAACTAGAGGTGAGATAACGTGTATTTACGTATCCATGGCGCCATCCTTACATATATCCTCCTTTGTCTATCCTCTGAGGCGCCCCCACAGTGAATACAGCATTTCACCTGAGGAGATCTTTATAATTATAACAATAAATTACTATGATGCCTTATAAGGTACTGTTCTGTCCTTGACGTGTTGGTGTTTTGTTTTCCATTTTTAAGGCCAATCCAAAGAATTAATTAGTTTCTCAACCATTTTCAATGAAAAACATGTTTGAAAATAGGAAAAAATGGGCATATCTGGTATCAAATTAAAGCTTACTGCGCTTAATATATGCATATTTACCAAATTTGCTTATCCATGATTTCTTGATCACTGAAATATAAATCAAGTGCCGAGCATCCACATCCACATCCACATTCACCCACCTGTTTGGTCCAAAGCAAAGAAAAGGAGAGAAACAGAAAAAGTGCCCTCATGATAATTGTCATGGGTTAGTGATGAGAAACAAGTTCATATTTTGGAGTGGCCTTATGCACATCTACTAAACTAAACTTAACTAAAACACCAATATGCTTGTTACTGTGGTAAATGGAGGCATCCCACTCACTATTTCCTGCCAGTATTACGTACCGAAGTCCTTCTTTGTCCATAGTTTCTCATTACTTCCAATTAGTATTTAGTGTTTACTCGGCAGAATGATCAGAGTTAAAGTGACATGATTAGGGCTCAAAAATCGGTTTTGTTAAAAATGAACTTGAATGTTCCCTAAGGCCATAATTCATGTGCTAGCTACTTTATTTAATGTCATCCCCTAGAATTCAGCTTAGAACTTGACTAATTATCAGATTATGGCTCAATTTACTAGTTTTGGAGTGCACGCTATAATTCCCCCATTGAAAATACACTGTAAAATGCTGTAATTGGGCTACATCTGAACCTCTAATTAGGCTCTTATTGCCCATAGATGACATTTTATTTGGCCCTATCCTCCAAATATGATATTGTACTAATATTTGAATCACATTTAAGCAAGATTTGAAATATGAAAAAAATCGGACCATGTCACTTTAACACATGTTGAAGCAACCCTCCAAATGACATTGATGTCATTTTTGGGTATTTTGATGTATTCTAATTGCTGAGGGACAATGTTTACCTATACTGTGGAACTACCAGCAGTGCTCCCACTAATCACCAAGTGGCACCCTGTGTATACAGACAAAGGCCCATGGCCAGACCATATTTTGTTACCGTTCCCCAAGCTGGCCCCACTTCTACCTCTGTTCTCGAGCGTCATCACTGGCGCTTGCTGCAGTGATATTAAAAGTGCAGATGGGTACCGCGTAGGAATCCCCCCCAATATATGGGGGAAGTGACGCGGTCATGGCCCCTCATATACCAGACATGTCGTTCGGATGTGTCTGAAGAGTTGGGGCCAGCTTGACCCTTGCCCCCCTCGGTGAGGCTGGGGCCGTATCCCACGAAGCCACAGGCTGAGCGGGATGCAGCCCCAGCCTCACCGAGGGGGGACGGTACCAAATTGTGCTCAGACTATGAGCCTTTGTCTTTGATATGTTAAATTGCATATAAATGGCCATTATAATTGGCATGGGATACTGGATTTCCAGTACTAAAGCATAGTGGTCATCGTATCCACCATGAAATAATAAATCATATTATCGCCCTCTCTCCACTGGCATCAGCAGTGCTAAGCCTATGGGGCGTCTCAGTCTTTTAGGTCTGAAAGCTTTAATAATGATTGTATCAAGTAACCAAACACATGTACACACATGTTCGGGGAAACAGTTGCCATTGAGTTAAGCACATAAAAGTATAACCCTAGGTAGATATAAGTTGATTTTCAACCACTGCAATGGTAAAGGGATAGGGAGTTGCCCCGCAGGAGACCCGTATGCAAGGGTTGGTGCGCGCTTTTTTCCTGTCCTGGCGCTGTTAGATGAGTAGTATGGGAGAACTCCGAGGGTTCAGTCTCATGAGTTGGTAACAGTTGAAACGTCTTTGACCGGGTGTCGTCTTTGACCGGTGTAGTCTTTGACCGGTGTAGTCTTTGACCGGTGTAGTCTTTGACCGGGTAGGGTTAAAGTACTATAATAGTAAAGAGATTGGGTAATTTATTGTATAATAAGAAGTCCCACCAAGTACATTACATCATATACATATATAATATTTAAAAAAATTGGAAAAAAATCATTTCTAGATACCCAGTCAAAGACTACACCGGTCAAAGACTAAACCGGTCAAAGACGACACCCGGTCAAAGACGCTTCAACTGTTACAAACTCATGAGACTAAGCCCCAAGTGGGCCCTCTTAGTGTTATTTGCTCTTTGGGTACACGAGGCTCAGTCTCATGAGTTTGTAACATTTCAAACGTCTTTGACCGGTGCCGTCTTTGACCGGAGCCGTCTTTGACCGGAGCCGTCTTTGACCGGGTATGTGATTAAAATGAAGAAAAAAGTAGTGTATAGTAAAGAAATGGGTAAATATTTTGTATAATATGTTATAACACATCATTTCGAGGCATTATCTAAAATTGATGTATTTCATATATTTATGTTACTGGCTCAGTCTCATGAGTTTGTAACAGTTGAAACGTCTTTGACCGGCGGCGTCTTTGACCGGTGACGTCTTTGACCTGCTGAAGAAAAAAAGCCCAAAAGGAACCCTTAATATGTGCATTAAAATATATTTTTTTAATTGCGTAAAACAACCATAGACTGTTCATTACATGAAGAAGTTGAAGCTTAAATTTCTTTACTATATACTACTTTTTTCTTCATTTAAATCACATACCCGGTCAAAGACGCCACCGGTCAAAGACGCCACCGGTCAAAGACGCCACCGGTCAAAGACGTTTGAAATGTTACAAAGTCATGAGACTGAGCCACCACCTGACAAGTTCCTCCCACACATTTAGTTCTTTATCCTCATCAAATAGAAACCTAGTTAGGTGTACGACAACAGGAGACAGCCGACCTGCAGGATGTTCGCATTAAGCCCTTTTTTAGCAAAAAAGCCAGCGAGTTACTAAAGTTCAAAGGGGGGGGCGAAAAATTTTCGTCGCCTTCGGCGAGGGGGGGACCAAAATGTTACACGCGCCCTTGAGGGGGGGGTGTAAAAAAATTTCGCCCCTACGCGAGAAATCTCACCACCGCCCCTGTAATTAATAAATGAACACTCCCTTATTAACCGTGTTAAAGGCACACATCTCGGTGCCCCTCCAGCGACAGTCGGAGTGGAGTCGGGACAGGTACTCAGCCCTATAAATAGGGGCGCTGGGGCTTTAAGGACTCCTTCAGTTCTTTGTCCTCGTCACATAGATACCAAGTTAGGTGTAAGAAAACAGCCTACCATCAGGATGTTCGCATTATACAATGTCTCATTACCCGGGTGTTAAGGACACTGACTGTTCCTCCCGCTCCTGTAGTTCTTTGTCATCGTCAAATAGAAACCCAGTTGTAAGATAAGACAGCAGAAGTTGTCAAGATGCCCACATTGATCGTGCCATGAGGACGACACGCTGTCCTACCTGTTGTTTCTCTTTACAAACAGGACCTGACCGCACTCTGAACCTGGGTCTTATCTATGGCTGTGTCTCACCAAATCGGACCAATGTGAAAAAAAAGGTTTGTTTCAGGTAACATGGGCAGAAAATGAAGGGTCGGTAGGTCGAATTTTTTTTTTTTAACTTTTTTTTAAACATAAAAGAACTAGCCAGCCTGTTAGAAGACCCCAAAATTGACCAAAAAAGGGTAAAAATACAGAAAATTCTTCAAAATTGCATAAAAAAGCAAAGGGTCGTCCCTGTTTTGATAGGGTCGGTCATGTGACCTGAAACAAACCTTCTTTTTTTTTGGGCCTAGTTATCTTTTACCGGGTGCCATCTTTGACTGTGTGCCATCTTTGACCGCGTGCCATCTTTGACCGGATTCCATCTTTGACCTCCTGACAGAAAGAGGTTTATTTAAATAAGGCAGGTGAGGATATAAATGGAGATATAACCACCACGATTTTTAAAAATGTTATCCCTATATATCAAAGAGCATTCTTTTAAACCTTTTTTTATGGTTGCTGGTCACTAAGAAGAGATTCAAGCTATAGTGTGTGGCCGTTTAACGCTTAATGGAGTGATGGAGGTCAATCAAGAGTTACCCAAGTAGCTCTAGGTAGCAAGGGTATATTGGACCAATGTTGGCAATGATCGACTCCATCGCAATCGTTATACCAACCATGGCCCATTGTAGGTAATGCATATATTGGTTCAACATACAAATTACAATTATGGCCCACCCTTGTCAATTCTGATAATGGGCCATCGCTGGGTTGACCTCTGGCCCAGAGCTGGTCCATGCTGATATTGCTGATATTGACCCAGTGTCGGGACATTTCAGGGCCATCATATTATTTCTGATGTTGGACCAACATAAATTCTAACTACACTTGTCCAATATTGGTCGTGATCTACACCAGGGGGACTCAATGTTGCCTGAAGAATTTCTTACAGGAGGGCTCCTACTTTACCATCATATTGGGTTATAAATGTGATCCCCAGAGTACTCTACATGTTTAAAGGTCAGAGGAAGTTCATGGATGAAATTTGATATCTAAAAGTGCCATTTACTGCATGACACCCGTGGGAATTTGTTAAAAGTAATTTGAAGACACCTCATGTGTGGGTAATGGAGTTAAAAGATGGATTAAAAAGACAGAAATGGCTTTTTCTAAACTGATGATACTTGACAGTCATGTCTTGAGTATACTTGCACATTCAATTATACACATAAAAATAGTATTGTTCAATATTAGTGATTGTTGCAGTGGTCCTACATTGAAAATTATGTGTAGTAACAAAACACTGGTGGTTAGTTGCAAGTATTGACACCAGGGCCCCGGCTCGTCGTATGTCGCCATGTTGTAAAGGATTAGTGCTCGCCTGTTCTTCATTGTAGCAACATGTATGCTCGTTAGCTCGCTCGGTGGAGTTCATTATTATAATTTTTCATGGCTGCAAAGGTATATGTGGAGATAACAGGGAAGGTTTCCAAGAATTGTGGCACTTGCTGGGGTTACCACCCACCCCCCTTCGGGAAGAATTGCCGATATTCAGGAGACATGGAGCAGGAGCAGAGCACCGGTGGGGGCGGCCATGACGCCTCGCTCGAGGAGAAGAGCACCAAGGCACCGGGCAAGTCACCCTTGCCATCCAGGGAGGACCATTTACAAAAGCTGGTGGACAAGGAGGAGGAGCTCAAAAAGAAATTGCAGGAAGAACGGCGGGTAAAACAGTTGGAACATCAACTTGCTACCCTGCGGATCGCCAATAAGGATATAGTACGGGACATCGAGGAGACCGACAGCGTGGCCGAGTCCTTGGGAGTGCACACGGGGACGACGACCTTCCGCGCTCCTCGGCCCGGCAACAGAGGGGCCCCAGGCGGGGGGACGGCATCTGCCCCGCGTCCCGGGGGAGGCACCGGCGGGGGCGCTATTCCGCCCGGCCTACGCTCTATCCGGGAAGAGTTGGCGGCAGCAGGCGTGGAGGGTGAGGTTGGGGCAACACATTTATTACAAGGTTGGTCCGATGTTTAATTTCTAACCTTGGAATAATGTAAAAACATTGTGATGTTGGCCCAATATTGGGCCAACATGAAATCAATATAACTTTCTCCGAGCATGGGCCATTACTTGGCCAGCGGTCAAACCAGCAGTGGGCCAATATCGAAATGCCATTATTGGCCCAATTTTTAGTGGTATATTGGCCCAAACATGTGTTGTCATGATTCACCAATGCAGTCCGGCGAGTAACTCACAACAAGTTTCAATCGAGGAAGGTTGGCTTGATGCTTGAATGCACCTCTGGCGAGTTGCTCACCAGGGCTTTATTGACACATCATGCCTACCGAGGGCATGATACATAAATGCATTATGCTACAGTTTAAAGTGCAAAGTGCAGCACTGTTTATCAGGTCCAGGAAATGGAGGAAAACCCTCCCCAGAGCCGTTATTTACACCAGTGTTAATTTTCACAATGCAGGTAGATGTGAAAACACTGCAGGGCTCACTGCCTACTGGGTGAAGTGGAGGAGCACAGAGGGAAAGTCTATAGAAGAGCATACACTAATCTATCTTATTTGATATATACATTTAACAGCAAATTGATAGAAAATTCAGCAAATGTGTTATAAGAAAACCATTGCTAATTTTAGCCCTGTAGTGTTTATGCTACAAGCAAAACCGTTGCTAATTCTAGCCCTGCAGTGTTTTCACACCTACCTGCGTTGTGAAAATTAACACTGGTGTAAATAATGGCTCTTGGGAGGGATTCCCTTCATTTCCCGGACCTGTTTATTGTCATGATACTGCATTCATGTATCAACACGGCAGGGTCGATGAGCTCCCCATTGGTTGGCATGATGCACCAATGCAGCACATGCCGGCCCTGCATCAGTGCATCATGACGGCGCGAGTAAAACGCTTTGAGGGATCAAGCCATTCTTAAAAGTTCAAACAATTACAGTTGGCACGACTCCTAATTACATCATAATTGATATGTTAAAGGAAATGAGAGACAGGTTCTCATAAAGATAGGGCTCATTATGAGGGCTCATTATGGAGGTTGCAGTCAGGTTAGGGGACAGTGCAAATAAGGAGTATAGGTAGGTTGCCAGAAGTCGATCTCATCAACTGTGCTCGATATATATTATATATATATATATATATATATATATATATATATATATATATATGTGTGTGTGTGTGTGTGTGTGTTTATCATGGTTTAAACATATTTAAAATCACTTTTATCTCTATCCATCTAGATTTACGTCAGTATTTTATCAAATATTCAAGATGTGAGTGAAATGATTTTGACCGGAACAGGAAGTAGAAATCCCGAAAATGGTTACAGGCCGTGTGACTAACAACAACTTATACAGGACTAGCGACTTAGGCTATGGGGGCTGCCATCTTGGTTCAGAGTGATGCATTGTGATTAGGCCCCCGACTCCAGAGCAGTGCATCATGGGTGAATTTCCTATCAGCACCTTTGTTCTAGGTGTGAGGGGAGGGGATTAGCCTGATAAGGAGAGGGGGTTTAGCCCTCGACCACCTAAGGTACCAGGATGCGCTAGTCCCGTATACTATTACGGCTTTTTATGCATCTTGACCATCTGTGCATTTGGATGGGTGACTACAATGGTGAATAGGATGATTGGTTGAGAATCAAATTGTTGTCAATACTGTAATTTTTGCAATTGATACAGGCACTCGTCACTTCCAATAGGTGGTGTTTACATAATTCATGTTTTGTGGTGGCAATATGCGGTTGACGATGACGAATTGGAGGTATTGTGAAAATGCTGTTAAAATATGTACAACAATATACATATCTACAGCTTTATATATACCGTATTCGACGTAATAAGCGCACAGTGCGCTTAGAAATTATTATGGACACATTTTAGTAGTTAAGAGTTTAATTGGGATCAAAAATTGAGAATTTTTTTGTTATTTGTAGTATAAAAATCAGCCAAAAAGGGGGGGTGTGCGCTTATTAGGGGGTGTGCGCTCATTACGTTGAATACGGTAACGATGATTGCAATAAGTAAAGAGCTGCACTTAAGACCGTTCATGCCTCATGTTTCTTCGCAGGCTGCGACCTGGGTCATGCTGCATGTCGTTACGGGTTGTAACTCTCAGTAGGGCGCAGGGGGCTGTCTGAGAGTTACGGAGAGAAGGGTCATTTTTCTACTGGTTCTGCCAATCCCTACCTATCATGTACATTTCTACATCCAATTAGGATAAGCCATGAGTGGCTTAATTGGTGAATGAATAGTGTGAAATTTACAACTTGGTAGCCTAATTATAGGCATGTCTAGACCAATCGAGGTGTGGCATCCCTGCACAGACTACCCTCTACAAAGTACTAAAACCTGTAGAGATGGGTAATAAATTGGAAATTCTAAAAACATAGGAAGGTAGGGGACATATAAGAAGCCCCCCATGTAATTTCAGTCCAGAGAACCGTATATTAAGCCCAGGGGAGTGCGAATCAAACCAACCTCGCAATGGGCTGGATTTCCAGTGATTTCTGGACCCTAAACTTCTACACCCACAGCAGTGTGCTGCGGCCGTGGGTGTAAGTAGGCTACACTATAGGGCCTAGACTGGAGCTGGTTGCGGCGGGCAGCACTGATAAGAGCTGATAAGACTGTTACTAGCCTGTCCCCTGTTTGTCCCCTAATTGTACCCATAGTGGGATGTCTTATCAGTGGGTTCTACAGCAACCAGCATAATATAAAATGGCGGACCCACAGGGTATAGCTCCAGATTCCAATACTGCATGAGGCCTACAACCAGCGAAATATAAAATGGCAGTGGTCAGCTTTGAACCAGTGAAAAGGAACCAGAATGTATGATGTTGGTTTTACCATCATACTTTCTGATTCCATTTCCAGTTGCTGCTCGCTGGTTCCAAGCTAACCAGCCTAAAAAACACCCAGTGTATGCAGCATTTAATCATAATCCCATAGACCTAACAGCAAAGCAAGCCATACTGATTCATATATGTCCATCAATGGATATCACCCGGCAGCTATTCAAGGCCTGCCACCTGCCATTGATATCAAAGCCCTATTATCCCCGGCTCTTATTCAAGGGAGGCTCTTATTTAAAACCCAGCACCTACGGGGCCCTTGATGTGGGGGGCCCCATGTCGCATGTCAAATTTAAGAAAGGCCCATGTCACATGTCATTTAGGAAAAACCCATGTCACTAGTGTCACTAAGAGATATTGTTGATTAGGCCCCCACCAAGAGAATTTTGAAATCTTTAGGACCAAATTGGTGCATTCTGATGCATTTTTAGAGCCTGAGCTCCAGGAATTAAGTGCAAAGAAGCCGGGGGGGTTGGGGGTACCTCTCGAGAAAAATTTTGAATGTCTAAACTTGAAATGGGGCATTCTGATGCACTTTCCAATACTTTTTCTCATGTCACTAAGGCCCATGTAACATGTCACATTTAAGAAATGCCCCATGTCCCATGTCACTTACTTGCCCATGTCCCATGTTGATATTAAGAAATGGCCGTGTAGCCATATGGAATTTAGAGGTCTGGGGCCATAGCTACATTCGACGTTATGGCAGTGATGGTTGTCTGGGGTTAGCTGCCCCGTCATCGTAATGTGAGACAGCTTACCTTTAAGTAGGGGTAATCTAACGCAGTAATTACAACTTAAGTCTTTCACTTACCTGTAATTGACCCCTTCATCATCTATCATATTACCTCTCATCACTCTAATCAAACTGCGGCTAAATGTCAGTCTCATACAAACATCATCAACACGTGACAACTTTAACCAAGATTGCTTTTTTAATTTTTTAATTTTTTATCAAACTTAATCGCTGTCTGCGCATCTAGAGTAAATGCTTGATACAGACACCAAAAATACACAAAGCAGAAACATGATGTACCCCATCCCAGTGGGCACGAAAATCCAGTCCAACATTGAATCAACATTGCATCAACATTGAATCAACATTGACAACCATTTAAGAATGTTGATTCAATGTTCTCTGCCCACTGGGATATGCTTGTTTGTTTGTTTGTTATTCATTTATTTAACCTGTAAGTACATAGAGCCAGGCTCTGTTTCTGACTTACAGCCAGTGTGTATATCTATTATAGATGGAATTGATAATAAATATACAAAAATGTCCTTAAGGGATGATTTATATTCTTTATATGAGTATACATAAATATATTTCTTGCTTATATAGCATACATATAGTATAATATACAATCTAATACAAAAAATGATTGTATACTTCACAGCATTCTGCATCCAGATTCAAGATGTTTATGAATCTAGGATATACTTTTTTACCTTGTTACAATTAAACCTATCTTAAAGGTTATGTAGGAAACGAGGTGTGTTGTCTTTGACCACAACTACAAAAGTGCCCGCCAAACCTGCTGGCAAAATCCAGCTGGACATAATTATGCATGATTTTTCCCTCCATTGGGTCTCATTGGTCAACCTGTGGTCAGCTGGTCACTCACTGGCAAAGCTGAGGCTCAGTCACACTGACACTTGTTTACAAGTGCACTTTTTGCTAGACACTGGCAATGTACCTGTGTTTACAATTTTATGTGTGTTATGACTATTATTTGGGACTAGCTCGGCCCCTATAATAATTTATATGTGACTATGGCTGTGTATCCTACATGAGGTTGATATTGAGTTTATATTTATTTATTTATATACCCTTTGGTGGGAATTGGGCTTAGTGCTGAATCATTTAATACCAATGATTCAGTGGTATAAGTTGACTCGATTATGGGCCAACTTGACTTTTGTAGTTTCGACCCTTCCGGCGTCATCATCAGGTGGTAGACACTAGTATACATAAATACGTTACATGTGTATTTTGTATATGTAATAAATATTGAGAGTGGTCTTGCCTCCTCTCACAGCTTTTTACTTATTTTTACATGCATGTTGGCCTCTTAATGGTTTCCCATTACTAGGCCTATCCAACAATTTTTTAGGATTGCTTAGATGTGCTGGTGCACACTTTTTAGTCGCTGGTTTGTGTGGGCTAGTTATGGCTGGATGTCTCGACAAAATAAAATACTGTTTAGTTTTGTGAACGAGGACTGGTTTGCCGATTCACCCATGTGAGCCGTCTTGAGTGTTCATGCCTTTAGGGGCATGGCTATGGAGTTTTTCGATCCAGTGGAATTCCACTAGGGCGAGCAGCCTTTTCCCTTCTTCGCTTTTTGGATGTCTGCCGATGTAGTCCATGATATGGAATTCCATGTCGGCTACCTTGTTGTGGTCGCACTGGTTGAAGTGCCAAGGAACATCCGTTTCTCCCTCATTTTTCTTTACTGATCTGGTGTGTTCGTAGATTCTGCCCTTGATGGCGCGTTCCGTTTTGCCCACGTAGTGCATTTTACATTTTCTGCACTGTAGACAATATATCAGGTTCGAGCTCTCGCACGTTACGTTTGTTTTTGTGGAGTAGCTTTTTCCCGTGATGTTACAAGTAACACTTCCGGTTTTGCTGATTTTAGCGCACTTGTCACAAAAGAGCTTTCGACATTTGTTTCTGGGCCTTTTTGTGTTTGGGTCACTCGGTGGTTTGCCTCCAAAAATCCCGTCTTCCTCGTCATCGGATGTCGGGTAGTTTGTGGCCGCTCTGACTAGATGGTCTTTCAGATTTTTAGGGTGTTTTTGGCCTTTCACTAGGCCCCCTCTCCTCAAGAATTTGGTGGTTTTTGAGGATCCTAGTCTGTCCCAATTTTTGGATACCGTTTTGTTTATAATATTGTTACCTGGTCTGTGGGTACTGATGTCCAGTTTTACTCTGGTGTCTAGGAAACTGATTTCATATTTTGAGATTTCTGCCGTGAATTTGATGGTGTCATGGAAATCGTTCAGATGTTTTATCCATCCGTCGAGTTCTTGTTTCCCGTGTGTCCACACGAAAAATATGTCATCAATGAATCTGAGCCAGATTTCCGTTTTTTTGTCATGGCCTTGTAGAGCTGCGATTTCTACATTTTCCATGAACAGGTTTGCTATCTTAAAGGTTAAAACTATATGCACGGATAATATACTCAGCCACATGCGCTAGCATGTTAAGGATGGGTATATCTCACGATTGGGCTGATGTTATGCCCTAAGGTAGATGGAAAAAACCTTAATATACAAAACATATCAAATGTAGGTGTTGTTCCAGTTGATATGGTGGAAGATGTTCAATCCACTTAGAGAGCTTAATGTACGAGAAAATAAGACATAAATGTAATCATAGGTAGAGGAAAAAAGGTAGAGATGAGTGGAAAACCAACACAATGTATATAATATACGACTCAGATTTCTATAGCGGGAGGGTATAGTATGTCCTTGAACCTTTTCTTGTTCCACCTTTGGAATTTTTCTTTCTCATTATATGCCCTAGTTTCATTATTGAAAGAGTTCCATAAGGTGGATACCCAAAATTCATAACTTTTTCTATAAAAGGGGTTTTTGGGCCTAACTATCTTCACTAGGCCCTCATTGTGTGCCCTTGTCCATATGTCCCTAATATCTTCATTTATTTAAATGTCTTCATTTATTTAAATGTAATTACGTTAAGTAATTAATTACCTAATAAAACACTTAAAAAAAAAAATTTGTACCTGAGAGAAGTCCAATTTATTTACACCACACTTCCTTAGACAGGGATCAACATGAAAATCTTCATTATTATAAGTGGTTTTTAGACCCCTGTTGAAAGCATACTGCAAATTTTCCATAATATTATTAGGAGCAACATTGTACAACACATCACCATAATCGATAGTAGGAAGGATCATACAAGTTAATACTTTGGCACTTGATGTTTCAGACATTTTTCTTCTTATTCTCCTCTTCTGTGCCAATATGCATGACCTTGTTTTTTTTAGGATTGAGTGATAGCTTTTTGGCTTTGCACGAGCTATTTACTAAGGTAAGATCACTGTTAATTATATTTATAACATCAGGGATCAGGTTATTATGCGGATAGTACAAGCATGATTGAATGGTTTGACCCATCACACGGAATAAGGATTGATTTAACTGTAAATCTGTGTTGTTGTTTTTTATTTGAGCGTGAAATTACACTGTAAACAGAGTTCTGATTGGTCACAGAGCTGGCTACTGTAGTGGATGTAAGCAGGGTTCTGATTGGACACAGATTACTGTAGTGGATGTAAGCAGGGTTCTGATTGGTCACAGATTACTGTAGTGGATGTAAGCAGAGTTCTGATTGGTCACAGATTACTGTAGTGGATGTAAGCAGGGTTCTGATTGGTCACAGATTACTGTAGTGGATGTAAGCAGGGTTCTGATTGGACACAGATTATTGTAGCGGATGTAAGCAGAGTTCTGATTGGTCACAGATTACTGTAGTGGATGTAAGCAGGGTTCTGATTGGTCACAGATTACTGTAGCGGATGTAAGCAGAGTTCTGATTGGTCACAGATTACTGTAGTGGATGTAAGCAGGGTTCTGATTGGACACAGATTACTGTAGTGGATTTAAGCAGGGTTCTGATTGGTCACAGATTACTGTAGTGGATGTAAATAGAGTTCTGATTGGTCACAGATTACTGTAGTGGATGTAAGCAGGGTTCTGAATGGTCACAGATTACTGTTGTGGATGTAAGCAGGGTTCTGATTGGATACAGATTACTGTAGTGGATGTAAGCAGGGTTCTGATGGGTCACAGAGCTGGCTACTGTAGTGGATGTAAGCAGAGTTCTGATTGGTTACAGATTACTGTAGTGGATGTAAGCAGGGTTCTGATTGGACACAGATTACTGTAGTGGATGTAAGCAGGGTTCTGATTGGTCACAGATTACTGTAGTGGATGTAAGCAGGGTTCTGATTTGTCACTGTGAGAACACTGGGACTAGTACCTATACAAGGTACCTATAAATGTACATGACAGATATAAGAGAGGAGCCAGATATAGAGCTAGATAGGGTTATTTTCCCACTTCAAGTCATGGTTTGTTTACGTCGAGATAGTGTCGGTGATGGTCGTGAGGCTGCCAAGTCATGACCTCATGTAGGTCACGCGTCATGCTAACCGACCTGACTGAACCTTTACCGTGATTCTCATAAAACAAAAATAGATATATTATTCCCAGGATATAGCGCAGACAACTAATGTACAGTTTCATTCTATTTTTAACCCAAACACTCGTGTCTGGACCATCCAATAAAAACATAAGTGCTCTTCTTTTTACGGGTTTTTTTCCGCTTCTATCTCAAGCAGAAATATGGATACCATAAGTACTCAATCACCTGACCCTGGGGTAAGGAGTAGATGTGTGGGGATAGGGGGACTAGAAACCTATTTTGTTTTGCAATGTACATATTTTCGCAAATTTCATAGCAATAAAAATCTGCAAAAACATGTACAGTATAAATATCTATCCAGTATAGTTATGAGCTACTACATTCCAAGATTCACAAATTCAGATACACGCGCAATCGTGCTTCTTAGCAAAGTCGCAAAATGTATGCATTTTGAAATCAGAGTTTTCCGCCGGGGCTGCACTACTTGTAATTAAATATCATAAAAATGAATAAAAGTTTGGAAAAAATGAAATAAAAAAACATTCAAAAGGAAATCCATTTGATGATCCTGTGATGACTTAAGTAAAGACTTAATTACAATTGTTAATACCTCTTTAGCTGCAGTAGATGATGATTAGATGGAGGCTGCCAACCGGTGACAACGGTAATTACCCGGTTACGATGTAAGTGTCATGGCCGCAAATGCTTAAAAACCCAACACGTCACAGTCGAGTGACCAATGGACCCTATGACAGATCGTTGTCATAGGGGGAACCTAACCCTAACCCTAACCCCAACCCTAATCCGACTAACCCTAACCCTAAGGAAAAAAGTAACTGTCACAGTAAATGATTGCGCAGAAACACTACAAATAAGGTGATTCCCCTATGACAGAAGCTTGGTCATAGGGTCAATTGGTCACTCGAATCGGACGTGTTGGCTAAAATCGCGGCGCAAATAGTGTCAAAACTGGTACCCCACATGACGGGGGGGGGGGCAGTCACCAAACTATAGACCAATGCAGCAAGATAAGAAAGGGTGACAATTTCATAATAAAATTGTGTTAATGTTGTTTGTTGGCACAATCCTCATAGCATTTCCTGTTATGGCTTTGTTGATCAGGAGATTCACAGGACAAGAATCTTTCAAATAGTACATAACTGAATGCAGGATTTTGATAGTATTTAGCAGTCACGCTTCGGAAATGTTTAAAAGCTTTATCAACAACATATCTGAAAAGTCACCCTTTCTTGCTGCATTGGGTTATAACATAAACATCCGGGATGACGGACTGAGCTATAGAATTCATATCTTTATATAGAGGTGTGTGTGTAATTTGTACATATATAGTTTGGTTAGCTATTCGTTTATCTATCCTGCAAGGCCGGGTACCATCCCTGACCGGGTGCCATCTCTGACCGGGTGCCGTAAAAATGGTTTATTTAGAGCACATGATGATAAAAATGGACAACTAATTACTATTTTAATAGTTATAATATCCATTAACCTTTTCAGCCAAATTCTATCTATATCTTCCCAAAATAAACCGTTTCCATTCAGGCCAGTTAGAGATGGCACCCGGTCAGAGATGACACCCATTCAGAGACGAAAACATTGCCCCAAGTGAGACACAGCCATAAACTGTCCAGGCAGGAATTGGTACGGGTCTGAAGTAGAGAAAGAAAATATTTAACAATATGATAATAGCATAATATTGATAAGGGAGTGGTCATTTTTTAACAACAGGGGGGGGTCGGTGGATTTCCGCCAGAGCGGGTCAAATTTTTTTTGGTCCCCCCCCCCCTCGAGAGGGGTCGAAATTTTTTTGGTCCCCCCCTCCAGCAGGTTGAAATTGAGCGGGACCGAACCCTTTGAGCTATAGTAATGCACGGGCTTTTCCGCTAAAAAGGGGTGTAATTTTTTTGGTCCCCCCCTCAAGAGGGGTCCAAATTATTTTGGTCCCCCCCCCCCTTCAAGGGGTCCAAATTTTTTTGGTCCCCCCCCAAATCCACCAACCCCCCCTGTTGTTAAAAAATGACCACTCCCTAATGTTCATGATAGCGTTCATGTTCCTTGACGTTGCCTCATGTTCAGCTTGACCTCACTCAAGTTATTAAATATTGTTAAGATGAATAGATTTGATAAAATGTCAGGAAGGAAATAAGCGCTTTTCTTAAGTAGAGCAAAAAAATCTTTAACATTATGATAATAATTTCATACTGATATGAGAGAAAATTAGGACCACCGACGACTGTAGCGTTCTTGTTTGTTGATGTTATATATATACCGTATTTGACGTAATAAGCGCCCTCCCCCTAATAAGCGCCCCCTCCCCTTTTTGGGGCATTTTTAGACTAGAACAAAGGCCCGAATTTTCCAATTTTAGAGACAATTAAACTCTTAAGTACTTAAAATGCCATGAAAATAATTTTATAAGCGCCCAGGGCGTTTATTACGTTGAATACGGTATATATATATATAAGAACATAATCTGTATCATTCATCATGCCGCTTGTTCACCTTGACCTTCACCTTACTCACCTATAATGAGATAATTCATGTGTCAAAACACAAGGATGCATATATGGGCACCTGCAGTATGACACTGGAGCACTGATGGCTAACACACAAGCGGATGTGAAGCCTATAACTATACATCAAGAAGGCAGCACCCATAAGTGGTGCAGAACTAAACATATACGGCTAGAAACACTGTCGAGGAAAACCGATATCATTGTTCAAATGAATACATCAGGAGACATTTTTGAATTATGTTGTATTTTGAAAGTTACATGCATATTTATATGGGCATTATAAACAAAAATATGTTGTTTAACTGAAAAATAAAAATCGAGCCCAAATTAGCACCTAAACCATCTTTAATTACACAGGTGTAGAGTTTTAGTTCACAGAAAAGACAACTCGGAAGGTTCTCTGATTTCTGGATGCAAAAGAAAGGTTTTATTTTCGGTTCCTATACAATTCAGCTAAGTCGGTTCTATTCACTCGGAGACCCTGGCTGGTCTGCCTTCTACCTTGGCCACTCGGCCTTATATATATCCGATCCCACCCCGATCGCAGCGCCCTCTCTCTACCACTCACACCCTCTATACGTCAGGCCGAGAACTATTACTACCCTCGTTTACATAACTACGATTCGAGTTGGATTCAAGTCCCCTACACAGGTAGCAAAGATGTCCCGGTGCTAATGAGCCATGACCTGTTACTCAGCCACCTGGACAGGTGAGAAGTGTAACCAGGATTGTCTCATACAGCCAGTGTGGTTACCAAACACTTATCATGAAGAGCAAGGGCATGATGCATTAATGCACTCACTGAAAATTCATAAGTTGAAAGGGTTAGTCAGTACAGACTAACCCAGGTTGGTCATATGAGTGTCAGTCACAATGGCAAAGTTATATTCAAAAATGACCAAGGGGTCAGTCAGTGGTGGCTAACCTAGGTCTATCATTGGTGTGGCGTATTTGTATACCACTAGTTGGGGCCACCTGTGATGACCACCCAGTGGCTCCCCCTGGAACTAAAAAGACTAAGGTGGGTTGGTCAGTAGTGACCAACCTGACCAACCTGACAACAATAACTAATCTAGGTTGGTCGTATAGGGAGCCAAAAAATGACTAACTAGGTTAGGCACTAGTGATTGAGAGGTTGGGCGTATACCCAGTAAACACAACTACGTTGGTCAGACGTAAATCTACGTTGATTTTTGGTCTGAACTACGTAATTTTAGAAGGTTTATGAACATTGAAACGTTAAGGTTTATTTACCACTCTCAAACCTACAGGTCTGATTTACGTAGCTCAGACGTAAATCTACGTTCAACTGGGATTACACATTACATATAATTCTACATAGTGGGATTCAGATAAAGGATTGTATTATATTGCAGACAAATTTACATTAACAAACAATATTCATACAAAATAACCACTATAATGTCATTTCATTCTATATAGTATATTCTTTTAGTTCAACTGAACAGCCTCACAGTATAGATCTGTTGACTAGTTTGGGCTGCAGAGAGGCTTTGTATTTCTTCTGTTACCACAAATGTGGTGTCCGCTCAGTAAAGGTGCCACAAAACACATATTCACACCCAATACTTTAATCTACTCTCCTTTATATATAAATATTCTATTGAATACAGTTTATTTGCATGATATTGAATTCATAATTAATGCGAATTTACTGCTTGAATGTGGTAGATTTGTTAAAGAGCTGCAACATTCTCTCCATAATTGATAGTGCTGCCACCTTGTGTGAAACTGAGAAGTCATCTACCCACTTTGGTTGAAAAGTTACGTCCATTAACGTAGATCTACGTAGATTTATTACGTAGATTTACGTCTGAATGAGGTAGATAAACGTAAATGAGACGTCTACGTCTGTTGAACGTAAATAAACCTTAACGTTTTGACGTCTACAAACCTTCCAAAATTACCAATCTCAAACCTGTTGGTTGGAAAACTACCTAGAGAAACCTCTGAGCTACGTTGGAAGTACGTAGGGTGTTTACTGGGTAGGGAGCCTAGGAATATCAGTGCTATGGAGCTCTTGGCGGCCTAATTAGCCAGGCAGCATTACAAGAAGTAATAGTGTAATGATAGACACAAAGACTCATAGTATTCAGTACATCACGACTTTCTACACAACTACCCACGCATGTGTGGCAGTAACATATATTGATGCAATTGATACTCAATTATACAATTAAATAAATAAATAATACCTTAATTAGTGTGTCATAAATATGCCTACATGCTCAAGTCAGCGAGACACGTAGGATGAAAATAACAAGATGATACAGGGTATATTACCCATGACTTTTTTTCTTTAAGGAGCTGGTTATGTCAGTGTTTAAGTATATATTGCTACAATTAACAATAACTTTCACTAAATACATACGGTCAATGTGAACATCTTTTGACCGGGTGCCACTTTTTGACCGGGTGCCAGCTTTGACTGGGTGCCAATTTTGACCGGTTTGATAGAAAACTGTTTATTTAGGTTAGATATAACTGGGCTACTAATTACTAATTTAAAGTGTTATAACATCCATTAACATTTTTAGCCTACTTATATCTTCATCTGGCCTAAATAATCCATTTTTTATCAAGCCGGTCAATGATGGCTCCTGGTCAAAGACGTTCACATTGGCCAGATCTCATGAGTTTTTTTTAATGTGTTTATTAGGTAATTAATTACTTATTTGTAATTACCAGGTATCGGCGCATTGCCATTCTTCCACGCAGACCTCTTTCTTTTGATCGGTCTTGGTAAAGAAAAATATTAGTGTGTCATGACAGTTTTAAATATGTAACTTCTATGCAATGTAAGAAATAAAAGATGTAATACAATATTACAGGTACTTCGTGTTTTTGATGAGATGAGTTGAGTGATGAGAGCTGTAACTCATGGAGTTATGAGATTAACGGAGTCAGATATTCACATGAAACAGATATCTATGTCTCTAATTCTTTTCTTAAAATCTGTAAGGTCATTTTTGACCGGCTTGATAGAAAACAGTCTATTTAGGGGAGATGTTACAGCCCTAAATTTGTTTGTGTGATGAAGGAATATGGTGGTGCCATGCCCCCTTTGTACACCAAATGTAAGCTTTATCAAACCATTTGATGCGCACATAAATGTTAAAATCTCAAATATTAAATATAATTCACTTAAACTTTCACCTTATTCTTAGTCTTTACTTCATTAAAATGCATCAAAATGCACCTTTGCAAGATCCAGTGAAAAAACATTTAAAAACATGCAAATTTGATGTCTTGGTGATGATATATAATTACATATTTAATTAAATAGTTAAAGTAAATGATGATCCTGTGTTGCCAAGGGTTACTAGGTTAAGTGTCATGGGGGTACACACTGCCGGATCAGGGGGGGTAGGGGTACAAGAGCCGCCCCCCTTCCCATCCTGGACATCCGGGATGAGATATACAATCATATTTTAGTACATGAAATGTTGCCAATTTATTATTATTTATTTATTATATTATATTTACATGTAGTACCATAATAAAGGCAGGACATGACTGCTGGCTGTAGACTGTATATCAATGTACTAAATCTAGTTCTTCTTGTATTGAGTAGAGGAAATAGACAGAGGTCCACGATAATCTGTCTGATCGACAGGTTTCTCCACGAGTGGTGCATTGGATCGTATCACACGAGGTGGAACCAAGTGTGATGCGATCCAATGCACCACAAGTGGAGAAACCAGGAGTTCAGACTGATTAGAGTGGATCTCCGTATTTATTTTATGTGATTCTTGATTAATTTCATCAAAATATACATTAGATTGGTTTCATAGCTATTTTGGTGATGCCATCGTGGAGAAACAGGCCATGGAGAATGAGCATCAGTTTCTCCACAGGGGTGTGGAGAACGACCAACTTAGTACTGAGGCATAGTGACAGCCGCTGGAAGTTGCTGCCTCCCTGCTTCATTTTGTTTCCCACGTACATCACAAGAGTGGTCGGGGGGGGGCATAGCCCTATGGCAAAAAAACAATGTGTGTTTCAGGTTACCCAACCCTACCTAGCAAAACAGGGCCAACCCTAGGAATCTTTATCCAATTTTGAAAAAATCAGCGCAAGCAGTCAATTTTTGATCCCACCTAGCAAAAGAGGGCTGACCCTAGAAATTGTTATCCAATTTTGAGTAAATTTAGTATTTTCAGGCAAAAAAAGAAATCTTTTTTTTTAGATAAAAAGAACCTAGATTTTTCAGACTATGTAACCTGAAACACACCTTTTTTCTTGACCTTATCAATTAATGCATCCCTGAATACATGCTTTCACCTGTTCGGAAATTGATTATACTGGGTCTATAAAAGATTGTTTTATGCCTGTGTCATGTTTAATACATGATATTTTAATAAATATAAATGATTGTAGTTTGTAAATCGGCCAGGGTAGAGATCGGGAAGTCCTCTTTGCAATGGTACCAAATATGATATATAGTATATTGTGACTTTGAGTAAAATATATTATGTAAATAACTAGATGCACTAATGCTGGTGGGTAGGCCATTATACTAGTACGTCCTAGATGGTGAGTACAAGTGCCGCTCCTTTAGGGCGTACTAGAATAGTGGGTATGTCCTCAACCAATATCCAAGATAGATTGATAAATCCAAGCTTTAAAGGGCGGCTAGCACCGTTCCTAGCAAAGATGGGTACCTGCCCTCTGAGTTCTTACAAAACACACAGCAACCAGCGGCACCAATTGGCCAATCAGGGCGCCGCTATCGAGGTCACGTGACTTGCTAAGACTGGCAGTCTTAGCGGTGCTAGCCGCCCTTTAACAGACATTAAGGTATCTCCCAATGCTGAAACAACGCTTTAAGCTGGGGTTTGCGGTGCACTCTCAGAAAAGTGAGCATCACTGTTGCCGAAAGCGCTCTCACCTGTAAGCCGGGCAGTGCCTGACTTTCAGGTGTGACAGCTTTTGGCGACAGTGACGCTCACTTTTCTGAGGGCGAAGTGGAGGAGGGGGAAGAGGAGAAGAGGGGTAAGGGGCACCGGCGACCGACTTACCAAAGCAGATTATAACGTAAAATTAACTTTGGGTCCCAAAACCACCAACCGTGACTGGAAGCATGAATCACCGCCTTATCATACATACCGATAAACAGCAATTTTTTTTCACAATTTTTTTTAAAAGAAGTTATTTTGGTACCGTTTTGATTCGGCAAAAACATGGCGGATTTTGTGGAATTCTCTGACCCTTGTTGCTAGGCCCACAATATGAGAGTATTTGCAATAGTTCTATTATTTGTACCGTTTTTCTTTATGCACAATGGTATTCTCAGAATTAGTGTAATAGGGAGATTATTTATGACATACAAAGGAACCAAAATACAATTGAAATAAAATTAGTAAGAAAAATCGAGTTACCTTTGAAAAAAAACGTACTTGCACATAGCCTCTTTTGGCTTATCTGTTCCCGGTGAGCACCTAGGCCTAATTCAATGGGGTGGTTCGCTGGTCCCAAATATTGCCGTTATATATATAGGGGAATGATTTAAATTTAGATTAAAATAAGGGTGATTTTTTTTTTTTTTAAGTTGAACGTGTGCTTGACACATGTATAACTTTGACCTAACACCATATATACAATATTAAAGGGTACGATTTTTTTTATTAATGACCACCTTCTTGCATGGTAACACCTCACAACTTTATATAGAATATACAGAACATACCCTTTAGCCTCAACGGATACGAAAATCCAACAGGTATGACCATTTACAGCCTTGCAACACTGAACTACATAAATATCATTATTCATACCCGTTAACCAGGTGCTGTCTCTGACTAGGTGCCGTCTCTGACCGGATGTAACTTTGGGAATTTAGTTATGTTCCATCAACAGCAGGAGGCTGATAATAATTGCATAACAGCTGCCATAACGTTTTTAGAAATCCTTATATATTTGAGTATAGGCTAAAAAAAAAATTTAAACTTTTTCTGACACCTGCTCAGAGACAGCACCTGGTCAGAGACGGCACCTGGTAAGAGACGGCACCCGGTGAGAGACGGCACCTGGTCAGAGACGGCACCTGGTCAGAGACAAAAACATTGGCACAAGAATCTATGCACCACGTGCACTTTAAGATGTGCCTACTTGTAATATGAACGTCAATATCTAGCCCATTGCTCAGCATAGCGCTATAAGTGCACATCGTGATGTTTAACTCCCTAATTATAGAGATATCTGAAGTTAATGAGGCATGACTTATCCATCTGGACATGTCTATGGTGTTGTTTGATAATTGGTTAACTCTTTATGGATGGCATGTCGCTAAAAGATTAATTTGACAAAATGATGCACCAATGCAGCCCCAGTGAGTCACTCGCTGGTGCTGTATTGGTGCATCATGCTGACCCTTTGGGAATGTCTCAACCCCATAGGGTGGGAATGATGCATGAATACTTTCACGCATCATGACGACCAATGGCATGATGCATTAAGGCATTACGCCATCCTAAAAGGGTTAAAGAACATTCACACAAAACTACATCATAAGGCCACTTAAAAAGATAAAATGGTTTCTCATCACTGCGCGCAACATAAAAATCAGCTTTTGAGGAAGACTTTTTTGGGGGGCAAATTCTTGATGAAAAATATGATAGAAATGGACAAATATTGGCATATTTGGTATCAAATTAAAGCTGATGCCGCCAGTAATGCAGTAAGATAGAAATAACTTACATATTTCCTGCTTTTAAAGGTCGATGAATTCTTAACTTTGCATTTTGGTTGTGAAAAAGATGTATGAGCCTAAACATTTTAGCCCGCGAGTAAAAAATACGGCCTTATACTCAGTAATTGGCCATGCAGTATTACGGCGTACCAGTCAATGTCTACCATACCACTCCCCAATTATCAAGTTCAATGTTTAATTTGTTCATTTAATTTAATAAATCACCTGTGAACCAATGCAGTTATCAATGATACCCTCAGCTGGGTTCTAAATGTCCCACAAGATTAATGCGCTTGCTCAATATATGCCGTACCTTTTACATTAAAACAGAGAATTTAAAAACAAAACACTTGCTCAATACATGTCATCCTTTACCTTATTATTTACAACAGAGAATTAAAAAGATTTTAGTCTTAATTGAGCTTTACTGTTCTTGGACAAATCTCATTGTCAATACTATATACTAGTATACATTGCCATCCGACCCCCAAGGGGGCTCTGGATGAGGGGGGGGGGGTCAACGTCCCCTGTCGATTTTAAGAAAAGGCAATGTCCCATGACTCTGTGCCTTTAAAATCGCCGTGTCCATGTCCCACATGCCCATGTCCCACATGCCCATGTCCCACATGCCCGTGTCCCACATGCCCGTGTCCCACATGCCCGTGTCCCACATGCCCATGTCCCACATGCCCATGTCACACATCCCCATGTCACACATCCCCATGTCCCACATACCCATGTCCCACATCCCCATGTCCCACATGCCCATGTCCCACATGCCCGTGTCCCACATGCCCATGTCTCACATGTCCATGTCCCACATGCCCATGTCCCACATGTCCCACATGCCCATGTCCCACAAGCCCATGTCCCACATGCCCATGCCCCACATGCCCATGTCTCACATGTCCAACATGCCCATGTTCCAGAGAGAGAGACACACCTTGACCTATCACCCTCTAAGGGGAATCCCCTGTGCTTTTGCTAGAAATATGTTTGACAATTTATCCTATGCTTGGAGAGTAAATCACTCTACCCAAAATAGTGTGATGTAATAAATCCATTGCCTCCATAATGACAACACATGTTATAATGATATCACGATCATGGCATTAAGGGGAACAGTCTGCAGCGTTATTTTGAAGTACTCAAGCCTTAAAAGAAAAGACCAGCGTAATTTTAAGTGACTTTCTATCACTAGTAATGCCATTGATTAGCAACGTACTGATATACATTCTCTCCAAGTATTTACCATATAGCATTAAACCTGTAATATACAATCCCAAGCCAGGCCAATAATGATGTCACAGAGGACCCAAAATCACCCAGACATATTCAGCCTATCTGCCTTGATTGGTCTAGACACCACTATAACGACTCTTTGATTGGTTGCTTGGTAATGTACGCCATTCTTAGTATGCCTGAATGGCCACTTGAGGGCCACTCAAGGACCAATCATAGGGTAGTCTAGGTGCAGACGATTTTCTTTCGTCTATTTGTTTCGTTTATAATGTCTCTTGTGGCCTAATTAATAACTCTCTTTATAAAATGTAAAGGAAAAGGGGTTTATAACTAATGCATGAAGACAATAAATAGCCCATTAATCATACATTTGTTGTCTGATACATCATAAATGATAGTAGAAGGTACTGTATTTGCATAAGCTAGGTATGGCTGATCATGTTTTTGGTCTCTTGTGACGTCACTCTCTATTTGTTTCTTTTAGGTTTAAATGACATATGCTGCATATATATGTTGTTAGAATAAATATCAGCATATTGTTAAGCAAGGCCAACACTACGGATAGAAGGCTACATAAACTTAGGCTGGTCTATTCTTTTAAAGGGATGGAGTTGATATGTGAATACAGGTTGACAAAGATAAGGGAAAATAATTCTTGTACTGCTAGCACGACTGGGGATTGAATCAAAAAATATTTGGATTGATCTACAGTCACACCTACAGTAGAAGCTACTGGAAACAAAAAAGAAATACCTCCTTTTTGACCACTCAAACAAATTTGAAATGGTTTCTCATCACCTCGCGCATCAATTTTTTGGATTATTTTTTTCGTGAAAACATGATAAAAATGGACAAATATTGGCATATTTGGTATCAAATTAAAGTTAATAGTGCCAGTAATACCATTTGAGAGAAATAACTTACATTTTCCCTACTTTTAAAGATCATTAGATATTGAGTGAAAAGCATATATATTATCCTATGTGTTTTAACCTGTGGGTTTAAAAAAAATAAGCCTCCCTCGGCATATTTATCAGTTCTTAGTGATGAGAAACCACTCTTTTAGAGTGCATTTACAGTACTTACTGCTAAGGCCAAATTTTTAAAAAAAGTGTTTTTCAGGTTACCCGACCCTACCTAGCAAAACAAGGCCGACCCTAGAAATTTTTATCCAATTTTGAGAAAATATTTATAAGTAATTTCAGAGTCAATTTGATGGTCCACGAGTCTACACTGTTGTCTGCAAGTCGTGTCCTGAAGTTTGTGAGTCAATTTTTAGGTACGCTTTCTGCTACCCTGCAGGGATCCCTTTTATTTACTCCTTTTTAGCAAAAAATAAGATCTGCTACTAGAGCTAAAAGGTTGTTTTTTTTGTACTTTTCAGGCCAAAGTAAAAATTAAAATTAAATTGTAAAAAAAGAAATCTGACCTACGCTACCTAGATTTTCATATCATGTAACCTGAAACACACCTTTTTTTTCGGCCTAACCGCACAATGTGCTGACTCAGCTACACAGAGGGGCAGGCTGCGGCCAGGTGGTGGGGTGGTAATGTGTTGTCATACTAAACAATAGAGCGCTTAATGTAGTAATGTTAACCCTGTAAGGACGGTACGCCAACGGGTTATGCACTTTGTCGCTATCATCTTGATACATGAATACAGCCCTGCGATATGAGGAGGGGAGGGATAACTGTACCCCATGGGAGTATACCCACCCCTAAGCGCCGGCATGATGCATGAAAGCAGTCCTCCTCAGGGCTGCATGCATGCATCATGCTGCCCATGTGCATGATGCATTACGGCATGGTGTGGGTGTACCGCGGGTTACACACACACAGCAGCGTGCCGCGCGCCCCGACCGTGCCCACTTAGCGCCGTGTGGGCGGTAACCGAGGTAACCAGCCACACCCACTCACTGATTGATACTCTAAGGGCCCTTGACAGGGGGTCCCCATGTCCCATGTCAATTTCATGAAATAGCCATGTCGCCATATCGATTTTGAGATATGCCCATGTCACCATATCGGTTTTAAGATATGCCCATGTCGCCATATGAATTTTAAGATATGCCCAAGTTGCCAAATCGATTCTAAGAAATGCCTATGTCGCCATATCGATTTCAAGACACGCACATATCACCATATTGATTTCAAGTTATGCCCATGTCGCCACATCGATTTTGAGATATGCCCATGTCACCATATCGATTTTTTAAGATATACCCATGTTGCCATATTGGTTTTAAGATTTACCCATGTCACCATATCAATTTTAAGATATGCCCATGTCGCCATATCGATTCTAAGACACGCCCATATCACCATATTGATTTCAAGTTATGCCCATGTCGCCATATCGATTTTAAGATATGCCCATGTCGCCATATCGATTTTAAGATATGCCCATGTCGCCATATTAGTTTTAAGAAACTCCCAATATTGCCTGTCACTATCAATTTTTTTCCTCCTGTCCCATGTCACTATGCCTCAAAATGGCTCATGCCGCCAGGTCCAAATTAAGGGTGTAGGGCGGCACCCTTGTATTTAGACAGTCCATGTATAGTGCGGTATACTTTGGTCAGACCTTTTTTCACTGCGCTATTTATTTCTGTGGAATTCACGTAAATTTAAGATCCATGATTTTCTTTTCGTATGCTACAGTATGGAATTGGTTTTATTTGCTCCCTGCAATAACATGTGTATGCTTGCGCCGTTGGTCTCGTGAGAAGTCGGCACTAGTTTCCTGCCTTGTTCCTGGTAAGGTCTTGTCACTGTGTATGTAGCACGAGAGATTCCGACCTCAGAACCAACATGACCAGCTGGGTAAAGTTGTAAGCACCAGGGCACTTATACATGAAGGGTACGGAAATGCTGAACGTGTGACTTTAAGCAGTCCAATCTTTGCTTAAATGCCAGCATCCTTGCAGTGGTAGGTAACGCGTGCTGCCTGCACTGAAAAAGTAAACTTGTTTCCAGACTCGTTGAAGTGACTATCATAAAATAAACGACTCTAAAGTTGTCTAACCTATCAGATTACCATCCCATAAATAGAATCTGGAGCTGACAAATGTCGGGTTTTGGGCTGGCACATACCAAGTGGGTCTTCTATCTCCAGCTAGAAGATCCGCGTCCTTGTCACTAAGACAAGTTTTTGACTCGTTTATTTTATGATTGTCACTTTGAAGAGTCTGGAGACAAGTTTATGTTTTTGAGTGTGTGGTCACCCTCACCCTTCAGTAAGTCGTACATCTCGGTTTTGTCATTTATACGGCACAAATTCCATATATTTCCAATATTCAATATTCCATCTTATCCCTCTCTTAGTCCGTTTCAGTTTCAAATATTTTTATTGGTTCTACAAAATTCATATCACTTACGTTTTTCATATTTACCAATATTGTAAGTTCATAACATGTACAATAAACAAGTGCATTCAGAGTATAGAAAAATAGTCGTCGTCTTTTATTCAAATTGATTGCAAGTCTCCTCTTCTTGTTCCCTACATCTTTCCCTTATGGCTGTGAAGAATCCCTTGTTACTTAACTAAAGTTTCTCCTGCATTTGGCCCACCCTATAAAAGGTACTGTAATCATGGCCCCGCTTTGTGCCTGCTTTAAAAACGCAATGACCTCGTGGGAGTTTGGGATGGAAAACCTCCACGCACCTGAAGAAGTCTAAATAAAACCTGGAGGCTCTTTCAAAACAGAGTCGTCAGTCGTCATAATGCGATTTTCGTCAATATTGAAATATTTGCAATTGACGAGACTATTTGTATCCGGCAAAATGTGGTATTTACTATAGATTTCAACAGAAATTCTCGTGAAATACTTTTTACTAATGGTCGCCAAACAGGTTTCGGCAAGTCACCAGTTCCCTACGACCACGTCAGTTGTTCTGAATGAGCCTCCAGGAGGCCAAGAACAAAATTACTCAAAATGCTTCCTGGTGGCCCCAGGATCTTACAAGACATTAATCTGAAAATCTCAAGAAATTTCAACGATTGCCAAAAATATAGGAAATTTCTGTTTAAAATGGCTTGAAAATGTTTGGTGTTGGTCCGTGCAGGGTGACTGAAACGGCCCATTTCTTGACGCAGTGATTTAAGCGGAGCGCGTGGGAGGCTCCCATTCAACTCATGATCAATTGTTTAAGTCTTCTTTAAAAGCTTTAATGTACTGTTTCCTTTGTCGTCATAATGCATAAATGCAGCCCTGCATGGTAAGTTACTTAAGTAATTATCAATAGCTCGAAATTCTTAAACCCCTCCTCCCTCGGGGAATGGTCATTATTGGTGCGAAGACAAGTGTTTAATCTCAAACACTTATTAAAGTGTTTAGTTGAAAAGTGTTACAATCTTAACACTTTTGATAAGTGTTTAAAATAACGGACAAAAAGTGTTTAAATTCTAAACACTTTTATTACAGTGTAGGGTGAGGGTAGGGACGCAGTTCTGCCCCCAGGACGCCTGTACCCGTGTGGTGGCGCCCCCTGTGTGGAGCAGTGGCGGGTTCATACCCCGCCTTCTGCTGCCTTCGCAATAAATATTTCCAGGAAGGGTGAAAAAAAAAGTAAATTAGCCTAAATCTGAATACCTTTTTACCTGGGGGGACGCCTGTGCCTGGTGTGTGGTGGCTCCCTCTGTAGCAAGGAGTGGGGGGTACATACCCCAACTTCTACATAGTATGAGCAATATGTGCATGGTTTTCAAGGCAGTGTGGATCTTTTCCTAAATGCAAGAGACTTGGCATGTCTCAAGTCCATATCCACACAAAAACAATGAAAAAACTAAATACAGTACTGCAACAAAAAAAGGTGTCTAGACCTATGTTTTCAGGGTCACAGAATATAATTATGCAATGAGAAATGGTGTAGTATGGCTAGTTTGACTATGGCGGCCTTTTTGGTTCCACCATTACCAAAAATTGTGTGGTCTTTGATAACTTCACAACCAAATGGAGTATTGAAGCAAGTACGGTGTCTATACCCACATTTCCAGGGTCAAGGAATAATGTGATGCCTTTAGAGAATGTTAAATCAGTAAACACTAAATTTATGTATTATTTTTTCTCTACACAGATTTTTCTCATCCGTTTAATGTATAATATTGCCACTATGAATAAGAAGCTTAAAGTGGCATAGTCCGATGATTAGGGCTCAAAAATAAATTTTGCTAAAAATGAACCAAAATGTTAAATATGGTCATACTTTTATGCTCAATTTAAGACTTTTAGAGTGCACCCTATAAGTCCACTCATTAAAAATACATTGAAAAATGCTATACTCAGGAGCATGGGACCCTTTAATTTGGCTCTTACTACTCATCAAGGATGTTTTTCTGTGCCCCATCCTGTGGATATGTTACAGATATAACACTTCGGACACATTTAAGTAGGATATAAAATTTGGGGAAAAAATCGGCCCATGCCACTTTAATACTTGTCTCACTGGGTATTGGTGGACCGCGTATTACGACTGAACAACGTGAATTAGCCCAGGCTTACACTGTTATGTCCAGGATAAATAAATAAATTCTGAACTTTGACGTCAGCCGGGACACCCGGAGGGTAGGTTCATCTGGAGTCGGACACATACCTCGAGACGGACACTTGATTATGTGGGCGTTCAAGCATTTTAAGCTCTTCATTTGTAAATAATGGTCAACTTTAAAGTGGCATGGTCCGATGACTAGGGCTCAAAAATCTATTTGTTAAAGATGGGTTAGGAGCTAATTTGGGGTCAATTTTTATTTTTAATATTTTCAATATATTTGTGTTCATACTGTCCATATAAATAGTGTAGCTTTTTAAATCATTCAGACACATATAAATCCATAAAAAGTAGAGCAAATTATGGTCAGAATAGGTCATGCGACCCGACTCTATTACATAAAGTGGTCGCCTGACCTGGGTTTCTCTATATCTTATGCCTTTACACACATCAGAATGATTTAAAAAGCTACACACATATTCATGTGGACATTATGAGCACAAATACGAAAATGTAAATCTACCTCGAATTAGCTCCTAACCCATCTTTAAAAAGGAACCTGAATGTTCCCTGCAGCCACACTTCATGTTCTAGCTATTTTTATCCCTAGAATTTAGCTTAGAATTCGACTGATTATATCTGTCAGATTATAGATTAATTTACTGATTTTGGGGCGCATTGAGGGTCAATGTGAATGTCTTTGACCGGGGGCCATCTTTGACTGGGGGCCATCTTTGACTGGGGGCCATCTTTGACCGGGTGCCATCTTTGACTGGGGGCCATCTTTGACTGGGGACCATGTTGGACTGGGTGCCATCTTTGACTGGGGGCCATCTTTGACTGGGGGCCATCTTTGATAGGGGGGCCATCTTTGACTGGATGCCATCTTTGACCGGCCACAATAAGATTTTAAGCATTAAAGCCTACATTAACTTTTTGAACCAATTTATATCTTCATCTGCCCTAAATAGACCATTTTCTGTCAAGCCGTTCAAAGATGGCAGCCGGTCAAAGATGGTACCTGGTCAAAGACTTGCACATTGGCCCGATCTGGTGAGACACAGCCTAAAGTCAATATAGAAATGTGAGAAATCGGAGCATGTCGCTTCAAGTGTTTCAGGGTAGGTGTCAGACTCATGGTAAACCTACCCTACCGGGTAGATTCACCACTCACGGACGCTCGTTGGCAGTGGCAATATGACTCCTTTTGTCTTGACTACAATTAGGCCACTCAAAAAAATAAAATGGTTTCTCATCACCTCGCGCATCATAAAAATCAGGTTTTGAGGAAAACTTTCTTCGTTTTTTTTGGAGATTTTTGACAAAATTTGTTACGTTTGGTATCAAATTAAAGCTAATAATGCCAGCAATGCAGTGGTATAGAAATGACTTGCATTTTCTCCACTTTTAAAGATCAACTAATTATTAATTGATAAAATGTGAATTTTGGTCACAAAAAACGTAAATAATCCCATACATTTTAGTCCGCGAGTAATAAATAAAAAATAAAAGATAAAGCCTCCCTCGTCAGAATTCTCAGACCTTGGTGATGAGAAACCCCTTTTTTTTTGAGTGGCCTTATGTTAATACTTCACTTAGAGCTATCATTAGGATGCCTATATAACGAGGAGTATTGGGACATTAGAGGCAATAACTAATTATTGTATAATAGGTACATTGGAATGAGATATTTCTCACCAAAGTTCGGGAACTTTAGGGCCCCATTTCACCTGAAGTCGGACACCTTGGGTTTCTTTTATCTTCTTAGAGTAATAGTGAATGATCTGTCTTACTAATATAGCAAACATACTGTAATTTGTCGAACCTTTATGTAATATCAAAGATATTTAATACATTCACCTTTGGAAAATGTTTTTAGTACTATTAAACATACCAAATGTAGAAATTCTATATATACTTATCTTAATAATCGTGATAATATGTACTGAGATACCAATAGTTTTGCAGCTTCTATATTTTAGAGGGAAAGAAAAATGCAAGGTACAGTTGTGTCCGACTCAGGGTGTACTTACATCATATTTTTTGAAGGTCTCTAAATAATTGTTTCTCTTTCCTAATTAATATGTTTCTGCTATTATGGATGTCAGAATACATATAGCTTGCTATCTAGCTCATATATGGTGGTTACGTGTAGATTAAACAGCAAGACCCTGTCCGACTTAATGTACCATCTAATTTTACAAATCAGACATTACCTCCTCACCCTAAAACAAGCCCACTTGAGGACCTGATTACATACATATATGATTAGTTTAAAGACATGCCATCTCCTTTGCTGGTAGGAAACATACCTGAATTTATTGTGATACCCATACAAATGTCAAATAATTTAGGATAAATTATGCTTTTTAATGCTAAAGATGTCCGACATAAGGTGGGTGTGTGTCTTTGCCCCATTAGCACAATATCTTACGCTTGAAGAATAAGATTTCAGGGGATATCTTCTTCTTCATGCAAAGACAGGGACTCCCCTGGTCCCCCAGATAGATAGCTAACCCTAACCCTAACCCTAACCCTAACCCCTACCCTGACCATTGGGCAGGTATCCAGTGTAGTTGCATGGTTTCTTAATGAAGCATCCCCTGGGGGACTGGTGGATGCTCAAGCATGATGACTTCCTACAAAGCATCCCCTGGGGATACAGGGGAGTCCCTGTCTATGGTTGAAGCATAAGATATGTATAATTGATAGTCCTCCCGTACCAATGGTTTATCCATCAGGGCGAGTGTGTGGTTTTGATTATAAAAATAATAATCATAAGATATGGCCAAAAACCTTATGCTTGAAGAATATGGTGCTCTTTGGGTGAATCTACCCCATGGCTTTTGGCGCTCCCCTCCTGTAAAGGAGGCTAGTGTTGTATACATGGCCCTCCTTGTGGAGCTAATGTACCTGTTTTTGTCGCGTTGTGAGCTACTCTGCATCGTGTGCCACATTGGTGAGCTGGTTACGGCAGGTTGGTGTCGTCCCCAGCCGCCACGCGTGTCGTTATACCAGGCAGCTACAGGTACACCAGCACTCAGCACGTAAATAAACAACGCCTCACACAACGCACTGTTTCAGCCCCGGGGGGAGGGGGGGGGCACTCCCTATCTTTTCTATAGTCACTATGTGTGAACATCACCTTAAATATGGTACCCTCAAGGGGCGAGAATTTCAAAAATCATACCCTTTTCAAGGGGAAATTAGCAAGAAAACAGAGCTAAATCACAGATGACCCTGAAAAATATACCCTAATTACGGGTGACCCTGAAAAAAATCCTCTTCTCAAGGGTGACCAAGAAATTTTATAGGGGAAAAAAAGTAAAAATTACCCTTTAAAGCTCTGAAAATGCACCCCTTTCTCCCAAAATTTGCTTAAAAAGCACCCCTTATCAAGGGCCCTCGCGGGCACGTGGCTAGGACCAAAAAACGGACCCTTTCCCTTGGAATCGTGTTCACACATGGTATTCAAATCTGAGGGAGTGGCCCCCCCCAGGGGTTTCAGCACATCAAACATTTGTAGGACGCACATTGTGGTAAATGTGTCCCATACAGACACTACTGTATTTCATGTGGAGAAACAAGGTTACTATGCTTCAGTACTAAATTCTCCACACCCCTGTGGAAAAACTGTTGCTCATTCTCCATGGCCTGTTACTCCTCGATGGCATCACCAAATAGCTATGAAACCAATCTTTAAATGTATATTTTGATGAAATTATCAAGAATTACATAAAATAAATAGAGAGACCCATTCTAATCTGTCTTAACTCCTGGTTTCTTGTGGTGCATTGGATCACACTCGGCTCCGCCTCGTGTGATACGATCCAATGCACCACTCGTGGAGAAGCCTGTCGTTCAGACAGATTATCGTGGACCTCTGTTTGTCTGTCTGTCTGTCTCTCTCTCTCTCTCTCTCTCTCTCTCTCTCTCTCTCTCTCTCTCTCTCTCTCTCTCACTCATTCCTGGTCTCTTTTCTCTGGCTCCATCTGTACCTAACTCTCTCTTTCTTTTTGTCCTCTCGTTCTGTCTGAGTCTCTGTCTCTTGGTTTCTTTCTCTACCTTCCTGTCTCTATCACTTCATGAATGTTTGCATTTAAGTAAATTAAATGGGCTTAAAGCAACAGTTCAGGCATATCTAATTCAAGTAAATGCCACCTAAAGCTACTTAGGGAGTGGTCATTTTTTAACAACAGGGGGGGGGTCGGTGGATTTTCGCGCGAGCGGGTCGAAATTTTTTTGGTCCCCCCCGCGGAAGGGGTCACAAATTTTTTGGTCCCCCCCCCTAGGCAGGTTGAAAATGAGCGCGGCCGACCCCTTTGAGCTATAGTAACGCGCGGGCTTTTTCGGCAAAAAAGGGGTGTAATTTTTTGGTTCCCCCCCCTTCAAGGGGTCCAAATTTTTTTGGTCCCCCCCCCAAATCCACCAACCCCCCCTGTTGTTAAAAAAAGGCCACTCCCTTAGATGCCGCTATGACCTTTCCGTGACCTTAACATGACATTTCTTGGCTTAAATGGCTTAAATGCTTTGAATCTGTCTCTGTTTGTATGTCTGTCTATTACTCTCTTGGTCTATTAATGTGTTAATTGATGATTAACTTTCGATGGTTTACTCAAAAATTAAAAGTAACAAAATAAGTAGACTGCTGCAATGCCATTCCCACTTTGTTTAACCCTTTAAAGACGGCATGTCGCTAAAATATGACATTTGGCATTATGATACACCATTGCAGGCCCGGCGAGTAACTCGCCAGTGCTGCACTGGTCCATCATGCCAACCCTCTGGGAGTATCTCAACCCTTTAAGGTAGGCAAAATGCAGCACTGGTAAGTTACTCGCCAAGGCTGCATTAGTACATTATGACAACCAAGGGCAAGATGCATTAAGGCATTATACCATCCTTAAAGGCTTAATGTTTCAGTCTGGAATGCAAAATGCAACTTGCCCTCCGAACTTTAAACTAACTAACAATCAATCAAACATGTGACCCGGATGTGCAAATTTAGATAAATACTTGTGTACGAAATAAACGAAGGTGCCGACAGCCTTCCATCCTACCTCGATAACAGTGCTGTCAGTTTGCACCCTGTACAAGGCCCCATAGTGATATACTGTCCCTTAGTCTTCATGATGCATGAATGCAGCCCTGGGGATTGCATACGTGCCACGGCTGTATTTGTGCATCATCGACAGCATATCAATCCTGTATGGTCGATATGATGCTTGAATGCAGCCCACGCGAGTTACTGGTGCATTATCACTATGTGGTGCTGTCCAGGGTTGAACCGTTAGTCTTTGCAAAAACCTTTTTATCCCAGAGCACATTTGGTCCTTCAAATCTTTAATGTTGCAGGACCAGCTACATTTTTCAAGGACCAGATACCCACATATCTGATGATTTATGCCTTTGAAGCATAACATAGTATTGTCCATTAAAGGTAGATTGTATTTTCAATAATTTATGGCCAAATCCCGATAGATACATAGTTTTACACAGTAAATTGACAAACACAATTGAGCATTAAAACCCAGACTAGTTCTTTTGTGACTGGACATTGGGTCCTGCTGCACCTATTACTCTGCTGGACTGGTGACACTTAAGGTAGACATTGCCCCTGTCCTGCATGTTTTGACAAAGACTGTGGTTGGAGAGTAGTAAGGCCCTCAGTAAGACGCTGGACGCTGCACATTAACTACGTCACATTAGTCACAAACATGGCCGCCATTTTAACCACTTCCGGCTCCTGCACACATGCCCAGTCATCACTTCCGGCACTACCACACTCTCCAAGCTCACTTCTGCTCTCATGTCAGCTTTTCAGCCTTTATTTAAACTGTAAAGGCTATCCATGGAGAGTGTGAATCAGCCGGATCCCATTGACCTTGAATGACCTTGAACAAGGGCAGGCAAATTGCGCCTTGACCGGGAGAGTGGAGATAGTGAGAGGGTGGGGAGAGAGTGTGGGAGATAGTGAGAGGGTGGGGGGAGAGCGAGACTGGTCAACCCTGATGACCCATTCTAAGCCGCCCACGTGTCACGATCTACGGGGCTGCTAAATACACACCCACGGGCTGCTCGTGGGTGGAGGGGGAGGGGGAGGGGGAGAGGACTGGAGAGGGGGAGGGAGGGAGGAAGGGGAAGGGGAATGGGGGAGAGGGGGAGGGAGAGGGGGGGAAGAGGGGGAGGGGGAGGGGGAGGGAGAGAGGGGGGAGAGGGAGAAAGGGGGAGAGGGGGAAGGGGGAGGGAGAGAGGGAGGGGGGAGGGGGGAGAGGGGGAGGGGAGAGGGAGGGGGAGGGGAGAGGGAGGGGGAGGGGGGAGAGGGGGAGGGAGAGAGAGGGAGAGGGAGAGAGGGGAAGAGGGGAGAGAGGGAGGGGAAGGGGGATGGGGAAGAGGGGGAGGGAGAGGGAGGGAGGGGAGGGGCACCTACAGTACCTGTAGCACTTTCATTCCCAGATCCTTCCAGAGAAAGGCTCTACCAACCATCACTTTGACCTTGAACTTGAATCTTGCCGGGTCTGTGAAATACAAGCTTGTGGCTTGGAACCAGTGAACAGGAACCAGAATGTATGGCGAGAGTTCCCACACTAAACATGTAGGGTCCAGTTTCCGTTCCTGTTCTTGTTTCCAACCACAGGGATTGCTCAAACCCAGCAAAAGTCCAAGTTCAAGGTCATAGTTTTCAGGTTTCCAGGTGCCACTCTGTCCCTGTGAAAGGCACCTGAGACAGGTATCTGCCAATGCTAAATGCGGCAAGTGATCCCTTGATGCTATCTCAGCTGTGAAACATGGCTGAATCTCTAGTACTGTTTCTTCTCACATCATTTCACTAAGAATGCAATTCTACTTTCAAACCTAACTGACAGTTCATCTTTTCGTTTTTTTGTTAAGATTAGTTCTGCCTCTCCCAGTAACAGCCAGAGTGGAGAGAGGTGTACTCTGGGGAGTTGGTATAAAGGCAGCTCTTGCAGTGGTCTAAAAGGCCACACAGCTCCCTTGTACAAGGAGAATTCTGGCAGTTCCCTTATAGATACCTGAGGGTCAGGTACTGCCTGACCCTCAGATGAGGGTAGTTTTAGCGACAATGACTCTCACTTTTCTGAGGGTGTGCACGCTTTTATTCCAAAATTACCATACTTCGGGCAATAAAGCTTAATTAGAGCATAATAAGAGGGAATGGAAGAGATAGGAAGTCAAATATATTGTTTCTGAACATTCTAACTCATTTTTACAGAAATCTATTTTTTTGTCCCACACATCGGATGTACTAACTTTGGGGCCGTCCATAAAGTATGTCACGCCCAAGGGGGTGGGGGGGTCTTTTTTTTGTGTGACGAAGTGTGACAGGGGGGTGGGGGGGTCTATGGACTTGTGTGACGTCACATTTTTAAAATTTTGTAAAGAATATAAATGCTGTATATATTAGTGACATCTGCGGGATAAATACATATTTGTGATTGTAGTAGATCTACAAGTCCTATCACCTTCCAAATTCACACAGGTGAAGACCCCAGGTATGAGAAAATTATAACTGTGATAGATCAGTTTATCTCTGCAAATTGGATGCCAATTTGAAAGTCACTAATGCCCCAAGTTAGAGTGCATTTAACATGGGCGAACGGGGAATAACTTCTCAAGGACGGACCATGGATCAAGAGCTGGAAAAGAAAAACTTTGCACACACTGGAGAGGTTTGGCCAAAGTTTTGTCACAAACCATGATGGATAAAGACCAAGTGGTTGCAAAGTATGACAAAGAAATAAGTAGCTACAAAGTCTGAGAAATTCAGAGCAACACGTGTGTGACGTTGCTCAAATCCAAGGAGCTCTTATATGATGTTGATGAAGGACAGATTCTTACCAGTACCAAAGGCTATGGTCCACACAGCCAAAGATGGCCTTATAGTGAAACTAGATGGGTCAGGGAACTACCCCTCAGTATTTGTTAGCCTTGCACCCAGCAACAACATCTTTAAAAGATCTGCAGACAATTACCCAAAGTGTCTGTCCCATGACTTTGCATGTCCTAGTCTACAGAACAAGGCATCCAAATGAATCTGCAGGGAATGTGAATTGTACCTAACATCAATTAGGTCAGTCACTTGACATCTGAAGACATGTGGCCAAAGGAAGAAGAAAGGAGAGAAATCAAAACAAGGTTCTTCCAGCATGACCTACAGTCTGATTTTATAGTATACATCACAGGGGCGTGGTAATCAAGGGGGATGGGGGGGACACACTTTTAACACTTTTGACCAACCCAAAAAAAAGTGCAATCCAAAAAGGTCAAGAAAAAAGGGGTCAAAAAGGGTCAATATGCCCCTCAGGGCCCCCTACTTTGAAACTGCTTGCCACGCCCCTGTATCATTTCCAGTATGTATTGCCACTAACCAATAATGTGAACTCATGTATGCTATCCAGAACATAGACCATGGTGATCTGATGGATAGAGAAAGTATTTCAATACCACACAAGGATGGATCCAGGTGGGGAACATGGTGGGGGGAGGGGGGCATCCCGCCCCTTTTTGCTATAGAATACCATCAGTACATTGCCTACATCAAGTCCCCACTTTCTCCTGGATCCACCCCTGCCACAGATTTGCCAGCACAAGAGGCGTGACAGGATAGCAGTAGCACACCTGTTATTCCTGTAAACACTGTCAAGAATCTATGGATCGAGAATACCTCAGTCGAAGAGATCTAGAGTGCCATAACTATTGGTGTGAACATGATACTGCCACTTTGAACAATTGGAATTAAAAGGGGTCTTTTCAATAAGATCCTTTAACATTGGGTCTAAAGGTATTTCAGAGACGGATGTCATACCTTAACACATTTTGATAGCAATCTAATTGTAATAAGCCTTACAAACTGGGTTAAGATAATGCATGTATGTTCCCTTATCAAATTATGGGACTAGATTGATACAGTACCTACTTATATGTGGCGTGTACTGGAAAAAGGAACCTTAGTGCACCCTGCACTCAGGACCTTTTTTGCAGATCGTGTCACATATGCAAAGGGGGGGGGGGGGTCAACAGATTTGTGACATTCTTTTCTAGGGGGTGTCGGAAAAAGTGTGACAAAGTGTGACATGGGGGGTGGGGGGGGGTGTTCAAAATGGCCCAAAAAAGCGTGACATACTTTATGGACGGCCCCTTTAATGTATAAATGATTACTATAAATACAAAGTTTAATTGTATCACTGGATGTTGGTCTGACCAGTAATACGACTTAAGAACATGAATTTCACATACATAGCTAAAGGGACAGCTCACTTATAAAGGAGGCTCTTGCAGTGGTCTAAATGGTCCCAGTCTGGTCTCCTTTTGATATATAGACAGAGGTCCACAATGATCTGTCTGAATGACAGGTTTATCCAAGAGTGTGATATGAATCAAGGTACCACTTGTGCAGAGACCAGGATTTCAGGCTGATTAGAGTGGCTCTCTGTGTTTATTTCATGTAATTATTGATAAATTATATCTAAAAACGACATTTAAAGATTGGTTTCATAGCTATTTTTGTGACATCATCATGGAGAAACACCCTGTGGAGAATGGGCATCAGTTTCTCTATGGGGGAGGGGGGTGGAGAACGGCCATTTTAGTACTTAAGCATAGTAAATTAGTTTCTTCACATGAAATAAATAGAGGACTCTAACTGAAGAAATCGTCTAACCAGCTTTTGGCTGCTTTGGTTTTAAAACGATATCAGATGTACACCTTGAACTTCAACATTACCTGCAGCATAGGGACATGTAGTAGTTAAACCACTACCAGGCCGCTGTACGTAGGATAAAGACGATCACGAGTCGCAGACGAGTGTGTTCAGCCGTGACTAAGTCATTATTAGGGAGTGGTCATTTTTTAACAACGGGGGGGGGGTCGGTGGATTTTCGCGCGAGCTGGTCGAAATTCTTCTGGTTCCCCCCCCCTTTAAGGGGTCCAAATTTGTTTGGTCCCTTCCCCCAAATCCACCCCCCCCCCACTGTTAAAAATGACCACTCCCTTATGCCACACTAGTGGTGAGTGTTTTTCTCACCCTTTGTACGTCATATACAGTCGGGTCATTTCTTTTGTTCTCTCATACAGGTGTGGTATAAGTGCCTTTGTTATCAAAGGTTGCTTCACGAGTGACTCGGAAGGTGTTTGGTACTAATTATGGCGTCCTATACACCCACAGTTCAGGTGTCAAGTTGTGCTAATTATGGTATTCTACCTATCCCATAGTTCAGTTGTTAAGTTGTGCTAATTATGGTATTCGATATATCCCACAGTTCAGTTGTTAAGTTGTGTCCGATTGTTATGTACCGTTAATGTTATTAACAGGAATGACTGGTTGTGACGTCTGACAGCCATGACTCACGTACTCTCGTTCCCAAATCCTTCCAAAGGAAGGCTCTAGTAACTGCCAAATGTTGGGATTTTGCTGGGCCTGGGCAACCCCTGCTGGTAGCTTGGAACCAGCAAACAGGAACAGGAAATGGAACCAGAAAGGCTGATGGCAAAACTACCTAAAACTACCATCATACATTCTGGTTCCTGCCCACTGGTTCCAGCCTACCAGCAGGGGTTGCCCAGAGCCAGCAAAATCCAAAGTTCAAGGTCATTTGGCTGTTACCAGAGCCTTCCTTCGGAAGGATTTGGGAACGAGAGCAGTCATTGCGAAAACATGCAGGACAGTGGCAATGTCCTCCTAAAATGCCACCGGTCCAGCAGATTGACAAGTGTAGCAGGACCGAATGTCCAGTTGCATGTTGGGCTTTTCTGATATATGCCTGGGCTTTTCAGATATATGCCTGTCCGGTCCTTCAAAAATGTAGCCGGTCCTGCAACATTGAAAATTTGCAGGACCGAATGTCCCGTGGGATGAAAAAGTTTTCGCAAAGACTGCGAGAGTATGACTCACGTTGCTTCACGTGAGCTGTAGGACAACCGTTACAGTGGCATAGGAAAAGGGGGGGCCAGGGGGTCCTGCCCCCCCCCCCAATCACAGAGGAGGGGGGAGGGGCTGAATATTCTTATATATCCCACAGTTGTTAAGTTGTGCTGCAGGATACCCCTCACAGTGCTATTCCGCATTAGCAAGATGACCTGTGTAGAGCGCTATGTTTATTGGTACCAATGTTTATTACATGGTGGTACAGCCTTCTCTATGCTAAGCCTATGGCAGCTCCGTACTCCATGCCCCCATGGAGTATGGTGTAGCCATACTCCATGGCCTCCAAATTTGTTGATTTTCTTCATTTAAAGACAGTAGGGCCATGTAACAAAACCCCACTTATTAACATACATGCACATCATACATCACACATTGAAGCTGGGTCATATCACACTCAGCCTTTGGCATTGTGTGCTATGACCCAGCTTCAACTCGTGAAGTATGATGTGCATGTATGTCAACGGCGTGGAGTTTTGTCTATATATCCTCTAACCTCAAGCAACCACATCTTGTCACCATACCATTAACAACTAGTACCTTTTCTTATTTATACATAGACAAATGCCAACGCTCATTGATACCGTCTCTGTTGTATTTGACGAGTGGGGGCTGGGGCCATGTCCCATGAAGCCTGCGGCTTCGTGGGATATGCCCCAGCCCCCACGAGTGAAATACATCAGATATGATATCAATGTAGTTGGCATTTGTGTTTATTTTTTATTTGAAGCCATTTAGGGAAGAAAAAACTATCTTTTCCTTGCCCATTGAATACGGACACATTGTATTCAATGGGAGCATTGAATACGGCCCTTCAGTGCTAAAGCATGGGAAGTCTTGTATTTCAAAAAAATAAATATAGTTCCTTTGAAGAAATAGGAATACAAATTTTGTATGGTATGGTCACCAAGGTATGACTTGACAGGGTTTGAGCTTAGCACCTCTGCATCATGAATCCACCATGCTAACCACTACTCTATGAGGGACATGTGACAAAAGGAATGCCCAGGTACAACCCACTCACAATACTCACACCCTGTTTGTACCCTAATCTCAGACATAAGATTCTTGCCACTATTAAGTTATGGCCAAATCCCGATAGATACATAGTTTTACACAGCAAATTGACAAACACAGTTGAGCATTAAAACCCAGACTAGTTATTTTGTGACTGGACATTTGTCCTGCTGCACCTATTACTCTGCTGGACTGGTGACACTTTAGGTGGACATTTCCCCTGTTCTGCATGTTTTGACAAAGACTGTGGTTGGAGAGTAGTAAGGCCTCAGTAAGACGCTGGACGCTGCACATTAACTACGTCACATTAGTCACAAACATGGCCGCCATTTTAAACACTTCCGGCTCCTGCACACATGCCCAGTCATCACTTCCGGCACTACCACACTCTCCAAGCTCACTTCTGCTCTCATGTCAGCTTTTCAGCCTTTATGTAAACTGTAAAGGCTATCCATGGAGAGTGTGAATCAGCCGGATCCCATTGACCTTGAATGACCTTGAACAAGGGCAGGCAAATTGCGCCTTGACCGGGAGAGTGGAGATAGTGAGAGGGTGGGGGGAGAGGGTGGGAGATAGTGAGAGGGTGGGGGGAGAGCGAGACTGGTCAACCCTGATGACCCATTCTAAGCCGCCCACGCGTCACGATCTACGGGGCTGCTAAATACACACCCATGGGCTGCTCGTGGGAGGAGGGGGAGGGGGAGGGGGAGGGAGAGGGGCGGAGGGAGGGTGGGGGAGGGGGAGAGGGGGAGAGGGGGAGAGGGGGGGAGAATGGGAGGGGGAGGGGAGGGGGAGAGGGGAGGGGGAGGGGAGGGGGAGAGGGGAGGGGGAGGGGGATAGGGGGAGGGGGATGGGGAGAGGGAGGGGGAGAGGGAGGGAGAGGGGGAGAGGGAGAGAGGGGGAGGGGGAGGGGGAGGGGAGGGGGAGAGGGGGGGAGGGGGGAGAGGGGGAGGGGAGGGGGAGAGGGAAGGGGGAGGGGGAGAGGGGGAGGGGGGAGGGGGGAGGGGGGAGAGGGGTGAGGGGAGGGGAGAGGGAAGGGGGGAGGGAGAAGGGGGAGGGGGAGAGGGAGGGGAAGGGGAATGGGGGAGAGGGAGAGGGAGAGGGGGGAAGAGGGGGAGGGGAGGGGAGGGAAGGGAGAGGGGGAGGGGGAGGGGGGAGGGGGAGAGGGGGAGGGGAGGGGGAGAGGGAAGGGGGGAGGGGGAGAGGGGGAGGGGGGAGGGGGGAGAGGGGGGAGGGGAGGGGGAGAGGAAGGGGGGAGGGAGAAGGGGGAGGGGGAGAGGACTGGAGAGGGGGAGGGAGGGAGGGAGGGGAAGGGGAATGGGGGAGAGGGAGAGGGAGGGGAGGAGAGGGGGGAGGGAGGGGCACCTGCAATACCTGTAGCACGTTCATTCCCAGATCCTTGCAGAGAAAGGCTCTACCAACCACCACTTTGACCTTGAACTTGAATTTTGCCGGCTCTGTGAAATACATGTTTGTAGCTTGGAACCAGTGAACAGGAACCAGAATGTATGGCGAGAGTTTCCACACTAAACATTTAGGTTCCAGTTCCCGTTCCTGTTCTTGGTTCCAACCACAGGCATTGCTCAAACCCAGTCTATACGACAATGTGCCGGACACCGGCTATAGCCGGCAAAAAGCCTGCTGGACCGGCAGAAAGTCTCTGTCTGCCAGTCCCAATGACTGGCTGTGATCCTGCGCTACATGTCAGTTTTTACGGCTTGTAAATCGGACCATTATTAAGGTTTCTAGAGAGTTAGCAAGAAAGCCTGAATATTCTTTTTTTAAACACAAAAGTTTATATGATTTTTGATATGATTTAGATATAGCAGTAACGGCTTTTTAACATTATTTCCTTTTTCTATATATATCAAAGCTTGCTTATTACTGCAATTCTAGATACAAACATTTCCCAGGGGTATCTGGGCCTGCAAACATTTAGCCGGGCCTGCAGATGTACAAATCTGCAGGACCGAATGACCTGCATGGTGAAAATCTTTTCGTATAGACTGCAAACCCAGGAAAAGTCCAAGTTTAAGGTCATAGTTTTCAGGTTTCCAGGTCCATTCTGTTCTAGTGAAAGGCGCCTAAGACAGGTATATGTCAGTGGCTGCCGATGCTACCTCAGCTGTGAAACATGGCTGAATCTCTAGTACTGTTTCTTCTCACATCATTTCACTCAGAATGCAATTCTACTTTCAAACCTAACTGACAGTTCATCTTTTCTTTTTTGTAAAAATTAGTTCTGCCTCTCCCAGTAACAGCCAGAGTGGAGAGAGGTGTAGTACTCTGGGGAGGTGGTATAAAGGCAGCTCTTGCAGCGGTCTAAAAGGCCACACAGTTCCCTTGTACAAGGACAATTCTGGCAGTTCCCTTATAGATACACACTCAGAAAAGTCAGCATCATTGGCGCTTGAACCACTCTCACATGAAAGTCAGGCAGTGCCTGACTTTCATGTGAGAGTGGTTCTAGCGACAATGGCAGTGCCTGACTTTCATGTGAGAGTGGTTCTAGCGACAATGACGCTGACTTTTTTGAGTATGTAAGCTGCTATTGCAGCGGTCGAAAAGGACCCACAGTTCCCTTGAACATAGGCCGCTCCTGCAGTCTTCTAAAAGGCCGCAGGTGTTGATCTACTTTACTCTTAAGATATGAGACTACTTGGTTTGGGTAAATATTTTCACTAGAAATCATCAATGAAGACTAGATTATGATATATTTTCTCTCTATATTTGATTGTTTATTCTCATCCATTTAAAGTGAGTATATCCGAATTTTCTTTAAATTCTAAATCTTACTTATATGTATTCCAAACACTGTAAAAATATTACATTTATAGAATAGAGGTAATTTAAATGTCATCAATGGGTGCTACTAGGTCACGAAGGGATCCAATGTACCCCAACCTTGAGCTTTTCTAGTGTATTTTCAATGGGGGAGATTAAAAGCGTGCACGCTTTTATTCCAAAATGACCATACTTCGGTCAATAAAGCTTAATTAGAGCAAAATAAGAGGGAATGGAAGAGATAGGAAGGCAAAGAAATTGTTTCTGAACATTGTGACTCATTTTTACGGAAATCTTTTTTTTTTGTCCCACACATCGGATGTACTTACTTTCATGTATAAATGATTACTATTAATACGAAGTTTAATTGTATCACTGGATGTTGGTCTGACCAGTAATACGACTTAAGAACATGAATTTCACATACACAGCTAAAGAGAAAGCTCACTTATAAAGGAGGCTCTTGCAGTGGTCCAAATGGTCCCAGTCTGGTCTCCTTTTGATATATAGACAGAGGTCCACAATGATCTCTCTGAATGACAGGTTTCTCCAAGAGTGTGATATGAATCAAGGTTCCACTTGTGCAGAGACCAGGATTTCAGGCTGATTAGAGTGGCTCTCTGTGTTTATTTCATGTAATTATTGATAAATTATATCTAAAAACGACATTTAAAGATTGGTTTCATAGCTATTTTTGTGACATCATCATGGAGAAACACCCTATGGAGACTGGGCATCAGTTTCTCTATGGGGGAGGGGGGTGGAGAACGGCCATTTTAGTACTTAAGCATAGTAACTTTGTTTCTTCACATGAAATAAATAGAGGACTCTATCTGAGGAAATTGTCTAACCAGCCTTTGACTGCTTTGGTTTTAAAACGATGTACACCTTGAACTTCAACATCACCTGCACCACTACTAGGCCACTGTACGTAGGATAAAGACGCTCACGAGTCGCAGACGAGTGTGTTCAGCCGTGACTAAGTCATTATTAGGGAGTGGTCATTTTTTAACAACAGGGGGGTCGGTGGACTTTCGCGCCAGCTGGTAGAAATTCTTTTGGTTCCCCCCCCCCCCCTCCAAGGGGTCCACATTTTTTTGGTCCCTCCCTCCAACCCCCCACCCCTGTTAAAAACGACCACTTCCTTATGCTAGGTAGAGAAACCACGGGCCCCATTACCGGGTCTGTATGTGTCACAGTGCTAAACAACCCAAATGTAATGACAAATCTCTCCGCCATTTATCAACTTATTGTATCAGTTGCTATATCAGCAGAAGGGGGAAGGATATCTTTCATAACTGATCTGCCTGCATCTGTGTAGCTCATAGATAAGGAGAATTGAATTGGAGAAATATATGCAACTGTGGTGCTTACTATTATATTGGAACGGTTTCTATGGGGGCAGGCAATGGAGCTACTTGAATAGAAAGGAGGTTAATCTACCGACATTTTATTTTGATATGTGATATATCTAAGGCACTGATACTGCTGACTATAGGCATTTGATAGGTATCTTATTTCAATCTATGTGTTAAAATATACTATTCAAATAATGCTAGACTCCAATACAGTGATCTTTACTAGCGGTTTACGCATAGAAATATCATCTAAAACCCCATAAGAACCACACCTACTAGGTAGAATGGAGGTATCTGAGTAACAATATTTTGGTTTTGTTTAAATATGTGCTGGCGAAAATTGGCTATAGACTATTTCCTGGGGTATGGGAATAAACCCAATGATAAGCGATTGCCAAGAATATATAGATACCATGCAAAGGAACTCTACGGTCTACTCTTTTGGATACATTTTGTAAGGTAAAATAATGATTTGGTGAAGGAAAAATGGGATTTCCATCACTATCGCTATCAATTTTCTTCCTACCACTACCTGGCTCACTCGGGCAGGCCGTTGGACTCACTGTGGGGGGCCCGGCACCAGGCAGGTGGGAAATGACAGGTAGATAGTCTAAAGTTTTATTTTTCAAAAAATCATAGAAAATATTCTATTGCACATAGGGCTGTACTTGTTACAGTTTCACATTTCACTTGATTCCGCCGTCATTTGAGGAATTCTGACCAGTTTCTAAGAATTCGCTGTGCTACCTAATAACTTATGCCACGCTAGTGGTGAGTGTTTTTCTCACCCTTTGTACGTCATATACAGTCGGGTCATTTCTTTTGTTCTCTCATGCAAGTGTGGTATAAGTGCCTTTGTTATCAAAGGTTGCTTCACGAGTGACTCGGAAGGTGTTTGGTACTAATTATGGTATCCTTACACCCATAGTTCAGGTGTCAAGTTGTGCTAATTATGGTATTCTACCTATCCCATAGTTCAGTTGTTAAGTTGTGCTAATTATGGTATTCGATATATCCCACAGTTCAGTTGTTAAGTTGTGTCCGATTGTTATGTACCGTTAATGTTATTAACAGGAATGACTGGTTGTGACGTCTGACAGCCATGACTCACGTACTCTCGTTCCCAAATCCTTCCGAAGGAAGGCTCTAGTAACTGCAAAATGTTGGGATTTTGCTGGGCCTGGGCAACCCCTGCTGGTAGCTTGGAACCAGCGAACAGGAACAGGAAATGGAACCAGAAAGGCTGATGGTAAAGCTACCTAAAACTACCATCATACATTCTGGTTCCTGCCCACTGGTTCCAGCCTACCAGCAGGGGTTGCCCAGAGCCAGCAAAATCCAAAGTTCAAGGTCATTTGGCTGTTACCAGAGCCTTCCTTCGGAAGGATTTGGGAACGAGAGCAGTCATTGCGAAAACATAGGACAGTGGCAATGTCCTCCTAAAATGCCACCGGTCCAGCAGATTGACAAGTGTAGCAGGACCGAATGTCCAGTTGCATGTTGGGCTTTTCTAAACTAAGATAATTTAGTTGGTCTCTAAACCTGAAATTGTTTGTCAATATACTGAGTGAATTTATGTACAAATAAAAAAAAATTTCAATGGACAAAAACATTTTATAATCAAAGTACATAAATTGTCAGATATATGCCTGTCCGGTCCTTCAAAAATGTAGCCGGTCCTGCAACATTGAAAATTTGCAGGACCGAATGTCCCGTGGGATGAAAAAGTTTTCGCAAAGACTGCGAGAGTATGACTCACGTTGCTTGACGTGAGCTGTAGGACAACCGTCACAGTGGCATAGGAAAAGGGGGGGCCAGGGGGTCCTGCCCCCCCCCCCCAATCACAGAGGAGGGGGGAGGGGCTGAATATTCTTATATATCCCACAGTTGTTAAGTTTTGCTGCAGGATACCCCTCACAGTGTTATTCCGCATTAGCAAGATGACCTATGTAGGGCGCCATGTTTATTGGTGCCAATGTTTATTACATGGTGGTACGGCCTTCTCTATGCTAAGCCTATGGGAGCTCCGTACTCCATGCCCCCATGGAGTACGGTGTAGCCATACTCCATGGCCTCCAAATTTGTTGATTTTCTTCATTTAAAGACAGAAGGGCCATGTAATAAACACAAAACCCCACTTATTAACATACATGCACATCATACATTACTCGTTGAAGCTGGGTCATAGCACACTCAGCCTTTGGCATCGTGTGCTATGACCCAGCTTCAACTCGTGAAGTATGATGTGCATGTATGTCAACGGCGTGGAGTTTTGTCTATATATCCTCTAACCTCCAGCAACCACATCTTGTCACCATACCATTAACAACTAGTACCTTTTCTTATCTATACATATAGTTCCTTTGAAGAAATAGGAATACAAATTTTGTCCAGACACTATTGCTATTTCTTTGATATAATTTCAAGGTTGTTACTCACTTCTACCTATCAAAGCAAAATATATTTGATATAATAATTATAAGAATATAAATGCATGCTATGGTCACCAAGGTATGACTTGACAGGGATTAGAGCTTAGAACCTCTGCATCATGAATCCACCATGCTAACCACTACTCTATGAGGGACAGGTGACAAAAGTAATGCCTAGGTACAACCCACTCACAACACTCACACCCTGTTTGTACCCTGATCTCAGACCTGAGATTTGGCTGATCTGGTTGCTGGTTACTAGGGGGATACAATTGGTACCAGAGGAACACATGGTGACGCCACCAGTATCTCGCTAGTACCTAATAGGCCCATGCAGCAAGGAAGGGGGATTTTTTCATAATAAAATTGTGTTAACGTTGGTTTTAGAAGAATCATCAAAACATTGTCTGTAATCGCTATATTTGCAAACATATAGTATCAGGAGATTTGTAGAGGAATTATTTTTTTCAAAAAGCTTGTATCAAAAGGCAGGATTTTGAGGTTATATTTATATTTATTAGTCACACTTCAGAGATGCTCAAAACTTTATCAACAACTTTTCTGAAAAGTCAGCGTTTCTTGCCGCATTGGTTTATTGCATCACCTGCCATCACTCCGTTGCTGCAACTGAGTCATAGGACACCTATACTGAATCTGGCATCTGCTGGCGAGGCCGACAAAGGGCTGCCCTAATGAGCTCACAGCTGGACTGGATACCCAATGTCTTAGGAAAATTAGCAGGGCAATAAAATGTGTGGTGGGAATGGTGTTATCTTCAAGGGTTTCCACTGTGAGTTATAAAACTGGTGGTAAATGGGGTAACCAGGAAGATGCAAAGTTTATTGATGGTGCCTGTAAATGACACTTAGATTAGGTGTTGTCTACGTTTTAATTAATATTTTCAATACGAACCATAATGACCTCACAGTAAGGGGCCTCGCCAGCAGATGCCAGATTTAGTGTACCACGTGCACCGGATGTCACAGCATACTGGTACAGCCCGCGATATCTGTTTACAGGTTGTAACTCTCAATAAGGCCACTTAAAGTCGATTAGGCCAAAAAAAATGTTTGTTTCAGGTAACCTGGGCAGAAAATGTAGGGTCGGTAGGTCGGCTTTTTTCATTTTTTTAACATGAAAGTACTAGCCTGTCTCTCCGAGGACCTTGAAATTGACCAAAAATGGTTAAAAATACAGAATATTTTTCAAAATTGCGTAAAAGAACGTAGGGTCGGCCATAATTTACGGCCAAATCAAGAAAATAGTTTTACACAGTAATTGATAACCATATTTCAGCCTTAGAAACCGGACTAATTCTTTCATTTCGGACATTCTGTCCTGCTACACCTAAACTGCTAAACTGCTGAACCCGTGGTATTTTAGGTGGGAATTGTAACTGTTTTGCATGTCTTCACAAAGATTGCATATACTTACAGATAAATACTGTACTTATGTACTTATAAATGGTACCAATTATTTTGTATTTTTATAGGATTATGCAACATCTTAAGGCATTCATTAATGGTTAACTAATTTCCATATCATGTTCTTAATGACTGAAATTAAGTTAAAAATAAGTTATAACAACTTCACGGAAAGAGGCTATTGGCCTTTTACACGAAACCATTATTAGTCCCTTAAGGGCCACAATAGTAGGCGTTTAACCAGGGCGTGGCTAGAGGGGCCTGAGACCAAGCCACGGCGTAGTGCGAAGGCTGTGTCTCATGAGTGTGAACGTCTTTGACCGGGTGCCAGCTTTGACCGGCTTGATAGAAAAGGGTTTATTTAGAGCAGATTGAGATATAAATGGGCTACTAACTCCCAATGTAAAGTGTTGTAACATCCATTAACCTTGTCAGCCAATTTTTATCTTCAAATGCCCTTAATAAACCCTTTTCTATCAAAGCTTTCGGTCAAAAATTTGGACCCCTTGACCAGGGGGGGGAGGCAAAAAAATTTGGACCCCTCTTGGGGGGGGTCAAAATAATTTAACCTGTTTTGAGCCAAAAAGCCAGTGCGTTACTATGCTTCAAAGGGCCCGTGCGCGAGCCGATTTTCGGCCATAAGGGGGGGGGGGGCTAAAAAATTCTGACCCCTCAACTGGGGGGGTGTAACTAATTTTGCGCGCTCCCCGCGGAAAACCACCATCCCCCCTGTTGTTAAAAAATGATCACTCCCTTAGACGGAGTGGCTTGGTCAACAGGCTCCTCGCAGGTGCAACCTTGTTAACTGCAGTTCTGACAACAAACAAAATACCTTAGAAACTGTAAATTCATACTGCTTCAATCATGTAAATAAAGCTGTAAATGTCAGCAGGTTGTCAGTGATGTAATCTGATTGGCCGTAGCCATGGCGATGGTGCAGTCACCTCGATACACATCTTGAAATAACTAGGAGTAACTTGGTCTCCTGATAATTGTGACTATACATGGGTAGCCAGAAATAACACCGTGTTGCCGTGTTGATTTTTAGCAAGGGTGCCGCAGGGCTGGGCATGTTGTGATATGCTGAAGCAAACCTACACAGAGAAAAGGAAGGGAGTCATTTCGGAGTCAGAACCGAGTCTAGCTGACCTGGACTCCCTTTAGAAGAGAGTCAGAACCAACTGACTCCATTTGGTCAAATCACATCTCTCCTGACTCAGTTTAAAAAGGGAGTCAACCTTAGTTGGACTCTCTTAAGGGGCAAAGGGAGTCTGGGCATATAGGAAGGGAGTCAACAACAGTTGGTTCTAACATGTCCTGCTAGGTGGTAGCACTATGCCCAAAGGAGTACTAATCTAGAGGCTAACATCTTTATATTTATCTAAACTCATGAATATGCATAATCACTGTTACTATGAATAGTTGTAGCATGAATATCTAGTGTCAGCTCCTAATTTGATAAAATAATTAAGAGTTGGTTCATAATTCTAGCATAACTATGATAGTTAAGGTATATGACCTTTCGTAGACACCCAGTTTGTGGGAATACAAAAAAGTTAAATCCATGGCAATTCAGATGTTCATTCATATTGACTAGTGTGCATTGAGGGATCTTGAATAAATATCCTTCTTAGACCTTGCAACAATATAGTGTGGATAGATAAGCTCTGGTAACAGCCATTAGACATGTTGTATAGAGCAAAGGAGACTGCACATTACCATTGTAATTGATGTACAACTCCCTTTATAAAGGGAGTCAAATATAAGCTAGACTCCCTTTACAAAGAGAGTCAATGTTGAGGTGGACTCCCTTTAACTAAAAGGGAGTCATTTTGAAAGCAAGGACGTGGACTCCCTTAAGGGAGTCACAGTGACTCTCTTTCTAAAGTGCTGACTCCCTTTCAGTCACAAAGGGAGTCATTCTGAAAGCAAGACCTGGACTCCCTTTTTGACTCCCTTCCTTTTCTCTGTGTAGACATCTTTGGAGCAACGTATTTCAGACAGGCACACATTAACTAGATGGTGAATTTTGGGTGAGAAATAAGGGAGAATTTTTACATTTCTATCTTTAGTTTGGTGAGGGGTTTCAGGGCACATTAAGAAAAAAATGAAAAAAACATTGTTATAGGCTATGGATGTATGCTGAGGGTTTAGGGGGATATTGCACTGGGAACACTGCAAAATCTATTGAAATATTCCTAACTTTGGTTCTAATTGGAATATTAACAAAAAAAAAATCAGCTTTAGAAGGCCCAGACTTTCCCTAATGTCCCTGTCGCATTCTCCATGACCCCTGTCGCACATTTTTTGCGACATTGCGACAGCTGCCCAGCCCTGCTGCCGTGTCGCCGTGTCGATTTTTATCTATCTTATACAAACTTCTCTATTTTTTTGTGTCCATCAATTTTTAAACCCCCTGTGTTGCACATGTCGAATTTAAGAACCCCCCGTGTTGCCGTGTCGCGCATGTCGAATTTTACCCATGTAGCCTATAGTCACATAATTAGGGCTAAACAATCACTACTGTTTAACATTTGACAAAATGTTCCCTATGGGCATACTTCATATGCTACCTACTTTATTTAATCTCATTCAATAGAATTTAGCTTAGAATTCAGCTAATTATCAGATTTAGGCTCAATTTATTACTTTTGGAATGCACGCTATAGTTCAACCATTAAAATTGCACTGTAAAAATTATACCTTGGCCACATGGAACACGCTATTCAGGGAGTAATTTCCCAGAGCGGACATTTTATTTTCCCCCATCCTTCAAACATATATTGTACTAGCATTTGGAACAGATTTCAGTAGGATTTTAAATATGGAAAAAAATCGGACCCTGCAATCATGAGGACTCTTAGGGCTCAGTCTCATGAGTTTGTAACATTTCAAACGTCTTTGACCGGTGCCGTCTTTGACCGGAGCCGTCTTTGACCGGAGCCGTCTTTGACCGGGTATGTGATTAAAATGAAGAAAAAAGTAGTGTATAGCAAAGAAATGGGTAAATATTTTGTATAATATGTTATAACACATCATTTCGAGGCATTATCTAAAATTGATATATTTCATATATTTATGTTACTGGCTCAGTCTCATGAGTTTGTAACAGTTGAAACGTCTTTGACCGGCGTCGTCTTTGACCTGTGACGTCTTTGACCTGCTGAAGAAAAAAAGCCCAAAAGGAACCCTTAATATGTGCATTAAAATATATTTTTTTAATTGGGTAAAACAACCATAGACTGTTTATTACATGAAGAAGTTGAAGCTTAAATTTCTTTACTATATACTACGTTTTTCTTCATTTTAATCACATACCCGGTCAAAGACGCCACCGGTCAAAGACGCCACCGGTCAAAGACGCCACCGGTCAAAGACGTTTGAAATGTTACAAACTCATGAGACTGAGCCATAGGAGGGTTGTCATGATACATGAATGCAGCCCTTGGGAGTACTCTCGTTCCCAAATCCTTCCGAAGGAAGGCTCTGGTAACAGCCAAATGACCTTGAACTTTCTGCTGGGTCTGGGCAACCCCTGCTGGTAGGCTGGAACCAGTGGACAGGAACCAGAATGTATGATGGTAGTTTTAGGTAGTTTTACCATCAGCCTTTCTGGTTCCATTTCCTGTTCCTGTTCGCTGGTTCCAAGCTACCAGTAGGGGTTGCCCAGACCCAGCAAAATCCCGACATTTGGCAGTTACCAGAGCCTCCCTTCGGAAGGATTTGGGAACGAGAGTGCCCTTGTGAGTCTCCTGACAGTGCTGCACCCTCCCATCATAATGCGGCTCTGAGTAGAGTTTAGTAAGCGTGTTTTTGCTAAATGACCATGTAATTGTCACGCGCAATATCGGAATTTGCGCAATATCGGAACTCCTACATGATTATAAAATATATTATGAAATATGTCAGTGTGCCCCTCAAACAGAAATGTATGGCAAGAAATGCACCTGCAAAGACATTATTTTGTATCATTTGTGGCCCAGGTAGCCAAACCCCCAGTGTTTTATCATAGCAGAGGCATTTCTGCCACACCTTATTCACGGCTACATACAGGTGTGAGATACAGTTGGTTCTCCCTAGTAGTATAGTATGTATCGGAACGGGACTATAGTTAAGTACTGTTTATTACTCAATCGACCTGCAGCCAATCAGAGGCCTCCCTTTTGGCGGGAAATTCAAAAGCAGCCAATGAGAGGCCTCCCTTTTGGCGGGAAATTCAAATAGGTCACGTGACCGGAAGTGACCTACTTCCGGTCACGTGACCTTTGGGCGGGAAATTCAAATAGGTCACGTGACCGGAAGTGACCTACTTAAGAGGGTCACGTGACCACCATGTTGGCGGGAAATTCAAATAGGTCACGTGACGGGAAGTGACCTACTTAAGGGGGTCACGTGACTACTAGGTTGGCTTTCAAAATAAGTCACTTGAGATTTTGATGGATAAATAAATTTAAAAAAAGAAAAAAAAAGCAAGCTGAAAAAGCTTGCTAAAAAATAATTTAAAAATACGGCTCTTTTTTTCTAGGAGGGGGGGAGAGGGGCACTCTGGGGGGCACTCTTTAAGATGCATGGGGGGGGAGGGGGGGAGGGGGGGAGGGGCAGGGTTTTTTAAGAGTGAGACTCGCTTCTCTGCCCTCTCTAAAAGAGAGGGCAGAGAGGCGAGTCTACTTACAATGAAAGGTATCATGATTGCGTTTATGATGATGTGCATCATGATGTGACTATCTTACAACTCTATGAGAAATAAGCAAGACATGGGCGTACTTACACGGGCTATTTGTAAACTAATTTCTCTTGAATCTATTAACAGCTCACATTTTTTTCTTAGATGACATCTGACAGCTGCTTGCTAGGCTAAGATATTGTTAAATAAACAACTTGGAAAGCTAATTACAGTTTTCTGGCTTGAAATATAGTCTTTCAACAGACTTTTTTTTCTCATCTTACACAGAGGCAAATATCAGAGACACCCAATGGCGCTTAAACTGCTCTCAGCCAAGGGTCGGGCACTGCTGGACTATAATAGACGGGTCAAGGACCGTTCTACTGTGGGTCAGGCTAGGTCGGACATTCAATAACGCGACTTTAGCAAAACTTGCTTGAAAGTCTGACCATGCGAGATCCTTATGCCCCAGTCTGTCAATGCTGTCCAGACTTTCAAGCAAGGTTGTCAAACACCTACCTGTCATTGAATGTCCGACTTAGCCTGCCTGACCCTCAGTAGAACGGTCCTTGACTCATCTATTATAGTCCAGCAGCGCCCGACCCTTGTATGAGAGGGGTATTGACACCATTGGCTGACTCTGATAATTCGCCTGTGTGCACGAGGGGAGGAGAGGGTTTACAGCTTGCGCTTATAGAGCACTACTAGTGGAGGTTTGGATGAGGAGGCTATGACATATGATGTTTGTCTTAAAAAATAGCCATGGCTCATGTCGATGTCGCTTAATTATGCTCATATCTCATGTCGATTTTAAGAATTGCTCATGTCACCTGTCACTGTGTTTTTCAAGCTTCATGTCAAATGTCACTAGGCTTCATCTCGACTTTAGTGGTCCACACCGCTGCTGCTGCTGCTGCTGCTGTCGGTGCTGCTGCTTGTGCTGCTTGTGCTGCTCATGCAGCAGCTGCTGGCTGCTTGTGCTGCTGCTGCTGCTGCTGACAGATGCTACTGCTTGTGCTACTGCTCGTGCAGCAGCTGCCAGCAGCTGCTGAAGCAGCTGCCAGCAGCTGCTGGCTGCTTGTGCTGCTGACAAGGTCATGGGGGCTGCTGCTGACGATGTCACGGATGCTGCTGACAAATGCTACGGCTTGTGCTGCTCGTGCTGCTTGTGCTGCTGAAGTCGCTGCCAGCTGCTTGTGCTGCACGTGCAGCTGCTGCTGAAGCCGCTGCTAGATGCTGCTGCTTGTGCTGCACGAGACTGAGTAGCCGCTATTCGGCGTTTCACTCCTTATGTACCCTGTCCTAGTTAATCCTCTTAAACGGCTGAAAAGGCTCTCTCAGCACAGAGACTCTACTCAATGTAAGAGATCAGTTAAGTAAGTTTTCACATGCCACCTGACTACTGCGGGAGGGTTTAGACTTAAGCAGCTTAGTGCACACACGTGTCTGTTAGAAAAGCTACCTGCACACCTGCCTTCCTTTTTCACTAGTATTTACCCCCTGCCGACTTATAAGGCACCTATACACGCCTTCTTGCTTCTAGAGCTAAGCTGACTGGCAGCTATTTTAAAAGAGAATACTCGTTACCTGTATAACGGATAAGGGGGTTATGAGATTAGCGTGTGTATACAAAAAAAAACAAAAAAAAAGCTACAGGGGGCGCGTGTCTGTCTGTGAGGTAGAGACCATGTGGTAAGCGACTCAAGTGTAAAACAACAGCACCTCCTCTTGTCGCAGTGAGTGGTGTGGACGGCGGCTGGCTAGTTGAATTTAAGCGTCAGCTTGAAAGATAAGGCCAAATAAAAAAAAAGGTTTGTTTCAGGTCACCCGACCAACCCTAGCAAAACAGGGTCGACCCTACGTTTTTTTTTAAGCAAGTTTGAAGAAAATTTCATATTTTTATACTTTTTGGGTCATTTTTAGAATTTCCACGGAGGATGGCTAGTACTTTCATGTTAAAAAAAATAAAATAAAATAAAATAAAAATCCGACCTACCGACTCCAGTCTTTCTGCCCATGTTACCTGAAACATACCTTTTTATTTTTTTTTGGCTTAATCCGTTCACGGGCTGGCGCGTCACACCTGTCGTTAATCACCCCCTGTAGTCTTTGTATACCCAGGTGACTCGGCTTTATCTCTTCACCAGCTATAATCCCATATACATGTAGCGCACGTTACACTCGTTAATTCTCTTTTCATGCTGATGGATTAGGGGTGGAAGGGTTCAGGTGAAAAGCGATTTGATTCTCTCTGGAAGAGGGTTGGAGCTCTAGGTGAAAACAAGCTTAGAACATCCAGATTAGCTGCTCTCTCGGCTATATAAAGAGCTTCATTTTTTCTAATCTCTGCCCACTTCGTCTTGTTGTACACTATCAGTCACGAGGCAGACGCTGGAAGTAGCAGATGTTTGCAGTATGGTTTACACAGAGGTTACCTGCTAATAGGATTTTGTCAGAATAGGGTGAGTTGCTATTAAAATGAACATTTAAATGGGTTGTTAATATGGTATCTGATGTTAATGAGCTAACACCTAACATTGAGGATTATGACCTCCCAGAGGGGCGTCTCGCCAAATTCTCCAGTCTTGACTATAGTCTTAACTGTCTAAAGACTGTGGAGCACGTTAATGGGTGGTCTCCTTACTAATTTCACTTGACCAGGCCGGCAGGGTCAACTAGGCTAGGTAATTACAACCACAAGGGCGGCTACTCAACATGCAAGTAGACCTACTACTACGAGATTGTCTTTTGACCACTCTGCCGCCGCCTGCTGGTCTGGCGATTACATGCTCTAGTATAGTTCTCCGCTCTTTTCGTCAGATGACGCCACAATAGGGTTTTTGTACATTTCCACGATACTCGCGAACATTTTAAACGCATAATGACCTATAATAAGCAACAAAGCACACTTCTAATATATTGAATATAAGAAACATGTCAACGTTGTGTATTTCTGATAGAATGAGGCAGATTCTTTGAAATATCAACTAAACTATAGTGAGATTGAAAATACTACACCATATCTAAAGCGATATAAAAGCTATATAAAGTCAGAACCTCTGACGGATCGGTAGGATCACTCAACCATTCGTCCTCGAAAGCAACACAGGGTTCCCGTCCAACAGGACTTTGAGCCTTGACGCTTTTGAGGAGGTTTGATCTCATGCTGCTTAACATGTGGTGTAATTAATCAACACCGCGGCCCCTCTTTAGGGGCCACACAATAAACAAAGAATAAAAAAAGGGTAGGACTTAGGTTTAAAGTGAATCTCCCAGGATTTTGGCGAGGTCGACAAAGGAGGAGATAACAGATTAAACTGCAGGAGACTATACGCAAACCTTGATACTCTCAGAGGGGGAGCTCCATATTGCGGACCTGTGGTCAAGGTAATTACAACCACAAGGGTGGCTACTCAACATGCAAGTAGACCTACTACTACGACATTGTCTTTTGACCACTCTGCTGCCGCCTGCTGGTCTGGCCATTACATGCTCTAGTGTAGTTCTCCGCTCTTTTCGTCAGATGACGCCACAATAGGGTTTTTGTACATTTCCACGATACTCGCGAACATTTTAAACGCATAATGACCTATAATAAGCAACAAAGCACACTTCTAATATATTGAATATAAGAAACATGTCAACGCTGTGTATTTCTGATAGAATGAGGCAGATTCTTTGAAATATCAACTAAACTATAGTGAGATTGAAAATACTACACCATATCTAAAGCGATATAAAAGCTATATAAAGTCAGAACTTCTCACGGAACGGCATCTGCAACAGATCACTCAACCATTCGTCTTCAAATGCCACACAGGGTTCCCGTCCAACAGGACTCTGAGCCTTGTCGCTTTTGAGGAAGGTTTGATCTCATGTTGCTTAACATGTGGTGTAATTAATCAACACCGCGGCCCCTCTTTAGGGGCCACACAATAAACAAAGAATAAAAAGGGTAGACCTTAGGTTTAAAGTGAATCTCCCAGGATTTTGGCGAAGTCGACAAAGGGGTAGATAACAGATTAACCTGCAAGAGACTATACGCAAACCTTGATACTCTCAGAGGGGGAGTCCCATATTGCGGACTTGTGGTCAGATCTATCCCTTCTAGGGGGCAAGTTGCATGTCGTAAATGTCTACTACAGACATTGGGATATATTGTTAATCTTACTCTAGGGTCTCCATAATTAGACCCTGAATCCGTTGTTAAACGGGTGTGAGGGGGTGGTAACTAATACTTATGAGATGTTAGCTTAGTTCATAGTCTCCTTACCAATTTTCACTTGACCAGGCTGGCAGAGCCAACTAGTCTAGGTAATTATAACCACAAGGGCGGCTACTCAAGATCTAAGTAGACCTACTACTACGAGATTGTCTTTTTGGTCCTTCTGCTGCTTAGTTATTACATCCTCCAGTCTAGCTCGCCACACCCTTTGAGCAGCACCACCATTGCCTCGGTAAAAGTGTAGGGTGTGTGCTTTCCACCTTCAGGTATCCATAGATTCGATCACTATCACCCCCCTTGAAATGACTTCAGCTGTTAATTAGGGCGTAAAGCCACCAACCAAGTCCCTGTCAAAAGATGTGAATAACGAAACGCGCTAGTATAGTTCTCCGCTCTTTCGTCAGATGGTGCCACAATAGGGGTTTTGTACATTCCTACGATGCTCGCGAACATTTCAACGCATAATGAGCTACATAGGCAACAAAGCGCGCTTCTAATATATTAAAATATAAAAAACAATTCAATATTGTGTATTTCTGATAGAAATGAGGCGGTTTCCTTAAATACCGACTAAACTATAGCGAGATGAAAAATACCACACCATATCTAAGGCTTTATAAAAAACTATAGAAAGTCAGAACCTCACACGGATCAGCATTCTGTTTGCAACGGATCACCCCTGACCCACTGGTCCTCGCATGCCACACACGGCTCTGCCGTGTTTGAGCTTTGAGGTATCACCCATCAAGTGATCCATGCCGCCCAACATGAAGCGTAATTAATAGCTGCTGTTGCATAGCACAGTGGCAGCATCTAACTAACTCTAAAGAGTTAGTCGCCCTCTCTTTAGGGGCCACACAATAAACAAAGAATACCCTGAATCTGGGACCTGCGGGCGAGGGCCCCAACTGTGAAGTCATTATTGGCCACATTGGTAATATCAATTAAAACTTTAGACAACACCCACCTTAAGTATCATTAACGGACAATATCAATGAACTCAGCATCCGCCTGGTTACCACATTTAGCACCAATTTTACAACTCACAGGGGCCACACTAGCCTCACCGCGCTTTTTTATTGCTCTGCTGATTTCTCCAATCCAAAACATGAGGTATCTAGTCTAGCTGTGAGCTCATTGGGCCAAACAAAAAAATAATCCGTGTTCAGGTAACATGGTCCAAAAAAAAATAGGGTAGGTCTACGTCGCCTAAGGCGACGAAAGCGCGTCAAAGCGTTTACAGGGTTCGAGCCCGTGAGCTGCTCCTTGGGGCTGCAAAAAACGCTTAGACACTGAAATCCCATAGGGAAAAAATTTTGGGTTTTTGGACTTTAGGCCTTAATTTGAGGGTGATCCCGGGCTGATAGAAAAATAATTCTTGGACGAGCGGATAGCTCTGGATCTCTTTTATCTAAAACAGCGAAAAATTGATTATGGTTTCGCCGCAATTCATCCGACGGGGGGTAATCAGCCCCCCCCCCTCTGCCAATCAAGGCAGTGAATCTTGGCGACCGTGCGATCACTCACGGCCACCGCGACGAACCGACAGAAGAGATCGGCATCTTAGTATGATTCGTGTGACCTACTTAGAGGCTCACACGGTGGAGGTGTGTCCGGCGTTCGGCGCGCTGATTGGCTACTGGTGGGAGGCGCTGTGCCGCGTCAAGAACTTCACCTATTTGGGGCGGCTGTTAAAGGCGCACTGAGTTGAGGTGCACCTTTAAGCAAGAGCGCGATCTGGCCTAGTCTTGCGGACCTCTGTTTAGAGAGTGTAGCAAGCGGCTATGTCGCGCTCTCCAACCACAGGCTTAACAGTGGTCCGCAAGACTAGAGTGCAAGACGCGTGCACACACAGACCGAACAGACACACACAGACCCACACACCCACACACTCCTATCAGTGAGACGTCTAGCAGATTCGGGAGAGGCGACCAGGGAGGTACTCTCGGCTAGCGGCCACTAATTGCCTGTTTAGATAAGGCACAGAAACAAGGGTGATGACAGACTACGTGTTCAAGCAGCCAACATGCCCTGACACTTGATAATGGGTGTGGACCGCTAAATTCGATATGGTGACATGACCATTTCTTATAATCGACAAACGACATGAGGTCTAATGACAAGTGACATGAGGCCCAAAAAATCATAGTGACAGGTGACATGAACATTTCTTAAAATCGACATGGGATATGAACATTATTAAGTGACATTGTCATGTGACATGGTCATTTTCTAAGATCGACATTCGACATGGGGACCCCCTATCCAGAGCCCCTTGATAGATGACAGCTGTTGTGTGTAAGAAAAGTGTATGCCTCACAATCAAAAGATGATAAAAGGCTTTATCCCACTCGATGTGGGTTTTGAATCAAATATCAAGGGATCAAATATCAGATCGATATTTGACGTCGTCAAGTGATATCTGACGTTGTCAATCACTTTTACTATGTAGTCAAGGTCGTAAAAACAGAGCCCCCTGATTGGTCAACAGCATGAATGAAAGTTGCATCTCAAACTTTTAATACTCGGTATGGGGCCCTGTGGGGCTGGGACCAATATTTGCAATTTTCGGAAATACTGTCGAGAATTTCTAGATGGAAACACCTTGTCTGGGGTAATTTGACCTCTACTCTTCGATATTCAAGTAATACTCAAGCTATTCTGACTCTAAACATGAGTAAAACGGTCATTTACCAGCGTTATCGGCAGCGCCGACATCAACAACTGCTGATCTCCCTTGGTTACATGACCCAGCTCCGTTTCTAAGGCCTCATGGATCGGGGCCCTGAAGGGGGATCTGCAGAGGCCCTATATCGGGCCCTAGATATGTACATTATATTAATATCTCATAACTTAATTTACTCTAAAATCTTTTGATAGTTCATAACCTTGACCCTTATCTCCTTTTCTCGCGGGATAAAGATAGAATTTGGTTGTTGGCGTGGCCTCTCGTGGATATCTGCTCTTCTCCACGGCACCTCTCGAGCCCCCTGCGGGGCCTCTAGGGGCTGCTAGACGTCTCTCTGCTATGTAGTGTGGGATGTAAAAGAACCCTTGTCTCGGTAAAAGGGCCAATAGATTCGATCACCATCACCGCTCTTGAAATGACCATAGCTGTTAACTAAGGCGTAAAGCAACCCACACACCCACACACCCACACACCCACACATTTTTCTGTATGAGCCTTCAGACCTCAAGCTGCTCAGTGTACGGGACTAGGTTTTGTCATAGGCCCTACGGACGCTACTCAAGGTAAAAATAAGAGAGCTGTCTCACCATGACATTGGGCTGGCTGTAGTTTTTTATGTTTCGGTACCTACAACCAAAACAGCCAGTACCCGCCCCAGGGCTTCATGTCGCACGCGGGAAAAGTATAACGGTGGCGCCAACTGTCGGAATAGCGGGTACACTACGTCAGTAGTTCTTTTGTTCTCCGCTGAGTGACTGGGCGAAATGTAGTCGGTAGCTCTATTTTCTGTGCACTGTTCTGTTCATTTTCTACACTTAACACTTAAATAGACCGCGTGTTTGTACAAGCTAACCGTTTTTATCAGTGCAAAAATTAAATAAGCATCGGATAGAACACTAAAAAAATGAGAAAGTAATCCAGCGCTTAGTATAAGGCACCAGTTTTATCATGAGACACCGAAAGTCTGGTTTTTTTAAGGTGGATAAGACAGTCGACTGAGAGCTCCAAACTAACCAAAAACGTACCAGAGGGAGAACGTACCCGACAGGGCAGGGGCCTTCTACACCCCGGCTCTGATTGATGAGCAAGCGACAAGTGCTACAGAGGGCCTATTCCTCTTTTGAGGTGGGCCCGAAATTGAACAAAAGAATAAACTCAAGAAAAAGCCTTAGGCTTAAAAGAGTTGTAGATACTGATTTTAACGAAGAAGTCACATTCATTAGTTTACAAATAGCCCGTGTAAGTACGCCCATGTCTTGCTTATTTCTCATAGGGTTGTAAGATAGTCACATCATGATGCACATCATCATAAACGCAATCATGATACCTTTCATTGTAAGTAGACTCGCCTCTCTGCCCTCTCTTTTAGAGAGGGCAGAGAAGCGAGTCTCACTCTTAAAAAACCCTGCCCCTCCCCCCCTCCCCCCCTCCCCCCCCATGCATCTTAAAGAGTGCCCCCCAGAGTGCCCCTCTCCCCCCCTCCTAGAAAAAAAGAGCCGTATTTTTAAATTATTTTTTAGCAAGCTTTTTCAGCTTGCTTTTTTTTTCTTTTTTTAAATTTATTTATCCATCAAAATCTCAAGTGACTTATTTTGAAAGCCAACCTAGTAGTCACGTGACCCCCTTAAGTAGGTCACTTCCCGTCACGTGACCTATTTGAATTTCCCGCCAACATGGTGGTCACGTGACCCTCTTAAGTAGGTCACTTCCGGTCACGTGACCTATTTGAATTTCCCGCCCAAAGGTCACGTGACCGGAAGTAGGTCACTTCCGGTCACGTGACCTATTTGAATTTCCCGCCAAAAGGGAGGCCTCTCATTGGCTGCTTTTGAATTTCCCGCCAAAAGGGAAGCCTCTGATTGGCTGCAGGTCGATTGAGTAATAAACAGTACTTAACTATAGTCCCGTTCCGATACATACTATACTACTCTCCCTGACTCTTTTCACAACTCCAAGATGCAGTACAGCATCCTCAAACATCACTAAAATATGTATTTCCATTCTATATCTGTAGCTATAATAAAAAAAAAAGGTAGAAATTCTGAAACTGTGCAATCTAACTATGGTGCAATTCTGGAATTGCCCTGCACAGTTCCGGAATTGTACAGGGGCAATTCTGGAATTGTACAGATTCTGATTCTGCGCCTGACATAATCATGGTCTTCCTATTACATGTACAAACAATTTTACTTCTAATTGGGGCTCAGTGGCGTAGGAAAGGGGGGGGGGCAGGGGGGCCCGGGCACCCCCAATCACTGAGGAGGGGGGCCTGAATATGTTTGGGCCCCCCAAAAAAATTTGTCAAGACCTGTAATATAATACACACAATTTTCAATCCTTAACTCTCCCGCATAGAAAAAGGTGAGGGCAGAGGGGGCCGGGCCCCCAAATCAGACCAAAAGGGGGCTCAAATACTACTTTTCCATACAATCTAGTATAAGGATGTATATAATACATAATGCATAAAAACCGATACTTTAAGTTGGTTGGAGTGGGCCCCCCTTGCCCCCCCCCCCCCAATGAAGATTTGTTTCCTACGCCTCTGGAGCTCATGTTCTAATTTCTATAAATTGCATAATTCTTCTTTGGCACTACAATTTGGCTGTTATAATCTGACAGCTCTGGCGTCATAATTAGAAGACACCACATAAAGATATTGCATTAAAGTCTCACCTGCGCACCTAATTCATGGATTGAACCGCTACATATGACGTACATGTACGTCAGCAGTCTCTTGGTACAGTAACACACACAGTAACACTTCATGTACGTCAAGATCCTGGACCTAGAACTAAAGTAATCATAGGCGGCGGAACCGTGGGGGATGTGGTAGTTGCAACCCCCACACTCTTTCAGGTGTGGGGGATGGAGGATGTTTCAACCCCCACACTTTTTGGGAAGGAAGTTTACTTTTTTTTGGAATGAAAAGATAAGCATTTAATTCTATACCCCTTTACTTTATATATGACGATTATCCACGATAAATAACTGTTTAATGCATATATTCACGTTTTGTTTGTAAATGGAGCTTTTTAGAAATGTTAAGGGAGGGAGAACAATGTATTGATATTGATATTTTATATATGTCCACTATTCTAAAATGCATTCATATTATAGGCTACTTTGTTTTAAGCCCCCACCCTCCAATTCCATCTCCACCCCCCCCCCCCTCAGCTCAACCCCCACACTTTTTTGACTGCTCCGCCGCCCATGCAGTTACCCCGATTTAATTACAATAATGACTAAAAAGCTTTAACAACAGCGAGAAGGATCACTACTGATCACCTTTGACCAGAATCCCCCTCACCAAGAGTCACTTCAAACTCACCAAGGTTAAAGGTGGTCGGAGTGCCAGCCGCACACCTGTGTCAAAATAAAGTTGAGTGCACCCCCCCACCCTCCCCCCTCCGGGACCAGACTAAAGCACTGGGGGGATGCAGAGGGGTCCCCCCCCCCGAGGTCGGAAAGTCGCCGAAATTAAGAGGTCCAGGTCGCAAAGTCGCTTTTGTGGACCCCTTAACCTATTGTTAAATTTTTCCAAAAGTCGCCAGGTCGCTTAAATTATTGCTTTAGGTCGAAAGTCGCCTCCGAAACAGCCCAGGTCGCCAGGTCGTTTTTGACCCATCTGCAGTCACCACTGCCCAGTGGGCACAGAACATTGAATCAATATTGATAAATGGTTGTCAATGTTGATTCAATGTTGATTCAATGTTGGACTGAATTTTGTGCCCACTTGGTGGGCAGCTGCTTCCACGTTACCCCCGGTATAACATAGATATGGGGGGGGGGGGGGGGGCAACTTACAAGGTGCCTAGACCCCATGCATACACCTCCCATAATCCTAAAATTGCATATCCCAGTAATCTTAATCGGTTTAGATCCATGGGTACACGTGTACATGCCCCCGGTGCCCGCCTAGATCCTGCCCTTGCAAGAGGGATCAACATCTGCCCACCTCCATGAATAGGACTCTTCTCTGAGAAAGATGACCACATGGACAAATATCATACAGTATGCCCACAAAAAGGAGGGGATGATTTCTGTCACCCCCCCCCCCCCAAAAAAAAAAATAAAAAAAAAAAATAATAATAATAAAATTAATTAATTAAATAGATAAAATTGATCATCATTGATCCTAGCCCGGGCGTGGGTTGTAGGTTGTTTATGGTGTGGTATTCTGGACAACGTTATTGTAGGTTAAGGTCTAGAATAGTCAGATATATAGTAGCCTATTTCACCCCCAGTCCCTGATATACCGTGTTACCCGCCTGACATATACTTTACACCCCCCCCCCCCCGCCACACACCTCACAAACAGACCCCCAACTATTAGTTACTACTACTATATTTCCCCTAACCACACAATTTCCGATTCGACTTAGATTTGACTCAAACAGTCCCATCGGCGCAGGAATCCCTTTGATGGAGGTGACGATAAAGACCCTAACAGCCCCTCCCCGGCGGGGGCTCCCTCCGCCGGACAAAGTAGTCCCTCCCACCAGCCTGGACGATAATAGGGGGGATGACCTCCTCCAATCAGGGGCCGCCCCGGGGGACCCCCGCCCCCTCAGTGGGGGCCGGGCAGCCCCCCTGCCCCCCGCTGTGGGTTTTTTGTGTGAGTTAATAGAGTGAGTGAGGTATGTGTGTGTTTGGGTGAAGGTATATATCACTCTGTACTTAGCCCCTTAACCATTTAAGGGAGTGTTCATTTATTATTTACAGGGGGGGTGGTGGGTTTGGGGTGGGGGGCGTAAAAATTTCCGACCCCTCCTGAGGGGGGGCGTAAAAATTCTGACCCCTCTTGAGGAGGGGGCGTAAAAATTTAAGCCCTTTTTTAGCAAAAAAGCCCGCGCATTACTATAGTTGAAAGGGGGGGGGGCGAAAATTTGTCGCCGCCTTCGGCAAGGGGGGGGGGGCAAAACGTTCCACGCTCTCTCGAGGGGGGGGGGGCGTAAAAAAAATTCGCCCCTCCACGTGAAATCTCACCACCCCCCCCCCTGTAAATAATAAATGAACACTCCCTAAGGAAGGCATAATATACTAATGCATTCAAGCATCATGCCGACCATTATGAGGTTGAGAAACTCCCGACAGGTCGGCATGATACATCAATGCAGCACTGACAAAGGTCATCTTTAAGTGTCATCCATCCTTAAAGGGTTAAAGTAGTTTGATACATTACATGGCCGTTTATCAATCATGATTCACAAATGTAGCTCGTCGGTGAAACATTGATACATCGATACTACCTGCGGGAGTGTATCAGCACTGTATTGTCGGCATGATGCATGAATGCAGCACTGGCGTGTTACTCGCCAGGACTGCATTCATGCATCATGACGACCAAGGCCATTCAAGCAGTAGGCGGCCCTGCAAGAGTTAAAGATGCCCAGGTCTATAACCCTGTATACAGTCTTTGCGAAAACATGCAGGACAGTGGCAATATCCTTCTAAAATGCCACCAGTCCTGTAGATTTACAAATGTAGCAGGACTGAATGTCCAGGCGCATGTTGGGCTTTTCTGAACTAGAAGAATTCACCTGGGCTTCTAAAGCTAACATATGTATGTCAATATACTGTGTAATACTGTGTATTTTTTCATGGACAAAACTCTCTTATACTTAAAATGCAGAAATCATCAGATATGTGGCTATCCGGTCCTCCAAAAATGCAGCCGGTCCCTCAACATTGAAAATTTGCATGACCGAATGTCCTGTTTGATGAAAACGTTTTTGCAAAGACTGTGTATATCACGCCGTTGTTAATCCTTTAACCCTTTGAGGACAGCATGCTCTGATATTTATGCACATTAGCTGCATTACGGAAACAGGGCCTAAAGCAGGTTAAATAAAGGAAATAACAAACAAACAACTAAAGATGACATTTGTCGTCATGCTGCACCAGTGTAGCCCCAGCGAGTAACCCGACCGACCGTATCAAATCAGGGCCGACCCTACGTTTTTTTTATTGGATTCTGAAGAATTTTCATATTTTTTCATGTTTTCTTACACATTTTTGTTAAAAAATAATATGAAATAGAGAGGCGGTTACATGGATTCTTATGCAATTTTGAACACATCTTCACATTGTTATCCTTTTTTGGTCAATGTTTGGATATGCAGAAAGGTTGGCTAGAATTTCCATGTAAAGAAATGATTATAAAATACCTACTGACCCTAGACTTTATTCCCATGTTACCTGAAACAAACCTTTTTTTGTCCCAGACACGCTGTGTGTTTCTCTGCCTGGGTGAGTAGGATGTTTATGGTGGGGTGTATGTCACAGGGTGAACAGTGCAGGCGGGGGGGGGGGGGGGTCTGGTATAGGGGTGGTCTGAGGGTTACGGTCAGCCCTACCGCAACCCTTTAACCCTTTAAGGACGCATGTCGCTAAAAGAGGACATTTGTCATCATGATGCACCAAGGCCAAAAAAAAAAAAGAAGGTTTGTTTCAGGTAACATGGGCAGAAAATGTAGGGTCGGTAGGTCAGTTCTTTTTTTTTAAACGTTTTTTTTAAACATGAAAATACCAGCCGGCCTGTCCGAAAACCCGAAAATTGACCAAAAAAGGGTAAAAATACAGAAATTTCTTGCATTACATAAAAAAACGTAGGGTCGGCCCTGTTTTGAGAGGGTCGGTCGGGTGACCTGAAACAAACCTTTTTTTTTTGGCCCAATGCAGCCGTGGCCAGTAACTGGCTAGTCCTGCTTCAGTGCATTGTGCCGACCCTTTGGGGGTGTCTTAATCATGCTTGCATGCAGCCCTGGTGAGTAACTCGCTTTGATGCATTATGCCATCCTTAACCCTTTAAGGACGGCATAATGCATCATGCTGATAGAGGACGTAAAGCATTAAGCGGCCCTTAACAGGTTGGTGTTTAGATGACTCCTGCTGACCCCGCCCACCTCCCACCTCTAAGTGTGACAGCTGGTGCGGTGTAAGGGGGTCCCATGATAGCACTGAGTGTCACAGGTATTACAGACACACAGGTACTACATCCCCAACATGGTGATCTAATCTCTACTTTAACTCTTTAAGACCGGCATAATGCTTTATTGCAGCATGACTTGGTCGTCATGATGCATGAATGCAGCCCTGGTGAGTAACTTGCCAGAGCTGCATTCAAGCATCATGCCCACCCTATGGGGTTGCGACATTTCCAAAGGGTCGGCATGATGCACCAATGCAGCCCCGGCGAGTTACTCGCCAGGGCTGCATTGGTGCATCATGACAACCAATGTCATCTTTTAATGACATGCATCCTTAAAGAGTTGCCAGGTGATAGAGGCCACTCAAAGCATTACTGGTGTCTCATCTCTGCACGCGTTATAAAAATCATGGTTTGGTGGATGTTTCTTTCTTTTTCCTTTTTTATTGAGAATATAATGAGAAATATGTTAAAAATGAGCAAATATTAGCATATCAAATTGAAGTGTCCGTGATGCAGTATCGGTAATTCTGCCTATATCTTCGTGTCTCTGTCTCTATCAGTTATTGCAAGGCAAGACAATTCCTGCATCCACTAAACTCCACATTTCCAACCAAAATTAGCTACTGACCACGGAAAATCTAAACACGGGTCTGTAGCGTAAAACCTCCTGAATTTCGCCTGAATTTTCACTGAATAAATGGCATTTTCACTGATTCCCAATGTAGCCTTTGAAAAAAATGTAAACTCACTGAGAATCCCTTTCCTATTATTTGATAGAAATTGGCAGACATTCAGCAGCATGTGTACAAGTTTTCATAATATTGGCATCATTTCCAACTTAATAATGGACCATTCAGTGCCCCTGCAGTATTCACTTCTGACCAGAATGGTATATGACTCTCACCTTTCTGGGGGATTACCCTCAGTGAGGCCTATAGTGTGGTCTCATGGTGTTTGACAGTGAGGGAGGAGAAGAGGTGTCATCACAAGGTCATTAGCAATGTCACACAATGTCACACACTGACACAATGTCAACTCAGCATCTTACTAAGTCTAAAATAAACCACACATCGGTCTACAATGGCAAAAACTGAAAACATACCAACAAGTGTTTTAGAGTTAATAGAGTGAGTGAGGTATGTGTGTGTTTGGGTGAAGGTATATATCACTCTGTACTTAGCCCCTTAACCATTTAAGGGAGTGTTCATTTATTATTTACAGGGGGGGGTGGTGGGTTTGGGGTGGGGGGCGTAAAAATTTCCGACCCCTCCTGAGGGGGGGCGTAAAAATTCTGACCCCTCTTGAGGAGGGGGCGTAAAAATTTAAGCCCTTTTTTAGCAAAAAAGCCCGCGCATTACTATAGTTGAAAGGGGGGGGGCGAAAATTTGTCGCCGCCTTCGGCAAGGGGGGGGGGCAAAACGTTCCACGCTCTCTCGAGGGGGGGGGGGCGTAAAAAAAATTCGCCCCTCCACGTGAAATCTCACCACCCCCCCCCCTGTAAATAATAAATGAACACTCCCTAAGGAAGGCATAATATACTAATGCATTCAAGCATCATGCCGACCATTATGAGGTTGAGAAACTCCCGACAGGTCGGCATGATACATCAATGCAGCACTGACAAAGGTCATCTTTAAGTGTCATCCATCCTTAAAGGGTTAAAGTAGTTTGATACATTACATGGCCGTTTATCAATCATGATTCACAAATGTAGCTCGTCGGTGAAACATTGATACATCGATACTACCTGCGGGAGTGTATCAGCACTGTATTGTCGGCATGATGCATGAATGCAGCACTGGCGTGTTACTCGCCAGGACTGCATTCATGCATCATGACGACCAAGGCCATTCAAGCAGTAGGCGGCCCTGCAAGAGTTAAAGATGCCCAGGTCTATAACCCTGTATACAGTCTTTGCGAAAACATGCAGGACAGTGGCAATATCCTTCTAAAATGCCACCAGTCCTGTAGATTTACAAATGTAGCAGGACTGAATGTCCAGGCGCATGTTGGGCTTTTCTGAACTAGAAGAATTCACCTGGGCTTCTAAAGCTAACATATGTATGTCAATATACTGTGTAATACTGTGTATTTTTTCATGGACAAAACTCTCTTATACTTAAAATGCAGAAATCATCAGATATGTGGCTATCCGGTCCTCCAAAAATGCAGCCGGTCCCTCAACATTGAAAATTTGCATGACCGAATGTCCTGTTTGATGAAAACGTTTTTGCAAAGACTGTGTATATCACGCCGTTGTTAATCCTTTAACCCTTTGAGGACAGCATGCTCTGATATTTATGCACATTAGCTGCATTACGGAAACAGGGCCTAAAGCAGGTTAAATAAAGGAAATAACAAACAAACAACTAAAGATGACATTTGTCGTCATGCTGCACCAGTGTAGCCCCAGCGAGTAACCCGACCGACCGTATCAAATCAGGGCCGACCCTACGTTTTTTTTATTGGATTCTGAAGAATTTTCATATTTTTTCATGTTTTCTTACACATTTTTGTTAAAAAATAATATGAAATAGAGAGGCGGTTACATGGATTCTTATGCAATTTTGAACACATCTTCACATTGTTATCCTTTTTTGGTCAATGTTTGGATATGCAGAAAGGTTGGCTAGAATTTCCATGTAAAGAAATGATTATAAAATACCTACTGACCCTAGACTTTATTCCCATGTTACCTGAAACAAACCTTTTTTTGTCCCAGACACGCTGTGTGTTTCTCTGCCTGGGTGAGTAGGATGTTTATGGTGGGGTGTATGTCACAGGGTGAACAGTGCAGGCGGGGGGGGGGGGGGGTCTGGTATAGGGGTGGTCTGAGGGTTACGGTCAGCCCTACCGCAACCCTTTAACCCTTTAAGGACGCATGTCGCTAAAAGAGGACATTTGTCATCATGATGCACCAAGGCCAAAAAAAAAAAAGAAGGTTTGTTTCAGGTAACATGGGCAGAAAATGTAGGGTCGGTAGGTCAGTTCTTTTTTTTTAAACGTTTTTTTTAAACATGAAAATACCAGCCGGCCTGTCCGAAAACCCGAAAATTGACCAAAAAAGGGTAAAAATACAGAAATTTCTTGCATTACATAAAAAAACGTAGGGTCGGCCCTGTTTTGAGAGGGTCGGTCGGGTGACCTGAAACAAACCTTTTTTTTTTGGCCCAATGCAGCCGTGGCCAGTAACTGGCTAGTCCTGCTTCAGTGCATTGTGCCGACCCTTTGGGGGTGTCTTAATCATGCTTGCATGCAGCCCTGGTGAGTAACTCGCTTTGATGCATTATGCCATCCTTAACCCTTTAAGGACGGCATAATGCATCATGCTGATAGAGGACGTAAAGCATTAAGCGGCCCTTAACAGGTTGGTGTTTAGATGACTCCTGCTGACCCCGCCCACCTCCCACCTCTAAGTGTGACAGCTGGTGCGGTGTAAGGGGGTCCCATGATAGCACTGAGTGTCACAGGTATTACAGACACACAGGTACTACATCCCCAACATGGTGATCTAATCTCTACTTTAACTCTTTAAGACCGGCATAATGCTTTATTGCAGCATGACTTGGTCGTCATGATGCATGAATGCAGCCCTGGTGAGTAACTTGCCAGAGCTGCATTCAAGCATCATGCCCACCCTATGGGGTTGCGACATTTCCAAAGGGTCGGCATGATGCACCAATGCAGCCCCGGCGAGTTACTCGCCAGGGCTGCATTGGTGCATCATGACAACCAATGTCATCTTTTAATGACATGCATCCTTAAAGAGTTGCCAGGTGATAGAGGCCACTCAAAGCATTACTGGTGTCTCATCTCTGCACGCGTTATAAAAATCATGGTTTGGTGGATGTTTCTTTCTTTTTCCTTTTTTATTGAGAATATAATGAGAAATATGTTAAAAATGAGCAAATATTAGCATATCAAATTGAAGTGTCCGTGATGCAGTATCGGTAATTCTGCCTATATCTTCGTGTCTCTGTCTCTATCAGTTATTGCAAGGCAAGACAATTCCTGCATCCACTAAACTCCACATTTCCAACCAAAATTAGCTACTGACCACGGAAAATCTAAACACGGGTCTGTAGCGTAAAACCTCCTGAATTTCGCCTGAATTTTCACTGAATAAATGGCATTTTCACTGATTCCCAATGTAGCCTTTGAAAAAAATGTAAACTCACTGAGAATCCCTTTCCTATTATTTGATAGAAATTGGCAGACATTCAGCAGCATGTGTACAAGTTTTCATAATATTGGCATCATTTCCAACTTAATAATGGACCATTCAGTGCCCCTGCAGTATTCACTTCTGACCAGAATGGTATATGACTCTCACCTTTCTGGGGGATTACCCTCAGTGAGGCCTATAGTGTGGTCTCATGGTGTTTGACAGTGAGGGAGGAGAAGAGGTGTCATCACAAGGTCATTAGCAATGTCACACAATGTCACACACTGACACAATGTCAACTCAGCATCTTACTAAGTCTAAAATAAACCACACATCGGTCTACAATGGCAAAAACTGAAAACATACCAACAAGTGTTTTTAACGGGAAGAAGCCTATTAGAATGACTTCCTTGACTGTGGCCACCCTGGGCGTGTAGGAGACACCTGTAGGGGACTGGCATGTACATCTCACTATACTCCATCCTGCTGCCGTCGTATAGAAGGCACTAGGTGGTAGCAAGACCATATTACCTACACCCTAACGACAAGGTGTATCAAGTTTTTTTTTGAAAGATTTTTATTAGGTTTACATATAGTATATACAACCAGAATCTGGGCAGGACTAGGTACCATCAGGGCACTTACCTAGTTGTGGTAGGAGTCTGTGCAGGACTAAGTACCACCAGGACCCTTACCTAGTTGTGACAGGAGTCTGTACGGGACTAGGTACCACCAGGACCCTTATACCTAGTTGTGGCAGGAGTCTGGTACCACCAGGACCCTTACCTAGTTGTGGCAGGAGTCTGGTACCACCAGTACCCTTACCTAGTTGTGGAGGGGTCTGGCCAGGACCAGGACCCTTACCTAGTTATGGCAGGAGGTAGGACTAGGTACCACCAGGACCCTCACCTAGTTGTGGCAGGAGTCTGTACAGGACTAGGTACCACCAGAACCCTTACCTAGCTGTGGCAGGAGTCTGTACAGGACTAGGTACCACCAGGACCCTCACCTAGTGGTGGCAGGAGTCTGGTACCACCAGGACCCTCACCTAGTTGTGGCAGGGGTCTGTACAGGACTAGGTACCACCAGGACCCTTACCTAGTTGTGGTAGGAGTCTGTGCGGGACTAGGTACCACCAGGACCCTCACCTAGTTGTGGCAGGAGTCTGGGCAAGACTAGGACTAGGTACCATCAGGACTCTTGTCTAGCAGTGGCAGGAGTCTGGGGAGGACTAGGTACCACCAGGACCCTTACCTAGTTGTGGCAGGAGTCTGGTACCACAAGGACCCTTACCTAGTTGTGGTAGGAGTCTGGTACCACCAGGACCTTACCTAGTTGTGGTAGGAGTCTGGGCAAGACTAGGTAACACAAGGACTCTTACTTAGTTTTGGCAGGAGTCTGGGCACGACTAGGTACCACCAGGACACTAACCTAGTTGTGGCAGGAGTCTGGGATGGACTAGGTACCACCAGGAACCTTACCTAGTCATGGTAGGTGTCTCGCACCACCAGGACCTTACCTAGTTGTGGTAGGAGTCTGTACAGGACTAGGTACCACCAGGACCCTCACCTAGTTGTGGCAGGAGTCTGTACAGGACTAGGTACCACCAAAACCCTCACCTAGTTGTGGCAGGAGTCTGTACAGGACTAGGTACCACCAGGACCCTCACCTAGTTGTGGCAGGAGTCTGTACAGGACTAGGTACCATCAGGACTCTCACCTAGTTGTGGCAGGAGTCTGTACAGGACTATGTACCACCAGGACCCTTACCTAGTTGTGGCAGGAGTCTGGGTAGGACCAGGTACCACCAGGACCCTTACCTAGTTGTGGCAGGAGTCTGTACAGGACTAGGTACCACCAGGACCCTCACCTAGTTCTGTCAGGAGTCTATACAGGACTAAGTACCACCAGGACTCTTACCTAGTTGTGGCAGGAGTCTGGGTACCACCAGGACCCTTACCTAGTTGTGGTAGGAGTCTGGTTAAGACCAGGACCCACATCTAGATATGGAAGACCCAGGGCAGGACTAATTAGAATGAGGTCCTTGAGATCAGCGTGAATGCCCTGAGGGCGGCGGGGGAGGAAGAGGAGAAAGTGCTGAGTCATCATTGTGTGGTATTAGCCCTCCTCCCCCCCCCCCCCCATGTAGGCCTCCCGGTGCAGGGTCCAGCTTCCCGGGCCCACACTCTCCTGCCGCTCTTTGGTAGTATACGGGACTAGCGCATTAGGACATGGAGGCCGCCATCTTGACTCGTGGTTAGGCCCCCGACTCCAGAGCAGTGCATTATGGGAGAATTTCTTATCAGTCCCTTTGTTCTAGGTGTGAAAGGAGGGGATTAGCTTGATAAGGAGATAGGGGTTTAGCCCCGACTACCTGAAGTACCAGGATGCGCTAGTCCTGTATAGCCTGCAAAACCCACGGTCACTGGCTTTGTGGGTGTAGGATACAAGTGTCTGAAAAGCTTTGGGAAAATGCTACCATTTGCGAGGCTACTTTGTTTGGCATTCCCCTGGGTTTATTATGCGACATGCAGATTCATAAATTAATGAGTAACATCTTATAAATGTTTACTATAATTGATTCATAAATTCAACTATGAATACCGTAAAACCTCACGTAAAAGCCTAGCTCGCGTATAAGCCGCACCCCGAGTTTGTGCCGATCCTATAAGCCACACCAGCGATCTGAGTATGGTGACATTTGGCACTGTACCATAATAACAAAAACTCGCGTATAAGCCGCACGCTGACCCTGGGCCGATGCTATAAGCCACACCGCCGATCTGACTCGCGTACTAGCCGCGGCTTATATGAGAGGTTTTACAGTAGTGTTCCATTTCTTTATACTGGGCCACTTTGATAGAGACAGTTTGGGAGTGCCAAGAGGAGCCTCAGTTCATTAGAACCCACTATTGATTGGTCTAGATACAACTATAATGACCTATTTGTCCATTTAACCTGACCCAAATAAGGCCCTAAGTGTCATGAAGGGCCACTTATGGTCTCTCTTGATTGTTTGCAGAAATCTGATCCTTCTGTCCGTAACTCTCAGACAGCCCTTGGCTACATCTGAGAGTTACAGCCGTAACTACTGTTTGGCCGCCTTGTGTCTCTGTCCCAACCCTAGATCCTTAAAGCAATAATACACTTCTACTGGGGAAACATGAAGCTATATTTCTTTGGGGGAGAATGGGGTAATTTTAGACCACTGTCTGAGCTTTGAGGGAAGGAGGCAAATTGGCATGCATCCATTTAAAGCTGGGCCGTCGGGGAATAAGTTCAGCATTTTCCATACGTGGACTAAAATAACAGTTCCACCAGAGGCCAGCAGTGTTTGGATAGGGGACCAACATATTAACCCTATCTTGTTCCTGTAAGAGTTGAGCTACCAGCCCTTAAGAGCCCTCTTGTGAAACAAACTGAACTATACCCAAAAGTGCTTTTGGCCTCACTTCAACCATGACAGTCAAGCTTTAACTCTCTCTCCTTCCTTTTGTTTTAAATGGCCTCCTTCCAATCCCTATAAATGTGGAGGTTGGGGCAGAGGTGCAGCAGGTGGGCACTGCGTGTAGAGAGGCAGTAGCAGCAACAGCCACTTCTCTGTATAAAAGTGATGACTTTAGCCATAATAAAGTCTCTGCCACCACCAGCATCTCCACCACCGTCTGCATTCCTGCACCATCATCAGCTACTCCAATGTCCTAACTACCGGCCTTAACTAGGACTCAGCTTGGTGAGTGAGTGGGCAAGCTGGCCCCCAGCTCCTCCTCAGAGGCGTCTGAACGCAATCGCATGTATCTAATGCATCAATTTCCACGTATATTGTGGGGGGGGGGGAGGGGCGGAGGTTCTTCCACAGTACCCATCCACATTTTTAATACCACAGCACCAAGCGTACTGGAACTACTTTGGTGCCAGCGATGACGCTCAGGAACAGAGGTCGAGGTGGGGCCAGCTTGAGTAAATAGGCTGTACATAAGGTAAATAGACAAAGTCAAAGGTGCACGAGTAGAGTTGATTTTTACTATGCTAAATGATGATTGAGATCTTCAAAACTTTCCATAATAGTATACAAATATACATGTAATCAACCTAAAATGAGAAAATCACTTAAAATTAACTAGTATTAGCAGCATTAACAGTCTAAGATGACCTTGGACAATGGGTATCACACATTTCTATGGTACCCTACAGCCCGTTACTCGCCAAGCCGAGTTCTGGTTAAAACCCATGTTGACCAGGCTGTGTCTCATGAGTTTGTAACAATTGAAATGTCTTTGACCGGGTGTAGTCTTTGACTGGTGTAGTCTTTGACTGGTGTAGTCTTTGACCAGGCAGTATTAAAATGGCAGAAATGAGGCCCATATAGTAAGAGAAGAGGGGAAACAGTGCACCCATATGTTGATACAGGTTTATAGCAAACATAAATCAATTTTGTTATATATGTTAAGGACAGAGTTCCTTCATGACCTTTACATATATTTATATTGAGCATACTATGCATAGTAGAGCATAATGTTATTATTTCCCTCTGTTCGGTCAAAGACGTCACTATATACATATAAACAGCTGCGCTGTGCAAAGTAAAAGGTAATAAGATTTGGCACAAATTATTTTACATTGTACAGATATGTAAAATATCGAAAGATTTTGAAAGAATTAAAAAATCAAATTATAATGCTGCCAGGTTAAAGACTACTCCCGGTCAAAGACTACACCGGTCAAAGACTACACCTGGTCAAAGACGTTTCAATTGTTAGAAACTCATGAGACACAGCCACCAGCAATGAGTAGACTGAGGCTTCTCAGATTGGGAATATTTTTCAACATACCTTCATTAGATTACACATGTACAAAAACAGGGGTTTCCATGTCGTTTCCCCCTCTGGCCGCTGGGCGTCTTAATGTTTTTTTAAGCCTCTGCCCATCCAAAGTGCCCGTAATCACTAATGCAAGTTATCAAAATGAGGTGGTCCTACTAGGATGCAGTTTGTCGGTGCATGGCGTGAGGTTCATGCATCTTGTTGTTTATGCATCCTACTGTCATATTGAACATGGGTTGTTCTGACCAGGAGGGGGGGGCACTTGGTACATTTTGTATACACAAGTGTGCGGCTGGGAAGGGTACTTTTTGAGCAAAATACCCTCACCAAGGGTCACCTTTCGGAGATTTCAAGAAAAATTCCCCCTTAAGAGGGTCAGATTTTGGAGTTGCAACAAGAGTCATTTTTGACTAAAATCCCCTTCACCAATGGTGGCTCCATGGGGAAAATTGATAAAAACGTAGGCACTTTTTTTCCCTAAAATACCCCTCAGCATAGGTCACTTTTGACCAAAAACCCCCTCACCAAAGGTAAGGGTTGTCAAAAAGGGCCAGCCACACACTTGTGTCAAAAAGATTTAGAGTGCCCCCCCTGGGGTTCTGACACCACCTTGGGGTTTCCCATGGTCAGGTTAAGGGTTTAATTAGTGTAACTTATTTAGACAACAGGAAGGAGGAATGGAGGCCATTTCTGCTGACTCATGGTAAGTGGACATGCACTACACTACACTAATTTGAATCAACATTGAGAGCTGGTTGTCAACGTTGAATCAATGTTGATACAACATTAATTCAACCACTCATTGAACTTTGTGCCCACTGACATACTTCATTTTGTGCATTACAATCTTCGCGAATCCGCAAAAATATGAACAGAGCCAATATTTATCCAGTACAGGCTTACTGCTACCATATCCCAAAATCTGCGGGTTTAAGCACACATAAAATTGTATTTTTTCCAAATTGGCGAAAATATATGCGAGCGAAAATATTTACATCTACAAAAGTCCATGTACTAGGTGTCAGACTGTAAGGATACTTCATCTCTTTCCCTCTTAACACATCATTATATTGTATTCTGAGAAGTTGATATATAATGCATACCGTAAAACCTTACATAGAAGCCACGGCTAGTACGCGAATCACATCGCTGATGCGGCTTATAGAATCAGCTCAGAGTCAGGGTGCGGCTTATGTGTGAGTTTTAGCTACTATGGTGCAGTACAGAATTCAATGTAATCAAATTGCCAGTGCGGCATATCGGATCGGGCCAAAGTCGAGGTGTGGCTAATACGCGAGTTAGGCTTATCGGGGAGGTTTTACGGTAATCTAAGTTTGTTGACTATAACATGCCATTAACAAAACGCAAGTCTGACAAACATGTTGTGGTGCATGAACTAGCCAGAACTGCTCTATCATTCCTGAAACCATGCGAATGAATAGATGTCCATTCTAGCCCCAATTCTGGACACTCAGCCCCAATTTTGGACATTCAGCCCCAATTTTGGACATTCAGCCCCAATTTTGGACATTCAGCCCCATTTTGGACATCTCTCAAAGTATTGAAGGGTCGATCAATTTCGAAACCAGGAGCCATCATGCTATACCCAGCTCACAAAAAAACGTTATTTTACGTCAAAATAACGTTTTAAATTTTACATAACATTATGTCACACTAAAGAGCCTTAGAAAATGTTATATTAAGTTATAAGTTATATGGTGTATAACATTATTTGTTTACTGGGTAGTCAATTACCATAGCTTACCATATTTGTTAAGATCAGACACAAATTATGAAGTTTAAGGTGACTATGCCCCATGGCAAACACGTCCACTGCGCAGATGCTATTTCATTCACATATATACTATTACTATATGATCCTATGACAGATCACTCCAAACTCAAAGCCAGATATCTCAGAAACTAGCTTGGGACCCCCTTATTTTCTTTACACCATTTGAGACTACTAGTATTTGTAATTTGGGCCTCGTGGCGAAAATCCTGATAAGATGTAATTACTTCTAGGCTATGGGGTCTACCCACCTTAAACCCCCAGCACCCCTATATATAGGGCTGAGTATCTGTCCCGACTGCATTTTGACTGTTACTGGACGTGCAGTAAGATCTGCGGGTTTAAACAGTAACATTACTGTTATACACCATTCAGACGGCAGGGTGTCCGGGGATAGGGCCTCTTCAACCACTCGGCCACTCCTTACTCTACCTCACCCAACACTGGAGCCCTTAATGAGGGGGTCCCCATGTCGCATGTCCATTTTAACAAATGACCATGTCGCATGTATATGTTGCTTAATAATGCTCATGTCCCATGTCGATTTTAAGAACTGTCCATTTCCCATGTCGTTAACCTTTTAAGCCTCATGTTGCATGTCACTAGGCCTCATGTCACATGTCGATTTTAAGAAATGCCCATGTTGCCATATCAAAGTCAGGGGTATAGAGCCACTGACACTGCTGTGTGAAAGGTAAGGTATATTTAGGGAGGACCAGAGGCAGAGACAAGCAGGCAAACAGACGGGCGGACAGGCAGAAGGGACAGACAGGGACAGACAAAGACAGGCAGAGACAGACTCATATAGAGACAGACAGGGACAGAAAGAGTCAGACAGGGTCAGACAGAGACAGGCATAGACAGACAGGGACAAAGACAGGCAGAGACAGACAGAGACAGGCATTGACAGACAGAGACAGACAGAGACAGACAGAGGCAGACAGAGACAGACAGCCATAGGCAGGGACAGACAGAGAGACAGGCAGATACAGGCAGATACAGGCAGAGACAGGCAGAGGCAGACAGAGACAGACAGAGACAGACAGACACAGGCAGACACAGGCAAAGACAGGCAGAGACAGGCAGACAGACAGACACAGGCAGACACAGACAAACACAGGCAAAGACAGGCAGACAGACAGACACAGGCAGACACAGACAAACACAGCAGAGACAGGCAGAGACAGACACAGACAGGCAGAGACAGACAGAGGCAGACACAGGAAGAGACAGGCAGAGACAGGCAGAGACAGGCAGAGACAGAGAGGTAGAGAAGGAGGATACATCCTGGGGTCATGCTGAGGGGCAGAGACAGACACATACATGCGTGTTAATATAAAGGTGCATCCTTTCCTGCTTCCCGTTGTAAAACCCCATTAACCCTTTAAGGATGGCATCATGCCAAAAGATGACATTTGTCGTAATGATGAACGGTGCAGTCCTGGCGAATAACTCACAAGGGCTGCATTGGTGCATCATGCAGACCCTTCGGGAGTGTATCAACCCTGTAGGGTTGTCATGATGCTTGGATGCAGCACTGGCGAGTTACTCGCCAGGGCTGCATCCATGCATCATGACAACTAATGGCATGGTGCATTCATGCATTATACCATCCTTAAAGTGTTAAAAACTCAATTCACTGTAAACATCCGGAATTATTACAAATTATCCACAATTACCTGGAATTACGCGTAATTAGAATCAGCGAGAGGTGACAACGGAAATGACATGAGACCAGGATAGTCATTGAACTTAATTTTTTTATCAATTTGAATTGAACCGCAGCCATTTCGCTGTATTTCCTGTATGAATACTGTACTTCACCGTTCCCAGGCCCCTGGCCCGTTTACAAGCTAGGTCCCAAATACAATGTATAAGCCTGTCTCAAATGTAAGCCTGCCCCGAATATAAGCCTGCCCCGAATATAAGCCTGCCCCGAATATAAGCCTGCCCCGAATATAAGCCTGCCCCAAATATAAGCCTGCCCCGAATATAAGCCTGCCCCGAATATAAGCCTGCCCCGAATATAAGCCTGCCCCTAATATAAGCCTGCCCCGAATATAAGCCTGCCCCAAATATAAGCCTGCCCCGAATATAAGCCTGCCTCAAATATAAGCCTGCCCTGAATATAAGCCTGCCCTGAATATAAGCCTGCCCCAAATATAAGGCTGCCCCGAATATAAGCCTGCCCCGAATATAAGCCTGCCTCAAATATAAGCCTGCCCCGAATATAAGCCTGCCCCAAATATAAGCCTGCCCCAAATATAAGCCTGCCCTAAATATAAGCCTGCCCCGAATATAAGCCTGCCCCGAATATAAACCTGCCCTGAATATAAGCCTGCCACAAATGTAAGCCTGCTCTGAATATAAGCCTGCCCCAAATATAAGCCTGCCCCGAATATAAGCCTGCCCCAAGTATAAGCCTGCCTGGTAATAAGCCTGCCCCAAAATGGTACTGCAATAAAGCCTTGCATATAGACCGTGGCTAGAAGTACGCAAGTCAGATTGTAGCTAGATGTAAATTACAGTACTATTAAAAGTTGTCTTAAACAGACCCCTGTGAGGCTTATTCCCAAAGTCTAGTCTGTCAGTTAGGCTTATTTGCGAGGTTTTAAGTTAGGTCAAGAATGAGCCAGGGCCAGAATATCATACTGTGCAGGGAATCAAAGATCATCAAATATCACTAACTGTAAACCCTTGCGTATAAGCCTAACTCGCGTATAAGCCGCACCCTGACTTTGGGCCGCACTGTCGATCTGAATATGGTGACTTTTGTACTGTATTATAGTAGTGTAGCTGTTGGCTATTCTAAAATAGGCATCGGCTATGAAAAACTCCAGATTCGAAAATAGGTTGTTCAGAAATTACATTTTATTCATTCTGACATACGGCTCGTAATCATACAGTCGGATAGTAACAATCAAATATGCTTCTGAACACCAGTGGTCATATGAACATACAGGAGGTATACGCTCACGGTCTAGTATATAATTCCCGAGATCCAAGGCTCTCTTCCACCTTGGTCGACTCCATCTGGACCAGACTCCACAGAGGGAGTTCTGGACCCGGAGTTATTCACCAGTGCGTCTATCTCCTCTAGTTCCCCCAGAGGGTGGAACAGAGAAAGACGCAGGGTGACCAAGTTGGAAGCAGCAGCAGGACTAGGCCAAAAAGGTACAACAGAGTTCGGGGAAGCTCTGTTGTGGAGCAGCCAAGCTGGCCGAAGTGCACAGCAAGACTGGGTCCTCGATTAGCAGAACCTCAGGTCTTATATACTGATCCTTATGTAATTCTCTCCATTACTCGTAAACACTTGAGTTACCGAGGAACTCCGGGTAACCACGCACCGGTGCATCCGGACCGACACGGTACCCGAGATACGTCGGGTGACACGTGGCGGTCTCGGCTCAATGCACATTACCAGGTCGCATACCCGGCACTAGACAGGAGTGCGGCCTGGATACACGGCAACACACATACTCAATATAACCCAAACTGGTTCTATAGAAATAGTACAGCGGCGTCCCACTACAGTAGCAAAAACTCGCGTATAAGCCGCACCTGGACTCTATCCCGATCCTATAAGTCGCACCGCAGATCTGCGGCTAATAAGCGAGGTTTTACGGTAGGCCTATTTGGTTTCCTCCAATTGGAGTATTTTCATAATTCTTGCATGTACAGTGAGCTCTTACTTCCTCGAATTATTGAAATGCAACAAAAAATGTTCGAAGAAGCAAATTATCCAAGGAAATAAGTTCTAATATAGTGGAACATATAAGGCCAGTTGCAGGGCTTCTGTCTGAAGTGAGGGATTTGAGGTAGAAAATGGTCAAGGAAGTGAGGGTTGACCGTATGCAAACCAGAATCTATTACATGAACTATAGAACTTTTCAAGGTGATCAGCTTATTTTGACATGAAGCGTTAGGCAGGCATGAGGGGCTGGCATGACGTTACTCTCCAAGCTGTATAAGGTGTGTGTCCACTATACGACAAGGAAAGTGGAATATTTCACCTGTTTGACGTCCAGTAATATGTATATATTTGGGAATATATTTCCTAGATATATTCCACTTTGACTGCAGGTATACTGTGTCCACTAAGCATAACAAATTGCTCCCCAGACTGCCCGGGGCATACATGGATGAGGCATTATAATAGAATAAAGAGCATATCGCCCTATTTCTGCACCAAATATCAAACATGTTAGATATATAAATATCCACTTTTGTCGTCCACTTTTGACACCCCCAGATTGCTATTTGCTAATTTTGTCGTCCACCTGTGTCCACAGGGAGACAAAACATATATTTCATATTTCTATTCAAATTCACGTTTTAACGGACGACAAACAGCTTTATATATGCTAGTGGACACAGGCCTATTGGTGCAAAACCCGCATAATGTTAATAAGTCTGTGTCAACTAAGATGTATAATACTGTTTCGTCGCAAAAAAAAACAGGCTTTGGCACTCACAAAAAGATTCTGTCAGCGGCAAAATCATATTGACAAATATGTTGGATACATGCCGTCATTAAAGAGGTAATTCACGGCTCATCATTCTCCCACCCCATACATGATTGCATCCATATCCATAGATCGGACCACTGCTATATTGGGCAAGCAGTATATGTTGATACTATCCAGGACGAGTGAAAAGCGTTAACCCTCTAAGGACGGCATGTGACATGTGTCGGCATGATGCACCAATGCAGCCCCAGGAGTAACTAGCCAGTGCTGCATGGGTGCATCATGATGACCCTTTGGGAGTATATCGACCCCATAGGGTCGGCATGATACATGAATGCAGCACTGGCACATAACTCATCTTATCATACATCAAATCAACAATAAATCATTATTCATGTATCATATATGACTACCATGTATAGATCTAGGGAATTAAATCATGATGCTGCTGTCAAAGGTTTATTGTCATCATATAGAAGAGTAGGCGGAGGGCGTTAACCCTGTAAGGACGGCATAATGCTTTAATGCATCATGCCCTTGGTCGCCATGATGCATGAATGCAGCCATGGTAAGATATCTACTACATTGAGGCATCATGCCAACCCTACGGGGTTGATACACTCCCGAAGGGTCGTTATGATGCACCAAAGCAGCATCGGTGAGTTACTCGCCAGGACTCCATTGGTGTATCATGACGATAAATGTCATCTTTCAGGGATATACCGTCCTTAAAGGGTTGATGGTGATGATATAGAACCATATCACGAAGTGTGGGCATGGAAGCGGTGAAATATTAATTCAGATAGCCGATATCTAGAAGCCATACCGCGTGTGGTGTTATGGCTGTGTCTCACGACCTTGGGCAAATGTGTTTGTCCATGACCAGGTGCCGTCTATGACCGGGGGCCGTCTATGACTGGGGGCCGTCTCTGACCGGGGCCCATCTATGACCGGGTGCCATCTATGACCGGGGGCCGTCTATGACTGGGGGCCGTCTCTGACCGGGGGCCATCTATGACCGGGTGCCATCTATGACCGGGGGCCGTCTATGACCGGGTGCCATCTATGACCGGGAACCGTCTATGACCGGGTACCTTCTATGACCGGCTATCTAAAAAAGTTGTTTATAGGAATAAAAAAGATTTTTAAATTAAAAAAAAAATCTTGATGAATAAAAACTGAATTTTTTTTTTTTTAATGTTTATCCCCCCAAACAACTTTTTTAGATAGCTGGTCATAGAAGGCACCCGGTCATAGACGGCACCCGGTCATAGACGGCACCCGGTCATAGACGGCACCAGGTCATAGACGGCACCCGGTCATAGACGGCACCCGGTCATAGACGGCACCCGGTCATAGATGGCACCTGGTCATAGATGGCACCTGGTCATAGACCGCACCCGGTCATAGACAAACACAATGGCCCAAGTTCGTGAGACACAGCCTTATAATGGCATAGGGCCGCACATCAAGCCCTACACAGTGGCATATGACATACATCAGATACAGACAAAACTCTTTCACAAGGAACCCTATAAAATACATCCAATAATACATGTATGTACCGCCGATTGACAATACCCCGTCAATTACACATACATACTGCACAATATAGCAACAATATAGGCTGTGAAAGTCGACCTGCTGCAATGCAGAATCAGGACAGGAAGTGATTTCAAGCTATATATAGGGGTTTTGGGATTAAATATTATTTTTCAGCAAAGAACTGGGGATATCTTTAAATCATTGTGTGTCAGGCATATATATATCTTGTTGTACCATAAATGCCTTATATAAGAGATTCTTCTGGAGACAGAAATCTGGAAGTTTTCCCGAAGCCCAATACTTAATATCCAATAAGTGAACCTTTCCCCATGCTTGTACATGTACATGGGTCCTGGCTTACCTGTATCGTCTCATATAGGTGCCGGGTTTTACATGAGTGCCTATTTTGAATAGGAGCCATTGGTAATAGGGGTTTAAAATCAATAGGTGCCGGGTCTTGAATAGGTGCCGGGGGTTTCCATGAAGGACTACGAAGGGGCTGTTTTAATGTGTTACATGTACTTATTGTGGTAGGGGCCCAGGGTAGGGGGTGGTGTTTGCTTTAGAATTTACCATCTTTGATCAATTAGTGTCAATATGTAAGCTCGTGTTTTAAATAATGACTACAGCATGATGCAAGTTTGTTTTGCTATCAAATGCCTTATGAGCTGTGTATGACTCTAAAGCAATAACTGCCGGGCCTTGAATACCTGCCTAATTTGATTAGGATCCGGGGGTACAGGAGTCCCCAAATAAATAGCTGCACCTATATATGCGACGATATGGTACCCATTTTTTGAATTATGAATTCACTGCAGTCTTTATTGTCATGATTTTCGATATTGCTAGTTTTGAGTTGACTGTACTGGTTCATGTTTGTAAACATAGATAAATCTACTGTTTATATAGGCCGACGGACTATATTTAGAGGAAGACCATGTGTACATATCAAAGAATCCAGGCCTTTTTTAAAATCTATTTCGCAGTAATTAGTTAGCAATACAATTGAATGCATGATCAATATCACAAATGACTCAGGGTCAGGGTGCTTAGATGATAGATTTTATCGACTGATTTTATAGATTGAATCTGTAAACCCAGTAAACAAAAAACGTTTATACAACCTTTTATAACGTTATATAACGTTTCCCTAAGGCTCCATACTAGGGCAAAAGGTTATTTGATGTAAAATAACGTGTTTTATTCTTGTTAGCTGGGAATTATCACATTTCAGCCAAGCAGGAGGGCAAGCAGGTGGGTATGGTATCACCATGCCACAAGCCCCCTCCGGATTCCATCCGGATCGCATTAGCAGTCTCTGCCGCAAATCGAGTTAATCGGAGCATCAACAGCGGTTGGAGTTTCTATGACAACATACTCAAACCCGCACGAACGCTGCCACGTGACCAAGTTCAGGAAGAGTGAGAGCCCAATGTGGCCCATATGGATATCTACCCCACGTGGATGTAACATGAGGACACCCCAAACATGGGACCCTGAGTCAACAATCAACTTTCAAGCAATTAGGGTAAGCCTCTTTCTGGAGTGATCATTTTTTAACAACCAGGGCGGGAGGGAGGGGGTTTCACACAGAGTGCACATAATGTTTTACACAACCCAGTCAATGGGTCGAAATTTTTTACCCCCCCCCCCCCCATGGGTCGAAAAGCGAGCGCGGGCCCTTTGAAGCAAAGTAACGAGGGGGCTTTTGGCACAAAACAGGTGAATTTTTTTGACCCACCCCCAAGAGGGGTCCAAATTTCCGACACCCCCTCTCGTCAAGGGGTCCAAATTCTTTTGTCCCCCCCCCTAGTTGTTAAAAAGTTATCACTCCCTTAATCGTTATGCACTGAGTGTGTACGAAGAAATGTAGGTTATTTTTAACACAAATTATGTTTGATAAATGTGATATGAGCAGTGTCGTGTACCAAGAGCTGTAAACGTAGATATTTTTGCGTGTAGATATTTTTACAGGTTTCTGCAAAAAACACAAATTTGTGTGTATTTAGATTCACAGATTTCAGAAACTTGGCACTTTCATTCAATACTGGATAGATATTGTGCTGTACATATTTTGGCGGATTATCTTTTCTGCGTAATTTAGGGAAATATGTACAGTGCGAAATAAAATTAGTTTACAGTAAACATCTGTCACAAAACATCCAACTTACCATGAGGCAGAAAGAACAGTTGTGTTCCAGGCCACACTCACCACTCGCAGTGTTGACTCATTATATGAGTCAAGGTGTCAGATAAGGTTGACGGTGTCGACTCATTGGTCATAGGGTCGACTCTCGATGTAGACTCATCAGTCACAGTGTCGACTCTCAATGTTGACTCATCGGTTGCAGTGTCAACTCTCAATGTAGACTCATCAGTCCCAGTGTTGACTTTCAATGTTGACTCATTAGTCGCAGTACTAACTCTCAATGTCAGTGCATTGGTCATGGTGTCGTCTCTCGATGTTGACTCATCTGTCGCAATGTTGACTCTCGGTGTTGACTCATCGGTCACAGTGTTGAATCTTGATGTTGAATCATCGGTTGCAGTGTCGATTCTCGATGTCAACTCATTGGTCACGGTGTTGACTCTTGATGTTGACTCATTGGTGGCAGTGTTGACTCTCAATGTTGACTCATTTGTCACAGTCTCAATGTCAACTTATCTGTTGCGGTGCCGACTCTCGATGTTGACTCATTGGTCATGGTGTCGACTCTCGATGTTGACTCATTGATCATGGTGTTGATTATCGAGATGTTGACTCATTGGTCATGGTGTCGACTCTCGATGTTGACTCATTGATCATGGTGTTGATTATCGAGATGTTGACTCATTGGTCGCGGTGTCGACTCTCGATGTTGACTCATTGATCATGGTGTTGATTATCGAGATGTTGACTCATTGGTCATGGTGTCGACTCTCGATGTTGACTCATTGATCATGGTGTTGATTATCGAGATGTTGACTCATTGGTCGCGGTGTCGACTCTCGATGTTGACTCATTGATCATGGTGTTGATTATCGAGATGTTGACTCATTGGTCGCGGTGTCGACTCTCGATGTTGACTCATTGGTGGCAGTGTTGACTCTCAATGTTGACTTATCGGTCGTGGTGTAGACTCTCGATGTCGACTCATGAGTCATGGTGTCAACTCTCGATGTCGACTCATTGCTCGTGGTGACGACTCTCGATGTCGACTCACTAGTGGTGGTGTAGATTGACACTAAACATAAGTCTCATACATGCACGTTATGACCTTCCCGCACTGAGGAGATCATGTACACTGGGACGAATTGAAAACGTGCCTTGAGAAATAGAAGTATCTCTCATAGTTTTAATAAGCATATCTCCAATAGACTTAGGCTTTGAAAGATGCATTTCGGCTCTGCCCCTAACCCCCTTATCTCCTTTTTTCCCGCTTCTTTTCTCTTTGTCAAACTTCTTAGTATGACAACCCATATGTATCATTAATACTAATAAGGAACGTTTTGCCTCAAAATACTAAGCATTTCCTATGGAAGTCTCAAACCAACCGTCCTTGTGGACAAGATCTATAAAGTGTACTTTTTTTGGAGGGGGGATACACCTAGATCCATAAAGCGATGTGGGTGGAAAACTGAACTCTTGTCAAGGCCACTTTGGGAGGGAAATACCCTTTTACATGAGGCGAAAAAAAGGTGGCAGGTATGGTTCAGGGAACATGGGAAGAAAGACAAGGGTCGGAAGGCCAGATATCTATCTTATTTTATTATATTTTTTAACATGAAAGTGAACTAGCCTTAGTACTTTCTCCGTGTAAACCCTAAAAATGACCCAAAAAGTGTAAAAATATGAAATTGTCTTCAAAATTGCAAAAAAACAACGTAGGATCAGCCCTGTTTTACTAGGGTCGGTCGGGTGACCTGAAACAAACTTTTTTTAATACTTGGCCTGCATATACATGTATATACCAGGTGTATCATCACGACCTCTATACCATGACTTGTCATTGTAACGTCTTCACGGTTTGACTCAACATGTAGTTACAGACCTGTTCCAACGATAGGCAGGAGGAAGAAATATATAGACAAAGGTGCACTCGTAGAGTTCCTCACTGAGGGTTATTTAGTGTCCGGGTGATGAAATAACCCTCAGTAGGGAACTCTACTCGTGTTCCTTTGTGTCTATTTCATGTTGTTATTAACAACATTCATCAAAATTCCCCTTAATTGCTCTGAAAATGTAAATTTATTATGGTTAGATCAACAACTTTGGTGATTTGACAGGCCGTGAAATACGAGGGAAGGTTATTTCACCGGGGGTGTTAAATACGGTTTTCTTGGTTGAGTTAATGGGAGTGCCGTATTCACCATGAAATATAGCATCATTCTGTGTGGGAAGTGTGTCCTGTATCTACCCCCCCTCCTCCACCCACCTACACCCCCCCCCCCCCAAAAAAAAGTGTCCGGGGGATGTTTGTTTGTTTGTAAATCCTTTATTTAACCTGCTTTACATAGGGCCAGGCCCTGTTCGTGTAATGCAGCTCATGTGCATGTATATCAGAAGATGTTCATCATGATAACATACATTCTATTTCCTTGAGGGATATGTTACCATTCTTTACATAAAATAATGATATAATAAGACATATACATGTATATACATCCTTAGTTATATAGACTTCCAATGTAGACTCAAGGTGTCATTTTTTCCACAATTTCTCTAAACAGAGACTTATTTTGACAAATCTCGGTAGGGACTGGTTCATTTAAAAAATACTTTAAAAAAACGGTCAAATTTCTCCCAATATCCCCCTTAGTAAGGGTGATGGCTTGTCAGGTTGCCGGACACCTGTGGAAATTAGAAATTGTAGCAGGCATGAGGAAGATATAAGCAGCATGTCCTGTTGTATGGTGTGGGATGGGGCAACTCCCCACCCCCCATCCACCATTGGCGGATCCAGGGGGGGGGGCGACGGGCCTTGCCCCCCCCCCCAATAAAAGAGGTGGGGGAGGAAGAAGAGGAAGAAGAGGAAGAAGAGAGAAGAAAACAGGGAAAGAAAGAGAGAAGGGGACATTTTCTAAGCCAAAAGATAAAAGCTAGACACGGACCCGAGTCATTATTGTGTCCCAAAATGTGTGAGAAGGCAACATTTCAAGTCTATATCAAAATTTTCTGGAGGGGGGGGGGGCTGGGCATGCCCCTAAAAACCCCTAGTATGGCCGCTGCGCTTCGCATGCGGTACGCACAGGAACAGTCAGTCACTCCAGGTTGGCCAGGTTTTGCCCCCCACCCTCTAGAAAATCCTGGATCCGCCACTGTGGACCCCCCACCCACCCCGCCTACTCCAGTGTACGGGTGATACCAATATCTCCTCAAACAAGGGTTCATCATATTTTCAAAACAGAGTCTTATTTTGACAAATCTTGGTAGGTACTGGTTCATTTAAAATACATTGAAAAAAAGAGGTCAATTTTCTCCCAATATCTCCCTACACAAGAGTGATGGGTTGTCGATAAAGTAAAAGAGTGCCCCCTCCCCTGGTTTCATAGACCTGTTCTAACAATAGACAGGAGGAAGATATATAACACCATGTCCTGTTGGGCATGATGATGCCACCCCCCCCCACTACCACCCCCCCCCCCCCCCCACTACTCCCCCCCCCCCCCACTACCCCCCCCCCCCCCCACCCCCAGTGTCCGGGTGATACCTGGGTATACGGCCACTTCAAAAAAAAGATGGTTTCTCATAACCAGGCACTGAAAAATTTAAGAAGGGCGTTTTTTTCAACTTAAGTTAGTCTTTTACTGTGGGGCCAATATACATGGGTAAATTTAGACTTTTCCAAAACAAATTTCACATTTTAGTAGCTTGTTGATCAATAATAGTTAGTAAAATGTATGTTACTCCTAGCCCACTGCATTGCAGAGATTTTAGGCATTAATTTGATACCAAATATGCCAATATTTGTCCATTTATCACATATTCCCCATCACCAAATCGTGATTCTTATGATGTGCGCGCTGATGAGAAACCAGCTTTATTTGAGTGGCCTAGCGGCAGGTAGACATACATGGCCGTCCTAGTTCCCGGCTACAATACAAGATCGTTTTGTGGAACAGGATATTACATATTGCTTCCCTCTTGACACATTGTATAAACGAGTTTATCCATCAGATGGGGATTGTTTGAAACTATATTGTCGAATGTGTCATGAAAGAAACGAAGTCCTCTAAAAATGAATATTTTTTAATACAATCTATTATACATTAATTACATATTTTGATTGCCTAAATGTATGCTTTATATATAATTAATTAATGGAAATATATGTTGAGGTATATATACATGTGTATCACTGGAGTGGGGATGGTTCTTTCTATTAGACATTTCTAGCAATACACGTCAATGTAGAATGCATCCTATATAAACATACCTTTAGAAATAACTATTTTCTTCATTACAACGACAATCTCTAAAGACGAATTTCCTTTAGAATACTTCTTAATGTAGTCTACGTTTTACATCTAGCGAATTCCTAATCCGCAAAACACTACTAATACTAACTATAAGGTTTGAACAAGAAGTGTTCTTCACTGGGGGATCACGTTTTCCTTGACTATGATATAAACAATCGTCTCTGGGTAGCGTTTTTTCATGAATTAAATTGTATTTCAAAAGGATTTCTTTAACCCTTTGAGGACGGCATGATACCTTAATGCATCATGCATTTGTTCATCATCATGCTTGAATATAGCCCTGGCGAGTTACTTGCCAGGGCTACATTCAAGCATCATGCAGACCCTATCGGGTTGGCATGATGCACAAATGTAGTACTGGCGAGTTACTCGCCGCGGCTGTATTGGTGTATCATGATGACAAATGTCATCTTTTAGGGTCCCTCAAGGGTTAAAGAAAGGTTACCAAAATTGGACTGGCTCCTAAATTGGACAACTCCTGTAACCCTTGGTTACAGTAATTGGAACTAAGTTTCAGTACTGCCACATTTTGGATTATTTCAGTTACATTCTCCACGATCAGTAAAATGGCCCTTTTCAGGGTTAGTGATTTTGGTAATAATTTTGCCCTGAGAATATATGTGGTCTAAATTAAGCACCCGTTATCAAAAATTGGACCGCTTGCATTATTTTTCCCGCCCCTTCAGAGGCTACAGCAATACGAATCTCAAACATTTTGTCTCACCACCAGAAGGCCCAGGGGGGGATTTAGGGAGTGATCATTTTTTAACAACAGGGCGGGGGTGGTGGGTTTCCACGCGGAGCGCGCAAATTTTTTTACATCCCCCCCGGTCAAGGGGTCAACATTTTTTACCCCCCCCCCCCCCCTTAGGGTCGAAAATCGGCTCGCGCGCAGGCCCTTTGAAGCATAGTAACGCGTGGGCTTTTTGGCTCAAAACAGGTTAAATTTCCTCGCCCCCAAGAGGAGTCCAAATTTTTTTGCCCCCCCCCCCGGGTCAAGGGGTCCAAATTTTTTTGCCCCCCCCCAAACCCACCACCCCCCCTGTTGATAATAAATGATCACTCCCTTAGGGGGGGGGGGGAGGACCCGGCGTGCGTCCCCCCCCTTATTTTTCTGTACATTTTAATGTGACAATTTCCAATCCCGGTTTCCAATACCCCATGTACATTGCCTATTTCACGCCCCCCCCCCTTTTCCAAAATCCTGGATCCGCCCCTGGAAGCTGAGAAGGGCTTTGACTATAGGCTTACCCTATATAAAGGTTTTAGATTCAAATTATAAGAAATAATCGGTAGACACCAGAAAGTCCTTGGGTTGCAATTTTAGCAACCTTCCCATATTATCAGTAGGTACCACGGGTAGGTTGAAGAAACCCTTCCCTGAACAAAATTGTTATACTGGTTAGGAAGCTGATAAAGAATGCTGAAGAATGATGGTAATTATGTTAAGATCCGCTCAGTAGTTAATTTTATATGAATTTTCGAAAAATAAAAGTTTCAGCCATTTAGCATATTTCATTTTCAATAGCCAATGGGCCAATTTCAGAGTGATATTACACTTATTTTGATGACAATTCGCAGTTGAAAAATGATATTTCCCAATCAACTATATATGGACATTGCATAAATATCTTCAGAATATGTTCAGACATATTTGTATTGAAATAGTGTACCCTCTAACATGGCAGAAATACCAATCCCTTGCCACTGAAAATGGCCATTCTGCCATTTTGACCCCATACCTAGTTCAAGGAATACATACTTGAGGACTTTGCTATTACATGTAATGTATCTTCATGTTATATAGAGCATGAATAATTTTTCTCAGATCATTTCCTATGTGTATCTTTTGAGTCATATTCATCTAAAAATGGCAAGATCACTAATATGTACGTTTGTCACAAATGCTATACTGCAAATGGTGCCATAGATTGTTAACTAGCAGTCCAATCCTCTTGTAATTCGAAACACATACTACCCGTGATATGTCAACATCAATACCATAGTAAAATATTTTGGAAATTAACTTTATATTTTTTAAGCTTACCAGTATGCTATATAGGATTTGTATGGAAAAATAACTATGATTTAATTTTGCCACTGCACCATCCATAGGATTGCTTAGCTCTCTTCACATGGTTGTAATAACTATTTGAAACTTCAGTGTGAGGGGCGGGACGAACATTTTTTTTCAAAAATAATATGTTTTTTAAACTAATATTTTCTATTAAATGCTACAAAAGTAATAATTTTTAATAATTTTTGTTCGTCCCGGGGACCACAGTGAAGCCTGATGTGTATCCTAATCAATGGTGAGGGTATATTTCATGTGCAATGTATGGTGCAATGGGAAATCCAGTTTATGTGACAGAGAGTCAAATCAGCAGCAGGAAAACAGGTGACAAAACCTGTAATTTGACCCAAAGTGACCCCCAGTGAAGACCCATTTGCACATGTATAGCAAGTACAACCTACTTAATACCAATGATATTTCAGACTAGCAGATCCATATCTTTCTATTGAGGGGTTTGAGATTTCTGTGCATTAATTTTCCTTGTCTCTGGAGGCTTGTAAAGATTGACATTTTATCTCTGAGGATCGGCGATTTCGCAGCTATGACTCGCTTATGCGCGGTACCTACTGATATTATCAGTAGTATCTCATGGGGAAAAAACGAGACTATAGACATACAAATCACCCCCCCCCCACCCCACCTGCTGTGACGTAGCCCCGGGCTGCAGCATGTCATGACCTTGACGTGTCTTTGACGTGTCCTTGGGAGTCACCTTTCCCGGAAGTAGTACCAGACGCAGGTGAGACGCAGGTACCGTGAAGGTGGGTCTGGGACTTTTCCTGCCGGATCTCGTCCCCTCAGTATACATGTACACGGTGTGTGTGTGTGTACTGTGTGTGTGTGTAGGGGGGGGGGGGTCGTGGGTACTGACCCTGAACTGGTGTATTATGTATATTATAAAGTAGGTGAACTTCCTACTGTTTGTCATAGTACTCTTCTGGCCTCCCTGTCATTGGGTACATATATATATATATATATATATATATATATATATATATATATATATATATATATATATATATATATATATATATACCCGATATTAAAAAATAAACCAGACATGTACTGGTGACTTAATAGTGCAGGGTAAACGTTTCATATTGCGCTGTATTATCTACTCAGTCATTATGTTTTTTCCCTTTCTATTTTCCTTTGTCTATTGTTTAAGTCAAATGCTGTACCCTCTGAACTACATTGCTCATCACCATAAGTTAATAACAATTATCAAACTGTCTAGGAGGATTGAAAATATAATGACAGGGGACATGAGCTATATTCTAAAGTCGACATGGGACATCCAGGAGCGTCTTTCAGAATGTGGTATAGGCCTTTACATTGATGTCCTATAGATTGCTACAGGGAATCTTGTAAAATAAATTATACTAGTGGTCGTGAAACAGGTTTCGTCACATCATTATTTGCTTACGACCACGTCAGTTGTTCAGTGTTCTGAAAGACCCCCCAGAGCCCTTGTTCACTGTCTCAATCATGTGGCTCCAGAGGGGTCAAAGGAGACCTGGCGACCTGGGCTGTTTTCCATGCGACCTGGCGACCTTGTACAATAATATAAGCGACCTGGCGACTTTTGGTTAAATTTGACTATAGCATAAAGGGTAAAAAAAGTGACCTTGTGACCTGGGGTCCTTAATTTCAGTGACTTTCCGACCTGAGGGGGGAGGGACCCCTCTACACCCCCAATCATTATGGTTTTTCTTTCACCCCGGCTTTCACCTTTCTTTTGGTTTATTCTTTTAAGTCAAATACTGTCCCCTATACGTTCCATTGCTCATCACTATAAATTGACTTTTAATATAAGAGTTATAAAAAAGTTTCCTTGTTCCTCTTCCCACAGAAGTTAAACCTCTGTCAACTTTTCTTTCCTCCTTATAATCTGACCGTGTAAGGTTTACCGTGACTTCACACCAACCCCTGGTCCCGTGTTTCTAGGGAAGGCGGTGATGACGTCATGAGGCAGCAGACGACATGACGGTGCCGCTGGTTGCCGCCGTTCCTGGAAGCTGCGTCTGACGAGCGTCTTTGATCCTGCCGCTGGTACCCCGCGGGTGTCAGACTCTGTAGTCACACTCTGACTACATCAACAATACACTTGTTTGGTATTTGTTTCTCCTCCTCACTCTCGTGTATGTATAGGTAGATGCCTAAATATGATATGGGGACATGGCCATTTCTTAAAATTGACATGCGACATCAAGCCTAGTGACATGAGGGAAAATCTTAGTGACATGACATAGGACATGGCAGATTCTTAGGGGCGACACGGGACATGGGAATTTTAAGTGACATGACGTGGCCATTTCTTAGATTCGACATGCGACATGCCCCCCCCCCCGCCCCATCTAAACCCCTAGTCCGAGCCCCTAGTCCGAGCCCCTAGTGCGTTTTTCAGGTAAATAGAGAATTTAGAAAGTGACAATATGTCCTCATTATATTTCTCATTGTTAGGTGAAGACAAGACACATAAAGTGAGTGGCCTGACTGGGTGAAGCAGCAAAGCGGACTGAATGTGTTAACCTCTTAACGTATAGGACATGGACATAGATGGGTGGGGGGGGGGGGGGGGGGTAGATGGGGGTCCCCATGTCGCATGTCGATTTTTAGAAATGGTCATGTCACATGTCATTAGGGAAAAAGCCATGGCACTAGTGTCACTAAGGAAAAGAATTCAGGGGCATATAGAGAGTTATAAATGGGGGTCTTGCTGCTGCAGGCCCCAGGAAAATTTTGGAATTTTAAAACCCACAGGGACCAAATTTGAGGAAAGGGTTTGGTAGCCTACTTCACTCCATATAAGATTCTTTTTTCATGTCACATATCGATTTTCAGAGATTCCCATGTCACATGTCACTTAACTGGCCATGTCCCATGTCAATTTTAAGAAATGCCCATGTCGCCATGTCGGTTTTAGGGGTCTATACCCATATAGATCCAAGGACTTCCCAGCAACAGGTGCATGGCCGTGCATCTGTTGCATTGATCGTCATGATGCATGAATGCAGCTCTGGCGTGTAACAGTGCTACATTCAAGCATCCTGCTGACTCCATGGGATTGAGACATTCCCGGAGGATCGGCATAATGCAAATTTGGCAGAAAACACAAAACCTCTCGTATGCACCCATGGAATGCCAAACAGCTATATTCATGCAGCAAGTACCCCTGTATACTGCACTGATAATGATGGACCTGGAAATGTCAGTCACTACAGACTATGTTCCTATAGTCACATGAACGTAGAAAAAACCGCTACAACTAGCTAGTCCCCTATGTCTAATGTAAGTTAGTCATATAGTCAACCTATAGTCAGCCATTAGCTCGGCTGATTTGGGCTATATAGTCAAATGACTGAATGTAATGGTTTCATGCTCTATAGTAGTCGTTATGACTAATCAATCATTTCAGCCCGTCTAAAACCCGATCTGAGCCCGAAGTGGGCAGCCCGTCTAAAACCCGATCTGAGCCTGAAGTGGGCAGCCCGTCTAAAACCCGATCTGAGCCTGAAGTGGGCAGCCCGCTTGGGGCCACACTAAAGCACACTGTGTTTGCTACTACACACAGAAAACTATGCGAGTCAGAATGACTCATCTCCCAGAGTCAATGTGACTTTGACTCTCTTCTTTGCTCATTTGACTCTGCCATGTAGTGAGTCAAACCCCATTCGACTCGTTTACCACTATTGACTCCCTTGGCCTGAAGAGTTAAGTTGGTTTGACTCTGAGAGCAACTGAGTCAAAGTGAGTTTGACTCATTTACCTGAGTCAAAGTGAGTTTGACTCATATATTCCCGCCATATAGGTCACGTGGGGACGCCGTTTTCTTTGTTTGGATACATCCTTGCATCAGTAGGCTCACTGCAGCAGAATTACAGAAGAGCAGCAATATAAGGTAAGTAACACTATTGGGGTGGGGATGGTATATACTGATGTAGTAGGCTCTATGTTGTATACGGATGTGTAGTGCATGTATTAACATAATACATCTGTATTACATTGTGTATTACAAGTGTATATAGTGATCCCTATACTTGGGGTAGGCTAGGACTGGGGACTATCTGACAATAGGGACACTTTCATGTGGTAGTGTGGGTGGGGGACTGGGTGGGGGGTGATTTCCCATGTCGATTTTAAGAAATGACCATGTCGCCCTGTCGATTTTAAGAAATAGTCATGTCACTGTCGATTTTAAGAAACACCCATATATATTTACATGCAACTTTTTCGTTAGAATTTAATGAGTACTAGATATAGAAGGAGAATATGATACCACGAAAATATTTATATGTATAGGCCTACATGCATTGTGGTTCCAGTTCTATTCTTATACCAGATGTTTATATCTAATAGATTTTGATATTAAATCTATTAATGATTGTGATACATACTTTGATTTATACATGCATTGTATATGACTGTAATACATGTATTAATGTAGTCTATACATTTCTTCTCCAGGCAGACTGCAAAGCTGACAATGCATTGATAGACTTTACAGACAAGGAGAATAAACAACACAAAATTGATGATGAATAAAGATTCTCAGTCCTATATCAATGTTCCAGACAGGTGAGTCAACATTACTTTGACTCTGATTGCTAGGGGAGTTAAATACGTTTTGACTCACCTGCACATCAGAGTTAAATAGGTGTTGACTCACTTTTACAAAAGAGTCCAATTGGTTTTGACTCCTTTGCACAACTGAGTCATATAGGCTTTGACTCTCTTGCACAAGAGAGTCAAAAAGTGAGTTATATGAGTGACAGAGCTTTGACTCTGCAAAATGAGTCAATCTGACTAGGATAATTTCCTCAGTGTAGGGTACATTACTCTTTTGCTGTGCTCTACATTAGTTAGCTCTGCCTTGGTCTACCCTGCTATACTCTTTGTGTTCTGTTCTGTCTTGCTCTGCCTTGGCCGACTCTACATTACTTTGCTCTGCCTTATTCTGCCTTGATTTGTCCTGCTCGGGGATAGGATAAGGTAGGGCAAGGGACAGGCTAGGATAAGGCAGGGCATAGAACAAGCTAGGATAGGGCATGGCAGGGGACAGGCTAGGATAAGGCAGGGCAGGGGACAGGCTAGGATAGGTAGGGCAGGGGAAAGGCTAGGATCAGGCAGGGGACAGGATAGGATAGGTGGGGATAGGCTAGGATGATGCAGGGGACAGGCTAGGATAGTTAGGGCAGGGAACAGGCTAGGATAGGGAGGGCAGGGACAGGCTAGGATAAGGCAGGGCAGGGGACAGGCTAGGATGGGGCAGGGGACAGACTAGGATAAGGCAAGGCAGGCGACATGCTAGGATGAGGCAGGGGACAGGCTAGGATAGGAAGGGGACAGACTAGGATAAGGCAGGGCAGGGCAGATGCTAGGATACGACAGGGCAGGAGACCTGTGTAGGCCTATTATAACTACCCAAGGGAGTGGTCACTTTTTAACAACAGGGGGGGGTCAGTGGATTTTACGCGAGCGGGTCGAAATTTGTTTGGTCCCCCCCATGGCAGGGGTCGAAATTTTTTTGGTCCTCCCCTCAGGCAAGTTTAAATTGAGCGCGGCCGACCCCTTTGAGCTATAGTAAGGCGCAGGCTTTTTCGCTAAAAAAGGGTGCAATATTTTTGGTCCCCCCCTCAAGAGGGGACCAAATTTTTTTGGTCCCCCCCCCTTCAAGGGGTCCCAATTTTTTTGGTCCCCCCCAAATCCACCAACCCCCCCCCCATGTTGTTAAAAAATGACCACTCCCTAAGGGAGTGGTCATATTTTAACAACAGGGGGGGGGGGGGTCGGTGGATTTTCGCGCAAGCGGGTTGACATTTTTTTGGTCCCCTCCACGGGAGGGGTCGAAATATTTTTGGTCCCCCCCCCTCAGACAAGTTGAAATTGAGCGCGGCCGACCCCTTTGAGCAATAGTAGCGCGCTGGTTTTTTCGCTAAAAAGGGGTGCAAGTTTTTGGTCCCCCCCTCAAGAGGGGTCCAAATGTTTTTGGTTCCCCCCCTTCAAGGGGTCCAAATTTTTTTGGTCCCCCCCCCCCCCAAATCCACCAACCCCCCCCCCCATGTTGTTAAAAAATGACCACTCCCTAAATCTGTTATAAATTACCTGGATTATGTATTAGACTTCCCATATGAATATATTGACCTATTTACTGGCCTCCAAAGAAATTCTCGATATGTCCCTCTTTGGTTTTGCGTTCAGGTCGCCTCGTAACATAGACGTACGTTATTCAACAGCTCTAGGGTCGGGAATATTGTCTCTATTCTAGCAATCTACAGCAAAATATTTGGATTTCTGTGTAAAAATTTGAATTTTTTCAAAAAAGTGTCCGGTGAAAAATGGTAATTTCTTTCAAAATGAAAAATACTTAAGATACTCTGTTATTCTTCGCTTTTATCTCTATCAGCATTAAAGTTGTCTCTCAGATAATATATACTCTAATTCTCTCACACAAATATAACAGAGAACACTCAACACAAAACATTTTTGTAATATACATATAACTTTTTATTTATTTTTTATTTCCCCATTTTTCTATAATACCATCCATTTTTCCTTTCTTTCTCTTCTTCTTTTTGTCATATAAGTGATATTAGTATAATTCTGCGTCAAGGACTATATACATACAACAATGATGTCTGCTCCCACCGAGCGCCCCCCGGGACGACCCCGCACGGGGCCTCTATACAGAGAGTGGTGTAGCAGAAGGAAAACGTACAAAAGTAGAAGAAATGACTCTGGTTTATCTTCATTATACCTTTACAATATATTTACACAGTTTATTATATATCATTTTAACATGTTTTGCCACCAGGAGGCAGCAGCCACTGTGCTAGTGGTGCCTCTAGTGGCAGTTTCCGCCTCAGTGGAGGCGCATCATGACCCACGTAGGAGTGCATCATGACGCTACAGGCTGCCATTGTCATCATGATGCACCAGCGCAGCGCCGGCGAGTAACTCGCGAGCATTGCACTGGTGCATCGCACCGACCCTTAAAGAGTGTATCAACTCCATAGGGTCTGTATGATGCATGAATGAAGCACTGCCAGAGTTCCTCTCCAAGGCCGCATGCATCCAAGCATCATGATGACAAGGTGCATTAAAGCATCATGCCGCCCTGCGCGGGTTACAATGTGACAATAGTATCATGATTCTAACATGGCCCTACTCAGCTGTGGCCCCAAATGGGGCTGTCCAACATAATCATTTGGCAACAGTAAAGCCTTCTTTTCTTCATATTATTTCATTACAAGACTGTAGAAACTGACATCTGTATTACTTCATTAACCCTTTGGTGGCAGTGCATCGGTGCACTCTGCCGACTTGTCAGTGACACAGCGCTCTGTCAATGTATTCACACTGCATTCTCAGGTCATGACAGGGTCGATAAGGGAGTGGTCATTTTTTAACAACATGGGGGGGTTGGTGGATTTGGGGGGGGGGGGAACCAAAAGTATTGGGACCCCTTGAAGAGGGGGGAACCAAAATTGTTTTTTAGCGAAAAAGCCCGCGCCTTACTATAGCTCAACTTGCCTGAGGGGAGGACCAAAAAACTTTCGACCCCTGCCGTGGGGGGGGGACCAAACAAATTTCGACCCGCTCGCGTTAAAATCCACCGACCCCCCCTGTTGTTAAAAAGTGACCACTCCCTAAACGCCTGAAGTGTCGGCATGATGCACCACCGCAGGCCCTGCACAGCACCAGGTGATGCATTGGTGCATCATGACAACCTGTAAACAACATGAAGCCTTAAGGCAGGCATCATGCGGCTCTTAAAGGGTTAACGTTATACTCAAACACTTTGAGAGATTTAGTAAATATATTAAATGACAAATTGCATATAAAGAGTTAGTTGTTGTGGGTTGGGAGGACTGCCCTCCCCAGCACTGCCGTCCTATGACACACTACAGCAGTCAGACAAGGACACACAGACACACAGAGACACCATGCCGGCAACAAAGACTCACACCAGAGTCAGTGACCTCACCAGGTGGTCCTGCTATCAATGCATTTGGATTTCTTTTTTTCTGTTTTTGAAAATTCAACTAGAGAAGACGCGCACCCCTGCTGTGGCCCGCGAGTGTGTGTGTGTGTGTGTGTGTGTAGGTAATGATGTGTAAGTACTGTCTATGCCTCATCCTCTCACACACCGCACACCACCTCTACACACTACATGATTAACATGAGGTTTGGTCATCTGGAAACCATTCTTTTAATCACCTCTGCTGGCATTGTCTTCTCAATGCCAGTTAAGCACTACTATGTAAGAGAACATGGTTACCACATGGATTACCATGGTTACTGCATGGATTACCATGGTTACTGCATGGATCATCATGGTTACCGCATGGATTACCATGGTTACCGCATGGATTACCATGGTTACTGCATGGATTACCATGGTTACTGCATGGATCACCATGGTTACAGCATGGATCACCATGGATCACCATGGTTACTGCATAGGTTACCATGGTTACTGCATGGGTTACTATGGCATTACCATGGTTACCTCATTAGTCCCCATAGTTACATCATGGGTTACCATGGTTACGCATGGATCACCATGATTTCTACCCACCTGCCAAGCTAACGAAAAAATGCATTGACATATTCACTACTTTGCCCATCAAAGGACCCATTGCATATTCAGAAGGAATTTCACATTGATTGCCGTAAGTTGCTTTCTCATACAATTTTTTTTTGTGTTTTATGTTTTTTATTATTACAGATTTACTCTATTCAGAAAAAGGCTCCTCCGTTCCACAGAAGTAGTAAACACAAAAAAATCTACATCTTCATCTGTAAAAAAGACACTTAGATACATCTTGGAAATGAGTTACTCAGCATTTCTCCCCCCCCCCCGTCTCCCGCTAACACCCACTGTGGCATCCAGGCACCTCACCGGGGGCTCACCGCCCTCCTCCCCACTGTCTTACAGCTGACTGTCCTCCCCACGGTCTTGAAGCTGACTGTCCTCCCCACGGTCTTACAGCTGACTGTCCTCCCCACGGTCTTGAAGCTTACGGTGACATTTTGACATGTCCCTTATACATACACCCCTAGTAAAGTCCAACACTGACCTACTTATCTGCAATCTGATTGGTTCACTTGTCTGATTGGTTCACCTCAGGTCATACTGACCTACTTACATGCGGTCTGATTGGTTTAGGTCACACTGACCTACTTCTCTGCAGTCTGATTGGTACACTTGTCTGATTGGTTCACTTCAGGTCATACTGACCTACTTACATGCGGTCTGATTGGTTTAGGTCACACTGACCTACTTCTCTGCAGTCTGATTGGTACACTTGATGACACACTGACCTACTTAATATCTTCAGTCTGATTGGTTCACCTCAGGTCACAGTGACCTACTTATCTGACACCTGATTGGTTCCCTCCCCACCCCCAGTGAGTAGCCTCTAAGTACCAGGTCACGCCCCCGTGTGACAGCCGGCCGAGTGTCGGCGTGTCGGGAGCACCGCCGGTGGAAGTGGAGTAGGAAGCGGCGGTATGAAGCGGGTTAACGGTAATACGGAGAGCCCCCCCCCCCCCCGGGGTGCCCCCCCCCCCCGGGGTACGGGGGTCATGTGTGTTATATCAACTACAAGTACTGAGATAGACGGCTGTGGATGTAGAGGTGTAGGGGCCGGGGGTCTCCCATGTCCACGTCTGGCACATATAGACGGCCTGTAGATAGTCGTGAGTCGATACAGTCTATACAGTTCAGCTGGATGTCTGGATTGCTGGTTTGCTGATGAGGGCTTAACCCAGTAAGGGCAGCAAGCTGCTTAAAGTGTTATGTCAGCATAACACCATGACAAGACATAGCATTAACCCTTTAAGGATGGCATAATGCCTTAATGCATCATGCCCTTGGTCATCATGATGCATGAAAACAGCCCTTGCGAGTAACTCGCCAGTGCAGCCCTAGCGAGTAACTCGCCAGTGCTGCATTCAAGCACCATGCAGACCCTATGGAGTTGAGACAATCCTGAAAGGTCGGCGTTGCCAGGGCTGCATCATGACGACAAACGACAATCTTTCAGCGATACGCCGCACTTAAAGGGCTAAGCGGCCGTTACAGGGTTCAGCTCCACCTCACCTAGAGTGGACATTGTGTATACGGAGACCGTGGTGACCCCCCCCCGGCCCCCCGTGGTACGCGGGAGGCTCTACACCTCTGTGGACCCGGTGGCCGGCCGTGCCTTCCCCCGGCGACGAGCGAGGCTGGAGGCTCCGACCGGTTCCAACATGGGTTTGGGGCTGGAGTTAAGAGCCTTGAAGGTGGCCGTCATCGCTCCCTGCAACAACAAGACAAACACAGTCTTACAATTCAGTCATTTTTATATTTTATATTGACATCTTTAACCATTAATACAGACAGAGTTAGATGTGGACATTATTCATTAGCGAAATAGACAGAGGTTTACGATAATCTGTCTGAACAACAGGTTTCTCCATGAGTGGTGCATTGGATTGTATTACATGAGGCGGTGCCGAAAGTGATGCGATCCAATGCATCACAAGTGGAGAAACGAGGAGTTCAGACTGATTAGAGTGGATCTCTGTATTTATTTCATGTGATTCTTGATTAAATTCATCACAATATGCAATTAAAGATTGGTTTCATAGCTATTTTGGTGACGTCATAGTGGAGAAACAGCCCATGGAGAATGAGCACCAGTTTCTCCACGGGGGTGTGGAGAATGGCCATTCTAGTACTTCAGCATAGTAACTTTGTTTCTCCACATGGAATAATAGAAGGTATTCCCTAAAATCTAGAGTTGTTTGTCGATTATTAAATGATGAGTTGACCACAGATTGTGAGTACCAGATTCCTACTAGTTTCGGCCATCGCTGGCCTTCGTCAGGGAATACTCTTTTATTGTCAAATTGATTTGGAGTCATTTCATAGATAATTGGTGACAGCAGTTTGTATTTCTATAGCAACAAGGATTGTGATATAATTGTAGATAACAAGAGCCACCAATGAGTTCTTAAAACATTGCTAAAGCCGGCCAACAAATAGTGATGGTCGAAGGATTTCGCCAATGTTATCCCGGAAATTTCAATTTCAATTTATCAAAATTTGCAATGGATTTCCCTTGCCCGATTAAGAATAAAGTAATTTTTTTCTCAATGATTCGCTCGCTCTAGTTTTCCACGATCAAAATACATCGATGATAAAAAGTTTCAAAGAGAAAAAAATACACCAAAACTATGACCGTCTTTTCAAAAGCGTAATCCATTAACCAACTTTTTTTTTGTCTAATCTGACCTCGGGAGTTGTTAATGGGGGACAACAATTATCAAAGTTCTTTAACTTCTTTTTGTGTTTGACACATTTTTCTTTTGAAATAGGTAATAAAAGGCTCGGTATTACGTCCCTGGGATGTCTTTATCACTAACATGGATATTCTTTGTTTAATGTAAAAGGCGATACCTCCGCACACCCACGCAGTTCGTACTTGGGGCTGCATAGCGCTTTAATGTGTTATGCCATATATTGTCTTAATATAGACCATCTAATTATACGGCCCCTCGCGATACCTTCATGGAGCGAGGCACCATTACACACTGGGGAGAGTTCACGGTCTTAGTTTACCCATGATGCCCCGCGTGCCATACGTTTGCTATTTGACGTCGTAATGGGGCCAAATATTGGGAAATATTGCACCAATCAGCGGCCATACAGACTTTGTAATGGTCCCTCGCTCAAGCCAACATATCGAGAGGGGCCACTTATATATGATCAATGTCTTAATGTTTTGATAGCCCTTGTGGCCGAGTAACTCATTTATACATCATGCTGAACATAAAATGTTGATACACTCCTAAGTGGATATCCGGCATCCGGTATGGTCTGCATTCATGCATCATGACGAGCATGGCATGATGCATGAGTGCTTCATGCGGTGTGGGTGTACCGTGGCCAGGTGTGCCTGGGCCCGGTGAGGGACCCTTTTACTGACACCATGCTCTAGTTCTCCTTCCTCCCCTCTGTGTGGGTTGGTGTTTCTAAGTACCGTAAAACCCCGCCTTTAAGACGGATTTTATTTGGGATTTATTTTTCCTACAAGACGGATTTTTTTCCAAGATTGGGGGGTCGTCTTAAAGGTGGGGTTTTTATACATTGGATTATAGTGAAAACAATTTTAAAAGGTTTTTTGTACAAGACGGATTTTTTTCCTAAAGTGGGGGGTCGTCTTAAAGGTGGGGTTTTACGGTAGTGCTGACCTCCAGAAGTTAACCCTTTAAGGACGGCTTAATGCTTTAATACACTATGCCCTTAATTATCATGATGCATGAATGCAGCCCTGGCAAGAAATTCGCCAGTGCTGCATTCAAGCATCATGGTGTCCATACAGTGTTGAGACACTCCTGATGGGTCAGCATGATGCACCAATGCAGCCCTGGCGAGCCCTCTCTGGGGCTGCATGAGTGCATCACGACGACGAATGTCATCTTTTAGCGACATGCCGTCCTTAAAGGGTTAATGGGGGACAACCTGTTGATGTAGAAACACAGTTTTAACACCAGGACATACTTCCGGTCGCCATTACCGCTATTAGCATTTAACTCTTTAAGGACGGCATGTCACTAAGAGTTGACATTTGTCATCTACATGATGCACCAACACAAGCCCTAGCGAGTAACTCACGGGTGCTGCATCGGTGCATCATGCCAACTCTCTGGGAGTGTCTCAACCCTGTAGGGTGCTACAATGCATTCCTGCATCATGACGACCAGGGGCATGATGCCATCCTTATATGGTTAAGTGGCTAACCTTGAGCTGAATGTTTTAAAGTTTCTTGGCCGTAGGACGACAATCGCGGGCTAAAAAAAGCTATTTCTATAAAAATGCTTTTTTCTCTCCAATTGGGGATTTAGCTTACAGCCGTGATTAGGCGTGATTCTAATACATTAGATAAAAGAGAAAACGAATTTATTTTTAATCCTTCTTTAGATTTTTTTTTTCAAATTGAGGGCTCTGCCTTTAAGGGTTTAAAGTACATATCAAAACCTCGCCTATATACCGAATGGCAGTTTTGAGGTTACCTTGACGAGCTGTGCGTCCTGCAGGGTGAGCCGTATGTGTGGCAGTGAGTCGCGGTTAGCGATCCAGGCGTGGTTCAGCACCTGCTGCAGCGTGATGCGGCGGTGTGGGTCCACGTGAAGCATCTTCTGTACTAAGTCCTGAAACATGGCGAGCGAATTGTGGGTTTTCTTTTACAAAGATTTATATTTTATTTCTGAGATAAACAGTGAAGTACAGCAACATCAAAGTACTAACCACATTTTTTCTACGGGTGCACTCCTGTATAGATATGAAAATTTACGTTTTATCGGAAAATATAACAGTCCCCAATTAAACTTTAAACTAATAGAAATGTGTTTAAAATATAAGCTGAGTACTGTGTGGGCGACTTGGATTGAATACAGTAACACACAGACCATCAAGTAGAATGCTGTAGTGAGCTGTATTATTGTATTCATGGAGCCCGGTTTATACTCCGTCCTTACCTTGGCTGCGGGTGACACAGAGTCCCAGTTGCCTCCACTCAGCGTGAACTTGCCCTCCCCAATCCGCGACAGGATGTCGTTGGGCGTGTCGTTAGGGCCGTTAGCGAACGGTGTGTGTCTGTAAAACAGGATTTTATTACATACGGCTAAAAATAACACTTCAAGGACTTTTCCTTCACTGCCTTATACTTTTATACTCCCTCATTATAAGATCCCTCATATCTGCCTCTTATCCCTATCTTACCTAACGAATACAAAACCAACAGCCATACATGCCCTGTCACAAAGACAACCCTTCTGTATACACCCTAATCTTACCGACCCTGTTACCATGACAACCCTTCTGTATACACCCTAATCTTACCGACCCTGTTACCATGACAACCCTTCTGTATACACCCTAATCTTACCGACCCTGTTACCATGACAACCCTTCTGTATACACCCTAATCTTACCGACCCTGTTACCATGACAACCCTTCTGTATACACCCTAATCTTACCGACCCTGTTACCATGACAACCCTTCTGTATACACCCTAATCTTACCGACCCTGTTACCATGACAACCCTTCTGTATACACCCTAATCTTACCGACCCTGTTACCATGACAACCCTTCTGTATACACCCTAATCTTACCGACCCTGTTACCATGACAACCCTTCTGTCTACACCCTAATCTTACCGACCCTGTTACCATGACAACCCTTCTGTCTACACCCTAATCTTACCGACCCTGTTACCATGACAACCCTTCTGTCTACACACTAATCTTACCGACCCTGTCACCATGACAACCCTTCTGTCTACACCCTAATCTTACCGACCCTGTTACCATGACAACCCTTCTGTCTACACCCTAATCTTACTGACCCTGTTACCATGACAACCCTTCTGTCTACACACTAATCTTAACGACCCTGTTACCATGACAACCCTTCTGTTTACACCCTAATCTTTCTGACCCTGTTACCATGACAACCCTTCTGTTTACACCCTTATCTTACCAACACTCTTCTAGGAACTGCTGGTTTGACAGATGTCACTTGCAGCTTACACCATACTAGTAGACCATTGTACAGTCCACTGCTCCGGCTGTCGGCTGGAGCTGGGGACCATTACAGAGTAACCTCTGTACAGCCCATGATTGGTACACAGTATAATTCAGCCACATGACGGCACTCACCCTGCGAGCATGGTGTAGAGCAGCACACCCAGACTCCACACGTCGCAGGCCGCATCGTAGCCCTGCTTCTTGAGCACCTCGGGGGCCACAAAGTTAGCCGTGTAGCAGGGCGTCATCAGCAGCCCGTTGTCTGCCCGCAGCTGCTTGGCAAACCCAAAGTCACAGATACGCAGACTGGAGGGCGACCCGGAGGCATCCGCGTACAGGATGTTGGAGGGCTTCAGGTCTCGGTGTACCACCTGGGGAATGAGAGGTCTGGTGGTTAAGATTGGAAATATCAAGGGCAGTGATAGTGATTGCATCTATGGAAATTTGCAAATAGCTGCACAGAGAAATGATGTTCCTTGAGATGTTATATACAGTAAACTGTGAAATGAGAATTGTGCATTAGACAATATACCACAAGTGCTTTGCCATCACTTACTATAAAATTAACCCTGTATTAAGATATTTCCCCAACCGTATCAATGTCCCTGAATATTCTAGTCATCTTTAGGCCAGACCAAAAAAGTGGCTCAATAGATTTCGCATACCTATTTTTGAAATGGATTTAAATTTTGCTAGCCTCATTTTTTGTAAAAAAATGTTTAATTAAAAAACTTTTTCTATTATTGATTCGCCTGATCAATTAATTCATTATCTTGTATTGGGTTCACTAATTTCTTTTTTTTTAGAGGTTGGGTAAATTTCTATAAGAAAAAAAGAAGTTGCTTGCTTCATTTTTTTCAAAGTTAACTTTTCTAAATGAAACATCCATTGACCAACTGTGTGTATACCGTAAAACCCCGCCTTTAAGACGGATTTTATTTGGGATTTATTTTTTGCACAAGACGGATTTTTCCACAAAGTTAGGGGGTCGTCTTAAAGGCGGGGTTTTCCAAAATTTGATTTTAAAAAGATTTGGAAAAAAGAGTTTGTATGATTGGAAGCAAAAACTTTTTTTTTTCTATTTTTAAGTGTTTTATTTGATTAAATATACAAATACAATAGTAACGGATTGGAAGGGTGGGTTTTGGCGAGGTATTTAGCGCTACCACTGCTGCTTTTAACTAGAAAAGTTGATAGGAAGGAGGTCTGGGAAGGGGTTCTGAGTCCCCAAAAATTTCAAAAGTCGGGGGTCGTCTTAAAGGTGGGGTTTTGCAAAATGTCATAACTCTTTTGCACAAGACGGATTTTTATCTAAAGTTGGGGGGTCGTCTTAAAGCCGGGGTCGTCTTAAAGCCGGGGTTTTACGGTAGTCTAAGAAGCATTTATTACATGGTGGTACGGCCTTGCTATGCTAAGCCTATGGGAGCTCCGTACTCCATGCCCCCATGAAGTACGGTGTAGCCATACTCCATGGGCTGTGAGTTTGTTGATTTTCTTCATTTTAAGACAGTAGGAACATGTAATACACACAAAACCACACTTATTGACATACATGTACATCATACTTCACAAGTTGAAGCTGGGTCATATCACACTCAGCCTTCGGCATCGTGAACTTGTGAAGTATGAAGTATGTCAATGGTGTGGAGTTTTGTCTATATACCACAAGTTGACCCTATATTAACATATTCCCAGTATCAATGGCCCTCAATGTTGCAGTCATGTCTATAATATAAGTAGCGGTGACTGACCCCCTGTGAGTGGAGGTAGTGGACGGTGCGGGAGATGGTCTGTAGGACGGCGCTCGCCTCCCGCTCAGAGAAGAACTTCTGTCGGAGGATCTTGTCGAGCAGCTCGCCACCTCGCATCAACTCGGTCACCAGCATCACCTTGTTACCGTTGTCATACACCTGTAAGGGGAAGAATGGGGGTCAGTTAGCGGGACACTTTATAGCGGCTATTTCCAGTTTATCCTGTAAGGGGGCAGAGGATGGGGTCAGCTAGGGGGGAGCTTAGGCCACTCACAAGAAAAACCTGCTTTCTCTTCACTGAGCACAGAAAAATGTGATGAGGGCGTGTTTTTAAAAAATTTATATATTTTTTAAACTGAGGAACCAAAACATTTAGCAAAATATACTTTCGCGGACAAATTTCACATTTTAGTAGTCAAGAGTTTATCAATCTTCCATGTTAGAAAAATTTACATTATTTCTAGCCAACTGTAATGTTAACAGTGAAAAAATTGATTTGCCAAAATTTATCAATTTTTATCATACTTTTTCATAATAGCGCTTTAATGTAGGCCTAGCGAGTAACTTGCAAGTGCAATGCCTTTTATAATTCTCAATAAGAGAATTTTCAGTAAAAGAATTTCCAATTCGATTTGCTAACTTACCTCTCTGAGTGTGATGATGTTGTGGTGCTCCCCATACCTCAGTAAGATCTCCACCTCCTCAGCAGGGTCCCGCTTGTCTTTGTCCATGATCTAAAATACAATTCAATCAATTTTAATCTTTTTTCACCCTTTAAGGATGGAATGATGCAATCTAATAAAAGGTTGGAAATAAAACCCTTTTTATATTAAAACACCAAAAAAAAAAACACCCTTGAGGGGTACAGAATGAATGATGGTAATATATGATTTATACCGTATGAGTGCGGTATTAGACTGCATACTCCTATCTCATGAATTTTTACAGGATGCGCCAAGTTCTGATGTCTCTAAATGAGTCAAGTTTCTGTAGTTCTAGCGTTTTATTGAGTTGAATAATAACATATGAGTAAAGCGTTACCTTGACGGCGTACTCCTGTCCCGTCAGTTTGTGTACACACTGCCGGCACACTGAGTAGGATCCCACCCCGATACTCTGAAACACAAACACATTATTTAGTTTTTTATAAAATACAGCAGTCCCATTGACTTAACCAAAGAATTCCGTATTGCACACCCCCCGTGAAATAACCCATGGCCGTATTTCACGGCCCTGTGACATCATCAATTACGTCATTAATGGCGGTTTGTTTACATTTAAATGACGTGAAAATATACTTTTTTCGGCTCCCCCTACCACCATTTTGGAAATTTGAATAGAAAAACATAAAAAATAAATACAAAGGCACACTCGTTTTTGGTTAGAAGGTTATTTCACTTGTTGACCCTCGGGCCGCATTTCACGAGGGTCAACTCGTGAAATAACCCTCTTACAGACCAAAAACTCGTGCACCTTTGTCTATTTATTTTTTGGAAATACAAGATCTCCTATGCTTAAACACTAGAAGGCCATTTTCAATGCCCCCCTATTGAATACAATGTGGCTGTATTCAACGGGCTAAAAAAAAAGCATTTTTCCTTCATTAAATGGCTTCAAATAAAAAATAAACACAAATGCCAACTACATTGATACCGCTCTGATGTATTTCACTCGTGAGGGCTGGGGGCGCATCCCACTCAGCCTGCGGCTTTGTGTTGCCTTGTCAAATTTACCCGTCTGGGGCCCTAGCTGTCACCAAGACAGTTCTATGTTTGTACTTATCAACACGACATTAACACATCATACCCCACCCCAATACTCTGTAAGACAAACACACGTAGTAGTTATAGGACGAGCACCAAGCTGTACGCCACATACAGTCAAGGAGCCTTATCAACACGACATTAACGCATCATACCCACACCCCGATACTCTGAAAGACAAACACACATTATCAACAATTAAAAAAAACAATTTGTCACATCAACACGACACTAACACATCATGCCCCCAACCCCGATACTCTGAAAGACAAATTAACACAATCAACCTGCTGTCACAAACACCTTTATGATTTTTTTTCATATCACGGCCTAGACCGCATACTGGGGCAAGTCCCCTACTCTTTGCGAAGGATAGCAAGTGTTCTTTTATTTGCCTTGTCCTCCGTCCCTAGGCTATAGTATACTGAATCTGGGACCTGCTGACGAGGCCGACAAAGGGATGCCCTAATGAGCTCACAGCTGGACCACATACCCAATGTCTTAGGATAATTAGCAGGGCAATAAAAATGTGGGGTGGGTCTGGTGTTATCTTCGATGGTGTCCACTGTGAGTTGCAAAACTGGTGGTAAATGTGGTAACCAGGAGGATGCAAAATCCATTATTTCCCGGAAAAATTACGTACACCATGCTTTTGAGATCCTCATTTATACAACTATGATTCGATTCAAATATGTTACGGGATAGATGAAGGCCAACTGTTTAAAATTATAGAAGCATTCAGCATGTTTTGATGGTCCAATTGGACATATTCCTGAGAACTATTTTTGGTGTATTGAGATGGCAGTGTGTGATAGAAGAGCAGACAAGTAGTACTGTTTCCTCCCTTCTTCCACAGAAGATTTCCTGAAGTCCGCGCCTTTTGGCAGAGTCTTATCTGAGACTGTGCTGGGAGAGCGGTGGTGTTCAGGTAGTCGTTAGAGCTGTACCGGAAGTGTCGCTAAAAGACGACATTTGTCGGCATGATGCACCAATACAGCTCCATAGGTGCATCATGCCAACCGTTTGGGAGTGTCTAAATCCCGTAGGGTCGGCATGATGCTTGAATGCAGCACTGGCGAGTTACTCGCCAGGGCTGCATTCATGCATCATGCCGACCAAGGGCATGATGCATTAATGCACTATGCCGTCCTTAAATGGTCCCCCCCCAGTTGCCACCAAATGCCGCCAGGAGGCGTCCAGGTAGTCCTTAGAGCGGTACAGGAAGTGCCCGTTCAGTCCACACGGGGGCGCTAATGTGCCCCCCGCCCACCTCACAGGGACCCCTGCTGGCCGGCCAAGGTACCACCCACCCAACCACTTCCGGGACAGCGACCCCTGGGAACTGGCCCCGCCCATGGGGTCCATTACCACTGTATCACCGTCATCTACCTACCCGCGGGGGGGGGGGGGAGGAAGAGGGGGGATGAGGGAGAGGGCGGGAAGGAAGCAGGGAGAATGAGGGGGGGGGAGAAGCAGGGGAGGAAGGAGGTGGAAGGGGAAGGAAGAGTGAGTGAGTGAGTGAGTGTGTGGGTGAGAGGGAGGGAGGGAGGGAGGGAGGGAGGGAGGGAGGGAGGGAGGGAGGGAGGGAGGGAGGGAGGGAGGGAGGGAGGGAGAGAGGCAGGCAGGGAGGGAATGAGGGAGGGAATGAGGGAATGAGGGAATGAGGGAGGGAGGGAGGGAAGGAGGGAGGCTGGGAGGGAGGGAGGGATGGAGGGAGGGAGGGAGGGAGGGAGGGAAGGAGGGAGTGAGTGACTGAGTGAGTGGGTGAGTGAGTGAGTGAGTGAGTGAGTGAGTGTGTGGGTGAGTGGGTGAGGGAGAGAGGGAGGGAGGGAGGGAGGGAGGGAGGGAGGGAGGAGGTGTGGCAGGAAAGGTAAGGGAGAAGGAGGGAGGGAGGGAAGAGGAGGAAGGAAGAGGGAGAAGGGGAAGAAGGGGGAGATCACCTAGAAGGAGGCAATAGCCAGGTGGAGACTTTTGATTGATTAAGTACCTCACGGGACATATCTCAAGTTGGCAACAAGTCAGCCACAAATAGTGGTAGTCTGCCTTGCAGTAGTAGGACAGATATTTGCTGAGTCAGGTATGACATTAGACAGCCTGGTTAATAGCGCATGGCAGGAAGCTGAAATGTGAGTTAGTAAGGCGGGGGTTTGAGGGACTCAAGGAAGAAAGGAGGTAGGACGGGGGTATCACATGGGCAACAAGAGACGCTCATAGGTGGGCGGACGTTAACACTTTAACGGTCGCAAAGTGCTTTAATGCATCATGCCATGGTTGTCATGATGCATGAATGCAGGGCGGGGGAGAGTAACTCACCAATGCTGCATTCAAGCATCATGACAACTCCCTGAGGGTTGGCATGATGCAGCAATGCAGCACTGGCTGGGGCTGCATTGCTGCATCATGACAAGAAATATTGCGACATGCCGTCCTTAAAGTGTGAATACAGAAAGGACGCAACATTTATTGAGGATGACCCAAAAATGTCATTGTTTATTTGTGTCATGAATATCCCACAAGCTTTAAGCACTCAAAATGTCACATGGGGCGGTTAAGCCTTTAAGGATGGCATGTTGCTAAAAGATGACATTTGTCGTCATGATATCCTAATGCAACCCTGGCGAGTAACTCACCAGTGCATCATGCCGACCCGTCGTGAGTGTCTCAACCCTGTAGGGTCGGCATGATGCCCTGGCGAGTTACACACCAGGGCTGCATTCATGCATCATGACGACCAAGGGCATGATGCAATAAGGCATCATGCTGTCCTTCATGGGTTAACTGTGGCGGGAAATGTAACACCGCCTGCTTCGATGGCTGCAGTCCTTCCGCCTGATCAGAGATTTTATACCCAATGAAAATGATGCCACGTTTGCAGAAATGCATCGCACTTCATGAAAAATGCATCTGTTAATTGTGCAGTCCGCATCACAAATGTCACTTCTTGGACGACAAAAATTAGCACATGCTCAGATTTTCTGTCAATTTGTATAATTCTGTTTAATAAAAAGTTGCAGTGACAGGGTAGGCCTTAGTACAGAAGTGGGTGCAGTGTCCTCTCTGGGTGAGGGGCATTCTGGATGATTAACGCGTGAACTCATTAAGGACACATGGCGCTAAAAGATGACATTTGTCGGCTATCCCCCTGGTAGGGGCCACGCTGGCAGAGGCTGTGTCATATCGGGCGGGATGGCAACCTGCTCCCAGGCTATCCCCCTGGTAGGGTGGACGCTGGCAGAGGCTGTGTCATATCGGGCGGGATGGCAACCTGCTCCCAGGCTATCCCCCTGGTAGGGTGGACGCTGGCAGAGGCTGTGTCATATCGGGCGGGATGGCAACCTGCTCCCAGGCTATCCCCCTAGTAGGGGCGACGCTGGCAGAGGCTGTGTCACATCGGGCGGGATGGCAACCTGCTCCCAGGCTATCCCCCTGGTAGGGGCGACGCTGGCAGAGGCTGTGTCACATCGGGCGGGATGGCGGCCTGCTCCCAGGCCATCCCCCTGGTAGGGGCCACGCTGGCAGAGGCTGTGTTATACTGAGCGGAATGGCAGCCTGTTAAGATTCTGCCAGTCTTTTGGTCAGAGGCGTAAGAAGCAAATTTTCAATGGGGGGGGGGGGGGGGGGGAAACCTAACCGGCCTTAAACATTGGCTTTCAATCATGAAAGTGCATTCACACACTCATATAGGAATTGTATAGAAAAGTAGTATTTGAGCCCCCTTTAGTTATGATTAGGTGCCAGGCCCCAACGTCCCTGCCTTTCCCTAAGTGGGAAATGTACGTTTTGGAAAGTTTGTGTATTACATCATAGGGTCTTGGTATTTTTTTTTGGGGGGGGGGGGAGGGGGCGAACATATTCAGGCTCCCCCCTCTACGATTGGAGGGGATAAAGCCGGTGTGTGGCACTTTTTCACAAAAGGTGTGCACCTTTGTCTATATGCTGCCTGGACCTATAGCCCCCCCCCTCCCCCGTGCTCGGCGGCGCGGCATGCCTGTATGAGGCCCTCCCACGCCTCCTCCTGTATATTGGATGAGGCACCCACTCACCCAGCACCCTGTAAGGACCGCATGATACCTTCATGCATCATACCCCTGGTCGTCATGATGCATGAATGCAGCCCTGGTGAGTAACTCGCCAGTGTTGCATTCAAGCATTGTGCTGACCCCACAGGGTTGAGACACTCCCGAAGGGTTGGTATGATGGACCAATGCAGCACCGGTGAGTTACTCGCCGGGGCTGCATTGGTGCATCATGACGACAAATGTCACCTTTTAGCGACATGCCGTCCTTAAAAGGTTACACCCCCCGTTATTGTAGGGGGCGCCACCGCCCACTGACCACCACCAGGGGTTTACATAGAGCAGGCCAAGTGGGCAGCATTTTAGCTTTTTTTTTCTTCTTTCTTTATTTCTTTTGGCTATTAACCCATACATCTATGGTCTTCCTGGTCAATTTTAACGGCTTACTGAAATATTCTCAGCTTCTATCATTTTATTTTTATGATTTTTTTTCCTTTTGGCTATTAACCCACACATCTTTTGTCTTCCCGGTCAATTTTAAAGGCTCACTCAAATATCCTTAGCTTCTGACGAGAATAAGGATTTCATATACCGCTGTTCCTCAAGGGTGCCTTATTCTAGCGTAGACAGGAAGGTGGAAAGGATGGTTTGGAGACTACTGCTGAGATAGGCTGATCCTATAAGCCTCACTGACTTACGTACTAGCCATGGCTTCTCAACGTGTATTGACAATAAGCGAAAATTGGTGAGCAATTCATATTTCTTGCACCAGCTTCTTTAAGATGTCATATACATTAAGGGAGTGGTCATTTTTTAACAACAGGGGGGTTGGTGGATTTGGGGGAACCCAAAAAATGTGAAGCCCTTGAAGGGGGGAACCAAAAAAATTTGGACCCCTCTTGAGGAGGGGGGACCAAAAAATTACACCCCTTTTTAGCGGGAAAGCCCGCGCATTACTATAGCTCAAAGGTGTCGGCCGCGCTCAATTTCAACCTGCCTGAGTGGGGGAGGGGGAACCAAAACAATTTCGACTGGTCTCGCAGGAGGGCAGGGGGGACGAGAAAAATGTTGACCCGCTCGCGTGAATATCCACGGAACCCCCCCCCCTGTTGTTAAAAAATGACTGGCCCCTAATGACACCAGCAGGGGGGGTGAGTGTCTCCGTCATGGCGGCACTACTCAGACGGCATAACGCCATGGTGTCCATGACAACATGACGGCTGTGTGTGGTGCATCCGTCAGGTAGCTGGTCACCTGGTATCCAATATGTGTCATGGTGGTGGTGGGAGGTATGGGGATGTAGGTATGCCTTAGGCAAAAAAAAAGAAGTTTGTTTCAGGTAACATGGGATGAAAATTTAGAGTCGATAGGCTGGATTTTTTTTTTTTTTTTGTTTTTTACACGAATGTAATACCCAACATTTTTTGAATCCCACAAAAAAAACATGAAAATTCCTTCAAAATTGCATAAAAAAAACGTAGGGTCGGCCCTCTTTTGATAGGTTTGTTTCAGGTCACCCGACCGACCCCCTTTTTTTTTTTGGCCTTATAGACATGGCAGGGGCACTATGACAATGTGGTAATATCAACTACCGTAAAACCCCACCTTTAAGACGACCCCGCCTTTAAGACGACCCCCTACTTTGAGAAAAAAATCCGTCTTGTACAAAAAAAACTTTAAAACGGTTTTAACTATAATCCAATGAATAAAAACCCCACCTTTAAGACGACCCCCCAATCTTGCAAGAAAATCCGTCTTGTAGGAAAAATAAATCCCAAATAAAATCCGTCTTAAAGCCGGGGTTTTACGGTACTGTAAATTCTCGCGTATAGGCCACAGCTTATGCGCGAGCCAAACCAAGCTTTAATTTCATATCAAACATAAGCTTAACTCCCTTATAAGCCGACCTCGAAATTTTAGAGAAATTTATTAGCCGTAAATAGGGCCCCAGACAGGTAAAATCGAAAAAATAGACATGGGCCTAGTGACAAAGGACAAGAACCATTTCTTAAAATCGACAAATGACATAGGCATTCCTGAAAATCGACAAGTGACATGAGGGCTGGTAAAACTTTTACAGTGACACAGCTACCCCCCCAATCTAGGGCCCTGTAAATCTATAAATCTTATAAATTATAAATCTTGAGTCATTTTAACAGCTTTAAACCATAATGACTGCATAAAAAAATCTCCCTCATAATGAAGCCGACCCCCCACTTTGAGTATATAGCAGAATGAGGCTAAAAATACCCCCAAAAAGGTTGGTTGATCAGAGGTTTTAAGGTAGTTGGTTACACTCACCTCCTTTAGCTCGTAGTCGTCTGTGAAATTCTTCTTCTTGACTCCGGGCAGTTTGCTGAGTTTGTCCGACCCCACCGGCTGCAACAACAACAACAACAACACATGGTAACTATGGCAACATACACCCACTGGGGGAATGTAACAACAACTGTTTATAGCCAGGATTGAGATCAATCAACACATTCATGGAAAGCCATGTATATCTATATCTATATGTTGTATCTATATATAGCCTGTCACATGACCTGCAGGTGACCATCACATGACCTGCAGCTGCCTGTCACATGACCTGCAGCTGCCTGTCACATGACCTGCAGGTGAACATCACATGACCTGCAGCTGCCTGTCACATGACCTGCAGCTGCCTGTCACATGACCTGCAGCTGCCTGTCACATGACCTGCAGCTGCCTGTCACATGACCTGCAGCTGCCTGTCACATGACCTGCAGCTGCCTGTCACATGACCTTCACATGATCTTCAGCAGCTAACCATGTGCAGCTGCCTGAGCTGACCTTAGTGTGACCTTCATGTGACCTTCGTACAACCTATACTTACAGATACAGTGACGCCGCCCTTGTTGTCCAGCTCCCCCTCCAGCAGCATGGGGGCTACGTGTGACCTTAGTGTGACCTTCATGTGACCCTATTATGACCTTCATGTGACCTAGGTATGACCTTCATGTGACCTATGTGTGACCTATACTCACAGCTACTGTGACGCCTCCCTTGTTGTCCAGTTCCCCTTCCAGCAGCATGGGGGCTACCTATGACCTTCATGTGACCTACGTGTGACCTTAGTATGACCTTCATGTGACCAATACTTACAGCTACGGTTAAGCCTCCCTTGTTGTCCAGCCCCCCGTCCAGCAGCATGGGGGCTACGTGTGACCTACGTGTGACCTTCATGTGACCTTATTATGACCTTCGTGTGACCTTGGTGTGACCTATACTTACAGCTACGGTGACGCCTCCCTTGTTGTCCAGCTCCCCCTCAAGCAGCATGGGGGCTACGTGTGAACTTCATGTGACCTTACTATGACCTTAGTGTGACCTTAGTATGACCTATACTTACAGCTACGGTGACGCCGCTCTTGTTGTCCAGTTCCCCCTCCAGCAGCATGGGGGCTACGTAGCTGAAGCCCCTGAACAACTCCTTGGCGTTGGCGCTGGGGGGCACTCCGGGCGAATCTGCACAAGTACAACAAAGTCAGACGGTGAGACGGGTATAGACGGGGGCGGGGGAGGAGGAGGGGACCTGGAGGAGCTTCACCCTGATTGCCATGGTAACTACCACACCCAGCTGACCTGTCTGTGCTGGTCACTGCTGTATGAGGCACCATGGTAACATCAGCTACTAGTAACCCTTTCTGTTGTAACCATAGTGACATGATCCCCAATTACCCTTTGTGTTGTAACCATGGTGACAAGATCTCCAATTACCCTTTGTGTTGTAACCATGGTGACATGATCTCCAATTACCCTTTGTGTTGTAACCATGGTGACATGATCTCCAATTACCCTTTGTGTTGTAACCATGGTGACATGATCTCCAATTACCCTTTGTGTTGTAACCATGGTGACATGATCTCCAATTACCCTTTGTGTTGTAACCATGGTGACATGATCTCCAATTACCCTTTGTGTTGTAACCATGGTGACATGATCTCCAATTACCCTTTGTGTTGTAACCATGGTGACATGATCTCCAATTAATTAACCTTTCTGTTGTGACCATAGTGACATGATCATTTATTACCCTTTGTGTTGTAACCATGGTGACATGTTCTCCAATTACCCTTTTGTCATAACCATGGTGACATGGCTTCCAATTACCCTTAGTGTTATAACCATGGTGACATTATCACCAATTACCCTATCTGTTGTAGCCATGGTGACATAATCTCCTATTGCCCTTTTTCTTGTAACCATGATATAACATGATCTCCTATTACCATTTTTCTTGTAACCATGGTGACATGATCTCCTATTGCCCTTTTTCTTGTAACCATGATATAACATGATCTCCTATTACCATTTTTCTTGTAACCATGGTGACATAATCTCCTATTGCCCTTTTTATTGTAACCATGATATAACATGATCTCCTATTACCATTTTTCTTGTAACAATGGTAGCATGATCTCCTACTGCCCTTTTTCTTGTAACCATAGCGGCATGATCTCCTATTCCCCTTTTCTTGTAACCATGGTAGCATGATCTCCTATTGCCCTTTTCTTGTAACCATGGTAGCATGATCTCCTATTTCCCCTTTTCTTGTAACTATGGTGACATGATCTCCTATTACCCTTTTTCTTGTAACCATGATATATAACACAATCTCCTATTACCATTTTTCTTGTAACCATGGTAACATGATCTCCAATCATCGTTTCACTCCTAGACATTGCAGCGGCTTATCTGACCCATCGCTTACATGCGCCTGTTGTATAACCTACACTGGGCTGCTGTGCCCTGCTCTCTCTCAGTCTCCTGGCTACCACAGATGCTCTGGGTGTCAGGTCCCTTTACCCATCTCAGGTGAATTCTCGTCCGTAAATCCCCCCCCCCCCGTGTATGGTGGTCACCTGTGTATCCGCTTACCCCCGCCCGGCCCCAGTCTCTCAGCGGCATCAGCCCCAATACCCGCCACACTCACTCTGCTGCCATGATTTGATGGCGTTTAGCCATGCTATAACCCTTTAAGGATATCGTGTCGCTAAAGGATCATCAGGCCAAAAACAAAAAAGAGGTTTGTTTCAGGTCACCTGACCGACCCTATCAAAAAATTTGTCGTCTTGATGCCCCGATGTAGCCGTGGTGCTACACTATACGGACCCTTTTGGAATGTCTCAACCTTGTAGGGTCTGCATGATGCATGAATGCAGCACTGGTGAGTTACTCGCCAGGGCTGCATTCATGCATCATGCCGACCAAGGGCATGATGCTCTAAGGCAGTATGCCGTCCTTACAGGATTAACCTTGGAGGGTGGCATAAATAGACAAAGGTGCACGAGTAGAGTTCCTCACTGAGGGTTATTTCACGAGGCGAAGCCGAGTGAAATAACCCTCAGTGGGGAACTCGACAAGTGCTCCTTTGTGTTTATTTCATGACATGAAAATTCCACTTAATTACTCAGAAAAAGCTAATTTATAGATTAGTGGTTAAATAAACAATTTTGATGATTTGAAAGGCAGTAAAATACGGACAAGGGTTATTTCACAGGGGTGTTAAATACGGCCTTCCTTGGTTAAGTCAATGGGACTGCCGTATTCACCATGAAATAATGCCTGTTCTATGGTGGATGGTATGATACAGCAATGCTGCTCACTGACCCTATTACATTAGTGCTGTATGATGACAAATGCGAGGCGTCAATAAACCGCACAGCGCTTTAACATGCTATGCCCTTAGTCCTGGGGCCCTTGGTTATCATAATGCATGAATGCATCCCTGGTGAGTTCTTGACCAGGGTTGCATTTAAGCATCGCGCTGGCCAGATGGGATAGATACCCTATACGGTCGGCATGATGCATGATGCGAGTTACTCACCAGGGCAGCATTCATGCATCATGACGACAAAGGGCATTACCGCGGTATGCGTCCGTGTGCAGGGTTAGTCTGTGCAGGGTTAGTCGGACTAGCGCTAACACTCCGGGTTGGGGGGGGGGGGGGTAACAGGGTATCAGGGGCCGGCTGTAATTTGATGGCATTTAGCACCACCATGAGCCAGGTCAGCCTGCCGCGTAGTGTCTACAATGGACACAGGTGGCGCCACTGCTGATGTGTAGGGTCTACAGCACACCAGCGCCATCTTGTAGCAGCACGCAACATAGGGATAGAGCGGTAAATCAGCCCAGATTCTGTCGTCGGACAAGACTGATCCATCAGGGGTAGACAACTTTTTCAGCCACGGGCCAGCCGAGCTCATAGTTTAGAAATCTATGGGCCCGTACATAAATCCGCGGGCCCAGAATAATTATTTCACTTTTCTTAAGGAGGTAATCATAGGTATCTCTTCTTGATATATACCGATACTTATCCATAATGGCTGGGTTCCTGGTGATTTCCTCTTTCCAGCGACATATGACATGACTATATTGCTCTAGATATATTCTCCTAGAAACTTATTCATCCACCTCTGTGGGCCACCTGAGCCCATAGCAAGGTAGTTCCTTAGAAAACTACCTACAGCATGAAAATATCTACCTTTACAGAATCATAGAGTCAGGGCCTGATAGTATGCGGGAATTTACCGTAGTTACAAAACCAACTTCTGGAGAAAAAAAGAAAAAGAAAACGTGCTACCTCAGGACCAGTCCCTAGTTGTGGCAGCAGTCTGTGCTGGACTGATGTCCCTTACATAACAGGCTCCTAAATACCCCCTGATGCAGCCATTACAACCCGGGGGTGGTATTTAGGAGGCCGGCCGGCAGCTAAACAGTCCTGATAGCGGCTAAAGGTCCCGGTGCGGCGGGAATGGACCATTGGGACACATCCCTTCTCATCTCAGTCCGCCCACACCTATTAGCCACCCGCCTCACCTGTAGTACGGTGTTAACCCTGTAAGGACGGCAGAATGCCTTATCCCTCCCACCGCCAGATTTCTCTGTAGTTTTGCCAAAAATTGAAAAAAATATAAACATCAAAAATTAGGTTTTAGCATAGTTACTCCTTGAATATTCTTTGTAAACACAAATAGAATGTGAAGGATGATGGCATAAGCTTTAATATGATGCCAAACATGGGGTGCTTTGACTAGGATTTGTAATAAAATATTTTCATCAATTTTGAGGAATATTTTCTTGTTCAGCTTAGTGAATTTCATGCTCTCGCCGCTAAAGTGGCCTGCTGGCGGTGATCTAGATCTAGATAGGTGATCTAGATATTCTATTGATACCTGCAAATAACCGCGCTTAGAAATAGTTTATTATATTAGGAAGTAACTAATGTAAAAAAAAGAAGCCATGTTACAGTGCTCAATTCTATGGGAAAAGCCAGATGAAAACTAACTCTTAACTATGGTTATGGGAGAACTTTTGTTTGGTGGTCAGATGAACATGTTGTTCTATTGCCATCTGCAAATGACTTTGGATTATACTAGCTTAAAACATAATCAAATAGGAAATGGAAAAAAAATCAGTGGCATAGTGTACGCCCGCGATATTCGCACGAGGATCTCGTGCATATAAGGGCCGCTATTCGCACGAGGAAACAGGCAGATAGGCGACATGGCGAGAGAGGCGACATACACGAGGACATGGCGAGAGAGGCGACATACACGAGGACATGGCGAGATAGGCGACATACACGAGGACATGGCGAGATAGGCGACATACACGAGGACATGGCGAGATAGGCGACATACACGAGGACATGGCGAGAGAGGCGACATGATGAGAGAGGTGACATGGTGAGATAGGAGACATGCATTAGGAAATAACCCACTTTTCTCATGCTTATCAGCAAGAGTCATGGTGGTGTAGTGGTGAGCCTCTTCATCTGCCACATGGGCGGCCAGGGTTCAATTCCCAGAGAAAATTAATTTTATGACCTTTTTCCTATGACGATGAGAGAGGCGACGTGACGATGAGAGAGGCGACGTGACGATGAGAGAGGCGACGTGACGATGAGACAGGTGACATCATAGGGGCTGTTCAAATATTACGTAACAGCATAGGGGGGGTATGGGTTCCTCGGTATCCGGAATACAGGCCCTCCTGACTGTAGGCCCCCAGCCCACAGGCCCTCCGGATCTGAGGCCCCCTGCCTTTAGGCCACCCTGACTACAGGGCCCCGGCCTGTAGGCACAAATCTCACGTCCATATCATACGTCCAACCCATAATCTCACATCAAACCCCCTCTCTCACGTCCAACCCAGTATTAAATACCTCAAACCCAGGCAAAACGTGCCTAGCGGAATCTCAATTGAGAAAAATGTAAAGCAGTCATATTTTAGTTAAGTAGAGAACTTTCTCTATCATACAGAGGCAAACTTAAATGCCAAAAACGTTATAAGCATATCTGTGATTTTTGATTGAATTATGAACTAGAATGAGAATTGTATTGAATTGTATTGTATATATTGTATTGTTAGATTGCTTTCTGTATTTTGTATTAATCTCTTACCCTATTGTTTAGTTACTACAATCGGACTTGTGCCAATCCGACACCTAGTCTAAGAACCAAATCTCTTACTTCATCTGTACATACTCATTTTTGTATCCATTCAGCCTTTAAATGGCTTTCATATCTATATGCTCCAAGGAAACTGATACCAACTAGTTGATGGTAAATATTATCACTCCTTCATGTAGTGGATCGATCAATAAATTTTATTTAAAAAAAAACAACTCCCTCACATCAAACCCCTTCTCTCACATCCTCTGTTCCTCGTGTAGTCGCATCCCTCGCCATCGCATCTCTCGCCATTTCCTCGTATGTTCGCCTCTCTCGCCGTCGCATCTCTAGTCGGTTCCTCATGCATGTCCCCTCTCTCGCCGTCGCCTATCTCCCCGTTTCCTCGTGCGAATAAGGACTATTATACGCACGAGCTCCTCGTGCATATAGCGGCCGTTATACGCACGAGCTCCTCGTGCGGATATCATCGGCCCATAGTGTACCATACATATCTTATAGACATATGCCACAAGAGGGCAGCACAAGGTACGTAATGTAATGTCGTTTTTCTGACATACACCAGGTTCCAGGACAGACTTCTGCAGCCAGTCCCTTTAACCCTCTGGGTATTCCGCATATCTGCGGAGATTTCACACCCTGAACAACAGTAGTCTGTACAATGCTAGGCCTCTATCGTGTGCTGGGCCGCCTCCTTACAAACAGCGGTATATATTGACAGGATTTCGGAGAAAAAATCCACAAAGAGGTGACTACCACAAAATGCCGCCTATAGCTGAGTGGGTTACGGCTCCAGATAGGCAGCAGGTAGACTGGCTACCAATCACATGGTGCGTTCGTTAGGCGAAAAATCCGGGAAAATCCACCTATTTAGTAAGTTACTAAACCAGCGTGACTGTACCTTCCGGTAGAGGGTTGCAAACACCCAGCTTCAGCAAGCTGAAGCTGATTCTTTGCAAGACTATACCGGAAACTACTGTCACGCTGGGTTAGTAACTTACTAAATAGGCGGATTTTTCGCCTAACGAACTCACCAAATGACCTACATTGAGCCGTGTTCTGGTGGGTCTGACACTGTGGTGGTCCAGTCATCCAGGTGACCACGTGACCAAACACTACATACAGGGAGCAGACAGTAGATGGCAAGCTGGCCCCAACTCGTCCTCGGACGCGTCCGAGCGACATCGCTGGTATTTGAGGGGCCATGAGCGCGTCACTTTCCGTGTATATTGGGGGGGATTCCTATGCAGTACCCATCTGCACTTTTGATACAATAGCACCAAGTGCACAGGAACTATTTTTAACCAGCAACAGAGGTCGAGGTGGGGCCAGCTTGAGTAGATGGCTCCAGTATAGGCTTGGTGATTCAGTGTCAGGCCTTTACACTAATACTACCAACCCACTGCAGACCATCTCCACCGGCTCAGTGTAGGCCTGTGGTACCAGTAGGTCTCAAGACAAGGAAATGCTTCTACTATATATACTTTAAAATAGCGGAAAACCCGATTACTGCAACCAGGACATTTACAATTTCTGAAAATCACCATTGACCTGAAAGATACATCCTTTCTTCAAAACATTTCCCACCAAAATTAGCTACTGACCATGGAAAATCAGAACACTGGTCTGTATCGTAAAACCACCTGAATTTCGCCTGAATTTGCACTGAATAAATTGCATTTTCACAGATTCCCAATCTAGCCTTTAAAAAACAAGGAAACTCACTGAGAATCCCTTTCCTATTATTTGATTGAAATTGGCAGACATTCAGCAGCATGTGTGTAGGTTTTCATAATATTAGCATCATTTCCAAATTATTTATGGACCATTCAGTGCTCCTGCAGTATTCACTTCTGACCATAATCGTATATGACTCTCAGTTTTCTGCGGGATTAGCCTCACTGAGACCTATAGGCTTGGTGATTCAGTGTCAGGCCTTTACACTAATACTACCAACCCACTGCAGACCATCTCCACCGGCTCAGTGTTGGCCACAGTAGAAATCTAGGAACTACAAATCTCTGTACTTCAGATGGTGCCACAGTCTACCTACAATCCCATGTACAGTGCTGCCGCCTCAAGTGGATAGATGACCCGAGACTAGGAGTGTCAGACCTTTACATATACTATACATACACAATACAATGGCAGCAGGACTCAGTTACAGCCTGTGGTACCAGTGGCTTGCTGACCTTTAGGCCTCAGTCCCCGATCCCCCTGACCCGGCCCCCTCAGCTGCCGCCCCTACAGTCAGACGGCTTCTCCAGGTGGGCTGAGGGGCTACCCTACTCATCTCAATAACAATGTAACCCTTTAAGGACCGCATGATGCCTTAATGCATCATACCCTTAGTCGGCATGATGCATGAATGCAGCCCTACTCACCTCAATTACAATGTAACCCTTTAAGGACGGCATGATGCCTTCATGCATCATGCCCTTAGTCATCATGATACATGAATGCAGCCCTACTCACCTCAATTACAATGTAACCCTTTAAGGACGGCATGATGCCTTCATGCATCATGCCCTTAGTCATCATGATACATGAATGCAGCCCTACTCACCTCAATTACAATGTAACCCTTTAAGGACGGCATGATGCCTTCATGCATCATACCCTTAGTCATCATGATACATGAATGCAGCCCTACTCACCTCAATTACAATGTAACCCTTTAAGGACGGCATGATGCATGAATGCATCACACCCTTAGTCGTCATGATACATGAATGCAGCATTCATGTATCATGCCGACCGTATGAGGTTGAGACACTCCCGAAGGGTCGGGATGATGCACCAATGCAGCACAGGTGAGTTACCCTTTCTCATCATGATGCATGAATGCAGCACCAGCAAGTTTCAAAAGACAAAGCAAGTGTTTGTACTGACAATGGTAATGAATAGAGTTCCCCCAATTACAATTATATTAACCACTGTAAATTACAGAAGAACATTACAGAAAATCTTAAAAGCTTTCTGTTTTATGCTGTAGAAACCATAATAATGGTCCGATCTACAAGCCGTAGCAGTTTGTATTGTGCCAGGGCTAAACCAACCAATGACAAAGCAGAAGAGAATCTTTTATCAGAAAGCTAACGGTATTTCTCAGAAGAAATCAAAAGACATCCCAACCTTGAATGTTCTTCCTCCAAGAAATTGGGTCTTGTCGGAGTAGGACAGTTTTCTCGGAATTCGCTGTGACGAGTGTCGTTCTGTTACATGGGCGGGGTCGGCAGGAGGGCAATTCTCATCTTCCATCCCCACTACAGGACCCGACAATAGTTAACCCCCCCCTCCCCCTTTGTATAGTCATGCGTGGGCTTTTCCTCTGAGAACAGGTGAATTTATCTATGAGGGCCGTTTCTCTTAGTTTCAGTATACATTATTTGTTGGCGTATGAATGCAGCCTTGGTGAGACCAAATTCAAAAAGAGGTTTGTATCAGGTAACATGGGATGAAAACCTGGGGTCGGTAGGTCGGATTTTTTTTAAACTTTTTTTTTCACAGCCCCTCCTCTAGGATACCAAAAAAGTGTTAAAATGGGGAAAAAAATTCAAATTTTTTGAAAACCTAAAATTGACACAAAAAAAGTGTAAAAATATAATAAAAGTTCAAAATTGCATAAAAAAAAGTAAGGTCGGCCCTATTTCGATAGGGTCGGTCGGGTGACCTGAAACAAACCTTCTTTTTTTTTGGCCTGAGTACACGTCATACACCGTGCCGACAAAGGGCACAATGCTTTAATGCACTTTGCCACTTTGACAGAAACACTTTACCATGGAGGATGGACAGCTCACACCAGTTCCTAGAATCATGTGAACCATGTGACATCATGATTGTCTATACCTTGATATACAGACGACACAGTTGGACGAGTCAATATATACGATCAAGAGTGATACAAAATGGGTCTGCCATTTAAGATGTCGCTGGTTGCAGTTACAATCACTGATAACACACACCCTGACTGGTACATTGCACCTTGTCCCTGGGTAACAATCACCTCCAGGGACAGGCTTGTGCCCATCCTATCAACTCTGATTAGTGCAGGCTGCCACAACCAGCTCCAGTCCCGACTAGGCATTATGAGTTCTGCCTCTACTCTTATAATCTTGACTAAGTCGTGATTGTCCGGATTATCCATTCCACTTTCCACTCCTCCCGACCGACCCGGGGCGGGTATGTCGCAGACAACGCCACCTGCAGGCTCTAGCTGTCTGCTGCAACTGGTTTTGTGTCCCGCAGGACCGCAGAGTGCTTCTATACCCTTTGTCGTAATGAATGCAGCCCTGGCGAGTAACTTACCAGTGCTGCATTCATGCATCATGCCAATTCTTCCGGAGTGTATCAATCCTGCATGGTCAGATTGCAGCTCTGGTGAGTTACTCACAACGGCTGCAGTCAAGCATCACAACAACAGGCATAATGCATTAAAGTACTATGCGGCCCTTAAAGGATTGATGCACCCTTCAGGGTTTATCACAAACACTATTAGCAAGTAAATATGAACAGCTTATTGTTAGGACTGTAAGGACAGCATAACCCTTTAGTTTAATGACAGCATAATCAATTGATGCATCATGCCTTTGATGGTCATAATACATGTACATGAATGCAGCCTTGGCAAGTAGCTCGCCAGTGCTGCATTCAAGCATAATGCCGACCTTATGGGGTTGAGACACTCGTGTAGGGTCTGCATGATGCACCAATGCAGCACCGGTGAATTACTCGCTGGGGCTGCATTGGTGGTCATGATGACAAATCTTTTAGCGACACTTGATCCTTAGAGGATTAATAAAGCGTTAATCCCAGTCGTTAATCCCACGCCCACCGTAACGTCACCTGTAGACGCCCAAGGTCACGGACCTGTCACCGACATCTTATTTACCTGAGAGAATTTAATCTGAGATTTCATTAAGCCATCGTACAATTAGCAAGTTCTATTTCAAGATGTGTGAAAATATTTTTTTTTAATAATCAGCCTACTTCGCGGGACTGTGTGTGACTATCTGTGTGGCCAATATCTATTGGGGAGCTGGCTATTATTGGTTTGTGTGCCCGACGCGCCCTATGGCTGACCCATTTCCAACAGCTGATCCGTGTGGATTCTGTGGTTGTTATGTGGAGGAAATTGCCAATGTAATATTCTATTAATTACCATTACCCGTTAAGAGCTGCATAGATCTTTAGTACATTTTTATTCATGATGATGCATGAATGCAGCCCTGGTGAGTAACTCGCCTTGGCTGCATTCAAGCATCATGCCGACCATACCGGGTTGATACACTTCCAAAGGGTCGGCATGATGCATGAATATATATGAACATAGCCCCTGTGAATTACTCACCAGGCCTGCATTCAAGCATTATGCCAACAAAAGGCTAAAGAAGCAAGATGCAGACCTTAAAGGGTTATTAAAGGGAGCGTAAGCAAATCATGTCATCCGCTGGTGCGTGGGATGGGGTGTTGGGCTTTATACATTGTTATAAGGGAACCGTGGCAATAGAGTGGTGGGGGGGGGGGTCTGAAACATCTTCCTAAACTCGTACACATTCCCTAATCAGACTAATGCTGCCCTGACCCCTTAACACTGATAGAAACCCTGTAAGCGTGACGTAATGCCGAAACTGCATTTTGTCGGCTTAAATGCAGCATTGGCGAGTTACTCGGTATATTAGTGCTGCATTCATGCCGACCTTTCCGATGTGTATCAAACCTTGAAAGGTCGCCATGATGCTTCAATGCAGCCGTGGGAGGCTTCATTCATGTATCATTAAGATAAGGGGCATGATGCATTAAAGCACTATGCTGCCCTTAAAAGGGCTAAATATTCCCGCCTCCTTCAATCTATTCAACAAACGTAGACAATCCCAGCGTCTCAAAATAGGAGCTGGGGTAAACACATCTATTGGCGGTTTAAAGATAACTAAATATTGCCGATGAAATTTCCGGAGTGTTCTTGAGACTTTATCTAGTGTGTCTATATTTAGCGTTAGATGTTGATATTGACGTTGTATGGGGCGAGGCGCGCGGTAGCTTTACTGGTGGTCGCAGCGGGCGGCCGTGAGACGCCGACAGAGGGAGCGCTTTCTTACACGGCCGCTTTACTGTGCTTCATTTCCTCCCGCCTCCCCCCACGCCACATCCTGCGCGACTTCTCCCGACCCCCCGGGAGCAGGTTTTACTATTCCACCCCCACTTTGAGATACTTAGCCCTTTAACTCTTTAAGGACGGCATGTCGCTAAAAGATGACATTTGTCATCATGAAGCATCAAAGGAACTCACCAGAGCTGCAGTGGTGCATCGTGCTGACCCTTTGAGAGTGACTCAACCTCGCAGGGCTGGCATGATGCATGAATGCAGCACTGGCAAGTTACTCGCTAGGGCTGCATTCATGCATTATGATGACAAAGGGCATGATGCATTAAAGCACTATGTGGCCCTTACAGGATTAACATCAAAACATGAGCCATGACACGCTTCAGTCCTAACCAGCTCAAACAAAGACCGGGTCACGTCTGATGCCAATCATCCATTTATGCTAGTCCAGGTACCCAAATAGAATCCAACCTAGGGGGATGCAACTGACATCGTCTACATTTCTACATTTATTCCTAGAACTGATGAGGATGATCTCTTATAATAGTACCTTAATATAGACATGATTGATGTGAAGATGGGGAGGGCAGGGCACTTTGAGAGTTGGATATTCTTACTGTGACCGGAGTGTGGGTGGGCCGGGATCTTTAAGGGTAAACGGATCACTACTATAGTATTTAAGGGCTGTTACCCTTTAAGTCAGCATAGTGCTTAAATGTGATATACCCTTCTTTGTGGTCATGAAACATGAATGCAGCCCTGGCGAGCCTACTCAACAGGGCTGTATTAATACTCACCCTTTAGGAGTGTATCGATCCCATAGGGTCGGCATGATGCATGAATGCAGCCCTGGTGAGTTACTCCCAAGGGCTGCATTCATGCATTATGACGACAAAGGGCATAGCGAATTATAGCACTGTGCAGTCCTTAAAGGTTAAAAGCCCTAAAGTAGGGTTACCCTTAAGAGGAGTACTTGAGGGTGTGTACAACCCCAGTAACACACTACCCTTCTTAAAGTAGGGTTACCCTTAAGAGGAGTACCTGAGGGTGTGTACAACCCCAGTAACACACTACCCTCCCTAAAGTAGGGTTACCCTTAAGAGGAGTACCTGAGGGTGTGTACAACCCCAGTAACACACTACCCTCCTTAAAGTAGGGTTACCCTTAAGAGGAGTACCTGAGGGTGTGTACAACCCCAGTAACACACCACCCTCCTTAAAGTAGGGTTACCCTTAAGAGCAGTACCTGAGGGTGTGTACAACCCCAGTAACACACTACCCTCCTTAAAGTAGGGTTACCCTTAAGAGCAGTACCTGAGGGTGTGTACAACCCCAGTAACACACTACCCTCCTTAAAGTAGGGTTACCCTTAAGAGGAGTACCTAAGGGTGTGTACGACCCCAGTAACACACTACCCTCCTTAAAGTAGGGTTACCCTTAAGAGGAGTACCTGAGGGTGTGTACAACCCCAGTAACACACTACCCTCCTTAAAGTAGGGTTACCCTTAAGAGGAGTACCTGAGGGTGCGTACAACCCCAGTAACACACTACCCTCCTTAAAGTAGGGTTACCCTTAAGAGGAGTACCTGAGGCTTTTATGATTCAGGGACTTTAATTCCTGATGATTTCTGAAAGTTAGGGGTGGGACATATATGTGAGTTAGGCTTATACGCGAGGTTTTACGGTATAGGAATACACAGCCCTTCCTATAACGTCCTCCCTGATGACCGGACCATGGGTATTTATAGGTATTTTTAGCTTCTCTTATACAGCTATATATAGCTACACGACATACTGCCGCTCTTATAGATGTATATTTAGCTACACGACATACCTATACCTCTTACTTCAACCTCATCATGAAGCCTATTATACTAATCTACTAACATGGGGATAAATAGGAGCACGCTTCGACATCAGATAGATGGAATCGAGAAGTAGAAATGGTAAGGGTGGGTGGGGGAGTAGGAGGGGGGGCGGTAGGAGGAGGGGGGGAGGGAAGTCGTGGGTAGAATAGGAGTCAGGCGACCGTAGATGCAATAGGCTTAACGCTCCAGGCCTGACGCTACTTTATGGCTTCAGGCTTATTTGTCGTCCCCATGCACCAAATCAGTGCGGGGCAGTCAGTAAGTAAGTCACCCGCGTGCCCACCTTATTGGGAGTTCCATCACCACTGGATGCTTGACTCACTCACCAGCGCTGCCAAAGAGTGGGAGGCATTAACACAGTATGCTGCCCCCCCCCCCCCCCCATTGCAACATGCAAGTTAGGGGCTAGGCCTTTTTGATATAGAAATTTCAGAAATTCCTAAAAATCGTAATTTGTCAGCAGAAATTGTATAGGGGTCAAAAATTGTAAAATTACGAAAAAAAATCGGAAGACTTGGCATCCCTGCTACATTCCCTGCAGCATCATTGGGGTGTATTTTGTAACAACTAGTACCAGACCAAGCAATGGCCGCCCACATTGGGTGTCCTGCTAGTCAGGTATAGCAGACCTGTCACATCTCACACCCACTGATGAGGAAGGCGGTAGGGTAGTTATGGGTGTTTAGATGGGGGGTCCCCATATCGGATGTCGATCTTAAGAAATGGCTATGTCGCATGTCTATGTCGCTTAATAATGCTCATGTCCCATGTCGATTTTAAGAAATGTCCATGTCTCCTGTCACTAACTTTCTAAGCCTTATGTCGCATGTCACTAGGCCTCATGTCGCATGTCGATTTTAAGAAAAGGCCATGTCGCCGTGTCGAATTTAGGGGGTCAACCCCAATAGTTATTAGTTCAGAGATGCAACTCACTAGTCGTCATATTGCAGGAAATTTTGGAATATTAGACAGGTTATTATGCTTATGAGTCAGACCCCCAGTACACGTACCAACTGGTGGTCTTTTGGGGGTTTTCACCTTTCAACAGCCATAAAAATAGAACTACCTTCACCATACTATTTCCTCTGATATCATGTATAAGGAAACACTCTAGGCTTTCATGGAAAACTTAAAAAATTGTTGGACCAACATCTATTGAGTTATGGCCCCTCAAAGTGGAAAAATAACCCAAAATCAGTGTTCCCCCCTAATTATTCATTTCTTGAAAGCGCCCCCTCCCCAAAGCCACTAAGACTAATACAACCCATCCCAAACAGCTCTATTAGGCATATATGTGTTTCCTCAAATATTCAGGAGTTTTTACGGCAATATCTTATAATGCAGGAAATTTAAGCGAAAAAGCAGTAATTCCTGGAAAGGCAGCTAAAGCCACATCTCTGTTGGTTACCACTAAGGAGTCAGTGCCTTCCCTGGGTGCCAGCTTAGTCAGTAGTATGGGGGTAGAGACCCCTAAATGTGACATGGCATATTCTTCAAAATCGACATGCAACATGAGGCCTAGTGACATGTGACAGAAGGCTTGAAAGGTTAGTGAAAGCAGGCATGGGATTGGGTTTTGAAGAAAAATCCAAAAAGCAGCCAAAAGACGTTATCTAGGGGGGCATTTTGTATGATTTGCATGGCATGAAGCCCTCTAGAGACTAAGACCCCCCCCCCCCTATAAATGTTAATGAAAAATCCCATGCCTGTGAAAGGGGACATGAGCAATTCTTAACATCGACATGGGACGTGAGCATCATAAAATGACATGCAACATGGCCATTTATTAAAATCGACATGTGACATGGGGACCCCCCTCTATACCCGCAGTAGGTGGAGGACCCTGCGCTGTCAGCTGTAGTTAAGGCTACCAGGCGGGGGAGGAGCTGGGGGGGGGGGGGGGAGACCCCGCACTGTCTGAAAATCAACACCTGTAGTCCTAGGGCCTCCACCCACACCTCTATATCCCCCCCCCCCCCCCGCAGCGAGAATACGCCCCCCCCCCCCCGGGGCAATGACACACAGGGTTACACTCTCCCAGCAGATTCTACCATCCGCTTCTACCGGTACTACTGCATTCTGGGCCAAAACGCGGCAGATTACCTCGAGGACTTACCTACGCCATGCTTTTAAAATATTCATTTATTTAAAAATGAATATCAATTCAAGTATTTAAAGGAATGTGTGAAGAGCAAATATCAAAAATTACAGAAGTTTTGCCAGTGTATTTATGATCGAAATTCAAGATCTTCCTGAGAACAATTTTTTGGTGGAAAGATACTGCAGTGTGTGATGGGGATAGAAGAGCAGACAAGTAGTACTGTTTCCTCCCTTCTTCTACAAAAGATTTCCTGAAGTCCAAGCCCTTTGGCAGAGTCTTGTTTAAGACTGTGCTGGGAGAGTGAGTCTTATTTAAGACTGTGCTGGGAGCGTCATGGAGAGAGCGGACCCGCTATCAACCCGTGGCGCCACCGGTGGCTGTCAGCTGAACTAATGTAGTGAGGACCTAGCTGCAGCACACCGCTCTACACTGGGCTGTCACATTTACACAAAGCCACTGGCAACTGCAGCAGAGTTGCCAAGTACCAATGCTTCAAATTCGTAATTTCCACCAAATAAAATTATAAAAATCGTAATTTCACTTCCCAAAATTCGTTTTTGAATTCATACTGTAAAAAAAATCACTATTTTTTTTTGGTCAAAGTGCTGCCTTTACTGCATAGTGGGAGACAATAGTGCCACAGGTAACTGCTAAACTACTGGTGGACAATACCTCTGGTAACTGCTAAACTACTGGTGGACAATACCTCTAGTAACTGGTAAACTGCTGGTGGACAATACCACTGGTAACTGCTAAACTGGTGGACAATACCACTGGTAACTGCTAAACTGGTGGACAATACCACAGGTAACTGCTAAACTACTGGTGGACAATACCACTGGTAACTGCTAAACTACTGGTGGACAATACCTCTAGTAACTGCTAAACTACTGGTGGACAATACCACTGGTAACTGCTAAACTACTGGTGGACAATACCACTGGTAACTGCTAAACTACTGGAGGACAATACCTCTAGTAACTGCTAAACTACTGGTGGACAATACCACTGGTAACTGCTAAACTGGTGGACAATACCACTGGTAACTGCTAAACTACTGGTGGACAATACCTCTAGTAACTGCTAAACTACTGGTGGACAATACCACTGGTAACTGCTAAACTACTGGTGGACAATACCACTGGTAACTGCTAAACTACTGGAGGACAATACCACTGGTAACTGCTAAACTACTGGTGGACAATACCACTGGTAACTGCTAAACTACTGGTGGACAATACCACTGGTAACTGCTAAACTGGTGGACAATACCACTGGTAACTGCTAAACTACTGGTGGACAATACCACTGGTAACTGCTAAACTGGTGGACAATACCACTGGTAACTGCTAAACTACTGGTGGACAATACCACTGGTAACTGCTAAACTACTGGTGGACAATACCACTGGTAACTGCTGAACTACTGGGATGCAATACCACTGGTAACTGCTAAACTACTGGTGTACAATACCACTGGTAACTGCTAAACTACTGGTGGACAATACCACTGGTAACTGCTAAACTGGGGTGCAATACCACTGGTAACTGCTAAACTACTGGTGTACAATACCACTGGTAACTGCTAAACTACTGGTGTACAATACCACTGGTAACTGCTGAACTACTGGTGTGTAATACCACTGGTAACTGCTAAACTACTGGTGGACAATACCACTGGTAACTGCTGAACTACTGGGATGCAATACCACTGGTAACTGCTAAACTACTGGTGTACAATACCACTGGTAACTGCTAAACTACTGGTGTGCAATACCACTGGTAACTGCTAAACTACTGGTGGACAATACCACTGGTAACTGGTGAACTACTGGTGGACAATACCACTGGTAACTGCTAAACAGCCTCAGTCAGCCTCTATCCTACCAGTTGGATAGCCTGGGAGCAGGCTGTCATCCTACCCCAATACCAAGCCTCAGTCAGCCTCTATCCTACCAGTAAGATAGCCTGGGAGCAGACTGTCATCCTACCCCAATACACATCTCTGTCAAGTGTATGTGCTTTATATTACATGGCAAGCCCCAGTTAAGTTAATTAACCCTTTGATCTAGATGAGAATTTGTCTGTAGTGACAGTCTGGCGCAAATGTGTAGCAGGTGAAGATAAGCTCTGTTCCCAGACCATCCTCTCTAAGCAGCCAGTGTTGGGATGGGAGTGGGAGACTTGGCAGCAGCCACAGTGAGCCTCAACACAGCTCGCTGCTGCCACCTAGCGGGTGCACGGTGAACTGACACTACACACTGCTCCTGCCCCCTAGTGCTAACTTTCTCAACTAACCCCATGTACCGGTAGTTAAGAAGTTTACGGTTTTTATATGCTACAGGGCTGTCACCGACCTAGTTCTAAATTCCCTGATTTTATATCAAATGTCCCTGACAATAGCGATATTACCAAATATTATTTAATACCCTCCAATTATGAATTATGCAATCCTTTTAAAGTTATTTTCTACTTGGCGAGTGGTCTTTATCCCACAACAGGGGTTTGGTGTATTTTCATATGTGTGAGAATAAACTGACCCCCTTCCTCTTAAACTATAAGAACACAGGTTACTTTTTCACTGAAAAACAAGTGTTTTTTTTTTTTGGTATTTAAAACAAATTTTTCCTGACGAAATTTAAATTAACCTGACATTTTGCCCAGAAATCTGAAATTCCTGGAACAAAGTAGATTTTCCCTGACATTGGCAACCTGTGCTATGATTTCTGCTATTGTAATCTTCTAAATGATGTTGTTGACTAAAGTACATAGACAAATGCCAACGCCCATTGATACTGTCGCTGTTGTATTTCACGAGTGGGGGCTGGGGCAGTATCCCATGAAGCCGCTGGCTGAGTGGGATGCGCCCCAGCCCCCCCACAAGTGAAATACATCAGAGCGGTATCAATGTAGTTGGCATTTGTGTTTATTTTTTATTTGAAGCCATTTTATTAAGGGAAAACTACTTTTTCTTAGCCCACTGAATACAGCCACATTGTATTCAATGGTTCCATTGAATACGGCCATCCGATGCTTAAGCATAGGAGATCTTGTATTTCCAAAAAATAAAATAACAGAGACATGGCTTACCTCGTGGTGTTTTGGAGGTGAACTCGGTGTCGAAGTAAAAGGCATCGTCCACCCGGCTGATGGCCGGCTTGAAGGGAGGACTCAACTCCCGCCGGAACAGCTTGTCCCAGTGGATGGTCGAGAAGAAGGGGTGGCGCTTAATGTCTTCTATCCCGTTACCGCCAACTCCTGAAAAACAGACACAGGATATGTTTTATTCTGATATATTGGTATACTGAATGTTTTTATGCCGTTACCGCCAACTCCTACAATAAAACAGGCTATGGTGGTATACAGAACAGGACACAGTGGTACATGGTCGTGTTGCATATTATAGAACTGTTTATAAAAATATCTGCGGATAAAAAGAATAGTAGATGTTGGCATGTTCATGTATGGAGTACTTTACCGTCCTGTTGTTGAGGGTTCAAGACATTTAATGGTGTATCTAATCGGTTTGCATTGTTACCTACCTAATCGGTTGGCATGGTTACATAAATTGGTTGTCATTGTTACCTACCTAATTGGTTGTCATGGTTACATAAATAGGTTGGCATAGTTACCTACCTAATTGGTTGTCATGGTTACCTACTAATCGGTTGGCATGGTTACATACCTAATTGGTTGTCATGGTTACCTAGCTAATTGGTTGGCATGGTTACCTACCTAATCGGGTGGCATGGTTACCTACCTAATCGGGTGGCATGGTTACCTACCTAATCGGGTGGCATAGTTACGTACCTAATTGGTTGGCATGGTTACATAGATTGGTTGTTATAGTTAACTACCTAATCGGGTGGCATGGTTACCTACCTAATCGGGTGGCATAGTTACGTACCTAATCGGTTGGCATGGTTACATAGATTGGTTGTTATGGTTACCTACCTAATCGGGTGGCATGGTTACCTACCTAATCGGGTGGCATAGTTACGTACCTAATCGGTTGGCATGGTTACATAGATTGGTTGTTATGCTTACTTACCTAATCGGTTGGCTGGGTTCCGCTTGAAGAGTGCCCGGAGGAGGCTTTGTGCTTCTGGACTCAGGAACTGAGGCATCCCCAACTTGGCTCTGTGTGGGCGACAGACAAAACGTGACTATTAGGTATGTGTAATAAGTCAGTCACTCTCATTAAACAGCAGGTAGGCCCTGCAAGCAGCAGCCGCGAGTAAATTGATGCATCATTCTGACCCTTTGGGGGTGTATCAGACCTGTGGGGTCTGCATGTTGCACTGATGTCACACTGGTGAGTTACTTTTCAGGGCAGCCGTCATGATGGCAAAAGTGGGGGATAGTGCAATAAAACACTATGTCTTCTACAAAGGGGTAATACTTCAATGATTTAAGTTCTAATTCCTGTATTAACCATACTATTGCCCATGAGTTGACATGTCTAAACGCCCTAACACGTCTTTACTTACTTGAGGATCATGGTCATGGTCTCTTTTCGGTTGTTTCCTTGGAATGGAAGCGCGCCTGTCAACATCTCAAACTGAAAAGTCAACCACAATCACTTTAAATACAAAGTATTTAAATATACATACCCAGTAAGATTCAGGTGCCCCATATGTTATCAATAGTGAATCTAGAATTTCAAAACACTAATTTGCAGAATAATTCTCTATAAATATTTGATAAGGCCACACTATTGACTAAACGAAATACATGTAGTTGGTCTACGGATTCCTGGCTCCTTTAATATTTTCTGGAAACCAAATTTAACTTCAATAACATTTCTAAAAATTTCTACAGATTATCTTGTTCATTTTTCCTTTTCAATTGAGATTTAAAAGCATTACTATTGTGAAAGTAATTTTTTTCGCTGGGTTTATATTTTCACGATTTTCGCAGAAATGAAAATTTTTATATGCTTAAGGTGGCCGGCGGGGATTTTAGTTCTGGATTAAGACACCAGGGGGCACTTTTGTCACATGGCACATTCTCTGGTGGAATCGATAAAGTCCTAATAATTTTGGCATGGCTGAGACTAGAACCCCAGGCCCTTGGATCAGAGGGCAAATGCCATAACCGTTACACTACAGAATCTGTTGTAAGGTGATAAGTAGAAGGGTATATTTATCCTACCTGGCTTTATTCTCACCATATTATGATCTTTTTTATTTCAAACATCAAAAACCTTACAAAAGTGCCCGGGACCATATGTTCAAAACACATTTTCTGGACAGAAAACATTATCCTCTGGGGGGTCCGCTTATCAGAGAGCTTTTATGGTAATGTAAAGAATTTCCACTTTTAAAACAACCCCTAATTCTAGAAGGAAATCCATCTTGTAGTAAAAATAAATCTGTCTTAAGGCAACACCAAAAGAAAAATTTGGTCTAGGGATTGGCCTAATTATTTTTTTTGAGGAAAGATTGTCTTTTTTTTCACACCCAAATTTCCTGGCTCCCGATTGGAGAAAAAGCCACCAAAAAATAAATTTAAAAAATTGCAATTTTTCAGGAAATAGTGCGGGCGCTGTCTGTAGAAAAGAAAAGAAAAGAAAAAAAAAGAATTTTGGAAAAAATGGACCAACTTTTTATTTTAGTGAGGCCTAAAGACGGGGTTTTCTGGTACTCACCATGAGCACGCCGTAGGACCACCAGTCGGCGGCGGTGCCGTGCCCCTTACGGTTCACCACCTCGGGGGCCATGTACTCCACAGTGCCACAGAAGGAGAAGGCCTTCCGCTCGTCAAATATAGACTCCTTACTCAGACCAAAGTCCGTCAGCTTCACGTGGCCTTGTTCGTCCAATAGGATGCTGCCGGGGGAAATTAGACACATTTAAAACTTTGTTTGTACAAACGGATGCTGCGGGGGGAAATTAGACACATTTAAACTTTGTCCAAAAGGATGCTGCCGGTGGAAATTAGACACATTTAAACTTTGTTCGTCCAATAGGATGCTGCCGGCGGAAATTAGACACATTTTAAACTTTGTCCAATAGGATGCTGTCGGCGGAAATTAGACACCTTTAAAACTTTGTTCGTCCAATAGGATGCTGCCGGCGGAAATTATACACATTGAAAACTTTGTTCGTCCAATAGGAGGCTGTGGGTATAGGTTTGTACAGGTTTATAAATGTGTCATCAAATATTTTATTTACTCACTCTTGATGGGGTGTTTATGACAATAGCCTTGTGTTCATTTATTAATTACAGATGGGGTCGGGGGGCGGTAAAAGCTCACGTAGAGGCGCTAACATATATATATATATATATATATATATATATATATATATATATATATATTACACTACCGGTAGTTCAAGGGGGGGGGGGTTGAACTAAAGTAATGTGTGGGCTTGTTTGCTAAAAAGGGGCATAATTAACTAATCACCCCCCCCCCCCCCTCAACATGGGTCAGAAATCTTTTTCAACCCCCTCTCCTCCCTAACCCTACCCCAGTGGTCAGTGTGAGCCGTATGTCATGTATAGTGTGGAAGCTGTACACCAGGGGAGACACTGGGTGCTGGTTTAGTGTGCCGCCACCACACCAGGGGGAGGCACTGTGCAGGCTGAGCGGCTCCCAGCAGCTCACACTGAGAGTACTGTCGCATCTAACCCTTTGAGGACGGTATGATGCCTACATGCATCATGCCTTGGTCATCATGATGCATGAATGCAGCCCTGGCGAACTCGCCAGGGCTGCATTCATGCATCATGACGACCCTACTGTCCTTACAAAATCCGTCTTGAAGGCTGAGGTAAAACTTTTAACCTTTTAAAAAGGTATATAAATAAAAGATGTTGGTTATATGCGGTAATTGCGTGACTCACTTTTCTGGTTTGAGGTCCCTGTAGATGATGCCGACCTTGTGGAGGTGTTCTAGCGCGAGGGCGAGCTCGGCCAGGTAGAACTTGACGTCCTCCTCTGTAAACATGACCTCCTTAGAGAGCCGCGTGAACAGGTCACCGCCCCGCAGGAACTGTAGGATAAGGTAGAGCTTGCCCTCCGTCTGGAACGCTGTAAGATAACACAATATGTCACAGTAATGTCACAGTTATGTCACATAAATGTGGCAGGAACTGTAGGATAAGGTAGAGCTTGCCCTCTGTCTGAAACGCTGTAAATAACACGATATATGTCACATTAGTGTCACAATATGTCACATAAATGTCACATAAATGTAGCAGGAACTGTAGGATAAGGTAGAGCTTGCCCTCCATCTGGAACGCTGTAAAATAACACAATATGTCACATAAGTGTCATATAATGTCACAATATGTCACATAAATGTCATATAATGTCACAATATGTCACATAAATGTAGCAGGAACTGTAGGATAAGGTAGAGCTTGCCCTCCGTCTGGAACGCTGTAAATAACACAATATGTCACATTAATGTCATATAATGTCACAATAATGTCATAATATGTCACATAAATGTGGCAGGAACTGTAGGATAAGGTAGAGCTTGCCCTCCATCTGGAACGCTGTAAAATAACACAATATGTCACATAAGTGTCATATAATGTCACAATATGTCACATAAATGTCATATAATGTCACAATATGTCACATAAATGTAGCAGGAACTGTAGGATAAGGTAGAGCTTGCCCTCCGTCTGGAACGCTGTAAAATAACACAATATGTCACAGTAATGTCACATAAATGTCATATAATGTCACAATATGTCACATAAATGTAGCAGGAACTGTAGGATAAGGTAGAGTTTGCCCTCCGTCTAGAACGCTGTAAAATAACACACAATATGTCGCAGTAATGTCACAGTTATGTCATATAATGCCAAAATAGTGTAACATAAATGTCCCCATAATGTCAAAATAATTATGAGGAGGATAATGTTCCATGTATATTATTGTGTTATAAATCAAATGCCAGGAGACTGCTACAACTCTATTTTCTCCCCCACCTGGCTGGGGTCACTAACTGTGCTCATTAGCTGCCACCTGATTGGCCTAGGACAGGTCAGGTGCCACACTGCTGCAGGCTGCTCTGAACCAGGCACAGAGCCCCAGGCAGCCGACCAGCGCGGACCTACTGCACCTCGGTGCCCACACTGACACTGAACTTCAATATATTCATTGCAATTTTTTTCTTTATGTTTGTGTGTCATTCTTATATCATGTCACAGGTTATGGCATGTCAATTGTCAATTATGTACGTCAATTGGTGATTTACCCACTCTCACAGTTAATAAACCACAGTACCAAACAACTAGCCTCACTTGTCATCCTTCTCCTCCAGTGCAGATTTATAGGAAAATGTAGAGTTTGCCTTCTGTCTTGATTGATTGATTGAGGTGAACATCCCAGCGCACAATAAGTACCTTAAGGGACCGTCTCAAGTGAGTGAGGAGTCGTGCACAAATCCACGTCATATGAGGCCTACCGTAAAACCTCAGTTTGAGATTTTTTCGGGGGCTAGACCCCACCCCAGACCCCCCTAATTATAAAGCACCTTTTGCCTGGCCAAATTGAGCATTATTATGATATTCAACCCTTATTACGACAGCCCCCTACTTGGAGAGAAACAAGCAAGTCTTATAGGGAAAAAGAATCCTCGAAAAAAGCTGTATTAAACAGTAGTTCGAATTGGTATCTTTGGGCCCCTAAAAATTCTATATTTTTTCAAAACCCCATTTATAAGTAGAATTGGACCTTCAAGGGAAAAACTCGACCTATAGCAAAAGAAAATTCCCAAATAAAAATCGACTTATAAGCGAGGTTTTACGGTATTTAGAGTATTGTAGGAGCAGGAACGCGTGCAGAGAAATGCATCCTGCAATCACCATTTTACAGATCATCATTCAAGAAATCTCGAGGCCCCCAAAGTTGTGCACAACTTACCATAGTGTAGTTTGACGATGAATGGGTGATCGACGTCCGCCAATATGTCTCGCTCCATTTTCGTCCGGACCCGATCCCGAACTGAAACGAGCAAAAACTTAAAATCCACAAACCTAAAAACAAATTTTAATATATGATGTGGTGAATTTAGGTTTTAATGAGTCTAGGACAAAAAGCCTTAATAACTCTCTTAGGAAAGGTAAAAATATAAACATGAATTTCCTATTAATGTGTCATTTCCACTTTGGTATGGTGTTTGTATTACTATAACATAGCATCAATTGTGAAATTGAATGAGACTTAAAATACCAAGGCAAAATCTGGTCATTATTTTGCCGAGCTAAACTGATTCATAAAATGATTGCACATGTGGAAGAATATAGCATCTTACATCGTGCTTTAATGCATCACGCCGACACTTGGGGACTGTACCAACCCCACTGGGTCGGCATGATGCATGAATGCAGCCCAGGTGAGTTACTCACCGGGGCTGCATTCATGCATCAGTAAATACTCCAGCAGGTGGTATCTGGTCCTTGCAAGTCACTGGGTATAAGTCAGATATGATATGCGTGAGTAGCTACATAAGTGTTATAAGCCGTGGACAAAGGGAATCATGCCTTGGATAATTACCCTGTCCTTGGCTTATAACACTCATACAGCGACTTACTTGCACTATATCTACTACGTAAAGCGCTAAGCAGCCCCTGCAGTGTTACCCCTATGTGCGGCGTACACCGTCCCTACCTACCTTTGAGTGTGGCCTTTTTTAGTACTTTCATTGCATATAACGTCCCGGAGTCCGTACTTGTGATTTTGCGGACAAGGAAGACCTGGAAAAGAAGAAAGCACTGGGATTAAACAACTATCCTGAATACAATATTATAGACAGGTTTATATGAATAATTTAATTAATGAGTAACTACCCCTCGCTGCAATGACAACTTGACTTTCTATGACTTTCTATGACACCCTTTTATTTCATGTCATTTCCTGACTCAGTCTTTGTCAAAACTTTTTCATCCCACAGGACAATCGGTCCTGTAAATTTTCAATGTTGAAAGACTGGCTATATTTTTGGAGGACCGGATAGCCACATGTCTGATAATTTCTGCATTTAAAGTATAGAAGAGTTTTGTCCATTATACATTTTAATTGTAATCATTTATGGCCAAATTAGGATAGATATATAGTTTTACACAGTATTGACATAAATATTTCAGCTTCAGAAGCCCAACTAAATTCTTCTAGTCCAGGAAAGCCCAACATTTGACTGGACACTTGTGAACCTGCTGGACCGGTGGCATTTTAGAAGGACATTGCCATTGTCCTGCATGTTTTCACAAAGACTGCTGATTTTTAGCTTCCTACTTTGTGTGACACCCATGCATCAGGGCGATAAAAGGGCATACACGTTTCCCTTAGCATGAGCTGTGAGTAGGTGCTGGCTGTACGAGTCTCGGGGAGTACGTGAGTAGTACAGGCAGAGTGGGGCCTGGTCCGGGAGTAGTGTGTGGGCCATGAGGTGTCAACACACTCATTTGCTTGCAGTACAAAGTGGTAAAACCTCGCCTTTATTACATGGCCTTATCATGTTAAGCCTGTATGGGACCTCCGTACTCCATGCCCCCATGGAGTACGGTGTAGCCATACTCCATGGCCTCCAAGTTAGTTGATTTTCTTCATTTTAAGACAATAGGGCCATGTAATAAATGCAAAACTCCACTTATTTAGATACGTGAACATCATACTACACTCGTTGGACCAGATCCAATGAGTGGAGTACGATGTTCACGTATCTAACTGGAGTTTTGCCTATAACTCGTGTATAAGCCGCACCCTGACCACGGGCCGATCCTATAAGCCGCATCGCTGATCTGATTCGCGTACTAGCCGCGGCTTATACGAGAGGTTTTACGGTACTACCGTAAAACCCCACCTATAGGACGACCCCACCTATAAGCCACATCCCAACTAGAGAAAAAAATTCGTCCTATAAAAAATAGGTTTAAAAATCGTTTTCTCTTTATTCTAATATATTAATCATGTTAGATGTAATTTCTATACCAAAGCTCTGGCATACTGTTTTACGGCAGTATACCCTTCATCTTCATGATGCGTTCATGCATCCTCGCCACTTATGCAGCACCGGCGAGTTACTCACCATTAGTGCATCATGACAACACACGTCACCTTTTAGTGACAGGACGTCCTTAAAGGATTAAAGGTCTCAGCACCAAGCCAGCACATATGGTGACCTGACAAGAGGCAGTCATGGTGGGTGGGCGGCTGACGAGGGGGGGGGGGACAAGTTATCATGTATTGATGTAAAAGTTACAGTGTCCGGTATGTGGGGGTGGCTGAGGTAGCGATAAGACGCGTCAATACACATGCCGTCTTTATCTACCTCTCACCCCTTACTGTGGTCAGTGGGCGCTATCTGATACAATAGGACTGTCTATATAGGGGTCAAGCTGGACGTCCTGTGGGCGCATCCATTACTTAAGCCTGTAACTGGCGAGATAAGCACTGATACCAGCGGTCACATGGGTACAAGCTGTTACATAATGCACTCTAAGAATTCCGCGGTGAAGGCCAGGGAGTTATCTCATTGGTTGATAATGCATCCAGCTACATGCCTATAGACATCTCTTCTAAGGAGTGCTCATTTTTTTTAACAAGAATGGGGACGGAGGGGTGGCAGTGGTAGGTGGTGAAAGCATATGGTACATTCTCGGAGATTTTGTAATATTTATTCTATTATTTTCAAACTCCACGACATTTCATGACACATGGCACATTTAAAAAAAATTCCATGACATTCCAGACAGCTTTCAAATTCCATGACATTCCATGACTTTCCATAACACGTGGGAACCCTGCGCCTTGTAGGAAAAATAAATACCAAAATAGATCTGTCTCAAAGGCGGGGTTTTACAATAATCTCCAAGTGGAGTGCGGGGGTGGCTGATACAGCACACGACCCGCCATCTTCATATCCCACTCCCAGCAATACAGTACCTACATGTGATGCATACTTAATGGGAGTGTTCATTTAGTAATTCCGGGGGGGGGGGATTTTTTTTACGCCCCCCCTCCCCTCGAGAGCGAGTGGAACGTTTTGTGCTCCCCCTCGCCGACAATCTTTTGATCCCCCCGATTGAACCGCCCGTTTTTTTTTTGCTTAAAAGGGGCTTTAATCTAATCGACAAGGCATTTCTCATGATCGACAGGGCGACATTGGTGACAAGGCCAAATTAAAAAAAAGAGGTTTGTTTCAGGTAACATGGTATGGTAAATCTAGGGTCGATAGGTCGGATTTTTGTTTTTTAACTTTTTCTTTTAACAGTCCCTCTTCGATACCAAAAAAGTGTAAGAATGAGAAAAAAATCAAAATTTTTGTAATTATATAAAATTGACCCCAAAAAAGTGTAAAAATATTTTTAAAAATCTTCAAAATTGCATTTAAAAAAGTAGGGTCGGCCCTGTTTTGATAGGGTCGGTCGGGTGACCTGAAACAAACCTTTTTTTTTTTGCCCAATATAACAGTGATGCAACCTTGGCACAATCGTATTCATCCTCCAATACGAGTCAGTGTACTGCCACTACAGGAAACCATGCAGTAAGGATTGGTAAGAAAGCCCCTGGGGCCCGTCCGGGAAGACGGCTGTAAAAAGGAAATGACTATTGACCCTTGGTGTCCCACGTGACGCTAACACTACCTTAAAACCTCGCGTATAAGCCTAACTCGCGTATAAGCCGCACCCCGACTTTGGGTTGATCCTATAAGCCGCATCAGCGATCTGATTATGGTGACTTTTATACTGTACTATAGGAGCAAAAATTCGCGTATAAGCCGCACCCTGACTCTGTGCTGATCATATAAGCTGCACCAGCGATCTGATTCGCGTACAAGCCACGGCCTATACGGCCTATACGCGAGGTTTTATGGTACATGGCCGGTACTTATGGGGGTGGGTGGCTAAACTCGACACGGCGACATGGTCATCTCTTAAAAATCGACATGTGACATGAGGCCTAGTGACATGCGACATGAAAAGATAGGGACAGGCGACATGAGCAATTCTTAAAATCGACATGAGACATGGGGATTATCAAGCGACATGGACATGCGATATGGTCATTCCTTAAAATCGACATGCGACATGGGGTCCCCCATCTACACCCCCGTACTGGTGCGGCACGGTTCAGGCGGACCACCTTTGTGATTTATACAGCTGCCTGTGTGAAATAGCCTCAGAATCAGCGCCTGTGTGCTATTAGCTATCTATTAATTTTTGAATTTTATAAATACTACAATTAGAACAGAAATTATTCCCTTTTTAGCTATTTCAATGTCGATTTAATGAAATTGCCATGTCGCCCCGTCAATTTTAATGGAAGGCCAATGTCCCGTTATTTTCATTCTTCATGTTGTTTGTCACCGCAAAACTCCCTAAATATCCTTAAGCCCCGGCCACACTAGGCCTTTTTGAGCAGATCCGACCAGACCCGACCCGACAATCTGATGTAAATTACCTGGCCGGTCTGATAGAGTTGTGCATGCCAAACTCTTCCGACTGTTGGGTAGGGTTGGGTCGGATCAAGTCTGGTCGGGCGAAATCAAGAACTGTATGTGTGGCCGGGGCATTAGCCAATCTAGGGGTCTAGAGCCATCCCCCCCCCCCGCCTCAGTTAGTGTCAATCAGGCCCCCTCAGTCTAAGGCACTGTCAGACGCCGTCCATGCAGCACAGGCCTAAACTGTGCAGCACACTAGAAGGCTTGTAGTAGATGTCTGTATATACTGTAAAGGTATCCCTGTAAGCACAGGCATAAACTGTGCAGCACACTAGAAGGTAGTATGTGTCTGTCTATACTGTAAAGGTATCCCTGTAAGCACAGGCCTGAACTGTGCAGCACACTAGAAGGTAGTATGTGTCTGTCTATACTGTAAAGGCATCCCTGTAAGCACAGGCCTGAACTGTGCAGCACACTAGAAGGCTTGTAGGTGTCTGTCTATACTGTAAAGGCATCCCTGTAAGCACAGGCCTCAACTGAGCAGCACACTAGAAGGTAGTATGTGTCTGTCTATACTGTAAAGGCATCCCTGTAAGCACAGGCCTCAACTGTGCAGCACACTAGAAGGCTTGTAGGTGTCTGTATATACTGTAAAGGCATCCCTGTAAGCACAGGCCTCAACTGTGCAGCACACTAGAAGGCTTGTAGTAGGTGTCTGTATATACTGTAAAGGTATCCCTGTAAGCACAGGACTAAACTGTGCAGCGCACTAGAAGGCTTGTAGATGTCTGTATATACTGTAAAGGTATCCCTGTAAGCACAGGACTAAACTGTGCAGCGCACTAGAAGGCTTGTAGATGTCTGTATATACTGTAAAGGTATCCCTGTAAGCACAGGACTAAACTGTGCAGCGCACTAGAAGGCTTGTAGGTGTCTGTCTATACTGTAAAGGTATCCCTGTAAGCACAGGCCTGAACTGTGCAGCACACTAGAAGGCTTGTAGTAGGTGTCTGCAGGGACGACAGAGGTCGGAAAGTCGCGGAAATTAAGGGGTCCAGGCCAAAAGGTCGCTTTTTTGGACCCTTTAATCTATTGTCAATTTTGTCCAAAAGTCGCCAGGTCGCTTATATCATTGCCTTAGGTCAAAGGTCACCTCCAGAGCAGCCCAGGTCAGCAGGTCACTTTTGACCCATCTGCAGGCCCAACCCTAGATGGCCATTCTATACCATGTGTTAGGCTATATAGACAGTAGTACCCCTAAGGTACACTCTACAAACTACCTTGGCCACCATTCCCTTTCAACCTCATTTGGTGCCACCTATGGCCAAACACATGGTACAGTAAGGCCATTTAGAGTTGAAAGATGATGGGCGTCTAAGACTAACTCTGTCATACCTTATGCCATAAACAGGCATTCACTCACAAAAGGGTGAACAATGACGGGAGTATGGCTCTATTGTGCCTCTACATGGGTAAAAATCGACACGGGCGACACAGCGACACGGCCCTTTTAAAAATCGACACGGGCGACACAGCCCTTTTAAAAATCGACAGACACAGACACCTTTTTAAAGCCTTAGTTCATTCTAATATATATAAAAATCGACCCAGCGACACGGCCCTCTGGCTAAAAATCGACACGGCGACACAGTCAAAAGTGTGGGACCCCATGTATAGGCACTCTATTGTACCTTGTGCTATATACAGGCTTCTACTTCATGTATAATTTCATCTAATATTGGAACAAGTTATATCAAATTGTCCTAAAATGGACAAAGGTGTTGCCTGACCGGGATGAGAACCATCAACCTTTGGATATGAAGGCATGCATTCTGCCACTGTGCTGTAGTCTGTAGTGGTGGCTCACATTCAGAAGTCATACATAACTAGCCCTTTGTATATTTCCATTTCCTTTCAACTTTTTTTTTTCAATGGACAAAAACTTTAGAAATATGCCCGGGACCATATGTTCAAAAGGGATTTTCTAGAGAGAGAACATTAAAACCTATATCCTGAGAGAGTTATATAGATATTTAGCTACTTTTCAATACTATTTTATGTACATATGTGGAAAAACACTATATATACTCCTACTATATGAAACACTGACTTAAGGCTTGAATATCTCAGAAAACAGCTTGGGACGCTCCTATCTTCTCAGCTTTGTTGGAAAGTGTATGCTATTATGGTCTTATGGCAAAAACTTGATGACAATCTAGCTACTGTTACACCAAGGCATTGACCCACCTTGAGTTCTAATATACTTAAAAATCGACAAAGTGACACAGTCTTTCTGCTAAAAATCGACACAGCGACATGGTCAAAATCGTGGGTACCCAAGTAGAGGCACATTATTGACCAATGAGATAATTCCCTTCAATGAGAGCAGACTTTTGCGGTTGCATAGCTTTGCATTACATAATACCTGGTACCCATCATACTGGCTGTTATCAGTGCTTATCTCTCCGGGTACCAGATCAAGCAATGGTGTCCCCTACTAAGGAACCTGCAACCTCGGTATAAAGCGGGGAGGGGTTGGTGCTATCATCAAAGAATCCCATTATGGGTTGTAAAGCTGGTGTTAACTGTGTTAACCAGAAGGATGCAAAGATTACTGATAGTTCCTGAAAATGACACTTGCGTAGGTGTGGTCTACATTTTAATTGATATTATCGATGTGGACCATAATGATCTCACAGTCAGAGTGGGGGCTTGTCAGCAGGTCGCAGATTGAGTATAGAAGGTAGGGCTGGTAGGGAGGCTGCATAGTGAGTGGTGGGGGGGGGGGGGTGGCTGTAAGTGACAGGGGGCGGTGTATGGGGACAGACAGGGGCAGGAGACTGTACTACTATAGGGGGTGCAGATGGGGGCCCCCATGTCGCATGTCGATTTTAAGAAATGTCCATGTCGCATGTCCATGTCGCTTAATGATCCCCACGTCCCATGTCGATTATAACAATTGCTCATGTCCCCTGTCACTATTGATTGATTGTTAGTTAGATTAACGTCCGGAGGGCAAGTTGCATTTTGCATTCCTGTCACTATCATTTCAAACCTCATGTGGCATGTCACTAGGCCTCATGTCACATGTTGATTTTAAGAAATGGCCATGTCGCCGTGTCGAATTTAGCCATCCACCCCCATACTATAGGCAGTACGACAACTGCTTGGGTTAACCCTATAAAAGACTGGTCATTATAATGCATGAATGCAGGCCTGGTCAGTAACTGATTAGTGCTGTAATCAAGCATCATGCCATAAATTCCTACCGATAACCCGCATTTCACGTATAACCATATCCAGAATTATTATTTTTCAATCTAGAAGTCAAATGGTGCATTCTGTACCATTAGGGAGTGTTCATTTATTAAGCGCCATGAATTTCCGCCCCCTCCCTATAAGACTATTATAGTAAAACACAGGCTTTTTACTAAAAACGCAGGCTTTTCCTAAAAAAAGGGGCATAATTTTTTAGGCCCCTCCCCCCCTCGGGTCGAAATGTTCCCTTCTGCAGGGACCCCGGGTGCCGCCCTATTTACCCGGCCGGCCTCCCCGGGCACCTTTCTTGTACCGTTATTTAACATCCCGGTCGCCCCGTGCGTCACAGCGGCTTTTTGTGTGTAACAATGTTAATGGTGGCTGTTTGTCTCCACCTTGTTAATATGGGGCCAGATTAAACTGATGTCAGATAACCTGCCTGGAGGTTTGTTGACTGCCAGAAGCCAAGCATATGTTTCACCTTTATTGTCGTTTTTGATAATTAGCTTCTAGTTCTCGAAAATGTCAAAAATATGTGAGAAAATGTCAAAAGTATAAAAAGCAAATGGTACACTCTAGGAGATTTTGTATTTTTAATTCCAATACTTTCATTTTCCATGACATGCCATGACATGTGGCACATTTGTACAAAATTCCATCACATTCGAGACAACTTTCAAATTCCATTACATTCCATGACATGTGGGGACCCTAAATGTTAAATACTAAATGACCTTGAACTGACCTCGTTACATGTTAAATACTAAAAGACCTAGTTACATGTTAAATAGTAAATGACCTAGTTACATGTTAAATAGTAAATGACCTAGTTACATGTTAAATACTAAATTAACTGAAACTGACCTAGTTACATGTTAAATAATAAATGACCTAGTTACATGTTAAATAGTAAATGACCTAGTTAAATGTTAAATGACCTTGAACTAACTTGGTTACCTGTTAAATACTATTAAAATGACCTTGCACTGACCTTGCCGAAGGAGCCCTGCCCGAGTACTTTGAGAAGCTCAAAGTCAGACGCGTTGACGGCCTCCTGACCTTGAACCTGCAGGTTGGCAAGGTCAATCTCCTGCTCCATAACATCATTGTCGTTCTGCAACACAAAGGGAACCCGTCAGCATATGATGCAACAGAGTATAAGGTCATTTATGTTGAAGTCAGGAATTTGACAAAACACACAGATGTAGCGCAGAGAGGGACACGGTAAGTTTATGCTGTAGCAGAGTATAACGTACCGTAAAACAAGGAAGACTGCAAAATTAACTATCAATCAATCTAATGGAGAAAATCTGAATTTGTCTGAGCATAGCCGTCATAGTGTTAATATCGGTAGTGTATCTGGGTCATGTTTCATTGTTCCCAATACTGAACCAAATCATGTCTTCCTGATTTTATACTAAATTGTCATACATGATTGACACAGTCACGTCCTAGTGTTCACCTTCAGTAACCTTGGTAACCTTCAGTAACCTCAAGTAACCTTAGTTACAGAGACATACCCGGATGCTGAGTCTACCCACAATTCCTAGAACCCTCTTCCTGGGGTTCCTAGAACTATTTGCTGGCTCGGCTAAAGTCAGCAGCGACTTCCGCTACACCAGGTGTGAATGTTTAGGCCAAAAAAAGTAAATAAGGTGTGTTTCAGGTTACATAGTCGGAAAATCTAGGTAGGGTAGGTCGGATATTTTTTTTTTTTTGCATTCAATTTTTTTTTTACTTCAGACTGAAAATTGCCAAAAAATTAACTCGCAAACTTCAGCACTGACTCGCCGACAACAGTGTTGACTTGTCGACCCTGAAATAGATAGGCCCAGAATTACTTAAAACATGAATATTTTTTTCAAAATTGGATAAAAGATTCTTGCTGACTGTGGCGTTGACTCGTAGACTATCAAATTGACCCTGAAATAGCCCTAAAATCACTTAAAACATAATTATTTTTTTTCCAAAATTGGATAAAAATTTCCAGGGTCGGCCCTGTTTTGCTAGGTAGGGTCGGGTAACCTGAAACACACCTTTTTTTTTATTTGGCCTTGATACGTACCACTCTCCACGACATTCCTCAACACATGATCTCAGTTAGTCTTAGCATCAGGGAACACATGGAGATATCAAATATATACTTAAAATATCATGAGAATATAAGATACTGTTGAAATAGACATTTTATGTCTGGATTTTGTCACATTGCTATATTATTTTAAAGTACAAACTTAGTGTGATATCCCGTTACAATCTATATGTGCATATATATGACAGCTGTTTCAAACATCCATATGTAGCTCGATGTTATTTGATAAATATAGCATCTAAAATGTGATCTAGGTCACTTCCTGTAATACATAGACATCTGTTTGAGTCACTCCAGTCCAATCGGTACACAAACTGACCTGGTAAGGGTAGCATTGTGATTAAGCCTTTAAGGACAGCATGCCTGCTCACATGGGCTGTTAACCAATGGTTTAACCCTCTAAGCATGTTGCTAAAAGATGGCATTGGTCGTCATGATGCACCAATGCAGCCCCGGCGAGTAACTCATAGGGGCTGCATTGGTGCATCATGCCTGCCCTTTGCAAGTGTCTCAACCCGGTAGGGTCGGCATGATGCATTAAGGTATCATGCTGCCCTTAAGGGTTAAATGAGACATTTGTCGTCATATATGGACCCTTTGGGAGTGAACAGGTATCAACCATGTAAGGGCAGGCATGATGCTTGAATGCAGCACTGGTGAATTACTCAGCAGGGCTGCATTTATAACATCATGACGACCAAGGGCATGATGTATTAATGCATTAAGTACGTACTACATACCAGTGTCATATAAAGTAGTATAGGTATACCGCTTTAGCACTAAAACTAAACTTCCCAAGACCAATATACAACTTAGCTGCTGCAACGTTTGGTAGTGTAATGATACGTGAAATGACACTATAAAACGTTATCATAGAGAATAGAAACTGGAGGCAAAACCTGTATTATGTAAGCATGTACTGCATATCACTGTCATAGAAGGCAATATATACATACTGCTTTAGCAGAAATACTGAACTGCCGAAGGCCGATATACAGCTCATCTGATTCAGAGTTTGGTAGTGTAATGAATCGATACATGAAATGACAATATAATAAAACTTAACTATAGAGTATAGAAAACGTCAAACCATGTCGGTGGGTTGTGTACCTGGGAGGGGGGGGGGGTTGTCTATAAACAGGTACTGTATTGTGACTACAGCCAGTGACCACCTCTCCGCGGCCACCACGCTGCCACAACTGTAAAACTATTTTACTTCACGCTCTACATACATTTTGGCGAATTTTACGAAATGAATTTATGATTTTCCAAATATTTTTCCAGCATGGTTATAGAACCGCCAACTTCCAAAAAATTGCTGATTTAAATCCACGTGAAACTACTAATTTCAGCAAAGTTATGAAAATATACAAAAGCGTAAATATCTACGTTTACAGTATTACAAGACTTGGTCACTGCTGTTTTAACCATTACAGCTTAGGGATTAATGCACCCTTTGTCGTCATTATACATGAATGAAGCCCTGACAAGTAACTCCCCAGGGCTGCATTCATAGTGTAGAGTCAATGACCACCCTGAAGAATCGACATGATGTACCAATGCAGCCTCGGCGAGTTACTCGCAGCAGCTTCATTGGTTCATCATGGCGACAAATGTCAGTTTTTAACGAAATGCAGTTGGTGAATGGTTGAGTAGTTTGGGAGGTGTTGTATAAGACGCTGTTGTATAACTTTAAGTAGGTATGGCTAACTGTTGTATAAGACGGTGTTGTGTAAGTCGGTATGGCTAACTCAGGTCAAGTGTCTACAGGAGTCAGGTACCGTAAAACCTCACGTATAAGCCTAACTCGTGTATAAGCCGCACCCCGACTTTGGGCGATCCTATAAGCCGCACCAGCGATCTGACTATAGCAATTTAAGTACGGAACCATAGTGGTAAAAACTCCCGTATAAGCTGCACCCTGACCCTGGGCCGATGCTATAAGCCGCACGGCCAATCTGACTCGCGTACTAGACGCTGCTTCTACGTGAGGTTTTACGGCATGTATACACCTTGGGCATTAACTAATTGTAGATCTACACACGTGAGCTTTCTGGATCACCAACTTGCATTGCTACCCCCCCCCCCCCCCCCATTGATCATTAAATCATTTTTCATCAGACATCAAATATAGTGACCCAAATTGGACTAAAATGTGTCCAGCTATGACTATGCAACTGAAGTCACCTGATGTAAGAATGATAAAATAACAATTCTGGTGTAAACCTAGGATTCCAAACCCAATATTTGATATAAATATTCAAATCATATGATATATACATTTTCAATTTTTTTAAATTCATCTTTATTTCAGCGACCTGCTAGAAAGTCATCTTATCCCTAGTCTCAAACACCAAACTACTGAGGCAGTGGACTGGGGAGAGCCAGTTAGCACGATACTAACTTGTCGGTAGCAGCGCATTGAACATCAACATCATGTGCTTTATTTTTCATGGAATATGACAGGGCCATTGCTTTAACCAAAGAGGGCCGTATTTCACCCCCAACCTCGTGAAATAACCCATGCTTTTATTTCACGGCCCTATGACGTCATCAAAATGGCGGTTTGTTTACATTTGAACGGGATAAAAATAAGCTATTTTAGGCCCAGCCCTATAATAATTTAGGTAAATTCAATCGAAAATCATAAAAAATAAACACAAAGGTACAATTATTAAAGTCTGTTGACTAGATTATTTCACTTGTTGACCCTTGGACCGCATTTCACTCTGCCTATGGCCTCGTGAAATACAGCCCAAGGTCAACTCGTGAAATAACCCAGCCAACAGACTAAAACTCGTGAACCTTTGTCTATGTATATTGTTCCATGTTGTTGAGTGCTAAGTGGAACAGTTTATTGTCCATCCCCGGGGTCCGTCCTCATGTCATGCCGTGTAGTGACAGCGGTAACCGTCACATGTATCCTGACTGTCCACATCACGCTGTAACCATGGTAACCAACATGGCGCCCACATGACAACATGACAACGCTGACCTCTGTGTGCGACAAGGTCACCCGGCTAGCCCAGATATTACATGTAACAAGTACTAAGCAGCCAGCAGGTTGGTAAAATGGGGGGGGGGGGTGTAATAGCTTTGTTTTCCTATCTCACATACCGTAAAACCTCGCATAGAAGCCGTGGCTAGTACGCGAGTCAGATCCCCGCTGCGGCTTATAGGAACAGCCCAGAGTCAGGCTGCAGGTTATGCGCAAGGTTCTAGATGTATACTACAGTACTAAAATCACCATAATGAGATCGCTGGTGTGGCTTATAGGATCGGCCCAAAGTTGGGGAGCGGCTAATACGCAAGTTCGGCTTATACGCGAGGTTTTATGGTACAACTCAAGCCTCCCTACCCCCAGTGCGATGCTAAGTTGGCAAAAGGTGCTCTTTTACTTCCCAAGCCGCCTCGGCCAATATAAAGTGTAGGGAGAGTCTCTACAAGGATGCGATCTGGTTTCAACCATCAGAGTAGGAGACAATGCCATAGTTGATATCTTGATATCTCTCAAAATATCATCAAAGACCTCCTCTCCCCTTATTAATGTTAATATATTTTCTCAGTGGAATCTGAACATGACGAGAGCCAACTATTAGACCTAAAATAGAAGAAATTATAAATTATAAATAATTGTAGGGGAAATCTCATGCTCTACCAGCGTTTTGCCAACAAACTGAACCATTCCTCAGGCAAGCATGAAAATGTCTGATCTGTGCAGAAAAAGAAGCTAGCTGAGAATAGAAACCCATTAACTGCTTTTTAAAGTAATCATCTAACTTTTTTGTGAAACCAAAATCCCAGAGCTGTAGGAAAAGCTGTGAGACTTTGATGGTGGTGTCGTGTGAGGAGGGCATCAGAGACAGAACCCGCGGACTTCTAGTGGAGGACAGGGGGGCATCTCCACCAGGGGCATGGGTTAATTAAGGTAACCCTTTATACCCCCAGCGCCCCCTATAAATAGGGCTGAGTACCTGTCCCGGCTCCACTCTGACTATCGCTGGAGGGGTACCGAGATCTGTGCCTTTAAGGATGCATGTCGCTAAAAGATGGCGTATGTCATCATGATGCACCGATGCAACCCCGGCGGGTAACTAGCCAGTGCTGTATCGATGCATCATGCTGACCCTTCGGGTGTGCCTCAATCCTATAGTGTTGACATGATGATTGAATGCAGCACTGGCGAGTTACTCACCAGCATGACGATCAAGGGCATGATGCATTGCATTAAGACAACATGCCAACCTTAAATGGTTAAACAACCTCCCAACACCCTCTCCTCACCCCCCTCCCCCCACCACCACACAAACCCGTTTGACATCACTCCTCTCACAATCCTCATCCGGTGAGCGGACATCTCGGCATGAGACGGAGGGGGGGGGGGGGGGGGCATGGACAATGTCCAGAGATGTCAATCCCCCATGGTTACATTTTGTTAGGAAATGAACATAAAATGATACAGAAATTCCTGTAGAAATAACGATCGTAATTCCTGGTGATAAAAAGCAGACATTCCTGAAAAAAAAAACAGACAAAGAGGCAGGTCTGACCTCAGAGTCAGCCCTGTCTGACGGCAGAGTCACATCCTGCTGTGATGCATTGTGGGTGGGACAGCAGTCTGACCTTGTGTTTGACCTTGACCTGACCTTGTGTGTGACCTTACATGTGACCTTGCCTGTTATCTCCCACCCTAGGTTTGACCTTATCAGTAGGACTGCTCCACCAGCATGCTACAGTCAAGACCCGGGAATTCAGCAAAACCTTCTGGGAGGTCACTATCCTCAATTTCAGGTTTGATTGATTGATTGATTGATTGATTTGTTTAATGTCCAGATGTCATCCACAAATAGTGGTAGTCTGCCTTGCAGTAGTAGGACAGATATTTATATGCTGCTTCTCCAATACAGCAGTGACCACATCTATGGATGATCGAATCTATGAAATGAATGACCGCATCTATGAGGTGAGGGAGAAAACCGCTACTGGGGCACGTCCCCTACTCTTTTCGAAGGATAGGTAAGTGTCCTACCTACCTGGGCTAGTACATAGTAGGCAGGGCCAGACAAACCATGGCCTTTGATATCTAAGACGTGGTTCACTGAGGAGGGATCCCAGGTCAGACCACCGAATTACAGGTGTTATCTTGTTAAAGTCAGATACCATCACCTCACACCATTTAAACAACCCAATTAAAATATCATCTAAGGAGCAGCTCACCCTGTGCTGACAATAACACTCTCAGACATCACAGGCTTACACTGTTAATTAATGTTGGACAGTGGACCCTGGAGGTGATAAATCTTACCACAGGACATTTAGAGTTACCCTCCTCTGAGATGTCCATCCTCCTAATTACCCCCTACAGTGTTATCAATTAAATTTCTCTTTGGCAGCTTAACCAAATTCTCCGGTATCTTCAGGTGGCCGCTGAGCAGCTACTAAGGCTAAGGTCACTTCCTCCGTAGTTTCTTGTTTGGACAAACCGAGTTGGCATCGGGGTAAAGTCAAAATGCCAAACTGTTCATCTGTTTGGCATTCAGCTAAATCTACAGCTGGTATGTAGGATCTACGAAACACCAGAGCCATGTTGAAGCCCATAAGGAATCCACAAGGAGGTGATATCTAAGGAAATTATAATCCAAGTTATTGCCTTTAGTCCCTTAGAATCTGGGTAAAGTGGTATATGGGACTGCTTGGACCTTTATCCAGGTTGTGGCAGGAGTTTGAGAAAGACTAGGTACCATCTGGACCCTCACCTAATGGTGGCAGGAGTCTGTACAGGACTAGGTACCACCAGGACCCTTACCTAATGGTGGCAGGAGTCTGTACAGGACTAGGTACCACCAGGACCCTTACCTAGTGGTGGCAGGAGTCTGGTACCACCAGGACCCTTCCCTAGTTGTGGCAGGAGTCTGTACAGGACTGGGTACCACCAGGACCCTGACCTAGTGGTGGCAGGAGTCTGTACAGGACTGGGTACCACCAGGACCCTTACCTAGTGGTGGCAGGAGTCTGGTACCACCAGGACCCTCACCTAGTGGTGGCAGGAGTCTGGTACCACCAGGACCCTCACCTAGTGGTGGCAGGAGTCTGGTACCACCAGGACCCTCACCTAGTGGTGGCAGGAGTCTGGTACCACCAGGACCCTCACCTAGTGGTGGCAGGGTACCAGCAGGACCCTCACCTAGTGGTGGCAGGGTACCAGCAGGACCCTCACCTAGTGGTGGCAGGGTACCAGCAGGACCCTCACCTAGTGGTGGCAGGGTACCAGCAGGACCCTCACCTAGTGGTGGCAGGGTACCAGCAGGACCCTCACCTAGTGGTGGCAGGGTACCAGCAGGTCAGGGGGTGGAGTGTCTAGTGGAGTGTCTATAGATGGGGGTTGAGCAGGTAGAGGTGGCCTGACCTGGTGGTATTTCACTCAGGGCTGTTTACAACAAGTTCCACCCTGCGTCTTAGCTTTTTACGCAATGCCCTTTTCACCTCTCCATCCACCTGCCCTTATGGGTCCCGCCTGGACCCCTCCCACTACTAGGTAAGGGCCCGCACAGTTTCAACCATTCCAGGTACCAATGGCCCAGATGGGTCCATATGGCAGAGCCTGCTGATTCTGGTGAGCTGTGGTGGTTCTGGTGGGGCAAATGTGTCAACTTGTCAACCAATAGAAACATTCACACAAAAACAGGCGCGGTTCTGCCCACAATGTCTAAGGGATTTTCTCTACAGAGCAAAGCCTTTTCAGCATCTTATTGATTGATTGATTGTTTATTTCTGATTATCGTGAGGAGATACATATCCGTTATAGAATGTTTTGTAGAAAGAAGACAATGTAGGTTTCTCCCTGTGCTGCCCTAAAACCTGTAATATATGATAATATAGGATCCAATGCGAGCCACACAAGTGGCCCCAATGAATCCCATCTATGCTAGGGCCTTATAGATGTCACCTACATGTATTAGCATTGAGTTTTTTTCTTATCTTTTCTGTGTATGGATTTACTAGTCCACCCTCTGTGCCATGCATTGTTACATTGCTTTGTTAAGTCTGACAGTGGTGACCTTGTTACCCTCAGGATATGATCATATCTATCGTGAGAGAGGTAGGAAAGGAGTATCAGAAAAGTAGAAGGGCCTGAATTTATGTTTATTTAGCTCCCCTATTAAGAGCTTTAATTTCTAACCGCTGTTTTATTGTCATGACATCCGACTACGGTGTTTCGGTCGTTGACCAGACTACTGAAGGAGCTGAGTGCAGTATGTCTCATCACAGTCAATCCATTGATCAAAATGGAGAAATGAAACCTGACACCCAGAGCGTCTGTGGTGACCAGTACCAGTACAAGGAGAGGTACAAGGAGAGGTACAGGGGCCCAGTGTAGCTTACATAACAGGTTCATGTAAGAGATGGGCAAGATAGGCCACTGTGCCTGAGGTTGCAGGAACAGTGTTACACCCACATGTACACTTTAACACTTTTAACAGTCTTTACATAATCCTGCCGGACAGTGGCAATGTCCGCCTAGAATGGCTCTAGTACAGCACAAAGACTGGTGTAGCCGGACAAGATGTCCTGCAGATTCTGGGCTTTTCAGAACTGAAAGAGTTTTTCAAATATTTTAAGTAGAACTGAAGTTAGAAGTCAGAAAGTACACCCTAATATTCTAGACAGGGTAAAGTCATTTTCTTTTAGCATTTACTGTAATAAGATAATAAATTATCCTAAATTGTATGCAAGACTTTGATTTTGGTATCTGGTCCTGCAGAAATCTATCCGGTCCTGTGAAATTGGCAAACTGCAGGACTAAATGTCCTGCATGGTGAAAACGTTTTAGCAAAGACTGCCTTAAACACTTTAAGGACAGCACAATGCCCTAGTGCATTATATCCTAGGTTGTCTTGATGCATGAATGCAGTTCTGGCATGTAACTCTCCAGAGCTGCATTCATGCATCATCCCGACCCTTTAGCGTTGAGACACTCATGAAGGGTCGGCATGATGCACCAATGTAGCCAGGGCTGCATTGGTGCATCATATTGGTGCATCATGATGACAAATGTCATCTTTTAGCGACATGCGTCCTTGAAGGGTTAAGAGCCACATTATGCTGCCCTTGAAGGGTTAAAGTGTTAAAGGTCAGAATACAGGGGTCAATGTCCTGAAATTCATTTCCCATTCTCCAGCTTGGAGTGTTTGTAAATACTGTACAGGCCTGTACAATTGATTGATTCATTCATTGATTTGTTTAACGTCCAGACGTACATCAAATACCTCACGGGACATCTCAAGTTGGCAAGGAGTCATCCACAAATAGTGGTAGTCTGCCTTGCAGTAGTAGGACAGGTATTTATATGCTGCTTGCCCAATACAGCAGTGACCCCATCTATGGATGATCGAATCTATGAAATGAATGACCGCATCTATGAGGTGAGGGAGAGGCCTGTACAAGTGCCGGGTCTTTGAATAGGCACTGGCATGGAAATAACCATAGTAAAATCGATAGATACACATTTAACTGAGTCTTCAATAAGGGGTAGTCTTTTACAAGTGCTCAGGTTAGATCCAAGTATAAATCAATAAGCACACTTCAACATACAGGTCACTACAGCAGATGCCACCCTGATTGGGCAGCTAGTATTGTGCAGCAGCAGACAGCCTGGCGCCTAGTGCTGGAGGGTGGGGCCGGAATAGACGGGAGCGGTCCCGGGGAGCGGGAAGCTGGAAGCGGGGAGCGGGGGGCAGGTTGGGGAGGGTTAACAGGTAGGTATGAATACCTTGTCTAGGAGAACCTGGCCAGGCCGACACAGGGTCGGGCTAATGAGTTCTCTGTGGGAGTCTTATAGCTGTGGTCAATGGTTATATTGAGACCTCAAATAAACCAAACTTCACACCTCATGAGCCCCTTAGCCTAGTGTATTTAATTCCAGTGCTAATGTAATCTACTCCCCTCCTCTCCCCAATGTTTTCTGGTCTATAATGACACCCCCAAAGGGATGAGGCTGTAGGTGTCAAACTTATAAAAACACTAATCAAGCTAATAATGCCCTCATAGTTCCCCAGGATATACCAGACAGGGTATAGCTAGGGGGAGTGTGGCAGTGTGTGTGTGTGGGAGGGGGGGGGGAGTAAGTTGGCAGGAGGACAGCATGCCTCGCTGCCAGTTCTGAATATTTAATTCCCCAAACAAGGATCGAATTCAAAAAGTCAACGCTTCTTCTCGCTGCGCTCTGATACATAAAACATGGCCGCTGACAGCGTGCAGGGTGCATGACTCGACACAACTCACTGTATCTAGCAGCTAAAACATGGCCGCCGACAGGGTGCATGACTCTGCACAACTCGCTGTATCTAGCCGCTAAAACATCGCCGCTGAAGGGTGCATGACTCGACACAACTCGCTGTATCTAGTTGCTAAAACATGGCCTCTGACAGGGTGCAGGGTGCATGACTCGGCACAACTCGCTGTATCTAGTTGCTAAAACATGGCCGCCGACAGGGTGCATGACTCGACACAACTCGCTGTATCTAGTTGCTAAAACATGGCCGCCGACAGGGTGCATGACTCGGCACAACTCGCTGTATCTAGTTGCTAAAACATGGCCGCCGACAGGGTGCATGACTCGACACAACTCGCTGTATCTAGCTGCTAAAACATGGCCGCCGACAGGGTGCATGACTCGGCACAACTCGCTGTATCTAGCTGCTAAAACATGGCCGCTGACAGGGTGCATGACTCGGCACAACTCGCTGTATCTAGCTGCTAAAACATGGCCGCTGACAGGGTGCATGACTCGGCACAACTCGCTGTATCTAGCTGCTAAAACATGGCCGCTGACAGGGTGCATGACTTGGCACAACTCGCTGTATCTAGCTGCTAAAACATGGCCGCCGACAGGGTGCATGACTCGACACAACTCGCTGTATCTAGCTGCTAAAACATGGCCGCCGACAGGGTGCATGACTCGGCACAACTCGCTGTATCTAGCTGCTAAAACATGGCCGCTGACAGGGTGCATGACTCGGCACAACTCGCTGTATCCAGCTGCTAAAACATGGCCGCTGACAGGGTGCATGACTTGGCACAACTCGCTGTATCTAGCTGCTAAAACATGGCCGCCGACAGGGTGCATGACTTGGCACAACTCGCTGTATCTAGCTGCTAAAACATGGCCGCCGACAGGGTGCATGACTCGGCACAACTCGCTGTATCTAGCTGCTAAAACATGGCCGCTGACAGGAGGCATGACTCAGCACAACTCGCTGTATCTAGCCGCTAAAACATGGCCTCTGACAGGGTGCTGGGTGCATGACTCGGCACAACTCGCTGTATGTAGCTGCTAAAACATGGCCGCTGACAGGGTGCATGACTCGGCACAACTCGCTGTATCTAGTTGCTAAAACATGGCCGCCGACAGGGTGCATGACTTAGCACAACTCGCTGTATCTAGCCGCTAAAACATGGCCGCTGACAGGGTGCATGACTCGGCACAACTCGCTGTATCCAGCTGCTAAAACATGGCCGCCGACAGCGTGCATGACTTAGCACAACTCGCTGTATCTAGCTGCTAAAACATGGCCGCTGACAGCGTGCATGACTCGGCACAACTCGCTGTATCTAGCTGCTAAAACATGGCCGCCGACAGGGTGCATGACTCGGCACAACTCGCTGTATCCAGCTGCTAAAACATGGCCGCTGACAGGGTGCATGACTCGGCACAACTCGCTGTATCTAGCTGCTATGTTAACAGTTTAAGGGCTGCACTATGGCCTTTGTCATCATGATGCATGAATGCAGCTGAAACTGAAACTGAGTAGAATACATTCCTTATGAGTTCACAGCTGGGTTGTATAGCCAAATGTCTTTGACAAATTAATAGGGGATTATAATGTGGGGAGGGGTTGGAACTATCTTCAAGAGATCCCATCCCACTGTGGGTTGTAAAACTAAATGTGGTATCCAGATGGACACAATGTTTCTTGTGCCAGTAAATGACACTTATGGTAGGTGCTAGCTACCTTTTATTTGATATCACCAATGTGGCCTATAATGACCTCACAGTCGGGGGGCTTACCAGTAGGTCCCAGATTGAGTCTATTTACTGTCATGTTTACCTCCGGGCTGGGTCTGACTGTAGGCTGTAGGATGTGTGTGTGTTTGTACATCTGACAGTAGTAGTCTGTGCAGCCAGACAAAACCTGTGGTCCTTATTAAAAGGCGCAGGTCTCGGTACCCCTCCAGCGGCAGTCGGAGTGGAGCCGGGACAGGTACTCAGCGCTATATATAGAGGTGCTGGGGGTTCAACCCATCATGTCATTAAAAAATTACATTTGTGGCAACACTGCAAACACGGGAGTAACGTGCCAGTGCTGCATTGGTGCATTATTCTGACCCTTGGGAGTGCATCAACCCAGTAGCGTCAGTATGATGCATGAATGCAGCCAAGACGTATTGCTCACCAGGGCTGCATTCATGTATCATGACGACAAAGGGCATAGTGCATTAAACCACTCTGCCACCTTAAACCCCCAGCGCCCCTATATATAGGGCTGAGTACCTGCCCCGACTGCACTCTGACTGTCACTGGACGTGCAGTAAGATCTGTGGGTTTAAAGGGCATGGCACAGACCTACAGTACACATGTACCTGTGTCTATGTGTGTGTGTGTGTGTGGGGGGGGGGGGTGTCTAGACATACAAGTCACCTCACCAGACTAGGGTCTGTCTGTGGTGTGTGGTTACCTTCAACATCTGGTTAGCATGAATGGACATACTACAGTACATAGGACCTCACACCTCCTACTCCCCCTGTGGTGAAGGGAGCAAAAGCTGACTTGATCAACCTCAGCTTAGGCCAAAAAAAAAGAGGTGCGTTTCAGGTTACCCGACCCTACCTAGGAAAACAGGGCCGACCCTAGAAATTTTTATCCAATTTTGAAAAAATATTTATACTTTAGGTCATTTTAGGGCAATTTAAGAGTTGTTCTGATAATTCACGAGTCCAGGCGGTCGTCGGCGAGTCGGCATTAAAGTTCGCGAGTCAATTTCTAGGTACTTTCAGGCCAAAGTAAAAAAAAAAAAATCAAAAAAAAAAAAAATCCGACCTACCTACCCTAGATTTTCAGACCATGTAACCTGAAACACACCTTTTTTTTTTTGGCCTTATCTTAATTCATCCTTATACCGTAAATTCCCAGGCAAAGCTGGCATCTTGCATATAACACGCCCACAAGACTTGTACAAAAGTCCATGACATTCCAGACAACTTCCACATTCCATGACATTTCATGACACGTGGTAACCAGCAGCACGTGCCCTCCAGAATATCTGACATTGGTGAAATGACCTTAGTACATGCTTCTTTCTTATCACAACCTTTTTGGTATTGTGGGAACTTGTTAGATTGTGGTTTTAGACACCATATGTGACTGAAGTCATTGAGTGTGTGTGTGTGGGGGGGGGGGGTGTCACAGGTAGCTATATGGGAGTGGTCATTTTTTAACAACAGGGGGTTGGTGGATTGGGGGGGGGGGCAAACAAATTTGGACC